>CM034533.1:51261428-51354877 GCA_020002185.1 Paraescarpia echinospica | reverse complement strand
TTTTCTAATATTTTTGAGAATTGTGGTAATAGTGAAATAGGCCTATAATTAGTGCACATATACTTATCCCCAGATTTAAAGAGTGGGATAACCTTTGCTATTTTAATTTTCTCCGGGAATACTCCAGAAGTGAAAGATAGATTACAAATATAAGTGATAGGTTTTGCAATGGAGTTAATAACTTCTTTGACCAAATGCATACTTATGTCTTCGCAATCTGTGGATGTTTTACTTTCTCAATTGTTCACAGCTCGGATAACTTCATCTTCATTAACTGGAGTTAGAAATAAATTGTTACTGTTTCTGTTTTCTAGGTAGTCATAAATAGAAACATTTGTTGGTGCCGTTATATCCTTTGACAGCTCCGGACCGATATTAGTAAAATAATTGTTAAACAGGTTCGCTACATATTCCTTATTACTAATGGTTATGTCATCAATAACAAACTGATCTGGGTAGTGATTTCCTAAGCGAGGTGTTCCCATTACAGTTTTAAGTACTTTCCAGGTGCCAGCAATGTCATTTTTCTTCTGTGCGAGTAAACTGCTATAATATTGTTTCTTAGTGGATCTGAGAATACCTGTTAATTTATTTTTATACGATTTATATCTAGTTTCCGAGATAATTGATCTGGATGACAGAAATGCTTTATACAAATGATTTTTTTTGATACATGCGTTTCTGAGTCCTTTAGTAAACCACGGTTTGTAAAAACTAATTGTTAATACTTTAGGTCGTACAGTTGACACAGGACAATGTTTGTTGTACATTTGTGTAAAATCATGAAGAAAGTTGTCATATGCTATATTTGCATTTTTACTACCGATAACAGTATGCCAAGAATTTTGCATTAAGTTACACTTCAATGCATTGATGTTTTCTTCGCTAAGATGACGAATACACTTGTTAGAATGTTCGTTCACGTTACGTTTTACAGTACAATGGCACAGTGCAAATACAGGAAGATGATCACTGATATAATTTACTAATAGACCACTATCAATCTTGCACTCAAGTTCAGAAGTAAAAATGTTGTCTATAAGGGTTGCAGAGGTAGTAGTAATTCTGCTAGGTCTATTAATTAAAGGGTATAGACCAAGACTGTACATAAGATCTACAAATAGCTTGGTTCCACTATGACTATCACATTTAAACAAATCTATATTGAAATCACCACATACATATATGGTTTTGGTGCAACGTATACGACTAAACAATTGTTCAATATTGTCATTAAATGAAACCATGTTAGACCCAGGGCACCTATATACACAACTGATCAGTGCAGTTTTGTGTCGGTTAATTTCACATTCAACAGTAACACATTCTAGTAAGTTATCAACTATTAATGACTTTTTCGCATAATCGCCCATTTAGCTTCTTGTTAACATAAATCACCACACCTCCACCTTTTCTGTTGTCTCTAACAACATGAAAAGCATCATAATCATTAAACGTATATAAAGGAGATGAGTCCTTGCTCAGCCACGTTTCGCTTATTGCTATAATATCACACTTTACATTAAGTGATTTGAGAAGATCTTGTATATCGCTGAAGCTAGTACTCAGACTTCTAGCATTAAAATGTACCAAAGACAGACCACCATCATAATTTATGTTTACCTCATTATTGAATTGTTGTTCTGTATAATATTTACAAGATGTTGATATGTTGTTGTAATAATTATTTTCAGGGTCGACATCCTTTTCAAAATGACACCTGCTGTGTTCAGTATATTTGTAGGTTTCAAATATGTTATCCATGTCATCACAATTTGAGAGTGAGTAATTTTCTTTCACGGTGTTAGCCATGTAAATGGTAGATAGTAGGTATTAAATGAAATAGAAACAGCAAAGCAATGTTTGCTATAATAAAGTAATATACAGTTTTGACCATTGTTATCAATAAGAACAAACACACAGTGTACAACTGTAATACAGTGGATGGACATCAACAAAAACAGCCGGGTCGTAGAGTTAATTTCGGTGGAATCAGACACCAAAGACAGAGTCACGCAGTGTGCAAAACTAGTATAGAAGTTGCACAACAACAACAAAAACCACATAGTCGTAGACGTAAAGTTCATTTCGTCGGTGGAGTCAGACATCAAAGTCGCGGAAATCGTCCATGCACTTAACGAGTCGAATCTTGGCACTGTCCGCAGGACCGTTCGCTTTCACGAAGATCTTGCAATTTCTCGTCCACGTTGACTGGATTTTGCCTTGCTTTCTCAGTAGACGGGCGGTTTTCGCGAGGTTCGCTTGCTTTGCCGTCAAATGTTCGTTTACATAAACGTTGGTGCCGCGTAGTTTCTTGCCACTAAATGAGGTAACATGTGAAAGCATGTTACATGCTTATTTTTCATGAATGCATCAATTAGTTTTATCGACATAATATTATGACCTACAAAGCTGTATGTGACCATCCTCAAATTGCGCACGAGAAGACGTTTGAAGCAAATTTAGGCTTACAGTCTTTTCAAAATATCGCCTACGTTGTTGGCGTACATATTAGGCACATCGTTCTTGCCATGTACGTATTTCATGAAAGGTTGATATATCAGATTACAAAACTACTTTTCCACAACAATAAATGCTTGTGCACGAAATGTAGGCGCATTTGTACTTACGTGAATATCTATGTTCGTGCCGACTTGAAAATGAGCCGCAAACGTTGTGCTGTTGCACGCAACACTGACGCCAATGTTCTGCGCTTATACGCGGTAGGTAGTCGTAAATATTCTTATTATTATCGGTGGACACTTCACATTGGTGGAACAATTAAATAAGAACATAATACTAATGATTGGTAACATGGCGATTGATATTTCGATGTGTAGGCAGTCAAATTGGTACACGAACGTTGTGTCATTTTTCACTTTTCTCCTTTTTCGCGGTTACAACCCCTTCCGTTAAACATAATTTCTCGGCTCCATAATATCAGACCAACATAAAATTGGTTCGGTAAGTTAGCAAAGTAAGACTACTTTTTCATTGCTTGGTCACTTGGACCAACAATTGCATTCATGTTGTTGTCACATAAATAGAGAGGCATTGATTTGCTTTTTTCGAACGTCTTATTGTGCGCAATTTGGGTATGGACACATACAACTTCATAGGTCATGAGATTTTTCGAATAAACTACCCCAAGCCCTCCTGCAGAATAAGTATATCTCGTTTTGTGCCTCATTTATATGTATTGGTGGTGGATACGTGCTATCTTTTACTCATAATATTGAAACTGTTGACGCGACGCAAACAACTTAGGTGTGATTTGAGGATGCCCCATTCCCGATGCAAATTCTGAGAACTCTTCCAAGTAGAATTTTGTAAGAAATGCATATTCGGCTTATGTGGGAATTTTATCCTAGGAACCACACTCATACCTTTTGGCAAATACTAAAATGTAAATAAAACCCTCCTGGCTCTTAGACTAAAAGATAGTGCCTCATTGGACAGCGGAAGAAGATGTTCCACAGACTTCGACAGTCGACTGATAATAAGAGTCGAATAGAAGGCAACACATTGGGTGTAGCCGAAGAACAAAGTCCTCGGTATACAGCTGGAAGGGAAAGAACTGAAACAGAGAGATATGTTTGTATATAAACATGGGTGGAACGGTAAGCGAGGACAATTGTTCGGAGACGGATATTCACTTCGAGCACACGTCGGGACGGATGCGTGTAGGACATTCAAGAGAGAGTTGGGATATGTATAGGAAGGAAAGGCGTTTAGCTCGTCCTTCACAGCTTATCTCTTCAGCCCAGATAGTACAGCATTGAAGGGGAAAATAGCCAAATGTGAAAGCTTACTGTGGCAAAAATAAATGGCTGATTGGTTGAGAAAAAAACATGTTGGCGTTAACTAAACGCACTGGTTACACATTTCTCATCATTCACTGGATGAACGTCCGTTGTTGTGGTATGAACTATATCAAGCAAACTATGTGAACAAGTTGTTCTAAGGAGTAGAGCGTACCTAGATAGAACATCAGGCCTAAAGTTCCTCGGCTGTGTACATACATACAACTTTAGGACTACTTTTTTCAAAATGTAGCATACCTCGTCAGCGTACATTTTAAACTCGTTGTTCTTGTTATATGTGTATTTCTGAAAGGTTGAAGTATTAGGTTACAAAACTACGTTTCTACTATACTAAATAGTTGCGCATAATATGTAGACGCATTTGTACTTGCGTGGACCATTTGTGTCCTTGTCGGCTTGAGATTGAACTGCAAAAGTTGGGTTGTTGCACACAACACTGTTCTGCGCGATTCGTGAATATTACTATTACTACCGCTAAAACACTTCATATTAGTGGAACAATTAAATAAGAACATGATAATAATCATTGGTAACATCGCGATTGATGTTTCGATATGTAGACAGTCAAATTGGTAGACGAAAGTTGTGTCAATTTTCACTTTTTCGTGTTTTAGCGGTTACCATCCCTTTTGTTAACATTTTCTTGGCTCCTTTATGTCAGATCACAATGAAAATTAATTGCTTACAATTGTCAGCAGAATAAGACAGCTTTTTAATGATGTGCGACTTCGACCAGTAATTGCATCCATGGTCTAGCCACATAAACGGAAGGACATTGATTTGTCTTTTTTCGAACATCATCTTGTGCGCAATTTGGGAACAGTTACATACAGCTTCGTATGTCATGATATGTTGTGGATAGAACTAATTCAAGCATACCTGCAGATCCAGCATGTATCACCTTTTTTCTGATACCTCATTTATATGTTTCGGTGGTTGCTACACGCGATTTTTACTCATAAAATTGAAACTGTTGAATGCGACGCGACGTGAAACAACTTAGGTGTGCTTAGAGGGTGCCCCACGTAGGATGCAAATTCTGATAAATCTTCCAAGTAGAATTGTTTAAGAAATAGATACTCGGATTCTATAGTAACTTTACCCCAGAAATCACCCTCAGACCTTTCGCAAATAAAATGTAAATAAACCTTGCTAGCTCTTGTACTAGAGCCGTCGATGACTGGTGACGTTGTCAACGTCGGTTTGTTGACTGTTGATTAATCTGGGTGCAGGCAAGCGTATGCGTAAAACAAATGCAGACAAGTGAACACATTTAGCCTACATGTCATTGTATAATATCTGTAGTACACAAATTGTCCATATCCACCAATTACCCTGCAAACTGGAATTTAGTCATGTTTTTTCTTTGCATGTAAAAATTTACAAAAGACAAACATCCAATCATAACACAAACAAATGTGGAAATACATATAATGTAAACACATATATATGTATATTCAGTGTGTTAAAAATGTTGATGACATAGTTTGTTTACACTTTAACAAATATTGACCCGTGTCACCAATTTACACTGGTAGATTAGATGTGTATATTTATTAATGCCTTATTTATCCATCCCCTGTTTACATGCTACAGACTGCTTCCTTCCGGCCGCCGCTCTCAACTCCCTCACTGTAAACTGAATCGCAGTCAAGATTCATTTGTTCCCTCGTCAATTATTAGAGTAATGAATAAGTACATGTCCTTCGTTCCATCCATCCCTGCCAGTCTTCCCTGCCAGCTTAACCATCACCATCATCATCAGCGGTCCCTCGTGTTGCAGTGTGGGCAGGAGGTTCCAGGTGGGACGGCGACGTGTAGGTGCCGTTTCTCCGCCTCGTGACGCAGGCGGTCTGTCTCAAATTGGGCCGTTGCCTGGTGGATGTTACGTCGACAAAGTAGACGGTCCGCAGCCTTGTCCTCCCAATTGTTGATGTCAATCTGGTCTTTATTCATGTAATATTTTGCATTGTCTTTGAGACGTTTTCTCTGGCCACCACGTGTTCTCGAACCATGCGTTAGTTGTGAGAACAATACTTGTCGGGGAAGGAGGCTGTCTGACATTCCAACACAGTGGCCAGTCCAGCGGAGCTGGTTCTGCGTTATCATTGCTTCAATACTGGTTGTCTTCGCCTCATTGATCAATCTTCCCATTGGATGCAAATAATCTTCCTGGGGCAACGTTGGTGGAATTTCTCTATGGTCTTTAGATGACAACTATATGCGACTTAGGCCTCGCTCCCGTATTGTAGAGTGGTAACACAAACGGCTTTGTAGACCATCACCTTAGTCTCTTTCCTGAGGTTGTGGTAATCGAAGAGTCGGTTGCGCAGTTTCCTGAAGGATGTGCTGGCACAGCATATATGATGCTGAATTTCTGCTTCGATGGTGGCCTTCTGAAATAGATGACTCCCTAAGTACGGGAAATGTTCAACAACTTCTAGGATTGTTCCAGATATTTTGTTTTCGGGAAGGTCCTTCATTGTTGCCTGCAGTACGTTGGTTTTTCTGATGTTGATGAAAAGTCTTAGACTTTTATAGGTTTATGTAAGGAGATCTAGGCTTGTCTGAAGCTTCCCCGATGAGTGAGCAATAATGCCACAATCATCAGCATATTGAACGTCTATGACGGCAGTCTTCATCACTTTTGTGTTGGCCTTGAGAAGTATCTAGTTGAAAAGTTTTCCATCACGCCGGTAGTGAAGTTCAACGCCACGTGGAAGGCGGTCACGAACGAGAAAGAGTATGGCACATAGGTTGATAGTGAAGAGGGTCGGTGCGATAACGCATCCTTGCTTCACCCCTGTACGGATGGTGAAAAGTTCTGTTTCAGTCCCATTAAAGAGGAAGGTTGCAGTCATCTTGTCGTGAAGAAGTATCAGAATGGTGATGAAGTTGATGGGGAGCAGCATGAGGGATATAATTCAGCACTTCAGGACTGAATTTTTTTATACACGATCCACTAGACACCTTACCGAAAACAATAGGATTGTATGTGATGGGGAGGGGAACCAATTTTGTGAATGAGTATGACATATATATACAACATTCCAAAGGCAAACCGCCAGTCCCTCAATACATCCTTGTTGCATTGACTATTTACAATTCGACTGACGTTTGTCGCTAGAATATCGTGTTTGGTCTGTTTTGGTGCATGACCATATGTCTGCCCCAGTGAGTGTGACCATGCTGGTACTGCAATTTCTGGCAACTTGACAGTTCCAGTGAACACATCGGCCACCCATTCCATTAGCATGGGTAGGTGGCTGCTTTTGCATTCGGCAGTTACCACGCAGACTATTCATACACACATATCCATCATTGCCAGATAGATGGTGCTAAACTGTCCAAGTTTCAAAATAGTAACAAGTGTATATGTGCCCACATAGTCACAATTGAGAGTCTCATGCTCTAACGACTGCCATGCCGCAAGATGGTAGAGGTGCTGTTATTAGAATGACTCGGATCAATGGTCACCACAAAGTTCCTATTGCAACATGTGACTCCTGATGTACCTTTGTACATTCTGTCCAGTTTGGCAGTATTTGGTGAGCTGGGGAAGAGCTCGCAGAAGGTGCCGTGCAGTGATGGCTGCCTGGTGGAGAATGCAGAGGAGCTTTGCTATTATTGTCACCTCGCCCTCCACGACTGCAGCGTGTGCACATTTGTGTAATGTCACATTCCCTGTCCAGCCAACAATGTGATGGAGGGTGGACAACTGCTGTTCTCTGTAACCAACAACAAAAGAGAACATGTCATTGAGAACAAGTAAGGCCTTGCACTGCTACGCGAAGCTGTATACCTTCACACATGAACACAAGTATTATATTGGTTTTTGTATATTGAACGCTTTGCGAGAACTTGGGGTTGTATATAATACATACATTCTACATACAAAAAATATGCTTTGAAGCAGGAATTTTTAAGAGTGACATGTATACAAACCCTGCCATGAATACCCACACTACTATACTGTAAAACAATTCAACTACAATTTATGATGCTGCCAGGATGTTGGGCGGATATTGAATTACAGGAAAAAAGGAAGGAAAAATCTGGAAATTATGTCATGTGCAATATAATTTTTGATTTAGGGTTAATATAAATATTCCAAAGTAACTATACCAGTATTGCACGTTTTCATAGATAGTAGTAGAGGCCAGCTGCTGTCTTGAGAGCTTGTTGTAGCTGCATCAGGTAGGTTAACTTGGATTTCTGACATGACGTCTCGCATGCTTGAATTCCTGGTTTATCTGGTGTGCTTCGATGTCATTTGCTGAACCACCAGTCAGACAGGCTCGCCAGATGACTCTGCTTTCAGCAAAAGTCTGCCAGCGTAGAGGGTCGATGCTCTAGTCTTTTATATATCTCTTGACCACATATTTGAATCTTAATTTGGGTGAACTGTGAATCGGGGTACACCCATTCTGCCAAATTTGTAGACGTGTGAGGATGATACGTGCAATTATAGTTTCCCTACAACACTGAGCAGAGATATGCCTCTGTCGTTATTGCAGTAGCCTCTGTCACCCTTGTTTTTGTACAGTATGATTATATTTGAATCCCTCATTTCATGTGGAATTGAGCGTTCCCGCCAGCACTTCAGGATAAGGCTGTAGAATGGTGATAACAATGCCTGACTGCCTTTATCAGCTCTGCAGGAATTGCATCTCGACCAGAGGCTTTATTAGTTGACAATCTGGCAATAACTGCCTCTATCTCTGTGAACTGTGGTTCGTTATGAAGTTCATCCATTATCTCCATAGAAGGGACTTTGTCAATTGTACACACCGAATATTGTCTTTCCGTGCTATACAGGTCGGAGAAGTATTCAATCCAGCGATTCATTTGGTCATCTCTTTTTGATAGTGTGACACCATCTTTCGATTTGAGATGTGCAGTTTTCCTTATTGTGGGATCTATAGCTGTTTTATGCCCGCATACATAGTTTTAGGTTTCCCAGTGTTTGCCGCTGTCTCGATATCCTCACTTAGGCCAATGTAGTATTGGTCAATCGCTTGCCTGGCTTTTCTTTGAGCAAGACTTCGGGAAGCCCAGTAGCAAGGTCTGGTGGTCTCATTGGTCTGCTTTTGTATTCCAGGAGTGCTTTGCTTTTTGCTTCAATTGTATGTTTCATAGTGCCAAGACTAGCTGTGAACCAGTCTGAGTTATGACAACAGCTTATGCCTAGGCTGATTAGTGAATGGTGTGTTTGAGAAGCCACCAATAACCATTTGCATTCCCGTCTTCATCTAGTTGATCGATTTGGTTTCTGGGTGTTGCGTTGTAATCCGTTTTCAGTTGCTGGATACAAGTTTTGGTTATAACAACCCTTGGTTGACCATGTTTCTTTCCAGTGTGGTAGGACTTCTGCGACAGTTTCATATTTGAGATGACAAGACTATGATCCGTGTCGCAATCTGCACTGTGGTATAATCTAGTGTTGGTGACATCGTCCAGGTTGCATCGTCGAACCAGAACAAGGTCTAGTTGAATCCATGCCTTGGTTCTGGGGTGCACCCAGGATACCTTGTGATGAGCCTTACATTGTGTGTAGGTGTTAGCGACGCATAGTTGGAATTTAGCACTAAGCTCCAGGAGATGTTGACCAATATCATTTATTTTCCCCATGCAAAAAAGCACCTATAGCGTCAGGCCAGGAATCTTTGTTATTACCCACTCGAGCTTTGAAATGTCCAAGTACTATTAGCTTGTCCGAAGTAGGCAGATACTAAACTACTTGTGCGAGTGCCGCATAGAAGGTATCTTTAACGTCTGACTGTGCTATCGAAGTGGGTGCATAGGCAGAGATAACTGTGGCATGACCTTTCTCCAGAGAAAGGCGTGCTGTCATAATACGATCAGAGATTGCGTGTGGCCCCTCTAACTTGCTGCACAAGGTATTCTTAAGAGGAAGTCCAATTCCATGTTGATAGTTAGAGCCAACTGATTTGCGTGACCGTATATTGTGTATTTAGACTCTCTGATGGAGCCTGTCTCGAGTAGTCTTGTTTCTTGCTGTGCTGCAATATCAACTGACCTCTTGGCTAATTATCGGCCGATTACAGCACTCTTGTTTAGATCGCTAATGGAAACGTAATCCGGGGACATTCCTGAGGACATTTTCCGTACATTCCACGTGCCGAAGCACAGTTTTCGTTGTCGTTTTGCAGGTGTGAGGGTTGCAGACTGATATTAGGTCTGAACACCCATATAGGCCTTCAGACTGTGGCGGGTTACATCAAATTGAATCCCCCATTCAATTTGGATGGAGCTGACGGATACTAACCATGAGACAAAAGTGTTTCCCACTGTCAGAGGTGATCCCTGGCACCATGTTCTATGGCAATCGAGCGTTAGGCTTATAACCGGTTACTACCATCTCCCGTGTTGTTACTTGTCCTTGAGTCGAACACAAGCAGGCAGAGTGTCCTCTCAGTTGAAAGAATGAAGCAGCTAATGCCAGATCAATAAGAAAACGTCTTCCTGGTTTGCCCTTGTGAATCGAAGATAGAAGATTTATAGCTAAGACACTTCTTATCTTACAATCACATTGTCAACAGGCTCAAGGCTGCATGAGTGAATGAAATATGGTTAGGTGGAATGGGGACCCAGGTGGAATGCTCAGGTGTAGGTCAGTTCAGTGACTAGGTCAGATTGCCAGTGTCTTATGTGACACAGACAGAGCAACACCTTTCTCGATCACTATATGCAAGCAGAGTTCTTTGCCAGTATGTCGAGTATGGCATACATACTGAGTACATTTTAGGTTCCTCGTGGTTCTGAGGGCAGCATCAGAGTGAAATGTAAACACTGCGCGAAACTGATAAACGGTCACACACGAACCACTTAAGTGAATAATCTTTTGGGCAGAATGCGTGACTGCGCAGCGAAAATTATATTAAGTACTTGTGCTCGAGTACTTTCAAAAGTACCCATACGAGTGCTTTCAAAAGTAATCGTACGAGTACTTTCAGAAGTACTCGTACTCGTTACTCGAGTACTCTCTCGGATGAAGTACTCGTTACTCGTACTCGTACTCGTACATATCACAGTACTCGTACTCGTTACTGGAGTATTTTAGTTGGGTACTCGCCCCAACCCTGGTTGCAGGGAGTGCCCGAATGTGGGAAGGAAGTACACAAACCGCCTGTGGATCCCAAACCAGATTTTCTGAGTGGGTTTACTCCCTTAGCCTTTGACTCAAGAGCCTACCCACATGGCAACGGTTTCGCCGAGGCTAGACATCGGTGGAAGCCGAAAGCAAGAGAAGACAAACATGAGTACCCGTTACCACATTTGACGCACCACTAAAACCTGCACTACAAGCTGCACCAACTGACTTTCACAGATATCTGAACACCATTCAACCTTAAAGGAACTAAAAACCCCAATATCGTGAATTGACGTTAAATTACATCTTGCTATATATTTCCATATCCACCAAGCCAAAACAATCCCCAAACATCTATAAATTAGTAATACCACATTATACACCGTGCAACTGACCTTTTTCGAATATGCGTATTTTGGCGCGCTTTTCGGGAAGCGTAAATGTGACCAAGGAGCCTCTATTTGGACAGGAGGCGTCACTGTGCGAGAAAATGGCAGTCTACACTGAAGGTTTTTGTCCGCCATTCGGGAGGCAAGCGCATGCGCCTACGGGACCGCAGCGCGCGATGTTAGCGCATTTGTTCAGGGACCTCATTTCATCAGAATAATCACCAAGCTGTGATGCGTCATATAAAATAAAAAATATTAAAGTAATCCTTGAAGTATTTTGCCTATCACAATTCAAAATAATGAAATTTGTATAAAAAAAAATCACATAGAAACGTTGCAATTATTTATTGAGCCAACTGAACTTCGTCGTGTTTCATCAGAATAATCGTCAGGCTGTACCACTTGTTATATAATTAAAATATTTAGGTTATCGTTGAAAATGTTGGACAATGGTAATGCAAAGAACTGCATTTTCTGCACGCGTATGGTCTGGCTTGGCGCAACTCCAGAATGGCGGACGAACTGCTTACGTACTGTCCTCGACCAATGTAGAAAGCGCGCGCTGCACCGTCTTGTATTGATATACGGTCTTTGGATGTGACGTCACAGATGAGGGACGCCAGCTATCTTCCATTCATTCACTGTAAGATGACAGCGGTAGTGGCTGTGGAAAGCGAGCAACAGGATGGGTTATTGTGCGGTATTTTGTTGTAATGTTGACTCTTTTAGAAATAGAAGAACACACCATTTTTCCGGTTCCGTTTTATTGAAGAAATGCCTCGCAAAAATCAAGTGACCGATGTTCAAGCCGACGAAATACAGCCCGAAGAAGTTGGCAACACTTGGTTATCGTAATGCTCGGATATCGTTGAAAAACGATATAGTGCCAACACAATTCCCGGTAGTAGAAGCATTGATACCATCAATCGACACAAGACAATCGTCGGCGCGGGTCGAAGGCAAGCGGGTCTCGCTGGCGACTGTCAGTGTCACAGTCGCTACTGCCGACTCTTGTCATGCGTTGTCGTTATTGCCTTTTGTTGCTCATTTGCGTCCAGCGCTATTACTCAAATTAACATTTCAGTAAATGCACAGGAGATTCGGAATTGCTCAGGAGATTATGATAAGGACGCATCTAGAATCATTGGGCGCGAATTGCCATCCATTTTAATCTATTTACCATGCTCGCTGTGCGCGAAAATCCAAGAGCATTGTATGGCATACTACCCACCCAGCCAACCATCTCTTTGAATTTCTTCCCTCTGGCAAGCGCTATAGAAATATTAAGACAAGGACTACTAGACTTAAAAATAGTTTTTATTCGCAGGTTGTGAGTCACTTGAACCGCGAGATGCCATGATACTGTTTTCAGTCGGTTTAGATTTTATGTCGCCATGCTAAATTATTATTTTTATAATTTTTTTTATAATTAATTAATGTTTTATTTTTTTATTTATTAACTTGAGTACATGTATGTACATACTTTTTAACTGTCAGCGTAGTTTTTATATCGTGAGCTAATTTACTTATTAATTTATTTATTACTTATTTAACTACATGTATACTTTTTAACTTTTTAGGTAATGTTCAGACGGTATTAATACATGTATTATGATATCAAGTTCACTTTATGTCAATAGATGTACGACTGTCTTAAAATATGTTGGCAGTTGGCCTTGGTTTAAATTTATACTAGTTTTAGCATAGTTTCATAATGTTTCTGATTGTATATTTTGCGTGTGCATGATGGGGGGCAGGGGAGACAAACGTGTATGTATGTTGACGCCACAACGCCAAGAATTCCTCGTACATTTTAAATGCTAATTGGTAATAAACAATCTGAATCTGAAATCTGAATCTGCACCTAATATGAAGTTTGAAGCCTACACAGTTGTTTTTTGTACAATGGTAATGTATGTACAAATACAAAAAAGGATGAATGCTTCAGCAACATCTAGCCCTTTGATAATAAAATGAATGCACCTGTACAAATAATACATTTACACATTAAATCCCATTCACAAACTCTTCACTCCTGTGAAATGATATAATAGTTCCAATGACACCTCCATGCAAGTGAAATACAGTTTACGTTGATTTCCTGATGCTAGATAAACATATCTGAGGTAATTCTATTGCAAATATCTGTTAAAACATTGGTAACCTTTTTCAAATTATTTACCCTTCATTTTACATATTTTAAAACAGTAAATAATAAATCACAATGTATAAAAATGCTTGTAAAATAATCTGGAAATATTTTCCTTCCCTGCTTTCAGGCAGTCCATATTTATGGCTGTGCATAGCGAGATCGTACATTGTTCAAAGATGGAAATGCGGTGAAAATTTTGTTGACCACACACAATTGCAGAGTCCTCCTGTTGTATTACCGATCTGATCCCACATCCGCATGACAAATCATGATAGTTATTTTCTGAAGCCATCAAGTTGCCAGTTTATTGCACTCAGACAGTGTGTGTGTAGTTGCGTATCATGAGGAATATAACGATAATAATTCCAACATGTCTTTACATGGCTTTCTACTATATTTACTTATAAATTTCATCGCTGTCATTAAATGATCCAGCTGTGCAGACAAACTTGTAAACGGCCAACTCCACAACGTGACAGTTGATGAAGTTTGGTTAAAATACACCATGCACTGAACCTTTTCGTCATCAGCTTGATTTGCAATTGGACAAATGTCTTTGCAACACTCCTTTACATTCTGTCGGAATATTTCTTCAATTGCCAAATGAACACCTGTAACAAGGGAACATTCGAGAATAGCATTCGCTTGTTTAATTTAAAATAAAAACAATTATCTACAACTAATGGGGCTAGCTATCTAATATTGTGTGTGTGTGTGCGTACGTGTGCGCGCGCGCGTGTGTGTGTGTGTGCGTACGTGTGCGCATGTGTATGCGTGCGCGCGTGTGTGTGTGCGTGCGTGCAGCCTACCCGCATTAATAAATGGTAACAGGTCACTGGCCTAGTTGTTAGGACAACATTTTTGCCAGAAATCTCAATGTCAGTCGCTTACCCGTCTAGCTGACGTAACCAGCAACAGCGGATGCTGAGTTGGAATTTCAACCCGATACATGCAAAACTAACGGAGATGTGGGTGCACAAACAAACAGAGAATTAATTGTTTTCTGATATAGATATGTCGTATTCCAGGTTATCCAAGATAACTTTTGACATTCACTTTTTATAATACATTAACTTGACGGGCGATAATTTTGACGCTAAATGACAAAATGACATATAGCTCTATATGTAGTAAATATATGAAATGCGAAAGAGGGCGCTACTTGTAAGCTTGCAGACGTGACCAACGACAGGTAGGCCTGGTGCCTGTTAAGCGATGAGGATTTTCAAACATCAATAACTTAAAAACTATTCAAAATGTCTGTATATATCCATGACATAATTATCTTTACGATGACATAGAAAAACTAAATTCCGCGGGTGGAACTCCACGTACAGCCTTTCGAACTTCTACTTCTACTTCTGTGTGGTTAATCAGCATAGTCCATCAGTCTGAATTTTGATGCCGATGTGTGTGTGTGTGTGTGAGTGAGTGTGTGTGTGTGTGTGTGTGTGTGTGTGTGTGTGTGTGTGTGTGTGTGTGTGTGTGTGTGTGTGTGTGTGTGTGTGTGTGTGTGTGTGTGTGTGTGTGTGTGTGTGTGTGTGTGTGTGTATACAATTGCGCTGTGTCAGATGTGAACGTGTGAGAAAAAGTATATAATATAAAGTGCGAGTAAAGTATGAACGAGGTGTGAGTAAAAACACAGACCAGTGTGAAACAACCGCTTCCCTGAAGGCCTGGATGGGTGGAGCTACCAACATATTCCCGGGCAGGGCGTTCCACCGGAAGAGAGTGCTTGGGAAGAAAGGATTGCTGTAGACCCGAATGCGAGGTGGGATAATCTTATATTTATTTGGATGATAATATATTGTACCGGTGGGGAGCATTGGGGCAAAGTAGTGATTACCATTAATGACAATATGTTGGTTTTGGATCCTATACATCAGGAGGAGGCAAGAGAGTTGTCTTCTTCTTTCAAGGGAGTCCCAATGGAGGTGGTTAATCATTGCGGACACGTTTTCTATCTGACTATAGTTGTTCAGGACAAATCTGGCTGCCTGGCGCTGGATATTTTTTATTTGGTTTACCTCCTTCTTGATGCATGGGTTCCAGACAGCACTGCAGTAGTTTAAGTGGGGACGGACAATATAACATATTGAGCCCCCATGTTATCAACTCCCCGACGAATTTCGAAAATGTCTAAATATACGAACCATTTCAATGGGGCCGTAGATCACATGCAAAATGTCGGCCCGATACATACAAGACCAACGAAGACGTGGGTGCACAAACAAACAGAGAACGAACTGTTTTATAACATAGACGGATCAATTGAGAAGTAACTTTTTCGCGAGTTGCGCGGTCGAAAGTTTGTGCTTAACGCTGAGGGGCCGGCTGGCGAATGATATTTAACAATATATTTAACAAGATTGCCACCCAGAGAATTAACTCTAGGTGGCAGGTGCACAAGGAAGCCCTTTGGCTTATCGAGAGTCCGACCCTTTTACCTATGTGTATCCCGCCCGTCTGAGGTATGTGTCGATTTTATTTTTAAACATATTCACTCTACTAGCACCCACACAATCAGCAGATAATCTGTTCCATTCATTTACAGTTTTTTTGTGAAAATGAAAACTTTCTTATATCTAATCTACTCTGCTCCTTTGCTATTGTAACTTCATGTCCTCTAGTCCTTCTATTTTTCTTAACTGAGAAAAAAATATTTCTATCAATATTTTCATAACCATTCAATATTTTAAACACTTTTATCTGATCTCCTCTCAATCTCCTGGTCTCTAGTGTTGTTAAACCGCATTTTTTAAGGCGTATTTCGTAACTAAGATCCCTTAGTTTTGATATCATTTTAGTTGCTCTCCTCTGCATTCTTTCTAGCATATCTATGTCCTTCCTGCGATATGGCCTCCACGCTTGAATACAATGTTCAAAATGAGGCCTAACTATTGTTTTGTACAGCGGTATTATTAGCTCTTTTTCCTTATACGTTAAGAGCAGTAAAGGAGGTGGTGTACGAGTGTATGTTGGATTCGGATGGGTGCAAGAGCAAAAGTACCCGGATGTAGGTCAAAGGTCAAGGTCAAGTACCAGGGTGTTGGTCAAGGTCAAGTGGCGCCATAGCGGATAGGTCATGAACTTAAAACCAGCGCCCCTAGCGGAATTTGGTCGAAATAAAATAGCGCCCCGTCTGACGGACACGTTGTAAAGTAAATGTTCGCGTACTGCCCAAATTCGTGCGTCTTAGTTTGACCAGTAGTGCCACCTAGCGGATTTTCCGTGAACTAAATCCCCCTGGTGTATAGGTTATGAACTACAAGTGGTGCAATCTGGAGGATAAGTTGTGAACTAAATGTTCGAGTACTGCAAACATTCGTGTCTTTTGCACGCTTGCGTGCAATAGAGCCCCCTGACGGATAGATCAGAAACCAAAAACATCATCCCCTAGTGGACAAGTGAGCGAACCAGATATGAGTACTGCAAAAATTCGTGTCTCTTGTTTTTGTCGAGTGCTTACTCCTGGTGGATATATCATCATCAACTGAAAGCATCCCTGTTAGATAAGTGGTGAACTATATAACTACTCTGCAGTTCGCGCTTGTGTACATTCTACTCAGCAGTCCGTGCTTTTGAATTTTCTACAATCCGTGATCTTTCGGCACGCCCACGTGATTTTTCGGCACATTTACTAACTATATAAGCGCGGTGTTTTGCCAATCGGACCGTCATTCGTATCACGACGACAGCACTGCTAACATCATCATCATGTTGAAGACACCCTACTACCGACCTCGCAATGCGGCAGACTCGAGCGACGAGGACGAGCCGACGAGCCGACCCATCATGCCGGTGATCAACCGTTCTTCCGTGCCGTCGGAACCTGACGTCGTGGACATCTCAGCTCTAGAAGCAACGGTAAGCGCCGACGCCGTTATCAAGATCAGAGGTCTCCTCATCGACAGAGTACGCCAGCACACTCCCTTCTACATCGGGTGCAGGTACTGCAAGAAGCGTATGATTACCGACGATAGGGGACATTTGCAATGCGAACGACACGGTTACGTTGCTTCTGACATGCATTTCGTGGTGCGCATGTGCTTTGTCGAGACAGCGACGGGTCGATCTATATGGCTGACTTTATTCGACCAGTGTATGGCTCTTCTCCTTGACGTGAATGCCGAGACGTTTGCTGTTATGGACGAAACGATGCAGACTTACAAACTGAACTCGTTGACGGGAACTCGTGTGTCTCTCACCATAAAGAAAACTCGACGAGATACTTACACAAACTTCAACGTCACTCACGTGGAGGTGATACACTAGGCTCCGTATCCTGTTTCAGCCTCTGTCTGCCGTCATCCCTGCCGATGTGACACCTTCCGCCGACACGGCCGATATGACAACTTCCGCTCCTGACGATGTCACAATTTCTACTCACGCAACCAATGTGACAACCACCGCTCCTGTCGCCACTGGTCCGAACTTTACGCTTGAGTTTCCTGCGACGGAAATGAAGAAGACGATTGCATGTCACATAGCATGTGCCGTCGTTGAACTGTCGAGACGACAGTGTCTCGCGTGCGAGATAGGCGATCCTAGTCAATTTCATCACGATTGTATGTTACCTGATGACATTCTAATTTATATGCACTTTGACGAGTCTGTGGAGGCCATTAATTCAACTGCAGTGATGAAAGACTGGTTGTGTGTTTTGTTAGACGCAGGTTTGAAGCTATCCGACCTGACGTCCGATCACTTGTGTACTATCGGGAGTTGGTTGCAAGAACTGTTTTCAGAGGAGTGGCGAAACAAATTAAAGCAAATTGTTCTGACAGTAATGGAGGATGATCTGTAAATCTGTCTTGTGGTTTTATGAGACCTTTAGTGACATTAATTCAACTGCAGAGAATGGAGCACGACCTGTAAATACGTTTGTGTTGTACACGAATAAAATGTTCAAATCTTAACTTGTGTCATTTTTTCGTGTCTTACACTTCACAAGTAAAGATACTCATCTAAGTCCCGATTAACAATCCACTCAAAGCACTCACGTACTCACTCATCCTTCGTGTATGTTCACTCACTCACTCACTCACTCACTCACTCACACACTCACTCACTCACTCACTCACTCACTCACTCACTCACTCACTCACTCACTCACTCACTCACTCACTCACTCACTCCTTCACTCACTCACTCACTCACTCACTCACTCACTCAAACAACAATACACACAACACACAAAACATACACAACACACACAACACACACAACACACACACACACACACAACATACAATACACACACAACACACACAACACACACAACACACACACAACATATACAACATACACTACACACACACACAACACATACGCAACACACACACACACACAACACACACAACATACAATACACATACAACACACACAACACACACACACAACACACACAACATAAAATACACACACAACATACACAACACATACACAACACACACAACGTACAATAGATACGCAACATACACAACACACACAACATACAATACACATACAACACACACAACACACACAACGTACAATACATATGCAACATACACAACACACACACACACAACACACACAACACACACAACGTACAATACATACGCAACATACACAACATACAATACACACACACAACACACATACACAACACATACACAACACACACAACACACAACATATACAACACACACAACACATAAACAGCACACACAACACACAACATACACAACACACACAACGTACAATACATACGCAACATACACAACATACAATACACACACACACAACACACATACACAACACATACACAACACACACAACACACAACATATACAACACACACAACACATAAACAGCACACACACACACAACACACACAACACACACAACGTACAATACATACGCAACATACACAACATACAATACACACACACAACACACATACACAACACATACACAACACACACAACACACAACATATACAACACACACAACACATAAACAGCACACACAACACACAACATACACAACACACACACACACACACACACACACACACACACACACACACACACACACACACACACACACACACACACACACACACAACACACACACACAACGTACAATACATACGCAACATACACAACACACACAACATACAATACGCATACAACACACACACAACACATACAACATACAATGCACACACACACACAACATACACAACACATACTCAACACACACAACGTACAATACATACACAGCACTAACAACATACACGACATACACACAACATACAATACACACACAACACACATACACAACACACGCTCAACACATAACATATACAACATACACAACACACATACACAACACACGCTCAACACATAACATACTCAACGGACACCAATGTAATTAGTCAGAGTATTGTCATCTATCGACCATGATAGATCTCTACTCGTTGACAGACTTCCGGGAATACCGGAAGCGTAGAGTCCACCATGACAGTGAAATAACTTCCGGTGTGACGTCACTTCCGACGTAGCGTCTCTAGTAGAGGCTGCCATAACAAGCGAATTTGAAAACTGCTATGATCGAAAACGACTATGTCAATAACATGTAAGGACAACCATCTGACAGGACTTCATTCAAAGAGGTGACCATCATGGTTCCCAACGCCACTCAACGGACACCAATGCAATTAGTCAGAGTATTGTCATCTACCGACCATGATAGATCTCTACTCGTTGACGCACTTCCGGGAAAATCGGAAGCATAGAGTCCGCCATGTCAGGTCGGCATGGCATTCAAGTAACTTCCGGTGCAACGTCACTTCCGACGTGGCGTCCCTAGTAGAGGCTGCCATGACAGTCAAGTAACTTCCGGTACGACGTCACTTCCGACGTAACGCCCCTAGTGGATAATCGGAGTACTACGTCACATGATGTCGCCATCTAGCGGGTAAAACTATCTAATTAGGTTAGCTAGAGAAAAAAGTTGGGGTTAACCTCGCAAAAATGTATACAACCACTTTGGTGGAAGGACGGTTGATCACCGGCATGATGGGTCGGCTCGTCGGCTCGTCCTCGTCGCTCGAGTCTGCCGCATTGCGAGGTCGGTAGTAGGGTGTCTTCAACATGATGATGATGATGTTAGCCGTGCTGTCGTCGTGATACGAATGATGGTTCGACTGGTAGAGCTCCGCGCTTATATAGTTAGTAAATGTGCCGAAAAGTCACGTGGGCGTGCCGAAAGATCACGGATCGTAGAAAATTCAAAAGCACGGACTGCTGAGTAGAATGTACACAAGCGCGAACTGCAGAGTAGTTATATAGTTCACCACTTATCTAACAGGGGTGCTTTCAGTTGATGATGATATATCCACCAGGAGTAAGCACTCGACAAAAACAAGAGACACGAATTTTTGCAGTACTCATATGTGGTTCGCTCACTTGTCCACTAGGGGATGATGTTTGTGGTTTCTGATCTATCCGTCAGGGGGCTCTATTGCACGCAAGCGTGCAAGAGACACGAATTTTGGCAGTACTCGAACATTTAGTTCACAACTTATCCGCCAGATGGCACCAGTTAATAACCTATACAACATTGTAATTTAGTTCACAGAAAATCCGGTAGGTGGCGCTACTGGTCAAATAAGACGCACGAAGTTGGGCAGTACTCCTACATTTAGTTTACAACTTGTCCGTCAGGTGGCACCACTTATATATGTAGTTCATGGAAAATCCGATAGGTGGCGCTACTGGTCACCTATTTTAGTTCGGAAAAAATCGGAGGAAACCTAGCGAAGAGCTTGCTTTCTTAGTGATGGTGGATATGTGAGTGTGCCACTTGAGGTCATCTGAAATGTCGAGTCCTAGGTATGGGTTGTTGGGGACTTGTTTGAGGATGCTGCTGCCAAGACTGCAAAAATACTTGGATTTGTTGCTGACGCTGAGTGTATAACATTTTTAGTGTTGAATCGCTTCCTATGTAGGACAGTATCAAAGGCGTTACTGAGGTCAAGTAAGGCACCATCCACTTGCTTGCCCTTGTCGTATGAAGTGAGAAAATCGTTTCAGGTAGTGATAGCTGGGTTTTGCACGAAAACCCTGAATTGGAATCCGTGGATCAGTGATGAGAGGATCTGGTTCTTTTCTATGTGATTCAGGAGATGTCAGCATACAATGTGCTCGATGAGCTTACAGCACACGGACGTCAACGAAATAGGTATATAGTTGGATGCTTGGTGTTTACCACCTTTTTTAAGACACTGGAATTGTTTGCTGATCCGTTGGTAGAATGCCTGAGTCCAGGGACTTCTGGAAGATATCTGCCAAGGCTGGAGCAATTGTTTTACGGATTGTTTATATTTGTAATTATTATTAATACAATTCCAAATAAAGCCTACCTACCTACCTACCTACATCTGCACAGTTTTTTTAAGACTGCATTGGGTATGGCATCGGGGCCACAGGCTTTTGCAGGGTTTACACTTCGAAGAAGTTTGGCTACACCGGCCACAGTGAAGGTGATGTTTTCTATTGGCTGACATGGGTGGTCGTCCATGGGTGGTAGAGGTTGTCACGGATTAGCGAGTACACTTAGATGGCACAGGTCTAGTAGGGTTCTTATATGTCAAGGTCAACGCATATGAGAAAGTACGGTTATCGTGAACAAGCAACAAAGAACGAGAATTATTTAATAAACTTTATTACAAGATATCTTCCTTTTGGTAAGTATCTCGATTAGCAAAAAAATGAAAAGAATAAAGAAATCCCGTAACCCAAATCTTAATGGAACTTAATAAACAACAACACTGAATCTTTGAATCTATTTAACTAAGAAACTAAAGTTACAATTAATCTTTCAGTTATCCAATTCCTCTTCCTTTCTAAGGTGGATTGTTCCACTACACGAGCAAACACTAGGCGCCAAGTGTTATCTAAGAATAAATCTCATAAGAAAAATACACAACATATAGCTAGCCCTCGCGGACTCTCATTACAGTAATTAGTTACAATAAATATACATATGTATACTTCAATGGTAATAATACCTCACTTCAAAACCACATATAATTACCATTCATAAAACAGCAAATAATAGATACGTTCAATTAGAAAATATACATTTATATTGGGCTAGCCTCATCTCGAACCTATACGAACGTTTGTTGAAGTCATCACGCCGAGCTCAGAAATCTTGGGGACGTAACCCACGTTAACGATTCCCACCACGCTTCACGACTTGATTTGCCATTCTCTAGGCAGCAGGGTAACCTGTGTCGTTCAACCCTGGATCTGTCCCAGTCCTTCACTAGCGCCCATATGGCGAAATACGTATGACAGACGTTTATATAAGCGGAACTATTTACACATCATATGACTTTGAGGTTTCCATCATTTTTATTGGCTAATACAATATACAATTCAAGCTACGCATTGTGGAACACCCTCTAAGATACAGTGAAACCGCTTGCTTGCCTAGAAACGCAAGCAACATAATACCACGCCCCACTGAGCGCATCTGCAACCGAGTTGCTGTAATTACGTAACTAATGCGGTTGGTCAACAATCTGCCTACTGGCTTGACCTTCGTCATTTACCAAATTAAACCTAAGGAAAGTAGATTTAAACACCCACAAATAGCAGAAATGCTACAGAGGTGATCCATCTTCATTGACTGGAACTGCTTCAGTAGTATCCTGTCTTTGGACATGCTGTCACTAAACAAGGTTGTCTTCTGTTTGAGTGGGGATACACCGATGTTGTCTTGTCGCTTACTCTTGATATATTGGCAAAAGGGCTTGCTGTTTTTTATTTGTAGGCCTTCCTCAATCACGCTGTTGATGTGCTCCCATTCAGCTCGCCCTATGCTGCGCTTGCATTCTCTCTGAAAGTGTCTGTAGTTGTCCCAGTTCCGGTGTTTCTTATAGGCCGTAACTCCCGTCGAGATTTCCAGTTTGTTACGTGTTTGCCAGTGTAGAGCAATCAGCTATAAAAAAAATATATATCTGGCTTGTGAATATAAATCACATTACATTTTTACAATGACACTATCTCAGATGAAACCCGCACAAAGCTTTTAACCTTTTGATGGCATCAACTAAAATCGCTCTCATCCTTTCCGTCACATTCTTCATCTCCTTCTACTTCCCCTCGCCCTAATCTTCAACCACTCCCTCTCCCATACCCTCTTCCTCTCCTTTTCTCCATCCTTCTACCCACTATGTGCTCCTCCCTGTGTTTTTCCTCTACCTCTCCCTATCATTTTCATTTCCCTCTCCTCCTCCCTCACTCCGCTGTGCTGTCCTACTGATCGCATTTACCTGATACAAAATGCCAGTGAAACCACCAATGAACCCAACCACCCGGAGCGTCATCGGGAACTAACGCAGATTTATTCCGTTGTCAAACAACGCGCCGCCGACTTGGTGAGAACAACTTTAAAAAAGCAGGCACCGCAATAGCCAGACTCAAACACAAAATAGCTGCCTCACGCTGCGTTGACGAAGTCCAGCGAGTTTAGGGGTCGTTCACAATTGTAGGCATAACGTACCTATTCTTAACATGTATACGAGATGGGAGGCGCTCAACGGTCACGTAATAATTATAAAAATGCCTGTCGCGTGTTAGCAACGCACGCACGCACGCACGCATACGCGCACACACACAACAAACATACACACAGTGAAATACAGTGGTACCGCCTAGAGGGTCCAGGCTAAGTGGACTGGATATGTAACCCCGGTTGATTGCCCCACAAGTTAATTTTGCGACGTCGACGAGTCAGTACTTGACACTTAACAACGCCACTAATTATATGTCCTCAAGCCACGAGTGTTATCACTTACACCCCCAAATTGTGTGCCGGCGAACTTTTCCGCATCAAGATGCGCGGTCTGACATGCATGTCGTCGTATTATCTTCGTTTCAATTCAAAGGTGTTTTGAGGGGCGGGGGTGGAGGAGTAATACAGGAAATATATGACTGGCCTAGTAAATAATATATAGTGTGGCAAGAAGGAAAACGTGGGAAAGACGGGATATGTGTTTTTAATTTGTTTTTATTTATACTAATCCATAATTGTTGTGCTTTATAAATGGTTTGATTTGTTAATTAAATGTTTTTTGGAAATTACCCTAATCGACTCTTCCGATTGCTGTATTTGTATACGAATTTAGCTTTATTCGCTCAAGAAGATATGGCGGAAATAGATGCATGTCACATTACTACAAAACATGTGGTTCTGCAGCTAGATAATTTACAAATAATTTACAGAAAAATATTTCCGTACTGTAGACACGTAATTATTTTGACTATAAAAATACAGAAATGAAAATAAAATCGTTTTTTGTAGAACTTGAACGAATCTTTGTTCGTTCGGTGAACTCACGTTTGCTACTGTTATGTTGCAATTACTGTGGTTTGTCTCCATACCATGGAACATAGCGGTCACGTTGTTGAGTAGTTTTCTGAATTTGTTGCAGAGGATGTTGAATGAAATAATACGAAGGATATAGTGTAGTGTAAAATTTGTGAAGACTATCAGATTTCAGAAGAGGAAGAGGTGCAGCAGAGAAGGTGCTCGCTCTGAAACGACTTGTGTAGAAATGAGATTGGATAATATAACTTTGGATGTGCAGATATGCAAGAAACGTACGACATTGTTCCCAGAGAAATAATAATAACAATAACACGATGGACGTATCGTATGAAGAACACAAATGATCGAATGGTTCACTTTGAACGTCAGTCAGAATATGAGTATTGCCGAAAATTCACTGGACATTAAAAGGTGATGACAGGTAATAAAACTGGAGAAAAAAGGGGTTGCTTCGAATGGTTCAGAAGAACAAAGTGTTCGACATACAACTTGATGGG
Organism: Paraescarpia echinospica; assembly: GCA_020002185.1. Lineage (NCBI taxonomy): Eukaryota > Metazoa > Annelida > Polychaeta > Sabellida > Siboglinidae > Paraescarpia > Paraescarpia echinospica. Next base: position 51,329,510 of record CM034533.1, on the reverse strand, counting down.
AAGGAACTACAGCAGCGCTTGTATATCAACCTGGGTGGAACGGAAAGCCAGGCGACGGATATTCACATGGGAACACGCGAAGGGACGGATAAGTGTAGGACCCTGAAGAGGGATATATATCAGAAGAAAAGGCGTTTAGCTCATCCTTCACAGTAGCTTATCTCTACAGCCCATATATTATTGCATTGAAGAAGAAAATAACAAAATGTGAAAGCCAACTGTTGCGAAACTATATGGCGGATTGTTTGGTGACGCTGGTGAGGAGTCGACTAAAGTGGGCTTGACGAATGAAATGTGAAGCATCAACGAATTTAAATGTGCTCTAAGTATGCCGTTAACCTCACTATTTACAAGGACAGACATTCCGATTACTTTACACTAGTCGAATATGTAAGGCTGTGGGGCGTGATCGTTAAGGCGTGAAGGTTGCGCTTCGCTGCCAAGGCTGCGTGGCTAGACGGCGCGTGCTTTGGTGAAAGAGAAGATACTATATATATATACACGTGAGTCTTTAGATTAGAACAGTCCGATTTATATATATATATATATATAAATCGGACTGTTCTAATCTAAAGACTCACGTGTTTGTTGTCACTAATACCCCTTCAATTGGCCAGAGTCATCCTAACAAGCCAGGAACGGTTTATACGCACACGACCTCTGTCAGATAAGTTATGGAAGTCAGTCGAATCAAACTAGTGATTGAGTCCAGCGGTCGCGACTGTACCACACGTGAGAACAATATAGACACGCGCCCCACCTGCACCTTAATTTAAAGGCGTACCAGCGACTAACGAGAATCTCTACATTCTCAATACCGGCTGAGCGGTATTGTGTATTCAAATAATTACTTCTACTTTCCGAACGTTACACGCGACATGGGCAAACTTGATATCTGAAACGAAAACATTCTGGCGAACGGCATAATTGACTGAGTTTAACTTCAGCATATTACAAAGCGAGGGGCCGGGGTGTACTGAGAGACTGATTCAATCAGCAGCGTACCAGTACTTGCGCGCGCGGATGGTCAGCGCGCTAGGCTTTACTTGGTATACGCTCCTGTGGGCATGATGAGTAAGATTTATATACCCGACAACTTTGTGTAATTTCGGGTGATTTATCAGCTGTTCAGCATGCTTGCAGTGTCGCGTCGCGCTGTCTAGTCGCGTTGTCTTTTGGCAAAGCTGTGCACCAAGCTTCGCTGTGGGCTGTATTTGTTGAACCAAGTGAAAAACTTAATGCCGCTACATACAAGGAGACTGTATTTCTCAGGGATGGTGCAACCGTTGATTGACTACGACTGCGTCAGTAGTAAGTAGTGAGCTTGACAGTCCTGAAATCTGAAAAATTGGGTAAAGTGACGTATCGTATCTTTTAGCATGTCCCATTTTTGCTGATTTCTGTATTTTTACATTGTTTAACGCGGCATAACGATCTACCCGTTATACTGGAAACTGACGAAACGAGCCAACTGAAGAGCTACCGGCTAGACGCGCGGCTATTGTTGTTGGCGCAGCCTATTGGTTTTGTTGGGGATTCGATACCGAAGGTGGAGGGGGTCGAGAGATTGGGGTTTTTGGAGCTAGATGGTAGAAGTGCCATTATCGTTGCGTCTATGATTTGGAGTGGTGCCGCCTATCGGTATTGTTGAGTTAAAATCCGGAGGCATAGCGAAGACGGACCGATGTATTTTATTGGTGTTGTCGGTGTCGCCGCATAGCGGTGGTGTGGTGTTTATTTTGTGAGGCTGACGCTTGGAGTGATGGCGCCGCCTATCGGCGTTGGTCGGTATAGATTCCGATGGCGTTTGCCGAAGAGAGCGTTTGATGGTTGAAGCCGAGGCTAGAATGAAGTGTTGTAATAAGACGCGACGAAAGAGAGGTTTAGGAATTCAGCGAATCGGTATCTATCCGACGTTGTCAGATTCGACAGAAGCGTCAATACAAACTTCCCCAAGTTACGTTTCGGCATAATTCTAACCTCCATCATATCTGATGCAGCGAGAATCTGTTCTGTCATTTGTGTTGAAAAAATATTATTGACATCACGTTCCCATGCTACAAACTGCATCCTTGTGACCGCCGCTTTCAACTCCCTCAATGCAAACTGAACCGCACCCGAAACTAATTTGTTCCCTCTTCAATTAATGAATGTATGCGTAATCGTCCTTCGTTCCCTCCATCTTTGCCAGGTTTCTCTGCCAGTTTGACACTGAGTAAGCCTGAGAAGATTTGTGATTTGTAATTTCAGTCATGATTAAACTTATTTTAAGTTATTTAACTTAAGTGACATTATTCTACATGTAAATATTATCTTTGCACGCCCATTTGTGTGAGCGTTTGTGTGTGTGTGTGTGTGTGTGTGTGTGTGTGTGTGTGTGTGTGTGTGTGTGTGTGTGTGTGTGTGTGTGTGTGTGTGTGTGTGTGTGTGTGTGTGTGTGTGTGTGTGTGTGTGTGTGTGTGTGTGCGCGCGAGCGCGCGCACGTATGTGACTTTTTATCAAGTAGCACATATTATTCATCAAGTAGCACAATACATATATTGCGTAACAGTTGTGCTTAAAGTTAGTTAAAGTATTTTAAAACACTTTAGTCTAGTGAATGAAAATAAGGTAACTTAGCCTTCGAAAATGTTGTAAACTAGATTTAACAAACCTGATTACCTGGTAGAATATATAGGAGATAAAGTAACAAACATAAAACTACTAACAAACGATAATATATGTGTAAGCCAGTACCTGCAAGATGCTTTGTTTAGGTACAAATGTTGGTAAAATTAAGCAAGGGCGATAGTCGTGTGAACTCATGTTTGTTTATGTAGTTTTTGTCCCACGTATTCGCTAGGGCGCGGTATATCCTAAATAAATAAGCAGTCTATCGTAACGCAATTGATTGTATTAAAATTAGGTCACTACCAGTAATGTTAGCGTTCTTGATAGGATAGATATTCAGCTGTGTAATTAAAATCTGCTGTGACATAAAGTGTGCTGTAGTACATACGAAATAGGAAACAGTCTTTATAAAGACTAAGTTAGTTCAATTATTAAATACATTCTAATATAGCGCCTTGCAAGCGGCAAGTCTAGATAAAGGGACACTTGGTGTGCAATCACTGCCACAGCTGGGTGGTTGATTTTGTCTTGTCTGGCTGTGGTTAGTCAAGGGCAGAAACCAAGGAGGAGGAATTCATCTTTCAGTTCGTGGGGTGTTGGAATTAGGAGTATCTGCAGAAGGATATAGACTTAGGCTGAAAGGTATTGTGGAGGGGATGAAGATGAGAATTAGCAAAGAGACAGGTGGAATGGAGAGGGGCGACAGGGAGAGAGTTGAAAATACAGTGAGACTGAAAGAGCAGAGTAGTGGCAAGAAGGCAGAGGCAAGCCGACCAAGAGGAGGGAAGGTGATTGGAGGGGAAGAAACTGGAGAATCGACGACAGAAAACGTGACAGGCGTGAATGTGACACGGGAGAAAGTGACCGTAGAATTTATGTAAAGCTCAATTTCATACACGGGAACCGTTTCATTAAGATATTAAGTACTTAAGGAAAATATGTCCTGAAATATAATCCGACAGAACATTTAAGGTAGCTGCAACGGGTATCATGTCAGTTGATTTCTTGCTTTTTTTCTTCATAGAATATTAGTAGTAGTCAGTACGAACATGTGTACTATTAAAAAAACCAAGGCACTATCACCATATGGCACCAATCAGTCCTTTAAAAACTAGTATTTTTAGTGTGTCTGTGGAAAGTCCCTTTTCAGATTCTTGGAAACTGACGATGTTTCCATAGTGACGATCACGTGTGCGTCAGCCCAGTTCAAACATAAATTTATTCACCATGAATGCAGATCAAAATAGCCTGGTTATTATCATGCCACTGTGGTGTTGTATTATAATTACCTAAATGCAATACGCTGTCAAATCACCAAATACTGGCGGTAGTTTTGTTTTTTCTCCGATAATGCCCGACCTCTGCCGCCATTTGCAATGACATGTGACTGACACCAGAAGGTGTCAATCAATCTTGTCTACCACAACAAGTTCAACACATGGCCCTTCGTAACACAATATCATGAGACAAGTTGGCGGGAAAACCTTGGGGGGAAATCTCAGTAATAGAAGTGTCTGTCAAATCGTGTTGAAATAAGCCAAATGCCAGTAAAAAAGTCACATTTCTAAGCAAAAAACAAGCATCTGGTGACACTTGTATTATTGGTAACAACCAAGAAGTATTACTTAATGTAACTTTTTATAAAAACTACAATATTTACAAAGCCATAACTTGGCACACGACCTCGACTTGTGTTTACCCAAAATTGCTCGGGCGGTTTTATATTTGGTGAAGGGGTCGTGCCAAAAATGCAGTACGGATTTTTGCTGTCTTTCAACATTGTAGCAAAATGTTTATGAAGCTGTATCAAACTTAATATGCATTTGTTTACAAAAAAACCGGTATGAATGTTAATAACATGTTTGTACTTACAACCATACACATTTTTCTTTTAGGTAGTTGCTCAAAATAAAATAAAATGCTATTTTTTAAGGTGACTTTTGACATATTTTTAATTGTTTTTAAACACATTTAAATATATCTAAACAACATAAAAAATCAATTCTTTTTGGTCTGGAGTATTGTTTGGTATCTGAGGCAAACTCTGAGAAAAAAATAGTTAGTTAATCTTCAAAACGTATATTAGAAATTATTAATTCAAAAGAAGCATATGATACCCGGTGCAGCCACCTTAATGCGTATTTCCACAATGCGTTTCACCAACGTGATCTTTAAATTATTCTTAATTGAAAGAGCGATATTTCCATCGTGATATTCGATATCTTAAAAAATTGGTACCATTTTGTAAAACAGTGTGAACAGTTGTCGAACAGTGTTTGAAACGTCCCACCGACCACTTTTTAATAGCACGATATTCTATTCACTATGAAAATAACTAAAACTCAATAACCTTATAAATAGGTGGCGCCCTATCCCAGAGGACACTATATATCTGCCACCCTTTTTTATTTCGGGAGATTCATCAGCGGTTCACCACGCTTCCCGTGACGCACTTTTTCGTCGCCCTGTCTAAGATCTTGGAAAATGGATAACAGTAAAATTACGTGACATTTTTGTAAATTTGGTGTCCCTTCAATATCATGGTTCCTCAAATTCATGGATAATGCATGTAGGATGCTTCATCTTCTTCTTCTTCTTCCCCTTGCTCCCTTGTGGGGTGGGGTCCACGTCACTTGGTAGCTTCTTCTACTTTTCTTAACAGTTCTTTCTACATCTCATCCGCAATGGCCGTCCATTCATGGCGTTCCATCTCAGCTTTGGTCTTCCTCTCCTTCGTCTGCCACCCTCTTCTACTTTTCATGCTCTTTTCGCCAGTCAGTCTTCACCCATTCTATGTACATGTCCCGCCCATCTCATTCTGTTACCGGTTACTTTCCTCTTTATGTGTTTTTTCATTCCAATCTCCTCTTTAAATTCCTTCATCTTCCTTCTATCCTCTTATTAATCTACATATTCTTCTGACCCAGTTGTTTTCTGCTACCTATAGTTTCTCCTCCTGTCTCTCTGTCAGTGACAGTGTTCCCATCCCATATATACAGGCTGGTACAACGCAAGCTTCCAACGCTATTCCTTTCAGTTGTTTCTTCAGTTTTCTGTCCCACTAACTACAAAACCGAATGCTACATCCTTTTTAAATTCTCTCTTCTTCTCGATAATTTGTCTGGTTGCAAACAATCCATCAAAAGTTCCTCTCCCTTTCCTAAATCCCAGCTGATTCTCTCCGATCTTGTTCTCCACTGTAAGCCTCACCCTAGCCTCCAGTATGCCTTCCAACAATTTCAGGGCTTGGCTCAGTAATGTGATGCCTCTGTATCTCCCTAGGACGTGGATGACCCCTTTCCCCTTCCATATCGGCACAATCACTCCTCAGTATGAGGAATTTCTCTATCTCATATTCTTCCACCGGATTTAGTAGTTTCTTGAAGTACTCATCCCAAACATCCAGCACTTGTTTTGCTCCAGTGACCAGTGTCCCGTCGCGTCTCTCATTGCTGATGTTCGTATAGTATCTTTGCTGTCTCAGTCTCTATCCCTGGCAAGTTTGAAGATCATATTTTCCCTTCATCTTCTTCAATCCTATCACATAATTCCTGCTGTTTTTCATCTCTTGCTTTAGCAACTGCCTTATTTGCTGCCTTCTTCTTCTCTCGGTACTTCTGCTTCAACCTTGTCTTTTCTTCATCACCCGCTTCTTCCAAACACTTCAGTGCCTCATTTTTTCTCGTATTGCTTGTTCAACTTCCTGATTCCACCACCACTGTTCTTTCTTCTTTCGACTTTGTGTGGGCTTTCGTGATGTTCGGTCACATATCTCCTCAGCTGTTCTAACAAAGCCTTCCTTCAGTGCTTTCCACTCTGATTCCACATCCTCCCTTTGTTCTTGGAGTAGCCTGAACTTCCATTCTACTTCAGTTTTATATTGGGCTCACCTCTCCTTCACATTTCCACCATTTGATTACCTGTCTTTGTTTACCCCTTCTCTGTTTGCCTCTTCCTATCCACATTTTACAAACCAATGGATTATGTTGGCTCGGTATATGCTCTACTGCCATTGCTTTGCAGTCCCTAACCTTGTTCAACTGCTTGCTTCTAACAATCAGCAGATGTATTTCTGTTCTGTTGTTTCCACTTCTGTATGTGACCTTGTGTGATTCCTTCTTCTGAAAGAAGGAGTTTACCACCACTAGATGATTTCTCCCTAGCATCTCGACGAGATCTTGTCCCTCTCTGTTTTTCGTTCCATATCCGTACTTTCCTAAGGTCTCCTAACTGTTCTGTCTCTTTCCTTCATGTGCACTTTAGATCACCTGCCACAACCAACATTGTCTCGGGCTCCACATGCCCAATAACTTCTTCCAGGTTGTTTCCGAATGCATCCTTGTCTTCTTGAGTTCTCCCTGACTGTGGGGCATAGCCGGATAGTATGCACATCATCACTCCTCCAACTAACATCCACACTGCAATTATCCTGCCTTCCCATCGTTCCACCCTGATGACTTCCTTGCTGTATTCCTGCTTCATAATCACTCCCACTCCATTCGTGGGTTTTTCTTCCATGTTTTCCTTCCCGTAGGTCAATGTCTTCCATGACTAGTGAACTTGATCTGCTGATGGTTTGAATTCAGAGTTTTCCTTCTCCTAGACCCACTGCCTCTCAAGGCTAATTAGTTGGGTCTACCCAGGTTTTTAAATCAGTGTTGTCCCTCTCCTAGATCCCTAGCATGTTAGCCTGGGGCCGTAAGGTGCCCAATTACCGCAGTGTACCACAAGGAGATCATGCTAGAGTCTTGTCTATGGAGAGGCTATGTAGCAGCAGGGGAGGCTTGCGCACTCATGTCCCTTTTCGCCCCTGTGAAGGGGCTAGCTGGCGTTCGCAACTGAAAGCGAGAGCAAGAAGCTCACGCACTACAAACTACTCGCTACGCTGCGACACTGGACGCGTCACGCAGACTTGTGCTCGCACCACACCACCAGGATGCTACTTTGTATAATTTTCAAAAATGTGAACCAAGAAACCATAAAAACTTTTCTACCTTGACGTTTAGTGAACTGTAGAGAGAGACATATAGGTGATGTTTCAGTGAAATTTCCCCTGTCCCCAGCAGAAGGTGAGCTCTTCACACTGACAGAAATGTATTTGTATGCTGCAGAATACATTCCCTAGGAGACTGGCAGTTACACACGTAATTCGATGAGTAAATGAGCAAAACACAATAGCCTAACACAAAAGCAAGTATGGTACACAGAGCTAAATACAGGTGTCCACATACTCCATTACCATTTCGTTACCAACACTAAAAATGCGTGCCACCTAGCGAATGCTTGTGTAGCAATTGCGGTTGATAAGTCTTCTACAATGTGTCCCCACACGACATCAAAACATTTGAAATATTATCAAAATACTCTCCACTTTCCAGAAAAATTTCACTTGATTTGCATCGTGTATGGTGAGTATACTTTCTTATCTACTACTCCGTTACCAATATTTTCAAGAGGTAAAGCGATATAGTTAGTTTTTTTTTCATATGTGTGGACTAAAAGTCGTCGAGACATCTCCGCATTGACACGCACTGTCAGCTGAGAGCGATGTACAAAGTGATGAAATTTAAAATCCGTTGCTTCCCACTCTTTTACAGTCTAAATGGTAACAGAGTGGTGAGCTGGTAGTTATGGAGTGCATATACACATACATGCATATCTGGAATCATGTTTAGTATTTATTTAACTCAATAACAATTGACATTGTTTACTTGCTTAATTTGTCAGTGAAGGTGTGGCTTTACATGCTGTCTTTATTACAGTGCAATTACTAAGTAATGGAGTTCAGTTATTTAGTAGCGGAGTGGTAATACATGGAGTAAATAGGTCTATGTTTATTCTTGTTACAAAGCAAAATGTTTTCTCTGAAGGGTTCCTTCATTATGTTCACTTTCACGGTTATTTTGTTCAAAGTTTGATATTAAAATTTGATCTTCAATTTCATTTTAATTGTGCATATTCCACTCCACTTTTGTTTTCCTTTTTGCACTCCGTTACCTAAGTAGCTTTTCTACGTATGTTATTAAGAATATAGCTGCTTATATTTGCCCTATTTGGTTCAAAGTAAATTATTTATTCTCTGTTAGAGCTGTGTAGATTTGGTAAAGCTAAGAAATGAACTCCAGCCTTAGGATCATCTGGGCAGTTTGGTAACGGAGTGGAGATTTTGGGTTATATATTCAATGGTTATTTTTTTGCAACAGAGAGAAAATTAAGCTCGGCTTGACATTTTATTTCTCTTTCTTCCAGAGGGACCAAGGTTACACGTACTTCCCAAATTGGTTTGATTGCTTCATCTAATTTTTCCATCTACTTTCACTCCAAATATGTCACGTAATTGCATTGGTGCATTCTATCGTGTCCCTCCCCGCATATCTTTAGAAACATGTTTTAACACAATTGTTCTGTTGGTGCATGAATGCTTCATCGAACCAATGTCACGGTTGCCCACCAATACTCTCCTAATAATGGGATAGCATTGGTCATGAGGGCGGGTGTTAATAATGTAATTAATCATAACATATTCGACTGAAGCGTCAATATATACTTCCGGAAGTTACATTTCGGTCACAATTCTTACCTACATCATATCTGATGCAGCGAGATTCTGTTCTGTCATTTGTGTTGAAAAAATATTATTGACATCACATCCCCATGCTACAAACTGCTTCCTTCTGGCCGCCGTGTTGAACTCCCTCAATGCAAACTGAATCGCACTCGAAACTAATTTGTTCCCTCGTCAATTAATGAATGAATGCGTAATCGTCCTTCTTTCCCTCCATCTTTGCCAGGATTCTCTGTCAGTTTAACACTGAGTAAGCCTGAGAAGATTTGCGATTTGTAATTTGAGTGATGATTAAACTTATTTTAAGATATTTAACTTAAGTGACATTTATTACTATTCTACATATAAATTTTATCTTTGCATGCCCATTTGTGTGAGCGTTTGTGTGTGTGTGTGTGTGTGTGTGTGTGTGCGAGCGCGCGCGCACGTACGTGTTTGACTTTTTACAAAGTGTGTACATTTATTTTATGATCTAACATTCCAAGTGAATTTTCCGCCAAAGAACAATACTATATTTCCATAGTTATTAAATGGCTCTGTTGTCAACACAATTTCTAATGGTGTGTGCGAGCCGCACCAAGTGCCACAAGTTTGAATACTATATGGATCAATGCGTTTTTGTCGTCACCACTAACGGTCCAATGTTGTCTTCTCGCTCTCAGGGCAGAACAGACGGGGTAGTTGTCCCAGGACCCCCACAATATAAATTTATGGGGGCCTCCGCATAAAGATTTTATGTCACTTGTTTGAGGTCGAAATATTTTGACGTAATTTGACTGCTTAAATATTATACAAATTGGAGTTCTAAATGGACAAACGTCGTATTCTGCAGGGACGTCCTTATTGTAGAAGGTAGGGAGAAATGAGAACTATTATCGGGTCTAGATCGTGAAGAATAGTTGGTGCAGAAAATGTGAAAAACAAGTGGAAATATTGAGCGACAAGTATTATTCTTACCTGAATATTATTCATAAAGTAGCACTAGACATATATATATATATATATATATATATATAATGAGTCGATCGAACTCCTGTTTGTTTATGTAGGTTTTGTCCCACGTTTTCGCTAGGGCGCGGAATGATTGTATTACAATTAGGTCACTACCAGTAACGTTAGCGTTCCTAATAGGATGGATAGTCAGCTGTGTAATTAAAATCTGCTGTGACATAAAGTATACTGTAGTTCACAGGAAATAATCTTTATAAAGACTAAGTTAGTTAAGTTATCTTTCAGTGCGTGGGATGTTGGAAGTAGGAGTGTCTGTAGAATGATATAGACTTAGGCTGACAGGTATTACGGAGGGGATGAAGATGAGAATTAGCAAAGAGACAGGTGGAATGGAGAGATACGACAGGGAGAGAGTTGGAAATACTGTGAGACTGAAGGAGCAAAGTAGTTGCAAGAAGGCTGAAGAAAGCAGACTTAGAGGAGTGAAGGTGATTGGAGGGAAAGAAACTGGAGAATCGACGACAGAAAACGTGACAGGCGCGAAGGTGACACGGGAGAAAGTGACCATAGAAAAAGAGATAGGGAAATGTGACGGGAGAGCAGAGAAATGTGGTGGGAGGAACGATGACAATAGAAAAGGTGACAAGAAAAAAAGCGACAGAAATGAATGGAAATATGATAGGAAAGAAGACGGCAGGGGAAAAGACAACAACCAGACAGATGCAAACCGGAGAAGGAGCTACTCTGAGGAAGTGATTGAGGAGGAAACGAGAAAAGAGAGCGTGTCCATGGGCGAATTTATTCTGAGAAAGAGAGATAAGACGCTAAACGAGGGGTTGGACGTCGTTGTTTGTCTACGGGGGGGGGGGGGTTGCTAGGATAGAACATCTGAATGAAAGGGTAGAGAAAGTATTGGGGCATGGCAAGGGAGGGTCTATGCACTATAGTACACGTAAGGACAAATAATGCAGAATGGAGGGAACAACTGGGACAGTACAGAAGTACAGACAGTTAGTGAGGAAGCTAAAGAAGACAAGAGTAGAACAGGTGATTATCTCAGGAATTTTGACAGAAATGGGTGGAAGGGGGGAAACAGCAAGAGGATGGCGATCAACGAAGTAGTTGAGCATATGTGTGAAGAAGATGGGGTGATATTCACAGATTTATGGGGATACTTTGTTGGGAGGGAAGATATGTACATGTGGGACGGCCTCAATCTAAGTGGAAAAAGGGGCAGCAGTTTTCTCAGAGAACCTGCTGCGATCGGTTGACATTGGGACAGGTTGCATCTATTTAAACTAGATTCACAGGGGGCACTCACAAAGAAGCCTGAAACTGGAGGCATAGATAAAGACAGCACAAATATATCAGCAAAGAACAGTCTAAAAAACTGTTCTGAAGCTCGATATCAATGTGGTTTTTTTAATGCAAGGAGTATAATACACAAAAGAAATGAACTAAACACTATGGTAGTAGATGTTGTCACTCACATAATAGATGTAACCGAATCATGGGCCACCACCGATATATCAGATGCCGAATTGGGACTGACAGGATATGTAATGTTTAGGGAAGATAGAATAGGAAGAAGGGGAGGTGGATTTATTTTATATAGTAAAGAATCTATCCAGACTTACGAAATAAAATTAGAAATAGAAGCAGATTGCGAAGAAGCTGTCCGGTGTAACATAGTTACAGGAAACACAACGTTAACAGTTGGGTTAGTTTATCGACGTCCAAACACAAGCATAGAAGATAATGAAAAAATACAAAACGTTATAATGGAAGTGAGCAAAAGGGACAGTGTTATTACGTGGGATTTAAAAAATGGGCATATAAATGGAAATGAATTAAATGAATTAGTTGACAATGTCAATATATGTGACCCACTGGGGAGAAATGATCACAAGCAGATACATGTTATCATCAAAGTAAAATCAGAAAGGAATAGTAAAAAGCAGTACAGGAGACATTTTATAAAAGGAAGATATAAGGACATGAGGAAATATTTAGCAAATATAGAAAGGAATAACACACTGAAGAATAAGACAGCAACATAATGGTGGAATATCATAAAGAGTGAAATTGAGTGCATCGTCAATAAATTTGTTCCCTTCAAAATGCAAGGGAAACGGTCCAAAAAGAAACACTTATCGAAAGAAGACATTAGAAAAATTAAGTACATACAAATGATGTAGAAGTCATGTAGACGTATTAGAAATGATGAAGACTACAACATTCATAAAGAAGTATTTAACCAAGCTACACCTGTAATGAGAAACTATGAATAAAAATCACCGTGTAATATAAAACAATTTGCCTCAAGAGTTTGTATGCGTATGTTCGAAGCAAACTGACAGTTCAGGATAAGGTCGGTCCTCTAGAAGATAGTGCTGGAAATATAATATCAGAAGGATTCTTAATGGCAGAAGGCTTGAATGAGTATTTTAGTTCAGTGTTTACCAGGGAAGATACTAGTTTACTGCCAGTACCAGACGCTAAGTTCAAGGGGGCAGAATCAGACAATTTATTACAGTTGATTGTAACCCCGGAAATGGTAGCTACGAAAATAAAGGCTACGGAGGATAATAAATCACCTGAAGTTGATGGGATTCCCCCAAACTACTATTGGAAATTGTACAAAAAATTATACCGTTATTTAAAAAAAATTATAAACAAGTCAGAGAACAACAGACCAGTGAATTTAACATCGGCGATTTGCAAATTATTAGAAAGACTAACTAAAGATCACGTGGTGGATTTTCTTGTTAAACATAACTTGATAAACTCATCTCAATATGGGTTTCTAAAAGCGAGATCATGATTTTAAACAAATATGTTTTGTTTTTGGAAGATATCATTACGTGGGTAGACGAGGTATCATGAGCTTATATCATCTACTTTCGAAAAGTGCAAAGATCAAAGATTACTGGCTACACTAAAGGCCCATGTCATAGGAAATGGTATAATTAAATGGATAACAAATGACTGCTTGACAGAAGACAATGGGGAGGCTTCAAACTAGAAATCAGTTTTCAGTGGGGTACCACATGGATTAGTATTGGGATCTGTATTATTCTTAATAATGTATAAACGATTTGGACGATGATATAACAAGCAAGGTGTTGGAATTTGCGGATGATACAAACGTTTTTAGAATGATTAAAAGTGATGGAGATAGACAACATTATAAGATGATCTTGATAGGTTGATAAAATGGTCTAAAAAGTGGCAAATGTTGTTCAATTTTGGGAAATTTAAATGCCTCCATGGACATGGGAACGAAGATATACAGTGTACAAAAAAGGGTTAACCATTAGTGCTGATATGAAAGTTTCAGAGCAGTGTGGAATTGCTTCAAAAGCTTCAAAGGAAAATCTAATCATTGTATTATTTAGGCGAAATATAGCGTATAAGGAAAAAGTACTAATAATACCGCTGTACAAAACAATAGTTAGGCCTCATTTAGAATATTGTATACAAGTGTGGAGACCGTATTGCAGGAAGGACATAAATATGCTAAGCTAGTACAGAGGAGAGCGACTAAAACGATACCAAAATTGAGGGATCTTAGTTATGAAATAGGCCTAAGAGACTGTGGTTTAACAACACTGGAGACCATAAGAATGAGAGGAGATCAGATAGTAGAAGTGTTTAAAATATTGAATGGTTATGAAATATTGATAGAAATATTTTTTCTCAGTTAAGAAAGATAGAAGATCTAGAGGACATGAAGTTACATTAGTAAAGAAGCAATGTAAATTAGATATAAGAAAGTTCTCATTTTCACAAAGGACTGTAAATGAATGGAACATATTATCTGCTGATTGTGTGGGTTCTAGTAGCGTGAATATGTTTAACAATATAAACGACGCATATCTCAGAATGGCGCGAGTCACGCAAATAAAACGGTTGAACTCTCGATAAGCCAAAGGGCTTCTTGTCCACCTGCCATCTAGATTTAATTATCTGGGCGGCAATCTTGTTAAATCTTGTTAAATTATGATACAGCGTCTGGTCGATCAATATACAGGGACCTTCACAGTACTATGTCCGGTGTTGATTGCTTTACTTGAGTTTTTTTCAATAATTGCTTGTTCGTTGTATGAATTCTGGGCTATCGTATATTGACTGAAATTCTTAATATCGCACCTACATGTGAACATTGTACATGTATAGTTATACACTGGCTTCACCAATGCCAATGATGTTTTGGTATAATGACGTCATTGAATACGGGCGGAAACTGGTATTTGGTGCATCCATCATCGCCGTTTTCCTACGTGACGAAACAACTTCACACCACACTATTGATGAATGAGGTTACCTGTCAACAGCATACCTGAGTTTTGGAGGAGTTGCCAGCCTTTCCTAACATACATTAAATTATGTGGGTTGCGATGTTACCGAAATATTTATTCTGTGACGTTTGGTCAATAAAGATATGCAAACGTATGTCGTTAATTTTCAGAATAATCGACGACTTAGTCTGAATGAAATTTGAATGTAAGAACGTCTTATGAAATCAGTAAATTATAATCGCATTGTTTGGATACACCAATATAGAATCCATATAAGGATGTTTAATAAAGTACTGTCTAATTTAAAATGTGTGTTTGTGTGTGTGTGTGCGTGTGCGTGTGCGTGTGGGTGTGTGGGTGTGCGTGCGTAAGCGCGGGCAGGTGCGTGCGTGCGTGTTAGAACAAAATCAGAACAATGTGTACCGTGTACCATGTTAACAAATTACTTAATTCCATATGCAATGTGTATGCGACTAGCTACTGACACAGTTTTTGTATCAAGAAATTGCACAGATTCATCGACTTAAGTAGTTAAATCAAATTACCTGTTTAACCATCTAATACAAGCATATGTCCTGGCTCCAAATGGCACGGATACAATTATCACATAGTTTTTTGTACATAATATAGAGTGCTTGAACGTGTGCGCGTGTGCACATGTGCGTGAATGCACGACACATGTGATCTATTTAGGTAGGTGAGACCGTGGCAAGTTATATACAGGGGTGCGTTGTTACAGAGACATTTTACGAAAATATAACACACAGATGGAGACGCCTTCGAGGATGGTTCGTTGGAAGTCCAGCACCGTGCAAAAACGAGCCGATCACAAGGCGACATTAAAGACGTATGGACAGAAATGGCTTTTTAACCATCACAAACTTTTTTAGCTGTGTTCTCACAATATTATCCGGCGCAGGCACTTATGAAATATTATTTGAGAAACTTGGAACAAATATACTGTATATAAAACGGCACTATGCCACAGGGGAATCAACTGCAAACAACTAGTTTTGGGTAAATTGTTACAAATGTAACAGCGCTGGTAATTACAACTGTAACAACTTACCCCGAAGGCCATTATTGGCAAATCCTTGTATTATTGCATTGGCCTGAAGGGCTTGTATATCGACCAATGTGTCCAAGTGTGCGACTTTTGTTTCATTAGTAACACACACACACACACACACACACACACACACACACACACACACACACACACACACACACACACACACACACACACACACACACACACACACACACACACACACACACACACACACACACACTCCACCCACACACACACACACACACACACACACACACACACACACACACACACACACACACACACACACACACACACACACACACACACACACACACACTATATCGTGGCATCAATTTATTAATGACTTAACGGTAAGCATATCTGATTTACTGCAGGGCAGCTTCATGACACTCAATCGTTATTGCAAGAAGCTTCGAAAAGGAGAGGCAACCACTATCGGGAATGCTTGCCCTGGAATGGTCTTATGTGCAGAGCAAGAAGCATTGCTGGCTGATTATATCCGGAGAGCGTCGGTGATCTATCACGGCCGTTCATTAAAGGACGTGCGACGTTTGGCATATCGATTTGCCGTTGCGAACGGAATCGTGGCGCCCGACAATTGGGCTCATTATGAGATAGCTGATCCAGATTGGGTCACAGCGTTTCTTAAGCGAAACAGCAGGCTGTCAATCCGAACCCCGGAAGCTAGTAGCTTAAGCAGAGCAACGAGTTTCAATCGGGTGAATGTTCTTTGACAACTTGGCTGAGGTTCAAGACAAGTACAGATATAAATGTCATGACATATATAATGTCGACGAAATGGGTGTTACAACAGTACAAGGACCGACTCGCATCGTTGCATCTTGAGGTGCTAAACAGATGGGAATGGCGACATCCGCCGAAAGTGGGACTCTTGTCACAGTTGCTTTAGAGGTCAGCGCTAGCAGAACCTGTCTACCACCCATATTTATATTCCCACGGGTGAACTTCCGCACCATCTCCTGGCCAGTGCTCCCATCGGAAGCATCGGTTCAGCTAATCCTTTAGGTTTGATGAACGCGGATGACTTTTTGATGTTCACGAAACACTTTAAAGACGTTACCAGGTGCATAAAAGAAAAACAAGTGCTACTTCTTCTCGATAATGACCAGTCTGATATTTCGCTAGATGTGATCAATTACTCGCAAGAAAATGACTTGGTGTTGTTAGCATTCCCTCCTCAATGTCGTCACAGACGGCACCCTCTTGATAGGAGTATGTTTAGGCCGCTCAAGAAATACATCAAATTGGCAAAAGATGGGTGGATGAAATGCAATCCAAGAAAAACCATCGCGATCTATGATCTCCCTGCCATAATTAAGGTAGCATTGATTGGCAACAACGCCATCCAATATCCAGCAGCGCTTTCGCGTTAGCGGAATTAGCCCTTTTAATCGATACATCTTTACACATGACGATTTCTTGCCTCGTTATGGAACCGACCGTCCAGCACTGTCAGCAATACAGCAGCAAGCTCAAGAGATGTGCCCCAGTCCGCCGCAATTGAGGTGTGACAGAGAAAAAGATCCCGAGCGTGGACACACTGGAAACAAGGAAAGCAAGGAGAAAGATCCGTAGTCTGGTCACAGTGGAAACGAGAAAAGCCAGGAGAAAGATTCGGAGCCTGGGCCTTGTGGCATCAGGACATCACCGGAACAAATACATTAGTTCCCAAAAAGCTGATCATGTGCATTTACCGTACCACTCTGAGGTGGGATCATGTGCATTTACCGTACCACTCTGAGGTGGGACCGCTATCTCGAGGAAAGATGCTTCAACGCGTGGTTGCTTTATGCAAGTAGGTTGAAAGGTTCTGGGAGAAGAATCATCCTCTGGCCACAACATTTTCATACTCGAAGTAGACGCTGCAATTCGCCGGCCTTGCAAATACGTTTACTGAGATCAACGACTTGAACACTTCAAATCACGATCGTGATCGGACACTGTTTGGGCATTCAGAGAAGCTGACAAACATTCAAGAGTAAGATTAAGCTGTGGAAGAGAAAATAGAGGGAGGAAAGGCAGCACGTCAGTTTTATTAACGGATATCCAAACCATCGTCGCGTCAAACCCATTCGGTATCAAAGCGAAAGATCTACCGGAAGACATGTCAAGTATCAGTATGCTGCAAGAGCAGTTCACTTCAAAAAACAAAAAAATATTGTTGAGTGCGTTCTGGATTAAAGTCCACAAAGAAAAGCCAGTCCTGGGAGTTGAAGCACTCGCGTGCTCCTACCCTTACCTACAACCTACTTGTGTGGGGCAAGATTTTCGGCGCTTACCTTCACGAAGACAAAGTTCCGTAACCGTTTGTAGCCAGAGCATCACTTTTGATGCAACCTGTCATCAACAACACCGCGTTTTGAAGAACCAGGTAAATCAGTTCAAAGCCAGCGTTGCTACTAGGTAATTAAAGCATTCCAATGTTTGTCCATCTGGACACGTCTGGTCGGTGTATCAGTCGTAGTTGCATCAGCTGTGACACACAACTCTTTGGTCGTTGTAATTCAGCAAGCGTATTAAATAAGTGTTATCATTTATCTATGTTATGCATATTTATTTTGTCATTGTTTATTTTGTTATTATCGCAGCAGTTCTCATTTTTTATTATTTAGCTTGTGACAAATTATGTTTGGAGGCTTGGGTCGCCTATCAAATCCCACGACAGGAATTTGGGTCGCAGTCCAAAAAGGTTAAGAACCCCTGCGCTATTACCTACACATTGCGCAATTTTTGGATATGTAAGAATAACAGTGATACGCTCCCATGGGTTACAGAAAATGAAAAACAGTACATGAAGATGTGAACACCATCTTTATGGTACACATTATGTACACTGCGTATAAATATGTAAAATCCAATTAATATAACAATATTAACATGTAACGAGTGACAGTTGCGTCGCGATCCACATGTTCTTTGCTGTTACAATTAGCCCCGAATGGCGGGGCTAGTTGTTACAGTCAACCGCGCTGAGGGAATTTCACAATGATCATGCATAATACATTTGACAATATCAATCTTATTAATACAAATATTAACTTAAATATATCCATTAAAGCAATGCATATATCAAACTTTTCATTAAAAAAAAGTTGCTTTAACTGAAAATTATAAGAGCTAGCTTCGGTCTCTCCTACATATGAGACTTGTATGTGTAATTAAACAAACTGCCGAAAATACTTATGTATGAGTAATTTATCAAATATAATTTTGTTTTACAATGAACCTGAATTTGTGTGCGTGCGCACCCGCCCGCGTACATCAAGTTATACGAGAACGCGGTCATTAATCTAACTTAGGTGTTAGTATATCAATCAGACGCCCGTCTCGGAATATAATGCTACCTCTCACTCGGCTCTCAATCATCGCACCTGGTTCAGCTTGCCGAATGAAACTCAACTCTTAATTTCAATTATACTCTATCACTTCTAATGATATTGATGATGATCGTGTGACGTCCATAATTTCGTACGACCTGTGGTGCGACCTTCACACAACGTTGACTTTCACTGGCAGCATGTCCAGGTAATGAAGTATCCCGAATGAAGGTGACAGCGACGAACGACTGGCTCCCGGTATGGAGTATATATTGCGCGAGCACTGCGATGAGAGACGTTAGAACGAATTCTCTTCTTGTGCTGTTCGCGCTGCTTCCCGTGACGTCATGGGGACAAGGCATCCCTGCTCCGGCGCATTTCTACCCATACAGACCGGCGGCTGGTGATGCAGAGATTCCACCGAGTGAAGACGGCAGTTCTTCTTCGATTTAACTACCCACTCAATTCGTGCTTTATGGGACCTGTATGAATGCACTATGGGTAGGTTTGGTTTATTTTATAAATTCGAAAATTATCCAGTAGGAAAGCTATTGCGATTTTTCAGTAATTTATTGTATAAAGTGTAGCAACTGGTCGTGCTTACTATGGTTTTCTGATCCTAACATGATGGATTAAGCGTGGTTGGATTCCAACAGTGGTGCATTACTTAGAAATAAATAGTTCCGTTACAACGAACATACTTAATAATAATTATCCAGTTGTTGCGCAACCTTCTCGAATAGTTGCTAATAGTAACTTTTTCTGCAGGTTAGCACGAACGGCATCGTTTCGTTTGATGGGGTAGATACAGATTTTATTGCTACACCATTCGACTCTACAAAATACGCCCATGCGGTGGTGGCATCTCTATGGTGCGATACAGACACTACCCTAAACAACGGGCGTACATACTACAGGGCAACTACGGACAGCGCAACGCTACAACAAGCGTCCACTGACGTTTCCAACGGGACAGGATTCGCCGATACCTTTGTGTTCGTGGCCACGTGGCACAAGGTCACGCATGATATCGGGCATAACGATAGTGTAAGGAAGACATGCAATCTAAGCGCCAAATGCGCCTGTACGTGTGATTGTATGACTACTGTCTTGTACCATTTATGGATACGTCTTACCACAAATTTGTACATAATGTTGTTACTAGATATTGCAAGCACTTTCTTTCGCTCTTACGTTCCTCGACTCGTTTTCCTTTTCTGCTTAGTGTACTTCCTTCGATATAATAATAACAAAATTAGTTATAATACATTTCGTTGGCAGCTACTATTGTATGCCTTAACAGGAGTCATTAAAAGTGTTTTAAAAAGTGACTCGTTTAATTTGTTTTATGAATGTGTGCCTATTTGTACCTGTCTCTTGTCAATACTAGTGTAAATAAACGTTCCTGTTATTGTAAAAAATAAAGTAACCACTAAATACAACATATAACAGATTGTAAACATATTATTTTTTACTTGAAACAGTTGTGATCGTTACTTGCAGGCGGACTTCGATTCGTTTCCGACGAACACATTCCAGACTGTACTGGTTACGGATGGTAGCACCTCGTTCGTAATCTTTAACTACGGCAACATCGAGTGGACACTTCCACAGCACTATCTTCCCAATCACGCAGTGGTAAGTACGTCTTAGAGAGTGTCTGCAAGCGCCCCGATCTCGAACCGAATCCCTGTCCCGATCGCGCCACGCGCTAAGTTGGATTGTTCAACAATTAAGCCGCGATTTTCTCTAATGTTTGCAAGCGCCCCGATCTCGACTCCCTATCTCGATCGCGACACGCGCTCAATTCAATTGTGCAGCAATGAAACTGAGCGCGTGGCGCGATCGGGATAGGGAGTCGAGATCGGGGCGCTTGCAGAGACTACTCTCTCTTTACTCATGTCTCTCATGTGCAAGCATGTCACTGGTATACATAACGCACTCTTCTACAGATGCCGTAATGCAAACAGCGCCTACTACGCGCCATCACATGTAATAGCAATATCGACATGCTTTATTTAGACACTCGTTTTCATAATAAAACTCTTTTCAAGAGTGTTTTCAATTTGGCTAAAATGCTAAGACATCAATAAAAACCAAGGCCAATGGGCCCGCTAGATCGCATACAAAATGTCAACCCCCCCACTCCACCCCCCCCCCACACACACACTTGAATGAATTGGCTTTCGTCGTTGCTTCTGCTAACTACCGGGCTAACACTTTGACTTCAGGTCATGTGATTTTCTGCGAGAGCAAAGAACAGCGACCTCAACACAGAACCACGCATGCTGGTGCGAATATTCCAATTTGTAGATTTACATCAAATGAATACGGGAAAGGTTAAATTTTTCTCGAAATGAATTTGGGATGAGACTAACAAAACATATAATTTAGGAGGCTCGCTTAACAAGATTGTAACCAAGAGCAGACTTCCAACAATATAACTGGACATGGCAGCCTCAGGCTTATTGACAGTCCAAATTCTTATATCGATGTTTTAAACTGAGGACTATCTCTTACAACCTTGTTGTTATTGATAGTAACTATTGTGATTTCACACTCACAACAGGCAGGGGTGAACGCGCTTGATGGAACAGAGAATATCTCAATTCCTGGTTCTGGTACATCTGCTATTGTTGATGTATCAACATCGACAAATGATGGAACTCCCGGACGCTTTCATTTCCACGTTGACGGCGAGACTGTGCCAACATGCCAAGGTATGTGGTTCATCGGTCAAGTCAAGGTCACCCTACATAATTTGTATACGTGGGACATGAAGTGAATCGGAAATTGATTCACAATAAAAACTATTATGTCATTGTCTAGACAAATTATGCACGGTTGACGTCCATCAACTATATGAAATATACACATTCCTACAATGTAACAAAGAAACAGTTTATGTTATGATGCTTAACATATATAAACACAATATTCACTTTTTGGCATTTATGGATTGTGTTCTTTACAATTGAATACGTGCATCTAAATGTCATTACACCCTCTTGAAATGTTCACATATTATAAAGATGTCTATGCATTACTACTGGAATGTCAAAAAACATCATCGGTCATTGTAATATTTGTATCCATGGGGTGGAGCGCAGTGGTGCAGTGGATAGAGCGTCGGACTCTCGACGGAGAGAACACAGGTTCGAATCATGTGCTGCGGTGTCGAACCTTGGGCAAGTTTGTTCAATCTGCATTGCTGCAGTTAACTCAGTTGTATGAATGAGTACCTGGCTATAGACAGTGATGGATATTCGTGTACAAAGTCTTCGCGCATTAATTGCAGCATAATGGATGCTTCCCAGAGAAGTCGAGGAGGTGTTCGATTGAACAAGTCTGTCAGGGAGTAAAGTGTAAAGCGCTTTTAGCAGCCCCGAGGGCAGGATTCTGCGCTATATAAGAACTTACCTTTTTATTGCCAAAGATGTTGAGTACAAACTAAAATGAAGCTGTGCAGATTTTTGATATCTTTATATCTGCTTCGTCTTCCCGAGACTACATCACCTCATCATATTGAAGGTTATAACGTAGGCACAGCGCAAAAAAAATAAAACGATAAATAAAAAATATATCGAAGTCTTTAAAACAAATAAAGAAAATGTAAATTTTGTTCTAGGTTTGTACAATGTGCTCTGTGACTTGGATAATTGCGAGGAGAGTTCTGAACAATTCCAGTTTAGGGGCCTGCATCTCCTCGGTGGGAAGATTATCTCCTATTCTATTTTTGAATAACTCTCCAAGGTTACTCTATCTCACCGCAGTGATATATAATTTCTTGCTATCCCTTAGTTACTATACTTATTACCAAAACAAAATATAGTAGAATGGTCTGTCCTAAGAATCAAACTAATTCTAGCACTACGCAAACCGTCCCGAATCGATACTCTACAAGTCCTAGTCCACACAAACTTCATTTACTAATATCGCGTATTATTTCTATTTGAAAGTACCTCAGTTGTTAGGACTTGGCCGAGAAAAAACGATGCCATTCTATGTAAAATAACAACAACTTAATTCGCGTGGCAGGTCAGCAATGCGCGGGAACTCGCACAGTTCCGGTGACGCGTAGTTAAACGATCATTTCGATCTAAAGTAACATCATCACATTTCCTCCCCTCTAAAATGAAACATAATAAGTTCACAGCTAATATCGTTCATTGTCATCGTAAAGTCCAGTTAAGCCAACGTCACTGTGAACGAATGTCCTTTGCCAACCTGCTGTGAAACATAATTATTATTGGTTTCATTATTCACCACAACTACGGAATTGAAGGGTAGACAACCTCCAGATTCCCTGTACGACCACGGCCGTTATTCTGTCGGCTGTGATGATACACTTGCATTCGGTGCATCTGGTGTTGGTGCAGCGACTTGCACCTCGTTGATTTGTAGCACATAATTTGGTGGTTTGCAGTAGTTCTGCAGTGCGGTCTCGTTGTCAACCTGTTCCATATGACACACAGGAATCGCTGATTCCATGTCCGCACAACGCGACCGGAGATGATCTACGTGTCTTCGACACTCTCTTCTATCCTGGAGTGCTATCGCATATGACACAGGACCGGTAACATGAATGATCGTCCCGATCGACCATTTCAGTCGTGGGCCAAAGTTCTTGACACACACATACTCTCCTGGATCAAACTTCCTCTGGTGTGTTTTGCGGTCGTTTGTCTCTTTTATCTGTGTTTGTTTCATGCGAACCTTCCATTGCAGGCTTGGGTGAAGGAGATCTAACCTAGATATCATATTCCTCTGATTTAGCACTTCAATCAGTCACTTTCCAGTTGTCGACTGGGTAGTTCGGCGATAGTCGAACAAAAATCACGAATCTTCGACACGCGCTCGACACGTATCTTTGCCACGCGCTCGCTACGTCCGCGCCTTTCTCGGCCCGCTACGCAGAGTTGTCGTCGGCCGTTCGCTCTCCTTCTCTCGCCATTACAGCCCTGAATCTCTTCTAAATTTATCCGATCTTTGCAAAATCCTTCTGGGCACCGGGGTGACACCACGCCATTACAGCCCCGTTATCTCTTCCAAATTCATACGTGCCCGATCTCTTACCTGTCATAGACTTTTATACCTAGCCCAAATACCTAGATCAAAAGGCACAACACATGACCGGATTGAACCAATTAAATCAACAAGAATGCGATAATGAGCTATACCTAATGTATGCATCATGAAAACACCCCTATAACTATAATAATGTACTCGTCCACGACGACACCAGTTAATTAAAATATAATTATAACCACGCCTACCACGCTTTAGTGGGCATACAACTCATTAAAATGCCAATTATAACCACACATACACACCTGAACACCTGCGCTAGCCTATTACTAATTACGCAACTCCTGCCTGACTTTTCTACCTTAACAAAATGACGAGATAAAATGACCAGAAAATAGATTCTGAAAATACATAAATAGCAGAAATGCTACAACCATTCCTTCCAGCTCTGTGTCCAACTGCTGGCCAACCTCACGTAACTGTGTGCAAGACTCTTCATTCTGCTGATTCCTGGATGCGCAAGATGTAACCCATGCAACACTTCTTGTCTGCATTGTGGTGGAATCACCACTCTGACACCCCACAAGATACAACATTCTTGCATAATTAACTCATCTCTCTATAATGGTATGGTGCCATCTTGATGTCGGCCTTTCCGTCAAGCCAGCCACGCGTCGGGTATTCACTGACATGCGCCAGCGTTGGATCACGACCAGTACAGTGACTTATCTGCGCTGTGCTCACTGGTGATGAGTCCAGTTAATCGATTCATTCTTCACCGTCACTGGTAATGGCAACCTACTGAGACAGTCAGCATTGCAATGACTTCTACCAGCCTCATGGTGGATCTTATACTCGTATCCACGCACAATGATACCACACCGTTGTAGGCGGGGTGATGCCGTGATCGGAACTTCATTTTACCCAACAGCGACACCAGTATCTTGTGATCTGCCACGATCACAAAACACCGCCCGTAGAGCTGCTTGTGGATTTTCTTCAGTGCGAACATTATTACAGCTCCCTCCGTGTCGAGCTGCGAGTAATTTCTTTCTGCAGCGTTAAATGTCAGTAATGCATATCCCACTGGGCGCTAGGTACCATCTTCCATGACGTGCGAGAGCACAGCGCCGAGTCTGTAGTTCGACGCATCGCACTGGAGTAGTATTGGCGTAGTTGGATCATAGTGCATCAACACTTTTGCTGACAGGATGATTTATTTGGCTTTCTGAAAACTCCGCTGCTGTTGTGATCCCCAGGACCTCTTGCACAGCAACTTGTGCAATGGCGCTAGCACGGTCGACAGGTTGCACATAATTATCCCATAGTAATTCAGCAGACCCAGGAATGCTTGTAATTCCAACACATTCCTGGGAGCTCTCGCCTTCTGAATGGCCTCCACCTTGTATTCTACTGGATGCAACCCATGTTGGTCAATCTTGTGACCCAACTACACAAACTCGCCTGCCAGAAATGTGCACGTTCCTCTCTTGAGCCTCAACCCTGCTTCTTCTAGTCTTCCGAAGACGAAATCAAGAGTTTCAAGGAGTTGCGCCTTTTCGGAACGAACATGTGACTTGCATTTACACTCTTTCGATGTTGTTATATGGCCCGTTTTGCCACAACGGAAACAACGCTCTGCCTTAAACTTACATGCCTGCGGAACAAGTGTGCCACAACTACGCCAGCATTTTTGTCCTAATGCCCGTTGATGCTGCTTCCCGTTTCTGTTAAATTGTTTAGGGCGCATTCTCTCACTTCGTTGTGTGGCGTACCTAACGCGATTGACGCTCGCTGTTGTGCTCACCGTGGCGCCACGTGGCGAATCTCGCACGATTGACGCTCACTGGATGTTGTGTCGACAGTGGCACCGCCTGGCTAATGAAACTGTCTTGCATGATCCTTGACTAGTGTCATGTTCACAGCAATTTCCACAGATTTTTCGAACGTTAACTTCGTCATGTTACTCAGTTTTTCTTGTACGAATGCATAACTACGGTTTAAGCCTGTGACGAACCTGCTTCTCAACCAACGATTATGGTCCGGGAAATCGGCATGTACTGTTGACTTCTTGATTGCCATAGTATATTCCGCGATGCTTTCACCCTCCTTTTGAACCCTCGTCCAAAATTTGAACGATTCAGCCATTTCGTTGGGCACCGGTTCAAAGTGGTCTTTCGGTTTTTGTAAGAGTTGCTCTAGGGTTTTTGTAGCCGGCTTTTCCGGACTAAACAGATCAGAAACATTTTAGTACCTGCAATCAGATGCACACGCTCAAATCACCCTTACAAACATAAACACACCAGAGCCAACACTGAAGAATATAGAAACTAATTTTTCCCCGCACTTTAACTGTATGGAATATCCTAGAAGCGTAATTAATTAATGCAAAGGACGCCCCATAATTTAAGGACCTGCTAGGCCGTCCGCAATGTCCATAGAGCAACTAGCATCATTGGCACGATGGGATTTGCCGATTATTAAACAGAAACAGAAACAGCACTTGATCAATGTCCCTTCCCACTTCGGTGAGAAATATTGCTTTACTCCGTTCCATGTCGTCCCCTGCAATGTTATTTGCCGTTAAGAACAAATGCAACTTTTCTTCTTAACACGCAACTGTCTCTATATTAGGGTTGAATTTCTCTAACGTCCCAATGAGTCCTGCCATATTGTTGGGTTACCGCTTACGTCATCCAAAGAACGGTCTGTCATGTGAATCAAGCTAATTCAAAAACTCTCAAAAACAGTCACGTATCAACAGTAAACAAGTCCGAGTCCACACAGACTTCATTTAATAACATCGCGTAGTATTTATATACGAAAGTATCAGGAAAACTGTACTTGGTTCACATTAACGAAGGATGTCCTTCCAACAATGATGCCTAACCAACATTATAACAGATAATTCGGATATCAAACGGTCACCTCCCTAGATGTGGTTAAGCCACGTAGTCGTTTAACGGAGTTCGTTCGTCCCTTCTCGACAGTTCGGTTCTGCCGCGCGATCCCGTCCGGTCCCCGGCAGGTTGGACCATGCTCTGCTCCGCACCTGGTCACCGTCACGACTCGGCAACCCCGTCACAGCCTCCAACATCCGATTCTCCTCATCGGTTCTCAACTGCAACACTACAGAGTCCTCTCTGTTTACATCAACTTATGCTGGGAGCTACTCGCTTCCCATACGACATTAAAGTGTCCTCTGTCTTCCTTTAGACAATAACCATAATATGGTAGCATAAACATCCAACATTCCCACGCGATTCCCGGGATACAGCCTTGTGTACAACGCATATTTTTTTATACTCGGTAGTAGTAAGGGAGGTTAAGTACCGCGCGCAGTTGGTTTCGGAGTGAAGCAAAAGCAAAAGTACCCGGATGTAGGTCAAGGTCAAATGTCAAATATCCGGATGTAGGTCAAGGTCAAGAGGTCAAGGTCAAATACCCGAATGTAGGTCAAAGTCAAAGGTCAAGGTAGAGTACCCGGATGTAGGTCAATATCACATACCCGGATGTAGATCAAGATCAAAGGTCAACTTCAAGTACAGGATGTAGGTCAATGTCAAGTTAAAGTACCCGGATATAGGTCAAGGTCAAATAGCAAGGTCAATGACCCGGATGTAGGTCAATGTCACGTGGAGCCCCCTACCGATTTTTTGGGAACTAAAATAGTGCCCCTGGCGGATAGTTGGAGAACTAAAATAATTTTCCGTCAAAACTATGACAGCGCCCCCTGACGGATAGTTGGTAAACTAAAATAGTTCAGGCCAAAACTAGAACAGCGCCCCCTGGCGGATAGTTGGTGAACTAAAATAGTTCCCGCCGAAATTAGAACAGCGCCACCAAGCGGATAACTAGAACATCGAGACCAAGCGTATATATCATGAAATCCCAAGCGCCACCTGGCGGAATTTTTCGGAACTAAAATAGCGCCCCTGGCGGATAGTTGGTGAACTAAAATATGTCCCACCAAAACTAGGACAGCGCCATCTAGCGGATAATTAGAACAGCGTCACCTAGCGGATGGACCATTAACTAAACAATAGCGCCGCCCCCCCTCCTGACACTAGAACAGCGCCCCCTGGCGTATAGTTGGTGAGCTAAAATATTTCCCGCCAAAAACCAAAACAGCTCCACCTACCGGATAGTTGGTGAACTAAAATTATTTTTCAACAAAACTAGAACAGCGCCCCTGGCGGATAATCCATAAACTAAAAAAGCCCCACCTAGCGATTTTTTTGGGAACTAAAATAGTTTGACACGCAGCGCCCGCTATCGGAATTTTTCGGGACTAATTATGCAAGTGGTGCCATCTGACGGACAAGTTGTGAACTATATGTTCGGGTACTGCAAATATTCGTGTCTCTTGACCCGCAGCGCCCCCTAACGGAATCTTTCGGGGTTGAATGTGAAAGTGGTGCCATCTGACGGACAAGTTGTGAAGTAAATGTTCGAGTACTGCAAATATTCGTGTCTCTTGCACGCTTGCGTGCAATAGAGCCTCCTGACGGATAGATCAGGAACTACAAACATCATCCCCTATTGGACAAATGTTCGTTCGGCACGACCACGTGACCTTTATGTTCTGTCGAACTGTTATAAAAGACCTGTGTCTGTTTGTTTTGATCATTATATCTTTCATTTTGGAAGATGAACAACATGACTAGTGATAACGTCCGACAAGGGATTTTGCTACCGAAGGCGCAGCCTTCTCTGGCTACGGGACCACACGACCTCTCGACCCCAACAATCAACCGGGACCAACAGCCAACGACCAGTTCAACGACCAGTCCGACGACCAGTTTGACGACCAGTTCGACGATCAAACCAATTTCGTCTCTGTCATCAGCTCCGGCAATCAACCCAACCATCAACCTGACATCGTCACCTCCGACGAAGCGTCAGAAGCTGTTGCCTCGTTATACTTGCTGTA
Source organism: Paraescarpia echinospica (assembly GCA_020002185.1). NCBI lineage: Eukaryota > Metazoa > Annelida > Polychaeta > Sabellida > Siboglinidae > Paraescarpia > Paraescarpia echinospica. The sequence continues at coordinate 51,300,709 of CM034533.1, read as the reverse complement.
TGTGTGGTAGTACCTTCAAGTATAAATGGAATTGGCCCGCTCATGTGAAGCAGGGCTGCTGTCAAAGGAAGCAAGATAAACAGCGGCGACGTAAAGAACAACTTGAAGAACAGCTTGAAGAACAACTTGAAGAGATAACAGTAAGCTTCAATTTTTCATAGTGTTCAAATGGTATTCATGCTATTTTGTTAGAACATTTTCAAAAGAACATAATATTATATTTTTTCTTATACATACCAGTTGAGCATTCATTATTAAGCTCATTCCTTCACTGTTTCAGCGTCAAGAAAAGGAGTGTATTGCTGCAAACGTCGCTACTTCTCCCTCTTCCCCCCTGTTGCGGCAAATATCGGCCCTCCAAGCGACTGTCTCTACTGCTGAATCCACCCAAGCAGTGCAAGGAGAAATGACGACAGTCTTTACATAGTAGAGTTGAACTTACTTCAAATGGTTGCCTGTTTGCAAACTGGTTTGAACTGGTTGACTGTCTGGAACAATACCACAACCGAGTATCCGAACCGACTTTGTTGGACCCACACGGGCTCCTCGCCGTATGGCAGGCAAGACTGAAGTAGTGAGGTGTGGTATTGTCTTGTACACGATTAAACTTTGCAAGACTCTGTATCAATGTCTCTGGTTCTTTTAGTTATGGAGCGTGACAGGTAAATACGTTTGTGTTGTTCACGAATAAACTGTGCAAACCTCATCTTGTGTCTTTTTCATAGTATAATACAAAGCATATGTTGGGAACCTTACTAATCGTCTTACACTTCACAAGTATGTCTGTGTAGTTCACATCAACAAGATGGAATTCCACCACAATAGACGGGTTATCGCGTGAGATTCCACCACAAAGATGGAATTCCACCACAATAGACGGGTTATCGTGTGAGACTCCATCAAAAAGATGGAATTCCACCACAATAGACGGGATATCGCGTGAGATTCCACCACGAAGATGGAATTCCACCACAATAGACGGGTTATCGTGTGAGATTCCACCACAAAGATGGAATTCCACCACAATAGACGGGTTATCGCGTGAGAGTCCACCAAAAAGATGGAATTCCACCACAATAGACGGGTTATCACGTGATATTCCACCGCTTCCACCACAATGGATAGGTTCACCTCGTCAAATACCGCTACAATAGACAGACATAAAACGAGTTGCATGAATCTGACTTAGATCAACGAGTTGTACAAACCAAACTTAGACCGACGAGTTCCAAGAGTCATTCCTTTCTTTACATTTGAACAATAAACACGTACATCATGAGCTTAAGGACTAGTCTACCAGCTGCCAACAAGCCTACGCCAGTATCACGGGCGGCCTTCCAGTGCCCATATTGCAAGAGACATTTCTCACGGAAAGATAGCTGGAAACGACACAGTGCCCACAGTCGCTGGAGACCATCGACAAACACTACGACGACAAGCACTACATTGTTCAATTCACTTGAACCGGCGCCTACTTCGACATCGGTGTCTCTGGCCCCAGCAACAAGCTCGACATTCTCGTCTCCAACTTAAGTGCCCACTATGACACATGTACCTACGGTTCCTTCAACAAGCTCGACATTCCAGTCTCCATCTCAGGTGACCATGGAGTACACAAAGAAGTTGGCGCTGGTCGATCCACGTATTTTGGAAATTCAACCACAACGTCCTTCTCCGGCTAATCCTATCGAAAGGGTTTTGCAAAGACTCGACAATGAAATGCTAGACATATTAAAACGAAGCGATATATACGAGAGGGAAAAGGTTGTGTTGTATAACCAGGTATTGAATCGATACAACGATCTTTCCGACAAACGTATGCAAGAACCCGTGCGTGTGGTCGTCGAAAAAATTCCCAGTGAAGAGAAAAACAAAGTACAACCTGCTAACGAAAATGAAGTCGTCGAAAAGGAGAGCATCGAAAACGAAATCATCGACAGCGTTCCAAAAGCTATGAAGCAGAAAGCACGGCGACTCATCGATAAAATGAAAGGTGCCGTAAATTGGAACGATCGTGGCGAGATGATGTACAGAAACAAGGCGGTTCCCGGAAGTAATATCGTGGACCTTGTGAATGACGTGTTGAGAAAACGGAAGTCGTTTGAACCGGTGGGATGGGAAACCTTTGCTCGTGGTCTCAAGGACGTCAACACGCCAATGGATTTAGTTGGGAACTCAGATCGTTGGATTTATATGCAGACAACATCAGTGGACGATGACATATCAAAGGAAACCAGCATTCCGTTTGACAGTGGTCGTCGTCGACATCGTAGACGACCTGCGTCGTCGCGGCGCGCAGCTCATTCGGCGACACCTTTGCAAATCACACGTTGGGAACCTTATTAGCATTACCGATTTGGAATCTACAGGAACAGTGCACAAGAGATATCATATGTGAAATATTCAAATAAAAATCGTGTTTATGCTATGGATGAGTGTGTTTGTTTTTCGTTTTCATAGTCACGTGACTTTCCTTAGCATAAAAACTGTGCGCGTTCATGAGATAGGCGACATCCGACACCACTCAACGGACACCAATGTAATTAGTCAGAGTATTACCATCTAGTGAAAATGATAGTTCTCTATTCGTTGACACACATATTCGTTGGGAATAGCGGAAGCGTAGAGGCCGCCATGTCAGGTCGCCATGACATTCAAATAACTTCCGGTACTACGTTACTTCCGACGTAGAGTCCCTAGTAGAGGCCGCCATGACAGTCAAGTAACATCCGGTGCGACGTCACTTCCGACGTACCGTCCCTAGTAGAGGCTGTCATAGCAAACGAATTTGAAAACTGCTATGACCAAAAACGACTATGTCAATAACATGTAAGGACAACCACCTGACAGGACTTCATTCAAAGAGGTGACCATTACGGTTCCCAACGCCACTCAACGGACACCAATGTAATTAGTCAGAGTATTGCCATCTACCGAACATTTGATCGTCGAACTGGTCGTCAAACTGTTCGTCGGACTGGTCGTTGAACTGGTCGTTGGCTGTTTGTCCGGGTTGATTGTTGGGGTCGAGAGGTCGAGTGGTCCCGTAGCCGGAGAAGGCTGCGCCTTCGGTAGCAAAATCCCTTGTCGGACGTTATCACTAGTCATGTTGTTCTTCTTCCAAAATGTAAGATATAATGACCACAACAAACAGACACAGGTCTTTTATAACAGTTCGACAGAACATAAAGGTCACGTGGTCGTGCCGAACGAACATTTGTCCACTAGGGGATGATGTTTGTAGTTCCTGATCTATCCGTCAGGAGGCTCTATTGCACGCAAGCGTGCAAGAAACACGAATATTTGCAGTATTCGAACATTTTCTTCACAACTTGTCCGTCAGACGGCACCACTTGCACATTAATTCCCGAAAAATCCCGATAGGGGACGCTGCGGGTCAAGAGACACGAATATTTGCAGTACTCGAACATATAGTTCACAACTTGTCCGTCAGATGGCACCACTTGCACATTCAATCCCGAAAAATTCCGATAGGGGCGCTGCGGGTCAAGAGACACGAATATTTGCAGTACTCGAACATTTAGTTCACAACTAGTCCGTCAGATGGCACCACTTGCATATTTAGTCCCGAAAAATTCCGATATGGGGCGCTGCGGGTCAAACTATTATAGTACCAAACAATTCCGCTCAGTGTCGCTGTTTTAGTTCATGATCTATCCGCTAGGTTGCGCTGTTCTAGTTATCCGCTAGGTTGCGCTGTTCTAGTTGTGGAGGGAAATATTTTAGTTCACCAACTATCCGCTAGGGGGCGCTGTTCTAATTTCGGAGGGAAATTATTTTAGTTCACCAACTATCCGCCAGGGGCGCTATTTTAGTTCAAATAAATTCCGGTAGAGGCGCCCCGTGACCTTGGCCTATATCCGGGGACTTGACCTTGACATTTGACATTGACATATATCCGGTATGTGACCTTGACCTATATACGGGACATATGACCTTGACTTTTGACCTTGATATACATACGGGTACTTGACCTTGACCTACATCCGGGTATTTGCCATTGACCTTGACCTACATTCGGGTATTTGACCTTGAACTTTGATCTTGACCTACATCCGGGTATTTGACAATTGACCTTGACCTACATCCGGGGACTTTTGCTTTTGCTTGACTCCGAATCCAACTGCGCGCGGTACTTAACCTCCCTTACTACTCTCGGTCGCCAATGCATAAAACTTGACCGAATTTAACCAATCATCAAACGTGTCAGACGTGGGTCGGACCCATTATGGGGCACAACTCTAAAATATGCATCTAACTAACTTGAAACACCCCTAAATCATAATGTAATAATCCGTGTTTTGTTAAGTGCTAGCAACGTCGATTTAATCATAGCCTCTCTTTCAGGCTAAGTGCACCTGCCGCCGCCCACACACATTATGTAACACAATCTGTTGTGCTAAAAAGTTCATATGATTGGCTGGCCTGCACCAACAACAAGAAAAAGTAAATACAATTTTGATCACACAAATTGCAGAATGCTACATTACACACACACACACACACACACACACACACACACACACACACACACACACACACACACACACACACACACACACACACACACACACACACACACACACACACACACACCACACAAACACGCGCGCACGCTCGCTCGCACGCTCGCACGCTCGCACGCACGCACACCATTATTACACACTTATTGAACGATATCAGCGTGTATGCAAGAGTTGTTTCCGTTAATTAGGCGAGTTTGCGAGCCACAATACAACATTCTGAAACAACGAGTAGCTTACCACCCGATATCGTTCGATAACGTATTTATTACATGAGTTCATGACTAAAGTTTGAATACCTGTAGTGCATGCAATGCAACAAAACAGTATTTTACCACCGATTTCCCTCCAAGCCGATTTCACCCAACTAATATACAATTAATCTGGGTCATGTGAACTGGTTTTCAAAAAGTTGTTATGATATAATTTAGTAGTAGATCTTGTCCAGTGTAACTATATTTTATTCAATAAGGTAACCCTTATACTACATATAATACGTTAACAAAATAGAAAATATTGTAAAGACATACAACAGTTAGGATATTGCGAACTATTTGTATTGAAGACAAAGGCATATTATTTCACCAGTTGTTATACGGTTGTTTACGAATACGAATACATTTTACATTTTAGTGGTCTATACATTTTACGAAATTAAGGATACATTTTGGAATGCCATTAATTTTTTTCACTTCAAAATTAATGTGCTCTTTGTAGAGAAGGCATGGCACTCAACGGTATTATTCGAACATTGGTTCACAATTTACATTGTTGAACATTTATCGCAATCAAATTCCCGCGTTGCCGTTGCCGTTGCCGTTGCCGTTGCCGTTGCCGTTGCCGTTGCCGTTGCCGTTGCCGTTGCCGTTGCCGTTGCCGTTGCCGTTGCCGTTGCCGTTGCCGTTGCCGTTGCCGCTGCCGTTGGTGTGCTCGAGCACCGATCGCATCATGCTCATATGTCGGAACAGTTTCTGGTGTGCAATAATCGAATGCTGTTTTCAAAAAAATCTAAAGAAAATTTTGGACATGGTGTTTATATTATAAACGACTACCAGGTATTTTACCAATGGAGTACAACAGAATTGTAAGGAAAATATAGCGTTTACTAGTTTTAGTCAAATATTATGATTTTCGAAAGATAAAAACGAACGATGGAATCCACTTATCACTGCCTCACTGACACTATACGACAATACCCAACGCATTAGATCTATAAACGTCACGATGCCATTTGTGACCTGACCCTTTTATTGTGGTGATTAATACAAAAACATAGCATAGGCCTAGGTGATAACATGTTCGCCTAATAAATTGAAATATTATGTATGTTTAAATATTATGTTATATTATGCATATATATATATATATATATATATATATATGTGTGTGTGTGTGTGTGTGTGTGTGTTCTAGGTCTAGTTGTTTCCAGCATATATATATATACATATATATATATATATATATATATATATATGCGTTGCCACTTTCAAATCACTCTTAAAGACATGCTTATTTCGACAGGCCTTCAAAGAACTTTGCAGTCCGCATCAGTGACATTTATGCAATGTTAACATTCGGTTATGTACTTAGGTTGCAGTTATTTATTTGTTATTATTTTTTAATTAGCGTATTATATGTATTTATCTAATTTAATTTAAGCACATAATTTATTTTATATATTTAAACGGCTAATTCATTTAATTTATGTATAATATATACACTTGTAAATATATATATTTATTTTTATTCAGGTTTATCTAACTGACATTTTATGTAATTTTTATTTGCTACTTTTAAATCATATTTAATTCGTTTACTTTTCTATATAATATTGATATTTAATATGTTTTAGGTCATTTAATGTATTTTATTTATACTCTACGATTGTCAGCGCCTTTGAGCAGATTTGTTATCCGGACACACGGCGCACTATAAATGCATTATAATAATAATAATAATAATAATAATATATATATATATGGAACTAGAACATACATGGTGCAGTTCTGGAAAAACGTCTCTCTTCTCATATCTGCGAATTCACCTTTCTCAGAAGGCTGATATTGATGATGAAATTCAACACCGACTAAAATGTGCGATCTTAGCTTTTGAGCGCTTACGTACCCGTTTCTTTGATAATAGAGTCATCAGACGAGATACCAAACTAAGGGTCCGCAAAGTTGTTGTACATACAACTCTTCTTTACGGAGCTGAAACGTGGACACTATATATAAACGACAAAGAGCAATATCACTAACGAAAGATATTGCGAATCATTTGGCAGTGCAGAAGAACAAACAACAGTGTCCTCGGTGAGGCTCACGTATGAAGCATTGAAACAATCATCATGGAGCAATAATTGAGATGTACGGGCCATGCACTGCGCATGTCTGACATGAAACTGCGCAAGCACGTTTTTTACCCAGAGCTGAGTCGTGGCAAACGGTCTTAAGACAGCGTAAACGCTATAAATCGACCTTGAAAATATGTGGCATTGAACCAAACACCTGGGAATCTGAGGTTCTATCACGTCCTAAATGGCGGTCGCTTATTTGAAATGGCACAGCGTCATTTGAAACCAACGGAGTAACAACCTTAGCCAAAACAGGTGAAGCTAGGAAGACTTGAGCCATGTATAATCGAATCTCATCACACACAGACTATACATATTCGCATTATTGGAAGCTGTGCCGAGCAAACATGGGACTGACCAGCCATTTGCGAACACACACCAAATGACACTGACAATCCATGGAAATATCATACCTGCTACGAGCGATTGCCGACGATGATCATGATAAATAGTAGGATTGATTATTTATTACACACACACACACACACACACACACACACACACACACACACACACACACACACACACACACACACACACACACACACACACACACACACACACCACTGCATGTCGATCATCCACGACGTACGCTCCGTCCCATTTAAGTCATGTTAAGCAGACTTTTACCTAGAATGGGTACAACTTTGGTGAGATTAATGGTTCCGCGTCACATTGGTTGGTCTATGTGGGACTACCGTACTCATCGCTGTTATTGTGAGATTATTTTCATCAGTACCTGTACATGATAATGAACTATTGTTGCGTTCACTGCGAATAGCACGTTATCGTGACATTGCCAATTAATCTTGTAGACAGATTGGGACACGCCCTCCCAGCACCGACTCACTTCTACCCATATGGCACCGGCGTTGGTGATACGAAAGTTGAGAGGGGCGACAACGCAGCATCTGGGCTGAATACCATAATCACGCCATTCGTGCTGTACGACAAAACTTACAACCACCTATCGGTAGGCGCATTTGTGTTATAATAATGTTTGCAAACAAGCAATGATGACCTGTTTGCAATAACACAGAAACACGTTCAACAACGATTTCGCCATAGCTGACGTTCGTACTGCATGTAACACAATGATTTGTATTAGAAGTTTAACCTGAATCATGCTGAATTTCCTATTTGCTTATCTTACATGAGTTTGACAAAGAACCGTTCGTTTTACTTCCCTATTAGATAACTCGCTATATATTCATCACCAGATATTGCAACATCTGGAATGATGCTTGAAAAATTGCTTTGTATTCAGGTTGTCTCGGACGGCATCGTTACGTTCGATGGCGTATCTGATTCCTGGCTGGATCCATTTGACGTGTACGAATTTGAGCATCCCGTGGTGACAGCATTCTCAGCCGATATCGACACTTCAAAGAATGCCGGGGCGGCTGTACTTCCGAGAGACGATGGACAGCGAGATTCTACACCGAGCGACGAATGACGTAGCACACGGGAATGGGTTCTTGGCTACCTGGGTGTTTATCGCTACATGGATTAACGTCACTTACTACTATGGAGACTCGAGCTCACCGGTAAGATTACTACACTATAAAACAATTATATTAGCACAATTTAAATATGATATGTACATTTTTGTAATTAACTGATCATATTCGTTTTGCATTGGTATCTACATGATCAATTCGTACGAAGGCCAGTGCCAAAACTGAAACTTTGCTGGTCAACAGGATCCATCGTCGCAAGCCAGGGCTGTTTGCCATGCAAAACTAGCCCTGGCAGATCACCTACGCGAAGTGCGGAAGATAGCTGAGTAAACTAGTAATTAGAGAATGTCTGCAAGCACCCCGAACTCCAAACGTATCCCTATCCCGATAGCGCTGCGCGATCGAGATCGGTTGTTGGAATTACGTAACCGTATGGAGGGTCTGCAACACGGCGTTTCACGCACCAACGCATCCCGATCTTCGCTGATGGCGCCTTCTACTGAATGATGAAGAAATCAATATGCCACCTCAACACCGTTTCGTTTTTAATACATATTTACCTGTGATTCTGCCAATAACACTTACCAAAGGATTGGGTTCAGCCTATTGCACATGTCAAAGTGAAGATATTAGGTTTGACACTGTGGAACTTCTAAATAGAAAAAAAGAAATTCCATAAAAATAGTGCTTTGTCTCTTTATATGCCATATGTTAAATCATTTGGTAAAACTTATTGTTTTTATACATGTTTACAGACATGGAATGAATTGCCATATAGCATACAAGGTGCTCAGAACAAGAATCAGTTTTAAATGTATAATGAAACAGTTTTTTTGTAAAAGTGTTTACATTTATAACTAGTATTATGTATCTAGTAGTAGGTTTTCAAATTACTTAATGCCCAGGAGGTGATATATATCTCCTTTTTAGTATAATTAAAATAATAGCTAGCATTTATTTATATTTATTATCATTTTATTTATTATTTTTGTTGTTGTCTTTGTTGTGTTCTCGTAATTTCTGTCATGTATTTGTATGTGTCTGTCCAGGGATTACAATGGAAACACGTGCTTGCTCTTTCGTGTGTCATCCTTATACCTGGTAATATAAATATAATAATAAAATGAGAACATTTATATAATGTACTATGCATTTATAGTTTTGTATGTATACGTTTACATTTTTATATTGAATAAATCAATACAAAATCAGTAATAATATTAATTTTAAGAAGTTGTGTACAACTTAAACTCTTTAGTATAACTACTAAAACACTTCAACTCAATTCGTTTCTACAAGAAATATGAAATGGTTATTGGAATAACACACATGTACACATTGTTTATATGAAAATTAGCATTAATTTATGGCCATCCGTTAATTTATTCGTTCCTACATGTATGTGGCTTCGCCTGCGATGTCTTGTATTTGTCGGGTTCATACTCCTATCGCGTATCATAGCCAAAGCGAGGGCTATGCTGAGACAGGTCTTAACAATATTTTTTCCTGATGCTTTAAACACAACAGCAATTAAAATGAGGCGGCTTATCAGTCAAAACAGTTACACGTACAATGCTGTCATATTGTTTACTTTGACTGATCCATCGTTTTAATGTAAAATGGATAGTGATTGCCTTTACCGATCGAGCAGATGGGGATTCACCTATCCGATCTACTCTGAACCGATCGCATTCACACAAAAAGCGGTGAAGTAGTACGTACAGCGCGATCGGGATAGCGATACGTTTTGAGACCGGGGCGCTTACAAACACTCTCTGTTTACTTCGCCAGTCGCGACTGCGACATCCGTGAAAACAGCGCAAATACCCGCCTCAATATGACGACTTCTGGGAATCCCAATATAACGACCCGTTCGGCCATTAGCACAAGCAGCTGAACGGTATTGTGTATTCGAATAATTGCTTCCTCAACATAGCATGTAACACGAGCCACGTTTGGTTGAAATTAGTTTTATTATGACCACCTGACCTGCCGCCAACCACTGACATAGTGAGCGATTTCATAGGCTGAGCTTAAAGTTTCGCAAAGCGATCAGCCAGGGGGTACTGATGGCTGGCACAGACGTAATCAGCAGCAGCGACCTCTGGCGCGCGAAGATGGCAGGATCTTCATATTATAAAGTCGGTTGTCTCACTCAAACTTTGGCGGTCCACAATCGAACTAACATAAAACGTAAACAAGATTGCATTAGTATATTTGAAAATATGATTTTCAATATTTGCAGAAAGATGGCGATCACGAGGACCGTCACTTGTTCAAAGTTGCAAACATGACCAAAAGTTTGACGGGGGCTCATGTCTCTGCAGATCGCATGTGTGTGTGTGTGTGTGTGTGTGTGTGTGTGTGTGTGTGTGTGTGTGTGTGTGTGTGTGTGTGTGTGTGTGTGTGTGTGTGTGTGTGTGTGTGTGTGTGTGTGTGTGTGTGTGTGTGTGTGTGTGTGTGTGTGTGTGTGTGTGTGTGTGTGTGTGTGTGCGTGTGTGTGTGTGTGTGTAATTAAAGCCTGGCTTATTCGTTTTGTTATAGACGAACACGTTCCAAGTAGTACTGGTATCAAACGGCAAACAATCTTACGTAATCTTCAACTACGGCGACATGACTTGGGGGCGGGATCACGAACATCAAGTTAATTACGCACTGGTAAATCAGACGCATTCTCTTGTCACCTGTACGGGAAGGGCCGCATAAGTTGGTAAAGCCCAAAACCAGCATAGCATTACGCATTGGTGGGTGATGTTGCATAAATAACCGATATCACTTACAGAGTGCGCGTGTCGTGATCTGGACCAAATAATAAACACACTACGGTGTTTAGGACTTTAAGCTCTTGTGAGACTACGCTAATGTATGTAATCGATGAGTCATATTCGTATTACCATTATATTGACCTGAGGGTACACGTATTAGAGCGCGGTGGCGTTGTAACTAGAGCATCGGACTCTCAATCGAGTTAATCCGGGTTCGAATCCTGTTGTTGCAGTGTCGAACCTTGGGCAAGTTCGTTCATTCTACATTGCTCCAGTTCATTCAGCTCCATGAATGAGTACCTTGCTGTAGACAGAGGTATATATTTCTATACGAACAATTTCGCGCAATAATTGGTGTATGGCTGAATATACGCCAGATAATTAATTCAACATGGCGTTCGATTAAACAGGTTTGCTAGGGAGCAAAGTGTAAAGGCTTCGAGCAATCAAAAGGGCTGGAAACTGCGCTATATAAGAACTTACGTTTTCTGTAACGCGGGCCAATAATAAAGCGATACGAATATGACAAGGTCATAAAATTGTCACGAGTATCTATAGCTACTATTTGCATGTCTTCACTTAAATTAAATGACTCTCCTAGCCCACCTTCGATATTTTGATATGCGTAGTTGCAAACGTCATGACCCGTTGGCACATTTTTTCAGCGCACGGTAAATTATCGCGGGAATTTATAGTAATAGTATTACCAGTTAAAAAATCGAAGGTCGGCGAGAACATTAGTTTACCGTCCGTGGATATTCGTGATAATGTACACGGACTTGTCAGTTAATAAAAAGTGTCAATTGTCGGTAGTCGTGTTATCTTTGTATTGTTTTTCGTGTAGACGTAGTGGCAATCGGTCTGCGGCCTCGGGCCAATATGGTTACCCACATGCTAATACGAAGCAATACGACAAATCAATAATGTAAAGTCTATCTGCTTATTAGTGTCATTTCATTCATTTAAACTGATTAACAAAAATATGATATTTACATCATATTGTGGTTGTTTATCTTGTTGTCTTTTGAAGACAAATTCACCCATCAAGAGTTAAGTAGTATACAGGCGTGTTTCGACCTCAAACGCCTACTTATAAAAAAAAATAATGACCACTAAACGTTTTCGGGCACCTACTTATCAAAAAAAGATCAAAGGCTTTTTTTGACACTAATTAGTTTCGGGAACCTACTTATAAAAAACGTGATTGATGACCCTTGTAATTTGATACTAATTGGATGATTGATTACCCCCTAAGTACAATAGAGATGCCACCTAGCGGTGAGTGCAGAGAGCCTTTTAGTTCGTCCCCTAGCGATCAACGCCGTACCTAGAGCGTGCTGACGTAAGCAATAATGCGTTTATCGCGCGAATATATAACCACGATAAAACCACTGTATAAATGTCGACAACGGATCAGCTCTCCTGGGAGAGTGTTCGACTAGGGATCGAAAGATTCCCGGCCCGAATCCGTTCGTCGACCCTTTTTAGATTCGTTGTATGTGAGATGCCACCTAGCGGTGAGTACAGAGATGCTATAATATAACCGGGGTAAAACCACTGCATAATCGTTGGCGACGGTATAGCTCTCTTAGGAGAGCGTTCGCCTAGGGATCGAAAGATTCCGGGTTTGAACCCTAGTCGCAACTTTTTAGTTCCTCTATCTAGCGGTGGTGACAGTATATAAGGGGTGGCGGTAGCGGGTGATCGGTAGTCGGTATGATGTCTTCACCTATAAGGTTTGGTGGATCGCAGTCGTTCTTGTCGAATATGTATTTGTGTCGAGTGTCGGCGTTCGGTCGGGACTTTCGATCCGTCGAGCACGCCTATCAGTATAGGAAAATATTCTACGACGACGTGGAATGTGCCGAAGAAATCAAAAGTTCGCGAACCTCTTATGCAGCGAAACGACGCCGTTACGACATTCGAAAAAAGAGAATGGGAACCAAAATGGACCGACGTTATGGTGAGATGTATGAAGACGTTGTTGAGGAGGAAGTTTGACGGATCGAGCGATTTGAAGGCTGCACTGTTGGCGACCGGGGACGCCGAATTGGTGGAATGGGTAGCGAGTAGGGAGGGTTTCTGGGGTAGCGGAATCGCGGGCGATGTGGGGAAGAACATGCTAGGTAAACTGTTGATGAAGTTGCGCGATGCTTATAAAGACGCGTAAAAAAGTGTTCGTCGTTCAGTCGTGAAAAATGAACGGACCGTCGTTGAAGCATCCTTTTACGTGTATAATAGCCGGTCCTACGGGGTGCGGTAAGACGACGTTCGTCGAGCGTTTGATACGTCACGACGCTATGATCGATCCGCCGCCGGAGAAAATCCTGTGGTGCTACGGACAGTGGCAGAGCGGCTACGCGTCTATGTCTTCGAAAATAGAGTTCGTAGACGGCCTGCCGGATCCGAAACGTTTAGACGGTAAAGCGAGAACGCTTCTAGTACTCGACGACCTCATGGAGGAGACCGATAGCCGGGTGACGGTACTATTTACTAAAAAAAAGTAATCATTGTAATACGTCGGTCGTACAACTGCGACAGAACATGTTTCCGAAAGGGAAAGAAAACCGTACAATCAACCTGAACGCTCAATACATAGTGCTATTCAAGAGCCCCCGAGATGCCGGCCAAGTAGGTCACCTAGCGAAACAGATGTACCCCGGAAAGGTCAACTACATGATAGAGGCTTTCAAAGACGCGACATCGTCGGCGTACGGCTATCTATTCGTGGATCTGAAACAGGAAACGGAAGAGGACATGCGCCTGCGTACGTGCATATTTCCGGACGATCGCCTTCAGTACGTATACGTACGGAAGGGTGGTGGCGGTGGTGGTGGTGTAGGCGGCCTAAAAGAAGAGAGTGACGACGGGGCGTACGTTTATTTGTCGCTATGACGGTGCGCGCGGTGGCAGCGAAGAGACGACCGAAGGTGGAGGCACCGACGAATCGAGTGAAGAGACACATTGTCGCCCTGCAGCTGTTGGAGAGGCATAGGCGGAACATCGATCTGCGAAAAGCCGTGCTCGCCCACGCGGACGCCGGTCTCATTTGTAGTCTGTGCGATTGCGCGTACAACATTCTGAAAGGGAACGTGAAGTTGTCGCCGAAACAGAAACGCGTGTTGACGAAATACAGGAATCACCTGCATAAACTCATCGACAAACACGTTGCGCTTAAGCGTGTCATCTTGCAAAAGGGTGCGGGTGGTTTTCTGACGGCCCTACTAGCGCCGTTAGCGAGCACCGTTCTCCTTCCGCTGCTCAGACAGGTGATCGGCAGCGGGTGATTGATGCAGTACTCGAAGAAGTTGGTGTTGGTCGACCCACGATTGGTGGAAAGCCTCCTGCCACGTGTCGATCAGTCGTCGAGCACGCCCCGATCACGTGTGCTGATTAGCCTGGACAGCGACATGAAGGACATTCTAGAACGTTCGGATTTATCCGAACGCGAAAAGGTAGCGTCGTACAATCAACTGCTGAGTCGGTCCAATACGATAGAGGCGGCTCGAGCGGCGGAACCGGTACGCGTGTCGGTGGTCAACAGCAGCGGCGGCGAGACGCCTGCGGTGGGGGCGGCGGCGGCGACGGTGGCGCCATGATCGTCGGAGGTCGTAGAGCGTGAAATCATAGCCAGTATGCCGAAAACGTTGAAAGGGAAGACGGGACTGCTTATCGAAAAAATGAAAGCCGATCCGTTGTGTCGATGGAACGATCGCGGTGAATTCGTGTACGACGGTAAAACGATCGCCGGGAGTAACATGGTCGATCTAGTGAACGATCTCATGCGAACGAGATCGAAGACGACAGCGCCCGTATGATGGCGAGAGTTCGGATTGCGCATGAAGGATATGAATATCCCTATGGAATTCGTGGGCAACCCGCGCTATCGGTCGTACATGGAGCGACGACAGAAGCGCCTACTAGAAGAGGCGTCGATGACGCCGACGACTAGTTCATCAGCGACGCCGGAGTGGAGACGTCGCCGGATATGAGGGGAGACTAAACGCAGACAACAATCCCCTTGGTTGGACTTCACGGCGTGGGAGACGTTGTGATGCCGTCACGACGCACGATAACGGTCGTCGGCCTCACCATCACGCTTATCGCACTCTATACGTGTATAATAATCATCGTACATTGATCATCATCGTCGTCGTCATGGTGTCCGGGTGGAGTCGTCGTCGTCGTCCAAAACGAAAGTCACGACAGCAACGAAACGACGTCGACGACCTGAATAACGTCTTCTTCGATCCGAAACGGGTGGGAAGTTACGGAGGCGTCGACGCGTTGCACCGGGCTTCGAAGCTCCGACGTCCGGCCGTCGAGAGGTGGCTAGCGTCGCAGGACGCCTATACCCTACACAAACCGGTTAAACGACATTTCAAACGACGTCGCGTCATCGTGGGCGGTCGAAACCAGCAGTGGCAAGCCGATCTGGTCGACTTGACTAGACTGAAAACGCACAACGACGGTATAACATACCTATTGACGGTGACCGATGTGTTTTCGAAGTGGGCGTAGTGCGTTCCGTTGAAGAGTAAGTCCGGCCCGTCGCTCATCGTGGCCTTCGAGCGCCTGCTGAGCGACGACGACGAGACACCGAACTCGCTGCAGACCGATAAGGGGAGCGAGTTTTTGAACCGACCCCTGCAAACGTTCCTAAAGAGTCGCGGCGTTCATCATTTCGTGACGCATAACGAGGAGACTAAAGCGAGCGTAGTGGAACGGTTTAATCGAACTTTGAAGACGCGTATGTGGCGCTATTTTACGAAACAAGAAACGCTGCGCTACGTAGAGGCGTTACCGGATTTCGTGCGATCGTACAACAACGCCTACCACCGAAGCATCGGTAAGACGCCGGCGAGTGTCGACGCGACGAATCAGGAGGCCGTATGGTAACGACTGTACGGGGGTGGCGACGTCGGTTGCGGTCAACGGCGAAAACAGAAACTACGCGTGGGAGATCGCGTACGTATCAGCAAGACGAGGGTTCAATTCAAAAAAGGATACATGGCTAACTGGAGCGAGGAGCTCTTCACCGTCATAGAGGTGCACCCGTCCGAACCGCCCGTTTATCGCCTGAAGGACGACGCCGGGACGCCGGTAGAGGGCGCCTTCTACGAACCGGAACTACAACGCGTAGTCGTTCCGAAGGACAAACTGTATCGCGTGGAGGCGGTTCTACAGCGTCGTCGGCGTCGCGGCGGCGGTGGTTCGGAGGCGCTCGTAAAATGGAGCTGATATCCGGCCTCATTCAACAGCTGGATCGACGCCGAGTCGCTCATGGACCTATAAAAAGACTACTACTACTAGCGAGGAGGCGGCGATGAGAATGAATCGTTGGATGCGCCACACGGGCTGCTGGCGACTGCACGAGGCAGGAATATGCAACGGATCTTCGTTCTTACCGTATAAATGTCCCTGTTGTATCGACAGAGCGCAGTGGCGCGACGATGAGCGACGACGACGAAACTACCTCGAGTGGCGATCGTCGAACGAACGCCGGCGTGAAGCACGCGGACTCCGTCGACGAGCACGCGGACTCCATCGACGCTACCACCACAACCACCGCCGAACCCGTTCCATGGCGAATCTGCGGCAACGAAAGCCCTAAGGCCGAAATCGTATTCCTCTGTCAGGTCGTCGTCCTGTACTTCGTCATCGCCGTTAGTATATACAATCTGACGAAAGGTCAAGGTGACTCCAACCTGTGGACGGCGCTGTTGAGCAGCTGTCTCGTTTACCTGCTCCCGAGTCCGTCTATGAGTGTTGGTGGCGGCGGCGGCGAACGTCGACAACAACACGATAGCGGTCTCGTCTGACTTTTACCTGACGCTGCCGAGCAACGCGTCTATGAAGCGTCACCCCGAAAATACTTTGACGCGCTTCGTCACGACGTTGCCGCGACGTTTCAACCTGTCGGGGGAGTGGGAATGCGGAGCGGTGTCGGTACAGTATCCGCACACGTGGTACAACGTGAGAAAGAAGGACGCCTACTTCTACCTGACTTGCGCGACGGGTGATCCGGGTGTTTACACGCAGGTAGACGAACGCGGCACGACCGTGCTGATATATCGTCAGACCACGATTCCTCACGGTTTCTACAACAACGTTTATACGTTGTTGAACAGGATCAACGAGGCACTAGATAAATTATCCACCAAGAAGGTCAAGGCCATGCTAGAATACTGCGCCGTCTCTAACCGATTTACGCTACGTATGTCGCCGGGTGTCGAATTTATCATACCTCATACGAGCCGTCTGAAGTACTTGCTAGGTTTCCATAGCAACACAATCCTGAGTCCGTCCTTGTATGTTCCCGCGCCGGCGGTCGTCATCGACACCATGCCCGTCGCGTACACGTACGAGTACGAAGGTCGCGATACGGTGAATATGTCGGCGGGCATCGAGAGCCTGTACGTGTACACGGATCTCGTGGAACCGCGCGTCGTCGGTGACGTGTACTCGCCACTCCTTCGAAACATGTCTCATTTTATTTAACCATTTAAACAATTGTAAGTACGTATGCATGCATGCATGCATGCCTCATTTTATTTTACCGTTTAAACAATTGTAAGTACACATTCATGCATGCATGTATGTCTCATTTTATTTTACCATTTAAACAATTGTAAGTACGCATGCATGCATAGTTCTCATTTAATTTTACCATTTAAACAGTTGTAAGTCTGCATGCATAGTTCTCATTTTATTTTACCATTTATACAATTGTAAGTACCAATGCATGGTTCTCATTTTATTTTATCATTTAAACAATTGTAAGTACGCATGCATGGTTCTAATTTTATTTTACCACCCTTTGTTTAAACATGTATTGTGGTTTTATTTCATAGACCGATCCATCTGCCTACAACCACCACATCATCATCATCTAAACCGACATGCACGGTCGCTCCTTCCAATCACGCAATCACGCCTCCTACGAATCATCCCATCACGCCAACACCTAGCAGCTACCACGACTCTGATGATGACGACACGTCCGACCTCGCAAAAGTGTTCTTGGTAAAACAGGCCAATGGATTGTGGAAAACACCAATTCCACCCACTGAATTTTACCAACGAGATGGCTTCAACTCCCCCGATACCAGGAGACCCGTTGGTCGCGGACGAATGCTCCGATACTTCACGCAATACATATTTCAATCACTACTCACGTTTTCACGCGCCTGTATCCACTACATAAATAATCCCTACTACGAACAGTATCACCAACTGAACGTTAGTGTATTTATGCATTTGGTTTTCATTGTAATCCCACGACTAGATGTATTTAAACGCACAACGCATTAGTTTCGTTTTAATCTTTCCACCAGAACGTTCACCGTTAGCCAGCAATGCTGTCATGCAGGGGTCATAGTACACTGGAGCAGCAGCAGGTCTTATCGCTGCTGTCAACATAGGGTACAATGGGCCATTCACATAGGGCTGACGGGGGAATTCTGCACACAGTGGTTTTATCGTGGTTATATATTCGCACGATAAACGCATTATTGCTTACGTCAGCACGCTCTAGGTACGACGTTGATCGCTAGGGGACGAACTAAAAGGCTCTCTGCACTCACCGCTAGGTGGCATCTCTAGTGTACTTAGGGGGTAATCAATCATCCAATTAGTATCAAATTACAAGGGTCATCAATCACGTTTTTTATAAGTAGGTTCCCGAAACTAATTAGTGTCAAAAAAAGCCTTTGATCTTTTTTATAAGTAGGTGCCCGAAAACGTTTAGTGGTCATAAATTTTTTTTTTATAAGTAGGCGTTTGAGGTCGAAACACGCCTTTATACTACTGAGGTATTACTAAATAGCGACTAACTAACATTTAGTATTACACTGCTCATCGTTCATTTGTTTGTGATCGGTGTTTTCATTACTTTCAAATGTTGCATGTTGGTGTTGTTTCCTCCTGAACTATGTACTATACAACGTAATCGAGACTAGTAAACTTGTAAAGTTATTGTATAGTCCTACATACATATAACACATAACTACGTCATATGTATAATATCACTCTGTCAACAGGCAGGGGCAAACTCAGAAGACGGAAAAAAACAACGTCCAAGTTCCAGGTTCAGGGACTGCGGCCATTGTTAACGCATCAATAACGACAAATGATGGGGTAATTGGACGCTGGCATTTCCGGGTTGATTGCGAGATTGCTTCTCAGTGCATTGGTTTGTTGTTTTTATCTGTATCTTTCTCTGCTATTCGTATTTTACGAGCAGGTACATGTCCACAAATACAATACACCAAATTGAGCGATGTGCCTGTTAATAACTACCGACCTCGCAGATTCCGGGTTTTAAAGAGCTTAGGTCTAGTATGTTCTACATTGTGGACAGTGATAATGTCATCACATATGGAACTGTCTTGTAATTTACACTTATTGTCGTTACACTTAGTATCTTAGTATCAAATTTGCCCATGCTGCGGTTGACACTACACACACACACACACAGAATATGAAGACCGCTTTTCCCGAAGGATCCGTATCGGATGTTCCTATGTCATAAATGTGATCGATTTTTCTCAAGGCTGCGCGTGATCTCTAAAGTAGAAAATACATCGTAAGTAGATAGTGAGGGCTGTACGATCTCAAAAGCCTACTTATAAAAAAGAATTTAATGACCCCTAATGAGTTTTTGCACACCGCTGAGTCAGCAAAAATGCGAGACTAATCCTATGCATAAAAAAAGATCAAAGGCTTTGTGGTTGACACTAATGAGTTTGGGAAACCTACTTATAAAAAACGTGATTGATGAGCGATGTAATTTGATACTAATTGGATGATTGACAGTACACTAGAGAGATGCCACCTAGCGGTGAGTGCGGAGAGTATTTTAGTCCTAGCGATCAACGCCGTACCTAGAGCGCGCTGACGTAAGCAATAATGCGTTTATCGCGCTAACCACGCTAAAACCATGGAACATTCGTAGTCCTCAACGCTGACGTAATGCGTTTGTAGATTCGGGAGGCCACCTAGCGGTAATGTTAGGGATCGAAAGGTTAGTCGCAACTGTTTATGAGTGGTATATAAGCGGTGGCGGTAGCGGGTGATCGGTAGTCGGTACGATGTCGCCTATAAGGTTTGGTGGATCGCGGTCGTTCTTGTCGAATATGTATATGCGTCGACTGTCGGCGTTCGGTCGAGGCTTTCGATCCGTCGAGCACGCATATCAGTATAGGAAAGCGCTATTCTACGAGGACGTGGAATGCGCCGAAATAATCAAAAGTTCGCTAAGCTCTTACGCAGCGAAACGACGCAGTTACGACATTCGACTAAAGAGAATGAGAAACAAATGGACCGACGTTAGGGTGAAATGTATGAAGATGTTGTTGAAGAGGAAGTTTGACGGATCGAGCGATTTGAAGGCTGCACTGTTGGCGACCGGGGACGCCGAATTGGTGGAATGGGTAGCGAGTAAGGAGGGTTTCTGGGGTAGCGGAATCGCGGGCGATCCGGGGAAGAACACGCTCGGTAAACTGTTGATGGAGTTGCGCGATGAGTATAAAAAGGCGTTAAAAAGTATTCGTCGTTCAGTCGTGAAAAATGAACGGACCGTCGTTGAAGCATCCTTTTACGTGTATAGTAGCCGGTCCTACGGGATGCGGTAAGACGACGTTCGTCGAGCGTTTGATACGTTACGACACTATGATCGATCCGCCGCCGGAAAAAATCCTGTGGTGTTACGGACAGTGGCAGAGCGGCTACGCTTCTATGTCTTCGAAAATAGAGTTCGTAGACGGCCTGCCGGATCCGAAACGTTTAGACAGTAAAGCGAGAACGCTTCTAGTACTCGACGACCTCATGGAGGAGACCGATAGCCGGGTGACGGTACTATTTACTAAAAAAAGTCATCATTGTAATACGTCGGTCGTACAATTACGTCAGAACATGTTTCCGAAAGGGAAAGAAAACCGTACAATCAGCCTGAACGCTCAATACATAGTGCTATTCAAGAGTCCTCGAGACGCGGGTCAAGTAGGTCACCTAGCGAAACAGATGTACCCGGGAAAGGTCAACTACATGATAGAGGCTTTCAAAGACGCGACGTCGTCGGCGTACGGGTATCTATTAGTGGATCTGAAACAGGAAACGGAAGAGGACATGCGTTTGCGTACGTGCATATTTCCGGACGATGACCTTCAGTACGTGTACGTACGGAAGGGTGGCGGCGGTGGTGGTGGTGGCGGCGGCGTCGGCGGACTATAAGAAGAGAGGGACGACGGGGCGTACGTTTATTAGTCGCTATGACGGGGCGCGTGACGGGAGCGAAGAGACGACCGAAGGTGGCGGGACCGACGAATCAAATAAAGAGACACATCGTCGCCCTGCAGCTGTTGGAGAGACATAGGCGGAACATCGCTCTGCGAAAAGCGCTACTCGCCCACGCGGACACCGGTCTCATTTGTAGTCTGTGCGATTGCGCGTACAACATTCTGAAAGGGAACGTGAAGTTGTCGCCGAAACAGAAACGCGTATTGTCGAAATACCGGGATCACCTGCGTAAACTCGTCGACAAACACGTGACGCGTAAGCAGAAGCGTGTCATCTTGCAAAAGGGTGCGGGTGGTTTTTTGACGGCCCTGCTAGCGCCGTTAGCGAGTACCGTTATCTTGCCGCTGCTCAGACAGGTGTTCGGCGGTGGCGCCGGCGGTAATTGATGCAGTACGCGAAGAAGATGGCGTTGGTCGATCCACGATTGGTGGAAAGCCTCCTGCCACTCGTCGATCAGTCGTCGAGCACGCCTCGATCACGTGTGCTGAGTAGTCTTGACAGCGACATGAAGGACATTCTAGAACGTTCGGATTTATCGGAACGAGAAAAGGTAGCGTCGTACAATCAACTGCTGAGTCGGTACAATACGATAGAGGCGGCTCGAGCGGCGCAACCGGTACGCGTGTCGGTGGTGAACAGCGGCGAGACACCCGCGGTACCGGTGGCGCCAGCAGCGGCGGCGGCGGCGGCGCCACCATCGTCGGAGACGATAGAGCGCGAAATCGTAGCCAGTATGCCGAAAACGTTGAAAGAGAAGACGAGACTGCTGATCGAAAAAATGAAAGCCGATCCGTTGTCTCGATGGAACGATCGCGGTGAATTCGTGTACGACGGTAAAGCGATCGCGGGGAGTAATATGGTCGATCTAGTAAACGATCTCATGCGAACGAGATCGAAGACGACGGCGCCCGTAGGATGGCGGGAGTTCGGATTGCACATGAAGGATATGAATATCCCTATGGAATTCGTAGGCAACCCGCGCTATCGTTCGTACGTGAAGCAACGACGGAAGCGGCTACTAGAAGAGAGGATGTCGAGACCGTCGACGTCTAGTTCATCAGCAGCGCCGACTGAGCGGAGACGTCGTATGCGAGACGAACCTAAACGCAGATCCGTTTCGTGGGACGTCACGGAGTGGGATACGTTGTCGTGATGACGACGTCACGACGAGCGATCATCATCGTCGGCGTCGTCGGTTTCATCATCGCGCTTATCGCGTTCTGTATAATCGCATCGTCGTCGTCGTCGTCGTCGTCGTCGTCATGGTGTCCGGGTGGAGTCGTCGTCCAAAACGAAAGCCTCGACAGCAACGAAACGTCGACGACGACGACGACGAGGAGCTGAATAACGCGTACTTCGATCCGAAACGGGTGGGGAGTTACGGAGGCGTCGACGCGTTGCACCGGGCGTCGAAGCTCCGACGTCCGGCCGTCGAGAGGTGGCTAGCGTCGCAGGACGCCTATACCCTACACAAACCGGTTAGACGTCATTTCAAACGACGACGCGTCATCGTGGGCGGTCGAAACCAGCAGTGGCAAGCCGATCTGGTCGACTTGACTAGACTGAAAACGCACAACGACGGTATAACATTCCTATTGACGGTGATCGATGTGTTTTCGAAGCGGGCGTGGTGCGTTCCGTTGAAGAATAAGTCCGGAGCGTCGCTCGTCGCGGCCTTCGAGCGCCTGCTGAACGACGACGACGAGACGCCGCACACGCTGCAGACCGATAAGGGGAGCGAGTTTTTGAACCGACCCCTGCAAACGTTGCTAAAGAGTCGCGGCGTTCATCATTTCGTGACGCATAACGAGGAGACCAAAGCGAGCGTCGTGGAACGGTTTAATCGAACTTTGAAGACGAGTATGTGGCGCTATTTTACGAAACACGAAACGCTGCGCTACGTAGAGGCGTTACCGGATTTCGTGCAATCGTACAACAACGCCTACCACCGAAGCATCGGTAGGACGCCGGCGAGTGTCGACGCGACGAATCAGGAGGCCGTATGGCAACGACTGTACGGTGGCGACGGCGTCGAACGACGACGAAAACCGAAACTACGCGTGGGAGATCGCGTACGTACCAGCAAGACGAGGGGTCATTTCAAAAAAGGATACATGGCTAACTGGAGCGAGGAGCTGTTCACCGTCGTAGAGGTGCACCCTTCCGAACCGCCCGTTTATCGCCTCAAGGACGACGCCGAGACGCCGATAGAGGGCGCCTTCTACGAACAGGAACTACAACGCGTAGTCGTTCCGAAAGACAAACTATATCGCGTGGAGGCGGTTATTCGGCGTCGTCGACGTCGTGGCGGCGGTTCGGAGGCGCTCGTAAAATGGAGCGGATATCCGGCCTCATTCAACAGCTGGATCGACGCCGAGTCGCTCGTGGACCTGTGATGATGAATCGTTGGATGCGTCACACCGGCTGCTGGCGACTGCACGAGGCGGGACTATGCAACGGCTCTTCGTTCTTACCGTATAAAGGTCCCTGTTGCATCGACAGGGCGCAGTGGCGCGACGATGCGCGAAGACGACGAAACTACCTCGAGTGGCGAGCGTCGAACGAACGCCGACGAATCGTCCGTCGTCGACGACGAGCGCAACGCGGACTCCATCGACGCTACAACAGCAACCGCCGCCGAACCCGTTCCATGGCGAATCTGCGGCAACGAATGCCCTATGGCCGAAATCGTGTTCCTCTGTCAGGTCGTCGTCCTGTACTTCGTCATCGCCGTTAGTATATACAATCTGACGAAAGGTCAAGGTGACTCCAACCTGTGGACGGCGCTGTTGAGCAGCTGTCTCGGTTACCTGCTCCCGAGTCCGTCTATGAGTGTCGGTCGACGACAACGCGATGGCGGTCTCGTCTGATTTTTACCTGACGCTGCCGAGCAACGCGTCTATGAAACGTCACCCCGAAAATACGTTGACGCACTACGTCACGACGTTGCCGCGACGTTTCGACCTGTCGGGGGAGTGGGAATGCGGCGCCGTGTCGGTACAGTATCCGCACACGTGGTACAACGTGAGAAAGAAGGACGCCTACTTCTTTCTGACTTGCGCGGCGGGCGAACGGGACGTTTACACGCAGATAGACGAAGACGGCACGACCGTGCTGATATATCGTCAGACGAAGATTCCTCACGGTTTCTACAACAACGTTTATACGTTGTGCAACAGGATCAACGAGGCGCTAGAGAAATTACACACCAGCACGGCCAAGGCCGTGCTAGAATACTGCGCCGTCTCTAACCGCTTTACGCTACGTTTGTCGGCGGGTGTCGAATTTATCATACCTCATACGAGCCGTCTGAGGCACGTGCTAGGTTTCCATAGCAACACGATCATGAGTTCGTCCGCGTTCGCTACCGCGTCGCCGCCGAGACCCTTCATCAGCACGTCGCCCGCCGCGTACACGTTCGAGTACGAAGGTCGGGATACGGTGAACATGTCGGCGGGCATCGAGAGTCTGTACGTGTACACGGATCTCGTGGAACCGCGCGTCGTCGGTGACGTGTTCGCGCCGCTCCTTCGAAACATCGCCGTCCGCGGCGAGAACGGTGACGTCATTTCGGAATCGTTCGTTCGCGTGCAATACGTTAAACTGATGCGGAATCAATTCGACGAGGTCGAAGTCGATATATGAGACGATCACGGCCAACCAATACCATTCGAGCAGGGGAAGGTGGCGACGACGCTTCACTTCAGACGTTGTAAATCGAAATTGTTTTAACATGTCGTCGAAGAACCCGTACGTGGACTACTACGTTCGTCAGGTCGGCGGACAGCTGCCGGTTTTCGTCGGCGCTCGGGGTCAACGAGGTCACGGTCTGGGTAATCTCTTCGGGAGTCTGTTTCGAAGCGCCATGCCGCTTATCAAGAGGGGCGCGATGGCGTTGGGAAAACGGGCGCTCAACACCGGCATGCACGTGGCGCGCGACGTCGTCGCCGGCGGCAATCTGAAACAGTCGCTAAAAAGGCGCGCGAAGGAGGCCGGCGCTGATCTTCTCGACGGCCTATTGAATCCGCAGGCGGCGGCGGCGCCAAAGAAGAAGAAGAAGAAGCAAAAAAAGACGCAGCGCCGTCCCCGCGTCGGCATAAAGAGAGCGCGCTTAGCGGCGACGACCGTCAGTAGGCGGAAAAGAGCGCGTCGAACGGACATATTCGACGAGTAACGATGGAGCGCAGCACACTCGAGAACGACGGTCAGTTCTCGCCGTACTTTCGAGTGCGCGTCGTAGTGGTGGTGATGGCGCCGCCGCCGCGCGCAGGAGATTCGATCCTGCATACGCTATTAAGTCAACTCGACGTAAAAAAAAAAACCGTCGCGGTGGCGGCATAAAGAGAGCACGCCTAGCGGCGACGGTCGTCAGACGTGCGAGGGCGTGAAGGCCGAACTGGACCTGTTCAGCGGACCGGTGACGCAGACGAGCATCGAGAGTAGTCATTGGACCGTCTACCAGCCGCTGACGACTCTCGACGCCGGCGGCCCTATCGAGTTCCTCGTGCCGGGTTCGGGCGAAGACTATACGGACCTGGCGAGCGTTCAACTGTACGTGCGCTTCAAAGTGACGCGGGGGGACGGTACCGATCTGGCGGCCGCGGCCGCGGTGGCGCCGGTCAACAATTTCCTGCATTCGATGATCAGTCAAATCGACGTGTCGCTGAACAACACCCTCGTGACGCCGTCGACCAATACGTACGCGTACCGGGCCTACCTCGAGACGTTGCTAAGTTACGGTAGCGACGCGAAACGTTCGCATCTCACGGCGTCGTTGTGGTACAAAGACACCGCCGGACGGATGGACACGCTCGGCAACGCCAACGTCGGTTTCGAGTCGCGACGCATCGCGACGGCCAATAGCCACGAGGTGGAGATGATGGGACGGCTGCACGTCGACGCGTTTATGCTAAACAAACACTTACCGAACGGCGTCGACACGAAAGTGCGCATAGTGCGCTCGAAGGACGCCTTCTCGCTGATGGGCGCGGCAACCGTACCGGGGTGGCGCGTCGTGCTGCAGGAGATTCGACTGCACGTGCGAAAAGTGAAGTTGAACCCGGCCGTCCAGATGGGACATATCAAAGCGTGGGCGTTGGGAACGGCTAAGTTTCCGATGCGTCGCGTCGACTGCAAATCGTTCTCGATAACGGCGGGCGCGCTATCGAACGTGCACGAGAACCTGTACATGGGCGCGATTCCGAAACGCCTCTTCCTGATGATAATCGACAACGTCGCCTACAACGGCGACTACACTAGAAATCCGTTCGACGCGCGTCACAACGACATAAACTTCCTGTCGCTCGTCGTCGACGGACGTCAGGTGCCGAGCAAGCCGCTGCAGCCGGACTTCCCGCACAACCGGTACGTGCGCAGCTACATGAATCTCTTCGAGGCGACCGGAAAGGCGTTCGAGGACGAGGGGAACGACGTATCGCGCACGGACTTCGGCGCCGGCTACAGCATCTTCGGTTTCGACCTGACCCCCGACTGTTGCGACGGCGACCATTTCAACGTCGTGCGTCAGGGGTGCGTGGGCGTCGATATGCATTTCGAGACGCCGCTAGCGCGTCCGGTGAACGTCGTCGTGTACGCGGAATTCGAGACGGTGATGGGAATCGACCGGAACCGGAACGTCATTTACGACTGGTAATGGATACGTTTCAACTGATGCGTCGTCTGGAACTCGATACGTACGCTAAACGTATCGTCGTCGGCGTCGTGCCTAAAGACGCGCTACTTACCGCCGCTATTGGCGCCACCTACCCGACGTCCTTCGTGTGCAACACCGACGACGGCGGCGAACCGGGACAGCACTGGGTGGCCGTCTACGTCGGCGCCGACCGACGAGGCGAGTACTTCGATTCGTACGGTCTGCCGCCGCTGCACGCCGACTTCCGCGCCTTCCTGCGCCGCCACTGCGGCGACGCGTGGACGTACAACGACAAGCGCCTGCAGAGCGTCATCTCTAACGTGTGCGGACAATATTGCGTCGCCTACCTTCTCCGATGTCGCGGGATGCCGTTCACGACGTTCCAGAGCCTATTCGGCACCGATAGGGTGAACAATGACTGTCTCGTACACGATTTATTAAAACCTCATTAACCACCGCTTGTATAGTAGAAGAAATAAAAAACGAACGAATGATGTACGTACAATTGTTGGTGTTTATTATTACCCACACATACATACATACAGAAACTACCCCTAGGGGGGTGGTGGGGGTTAGGTTAGTAGTAGACGAGTTAGACGAGTTTACGAGTTAGACGAGTATCGGCGCCGTAGTGACGCCGTCGTCGAGCACGCGGCGTTTAGCGTAGCAGTAGCTCAACGCCGCGCGCTCTTGAACGTACGTCAACACGGACGAGTCTTTCACTTGGAAACCGCGGTTCCAGCCGACGCCGTTGCGACGGTCGCGCAGTACGGCGAGGAAGGTGTGCTCGTCGATGTCGGCGTTCTGTCGCTTGCTGAGCCCCTTCGTGCTGTACTTCGGACCGGCGACGCCACCGAAGCAGTAGTAGGTTTTGCTGCACAGCGCCACGATCCCGTCGCCGCGCCACTCTTCTTTGAAGAGACCCGGCGTTCGACGATCGAACAGGCGTCGGCGCGCGCAGCAGGCCGCCTCGCCGTCCCACGCTAGACCGGCGACGCGCCGTCGTACGTAGGCGTCCACGTGCGCGTCGCAGCATTCGGCCGGAAACCAGAGCGAGCGATTCCGGAAGTAGTG
This sequence comes from Paraescarpia echinospica, assembly GCA_020002185.1. NCBI lineage: Eukaryota > Metazoa > Annelida > Polychaeta > Sabellida > Siboglinidae > Paraescarpia > Paraescarpia echinospica. The sequence continues at coordinate 51,272,561 of CM034533.1, read as the reverse complement.
TTCGCGACGTTCTTCCGGTACGAGCGCGTCGACGTCACGTCCGGCTAGGGCTATGTACGCCGAGTCGGTGTCCATAGCGCAGTACTGGAAGAGCGGACGGGGAATGTAGGCGTCGACGAAATCGTAATAAAATTCCAGCATTCTCAATTTTGCGTACTGCAATACGAAATAGCCGATATGTATCGGCAGGCCGTAGACGATTTTACGCTTATTCAGCGCCACCTCGTACAGCGCGTCGTCGACGACGGCGTCCAGTTGCCGGAAGCGGCGATTGTTGACGAGCATCGACGCGCCGACCGGCGTCGCGTACTTGATTTTCCGGTGCCGATCGACGCGCGTAATCGTTTTCCCGTAGGAACTGTTCCCGAGAAGTTTAAATGTATCGGCGATGATCGATTTGTCGGGATCGATATCGCCCTCGCGACGCGCCGTCGAAACCGCGTCGCCGAAGCGGCGAAAGCACGCTATCGGCGCGTACTCGACGATCTGGTAGACGCGCTCGACGACGAGCCGGTGCGCCAGATACCAGCGTAGGAGCGGCGTCGCGAGCAAGATCGCCGCGCCGAAGTAGCTACCGACGAGCGTGCGTTGAGGTCGCGTGAGGAGATGGTGCGATTCGGCGTAGTCGCGCATGAACGGGCTGAGATCGTCGCGCGCGATATCGACGTTCTTGAATACCGGCTGCATCTCGGCGAACTTGTCGCGCAGCGCTTCCGGTACGGCGATATCGCACTGCACGAGGCCGAACAGAGAGCCGTCGCGCACCGCCTCCAGTATCGTCGAGAGCGTAATGGCGGCGGTCGGTTGCCATCGTGACGCGTCGGGCGGCGTCGGCACCGCCGGCGGTCGCACGGCGTGCCACTGGCACTCCCACATTTCGACGACTTCGTCGACGAAACGGCGCAGGTAGGCGGTCACGGCGATCGTCGCGGCGTACAGCGTCGTCATCGGTTGACCGTTGACGGCGTTCGTCGTCACGTGCGCCTGACACGTCGGGCAACCGTGAAAATAGCAGCCGTGAAATTGGTACGCCGTTCGCGTGGCGGCGCACCAGCCGTCGACTCGGTACTTTCCGATGCGCTTCTCGCGTCCGTTCAAATGGTGACGTATACGCGCGCCGGTTTCCGCCTCCACGAGCGTCAACCACTCCACGGCCATACGACCGTAGCGGTGCACGCGTTCCGCTCGAAAGGCGTTCTCAGCGCGTCGGCGCGTGTACCAGCCCGTCGGCATCTCCTGCATTATCGCCCATAGATAGAGGCCGTTTGCGTCGAAGCCTACTATCGATCGGCACAGCGCGCCGCCACGAATCGACGTCACGTCGGCCTCGTGGTGACGCGCGAAGATGATCGACGGGCCGCCGACGATCTGCGCCTGCAGCAGACGGTGCAGATCTTTGTTCGGCTCGTTGAAGAGCGAGAAATGGATCGACTTCGGCAGGTCGTTGAACAGGTACAACAACGTCAACCCCGGTACGCTGATGGCGTCCTTGAACATGTCGATACGTCAGCGCCGATAGAAGGCGAACTGGCGATCGACGGCCTCGAGAAACGGCGCCACGTCACGATTGTTATACCACACAAGAAAATCGCGCATCGACATCATGCCCTCGTCGCGCCACGCCGTCGCGCAAATCTCGTACGCCTCCGCGGAGATTCCCTCGCGTTTCAGCTGGCTGTAGAAAGCTTCGCGCGACGGCAGGGCGGTTTCGTCCAGACGCGACAACGCGTCGATGTGCTCGTACGGGAAGTAGCCCTTCGTTGCCGAGCAACCGTACGCTTTCAGAAAGCGATCGTAGCTAACGCCGGGCGCGAGGTAATTCGTTATGTCCAGGAACTTCAACGTCGTCGTCGACAGGCACATGTAATTGTTCTGACGTTTAATGGTAAACGCCGACGACGTGTGCTGCGCGTCGTCGGTTATGAGCAGGGGGGTCAAGTACTTTTTGACGACGTTCAAGTCGTACTTTCCCGAATTGAATCCCAATACGGGCATTTGTCGTAGGTACGTCCACAGCCGGTCGGCGAGAGTGGCGTACGGTGACGCGTCGGCGTCGTCGTCGTTGCATCGTCGCCGCCAGTCGGCGTCGAGCGCGTCGAACGCCTCGAAGGTCGCGTCGTAGCGGGGACGTAGAATCGCGCACGCCGCCGCGCTCACCGCTTCCAGGTCGTCGATGAGGCGACGCGCGAGTTCCGACGAATCGCCGGTCGTGACGTAACAGTGCGCCGCTTCGTGACCGGGCACGTTCGACGCGACGCTCACGCTGAGCAGTTCGTGTCGCGCGATCCAGCGGCATTTGTCGCTATTCGTCGGCAGATCGTTATCGGCGAAATAGCACTCGAAATCGAACGTCGCGCGGTACGGGTAGTAGCGCAGGTCGTCGTCGCCGACGTCGATGCCTTCGTCGTCGAGCCGCTCGAATACGGACGCCGTCGGTCGGTAGACGCCGCCGGGGAACACGTGACGAACGCCGCCTTCGCACGTCGCTTCGTGACGCTGTAACTTGTACGTGCTCCGCCAGAGGACGCTGCCGCATTTCCCGCATTTGTACGTTTTCGTGTACGCGCGCCGATCGCTTATGTACGAGAAGTGCGACTCGTACAGGTTGACGTTCAGCGTCGTGGGGTGCGCTTCGAGCGATCGACGGACTAGTTCGGCGACGTCGTTCGTCAGTCGACGATAGACGACGACGTTGATGCCGAAAACCGTCTCCACGCGATCCAGTTCGTTCAGGCGCACGCCGCCACCGTTCGAGGTCGTCGCCTTGTCGCGACGATACCGCGCGTACAGACGTTTAGCGTCTTTCGTTAAACGGTTCGTATGACGGATACTTTGACCTCGTCGGTGACCTTGAAGGTGAAGGGCGATGCATCGGAAGAGACACAGATGATCGTCGTAGGGTGCGCCTCGAACTTCGTTCGTCAACGACACGATGGACCTGTTGAGGCGTACGTAGGCGGGAAGCGTCGTCACGCCAACGCAGCCGATAGGATGATTGATGATGACGTTCACGAAGTAGGTGGCGTTAGTTACGAGCTCGACGATCCATCCCGAGTCGGGACGCTGCGCGATGGCGTACTGCAGTACGTCGGTAGTGCGCACGGCGTCGAGGAATCGTTCGAATGAACGGCTATCGGTAACTAGGGCGGGTGTTTCGAGGAGGCGTCCGCAACAGTTACACGAAGAATGAAAATATCGGTACCGACCCGACACCTTGTGGCGTAATACAAAACCATAACTAACGTTAATTTTAAACGCGTTCTTTTGCGCGCGAAACATTTCCCTCAGACGCGGTTCGAGTACGCGCGTACTCGTACAGGCGGTCATACGATAGTTGTAACGCGACTGTATGACGCCGCGCGCCACCGACGTCTCTATGCTACGCCGGTGCTCGTCTACGACACGCTGTAGATCGTCGGGCGACGGCGGCGCGCTAGCGGCGGCCTCCACTGATTCAGGTGGCGACGAACGACCACACCGCAGCCTCAGATGTCGTAGCATAGCGTAACGCGTGGTGTATAGCTTGCCACATTTTGGGCAGTCTCGCACTTTTACGCATAGCGCTTCGTGTCGTTCTAACATCGACTGCGTCGCGAAATAGCGCCCACATTTCGGACATTGCCATGACGATGGTGGTGGTGGCATTCTCTCTAATGAATATTTTTCGAGCGTCGCTATTTATAACGACGACGGTGACGGTGGTGGTGGTGGTGGTAAGTACACCCTAGCGGGAAGAATGTGTGATGGTGGTGGTTTTTCTAACTAACCCTAGCGGTGGTGTGTAGCGGGAAGCTTTTTCTAACTGTGTGGTGATTTTTCTAACTAACCCTAGCGGTGGTGTGTAGCGGGAAGATTTTTTCTAACTAGCGGTAATTTTTCTAACTAGGTAACTCGGATTTTTCTAACTAACCCTAGCGGTGGTGTGTAGCGGGAAGCTTTTTCTAACTGTGTGGTGATTTTTCTAACTAACCCTAGCGGGATTTCTAACTGTGTGGTGGGTGGTTTTTTCTAACTAGCGGTAATTTTTCTAACTAGGTAACTCGGAAACGGAAAGAACATTTTCAACGTTTTATTCGGTACTTTTACAACAGTGTGAAGCCTTCGTTTCGATAGCAAGCAAATTCTACTAGTGTTCGTTCATTCAAGTCCGCTCCGACGTTGCACGTACGTGTGCACGGCCGACTCCAGTTGCACGCGATTCATGTAATCTCGCCAATTCGTCCCCAACAACCAGTTGGATACGAATTGGACCAAATACAATTCTCCTGCACGGCCCGTTTGCGGCTGCTGATCACCGGAAGAAATCGTCACCGTAGTCTCGCTTAGTATATGGACTAGTCTCGTAAAACACGGAATAAGTGATCGTCGTAGGAACGTTTCCATGACCTCGTTGAAGTGCCGCGTCACGATACACCCCGGCTTAACGTAACGTTGCATGTAGACGCGATTCGGCCGCCCCGCGCGATAGCCGGCCATGTGAACGTAGGGGCAGCCTTCATTTGATTCGCATAGCCCGCAATGGTCTCGTGCCTTCTCTAGAACCATTTCGCCGATAGTCTCGGCGATGAGATCCATAGCCAGTCGTTCGTAACGTACGATCAACTGACTCCGGCTCGGCCCGACGAGTTGCCGACACGTCCCCAGCTCCTCCGATACGCTCCAGTACGGTTCCATCGTCGCCAGGCTGTCGTTATACGTCGGTGGAGGGGGGCGCGTTCGGGGTCCCAGCGCCTCCTCAATTATTGCCTCCAATACGTGAGCGTCACGTACTCCTCCGCCACTACCCTACTGCACAAAGCAGTTCTACTCTTTACGTGATATCACCGTCAGCAACGCGTGTATGAAGTCGCTCATACATTCACGTCTGGCGTGTTGCATCAGAGCGTCCTACAACATATTATTATGATTAGTCCTCATCCTCCTTCTCCTTCTCCTCCACTGACCCCGCCGGCACACCCCGTTCCAACAACGTTCTTACGAACGTTGCAACCTCGTCGTACTGAGCGCGAATCCTTTCGTTGTTCGCAAGCATTTTTTGGAGTACGCAGCGCACTTCCTAAAGCACATAAAGCACAACTGTTAGTACATCAAACTACTACGAAATAGGCTTGCTTCATAGGCCAACCAAAACGCTTTTATATATTGTTCGGCCGACTCGGCTAATAGTTCAAAGCTCTGCTTGCTTAGTTCCAGCCCCTGACGATCTCTCATTCGTTGTCGTTCGTTGGCGTGCTTCAATAAATCTACCAGTAGCGGCCAATTTTCCTCCTCTTTCTACAAACAACACAACAACAACAACATTAGTCATCGTCGTCGTCATATCTTTTTAGTGTGCGGACTGTATACGAGGGGTCCCCGTTCCAAGTCGTCTTCCGCACACTAATCTCCACTTTAGTACCGGTTAACTCGAGCACGGTATCGCGGAGATCCTTCTCGTTCAATTCCGTCAGGTACTCGGCCGTGAACTCGACGAGATTAGACATTTGGCTATCGAACAACGTAAGCCAAAGCTCATCTTCGTCCTCCTCACCGTCCTTCACCATCACACGCAACGCGAAGAAATATTTCGGTACAAACACTTCCCCGTGCGTTCGACATATCAGGACCCCGTCTTTGTTTGTCTGTAATTTTCGGCGACAACGGGAACATCCCAAATAGGTGGTGCCGGGTTCGCCTTTGTACGAGACGGCCTCGATCGTAACGGGTGACAGGATTCTATATACGCCGTTGACGGCGCACTTCAGATGTCTCAGACTCACCGCTGTGGCGCGTGTCGACGCCGTCGATTCACGTTCCATCGATCCGCTCCGCGACAGGACCGGGGGCTGCGCTGCCGTCTCGTCGGGCTGTTCCAAGCGCGCCTCTTCGGCGCTCCGTTTTCGACCGACCGTCAACGGGGCCGCGATCAGCGTAACGGGACGCTTAACGGGCGGTGACACCCCCGTTGACAAGGCTGCAATCAGTGCCGAAGGTTGACTGCTGCTGGCCGAAGGTTGACTGCTGCTGGCCGCCGCCTTCATCGACTGCTTACGCGGCGCCCTCGACTTTTTTGTTTGTTGTTGTTGTTGTTGACTTTCATCCGCCATGTTGCGGAAGAACGTCTGCTGCTTGCTGCTCTGTATAAAGAATACACGGTTAGAAGTTCGGCGTCATACAATATAACATTTTCTCAGCCGTTATATACCTTTTCCAAATAACACGCATGCGCACTTCACCCTAATACGTCATCTTATTCAATTATCAGTGTGACTGCCTCGTACATTTCAGACATTTTGTTTTCGAAAAAAAGCATCCGGTCACCTCGGTACATTCGCCGTTAAATCTCTCCTTACATCGATTTTCTCTAATATCGATGCACCTCGCGTGTCCTGACTCCACAGAGAATCTATACAACGTTTAGTTTCGTGCTTTTAACGTTTCGTTTATTGTTTTTGAAATGTCATTGTCTACACTATAACGCGCATGCGCACTTCACTCATATCCTTATCTTTTTTCAATTATCGTCGCGCATACTTCATCCAACCCAGGCATTTTGTTTTCGGAAAAAAGTTAGCGTTCACGTCAGTGCATACATCGTCAAATGTGACTTTTACCGCAAATTTCCCTAATATCTATACATCTCGTGTGTCCTGATCCCCCAGCGATCTTATACAACGTTTTATTTCGCGCTTTTAACGTTTCATTTATCGTTTGTAAAAATCCATTGTTCTCCGTTCACATTCCAACTCGTTAAGTCACGCGCAACAGATGTCACACATGTGCGCTTAACGCATTCCGTTTACTCTCCGAGGAATTTGTTTTAGGAAAAAAAGCTAACGTTCACGTCAGTGCATTCATCGTCAAATGTGACTTTTACCGCAAATTTCTCTAATATATAAGCATCTCGTGTTTCCTGACCCTCCAGTGATCGTATATAACGTTTAATTTCGTACTTTTAACGTTTCGTTTAACGTTTGTAAAAATCCCTTTGTTCTCCGTTCACATGTCAATCAAAATCAGTCGTAGTGTCATGCGCCACCGCTGTTTTCACGACGCGCACATTTCATACACGCTTTTACAACCACGCAAACACGTCGTCTCCACCCATCGCTCTCACAACATGGCCACAACGAAACCACGGTAAGACATTTTATTTAAATGCACGTTGTTGTATTTAAACAGTGCTTACTATAACATGCATGCATTTTATTTAAATGCATGTTTTTATTATTTAAATGTTTTACTAGTATGCACGTTTTTATTGTTGTAATGCATGTTTTCACTAGTTTTGCATGCATGCATTTTATTTACTTCAAATATATATATATATTTTTTTTTTCACTAGTTTTACCGTTTAAACATGCATGCATGCATTTTATTTAAATGCACGTTTTTATTGTTAAACACATGTATTTTTAACATGCATACATTTTATTTAAATGCACGTTTTTATTGTTGTTTTATTTAAATTGTTTTATCGTTTAAATGCATGTTGTATTATTTAATGCATGCATTTTATTTAAACAATGTATTTTACCAATAATTTCAATTTACTATCTCACTCATTTTATTCATCCTTTGTCTATTTCATAGACCGATCCAACTGCCTACAAGGGACGGATATACCCCGCGTAGGGCGATTGTCCTGCCCGACGCGTCGACGACAAAGTCGACACCAACATGCAAGGTCATGCCGTCCGTCCGTGCGCAAGCTTCGCCAGCGTCGGCGTCCAATGTCACAGCAGCAGCAGCTTACTACAGTGACGATGAAATTGTTTCCGATCTAGCGCGAGTGTTTCTCATGAAGCTACCTAACGGTTTATGGAGAACACTAACGCCTCCAGAAATCTATCGGCGGGAAGGCTTCGGTCTTCCGCCGGAGATCGCCTCCTCGCCGGCGACCGACAGGCGCCAACAACTCTATCGGCGGGAAGGCTTCGGTCTTCCGCCGGCCGCGACCGACAGGCGCCGACCCGTCGCTCGCAGGCGAATGCTGCTATATTAATAAATATTCCAGTCACTACTCACGTTTTCACGCGTCAATTTTCAATGCATAAACACCCTACTGAATGTTAGTGTATTTATGCATTTGATAATCCCACGACTAGACGTATTTAAACGCATTGCTTTCGTTTTAATCCGTCCACCAGAACAACGCCGTTAGCCAGCTATGCTATCATCCAGGGGTCAAAGACCAGTAGGGCAGCAGCCCTTATCGCTGCAGCAGTCGTCGTCGCTCCTCTTGCTGTCAACATCACATACGGGGACATCTCAACGTTTATGCAATGGTTTTAATACACAATGGTTAGCGTATTGCTTACGTCAGCACAACTCCTACCCCAGCGTATTGCTTACGTCAGCACAACTCCTACCCAGTTATAGGTGGTCCGTTTATACAATGATTTTAATACACAATGGTTAGCGTATTGCTTACGTCAGCACAACTCCTACCCCAGCGTATTGCTTACCCCAGTTATAGGTGGTCCACTTCACTTTAGCGTGGTTATAAAAACGAAACTAAACTTATATACTTTAGCATGGTTATAAAGTGCGAAACTAAACTTATATACTTTATTATTAAACGCATTATTGCTTACGTCAGCGCGCTCTAGGTACGGCGTTGATCGCTAGGACTAAAGTACTCTCCGCACTCACCGCTAGGTGGCATCTCTCTAGTGTACCGTCAATCATCCAATTAGTATCAAATTACATCGCTCATCAATCACGTTTTTTATAAGTAGGTTTCCCAAACTCATTAGTGTCAACCACAAAGCCTTTGATCTTTTTTTATGCATAGGATTAGTCTCGCATTTTTGCTGACTCAGCGATGTGCAAAAACTCATTAGGGGTCATTAAATTCTTTTTTATAAGTAGGCTTTTGAGATCGTACAGCGCGCACTATCTACTAATGTTCACGGCTTATGCCTGACAAACGTTGTAGCTTCGACGAGTACACGGTGAATGAAAAATTATCTACCATGTGTATAGCTAGTTTTTGTGTGTAATATCACTATAGCCCAATTTTACCTTGTTTTCTTTTATCGGTGACTTTATGCTTCCGTTAATTGTACGAAAGAGCGCTTGGGGATTATCGTAGTAGCCTGTGTCGATATTCTCCACACAAAACACACCGTTGACAAACACGCCGACATATTTATTCTCTCCTCTGACATTATCCTAAGTGTGCGGGGATTGAATATCGACCAACCCGCACTCAAACTGACCGCGGTGCGGTAACGTCATGACGTTATCGGGGTGTCACTTTATTGCCGCGTTGTTGGGCAATGCAAGGTAAAAATCACTCGACATGGTCACCACCTTTCATCGACGGATTAAGTAACAAGCCACACCATCCAAAGATTGGAATTACCTTCTAATGTATTCAAGTTATACATACTGACCAATATAACGGTGTACAGTATGACTAGAAACTCGTGGAAGTACCTTGATTCAGACGATTATCGTCAAAAGGTAAATATAATGTCTTGTCGCTCCTGCTTTTCGTAAATATGGAAGTTTGTCGCTGGAAAGATGGCCTATTCACAGGCATATGCTCTCTATTAAATGATGCGATATCTCATACGACTCTCATTACCGCATCATTGGAGGTGAACCCGAACAGGTCGCTGCCCCTTGGAAAAAAGGTTTTGTTTTTGACATGAGTTTCCGTAACTATTTTGAATATAGTTATTTTTAAATAATAGCCTTTTTGGAAGTTACTTATGCAAAATGGTGGCCCCAAACTAACACGTAAAGTCACTAGGTGACGCTAATTGGTAGGTCAATAGGTCAAAATATGATCGGAAACTTGTCGGTCGCCATTTGCCGGTGTGAACACTGCTCCGAAGTCCGCAACTCGATAGACCGAACGGTACCAGATACAGCCTGATCCGCCTGTGAAGTTGGGTATTCTGTGGACTGGAGAAAGTCGTAGTTACTCTCGTCGTTTAGCCTCGTTTATTTTTTGATAATACGCAGCAGAATGGCAACCGGTAGCGAATACCGCATGTTGATCGCCCGTACAGTCGCAAGTCGAAAGTTCAGCCTGATCCTATGTAGACGCGCTAAACGTAGTTAAATTTTGGAACGACTTTTTGAAAACGCGCCCCAGAATCGGAACACATCGGACTATCAAGGCGCGGAGCTTCCTGAATTTTACCTGTCTATTTTCCTGAATTATACCTATTTATTTTCCTTAATTTTTTAATTTTACCTGTGTATCTTGCTGAATTTGCAAAATTTCATAAACGTTACATGTCTATCTTTCTAAATTGCGTGACTAAGTTTCGATTGTATTAAATATTCTAAGTTCCGACGTGAACATTATGGAAAAATATGAAACTAGTAGAATTCTATGACAAGGATAAGATAAAATATAGTGACGTTACCTTGACGATGGACTAAAATATCAAACATTTACACACACACACACGCACGCACGCACGCATACACACACACACTCACACACACACACACACACACACACACACACACACACACACACACACACACACACACACACACACACACACACACACACACACACACACACACACACACACACACACACACACACACACACACACACACTCACACACACACACCCACACACACACTCACACACACACACACACACACAAACACACACATACACACACATACACAGAAGCGGTGGTGGTGGTGGGGGCGGTGGTGGTGGTGGGGGCGGTGGTGGTGGTGGTGGTGGTGGGTAGCACACACCCACTCTCACTCACATATACACACACAGATGCGGAGGTAGAGAAAAACCGGTCTAAGTCCATACTTTGGATTATTATTTTTTGGTTAAATGCCGACTTAAAAAAATATTCTATGTTCCGACTTTAAAAAATACAAAAAGTACAAAGTTTAAAAATGTATCCCAAATCCGACTTTGAAAAACATTCTAAGTTCCGATTTAAAAAATTCTTATTCTTAGTACCAACTTAACAAAATTATATAAGTTCTGACTTAAAAATAATGGAAAAATTACTAAGTCCTTACTAAAATCCTACCACTCCAATGCTACGTCACTGTGAATACGATATCGAACCTCTGGCTATTTCGCTAACTGTCAATTTTGAAAAGGTTATCGAACACCTACAGAGAACTCCGCGACGTCAACAAAGAGTGGCA
>CM034533.1:51219695-51260428 GCA_020002185.1 Paraescarpia echinospica | reverse complement strand
TATATATATATATATATATATATATATATATATATATATTATTATAAAGCATTTATAGTGTCCGGATAACAAATCTGCTCAAAGGCACTGACAATCGTAGAGTATAAGTAAAATACATTAAATGACCTAAAACATATTAAATAGAAAGGTAAATGAATTAAATATGATTTAAAAGTAGCAAATAAAAATTACATAAAATGTCAGTTAGATAAACCTGAATAAAAATAAATATATATATATTTACAAGTGTATATGTTATACATAAATTAAATGAATTAGCCGTTTAAGTACCTAAAATAAATAATGTGCTTAAATTAAATAAATACATATAATATGCTAATTTAAAAAAAATAAATAAAAAAAATAACTGCAACCTAAATACATATGTTGAAGTCATGTTAGCTTGCCAGGGGCTGACCGTACTCTCCAAACGCTGAAGAAAACCTGAGCCCATTATACAATAATCTCGTTGCCATTCTAGAATTAGTGATTTGGGTATTAGCCAATCGTGGCTGATGTTTCATGTAATGTTCGGGAAGCAGAAGTAATTATTAACAATTGCACCGGCCTGGTAATCATATTGGCATTCCATGGAGTCGCCCCTATACGTGAGGTGCAGGCGTTTGCACAGTTCACACGTGTTTAAAATGGCTTCCGATGCAGTCGGGGGCCAGGGAGAAGTAGTAGTGATTCACCTAATCTCTATATATTACGTACGAGCAGGCAGTATATTGCGCAATGTAGTACGAGCAAGCAAACACTTGTCCAAGGTGCGGCGAACAGCCGAACGTGTAGCACATGACGCTGGGCAAATGACAGGACCGCACTGTGCAGACATCCCGCTCGATGTAAATGAACATAAGTTGGGGTACTTAACCTTGAGTAGACCGCATATTTATAATTATAATGTTGCAACTATACAAAATTAATGTTTGTCTTCATTCTGTAACTATACAGAACTAAAATATAAATAATAATATTACGTATTAAAGCCGAAATACGTATATTGACTATATATTTATGTGTGTATGTAGACGGTCTTGGTGTGCCATGTGGTGATTAGTATTTTAAATGTGTAGCTGCCCAGGCTGCACTGGACCGGAAGCAAAGGCACGCGCGCGGAAGTCGGTCGGCGAAGTGTCAACCCGGCAGAGCGTCGGCAAAGCGTCAGTCATGCAACCGTCGGGCGAAGCGTCAGCTATGCGGGGCGTCGGCAGTAGATAGTAAGCGCTGTACGATCTCAAAAGCCTACTAATAAAAAAGAATTTAATGACCACTAAACGATTCGAGCACATAGCTGAGTCAGCAATAATGCGAGACTAATCCTATATATAAAAAAAGATCAAAGGCTTTGTGTTTGACACTAATGAGTTTGGGAAACCTACTTATAAAAAACGTGATTGATGAGCGATGTAATTTGATACTAATTGGATGATTGACAGTACACTAGAGAGATGCCACCTAGCGGTGAGTGCAGAGAGTGTTTTAGTCCTAGCGATCAACGCCGTACCTAGAGCGCGCTGACGTAAGCAATAATGCGTTTAATAATAAAGTATATAAGTTTAGTTTCGTACTTTATAACCACGCTAAAGTATATATTTATGTGTGTATGTAGACGGTCTTGGTGTGCCATGTGGTGATTAGTATTTTAAATGTGTAGCTGCCCAGGCTGCACTGGAGCGGAAGCAAAGGCACGCGCGCGGAAGTCGGTCGGCGAAGTGTCAACCCGGCAGAGCGTCGGCAAAGCGTCAGTCATGCAACCGTCGGGCGAAGCGTCAGCTATGCGGGGCGTCGGCAGTAGATAGTAAGCGCTGTACGATCTCAAAAGCCTACTTATAAAAAAGAATTTAATGACCACTAAACGATTCGAGCACATAGCTGAGTCAGCAATAATGCGAGACTAATCCTATGTATAAAAAAAGATCAAAGGCTTTGTGTTTGACACTAATGAGTTTGGGAAACCTACTTATAAAAAACGTGATTGATGAGCGATGTAATTTGATACTAATTGGATGATTGACAGTACACTAGAGAGATGCCACCTAGCGGTGAGTGCAGAGAGTATTTTAGTCCTAGCGATCAACGCCGTACCTAGAGCGCGCTGACGTAAGCAATAATGCGTTTAATAATAAAGTATATAAGTTTAGTTTCGTACTTTATAACCACGCTAAAGTATATAAGTTTAGTTTCGTACTTTATAACCACGCTAAAGTGAAGTGGACCACCTATAACTGGGGTAGGAGTTGTGCTGACGTAAGCAATACGCTGGGGTAGGAGTTGTGCTGACGTAAGCAATACGCTAACCACGCTAAACCATTGTGTATTAAAACCATTGTATAAACGTTGAGATGTCCCCGTATGTGATGTTGACAGCAAGAGCGACGACGACTGCTGCAGCGATAAGGGCTGCTGCCCTACTGGTCTTTGACCCCTGGATGACAGCATAGCTGGCTAACGGCGTTGTTCTGGTGGACGGATTAAAACGAAAGCAATGCGTTTAAATACGTCTAGTCGTGGGATTATCAAATGCATAAATACACTAACATTCAGTAGGGTGTTTATGCATTGAAAATAGACGCGTGAAAACGTGAGTAGTGACTGGAATATTTATTGTGTGTAATATTGTAGCATTCGCCCGCGACCGACGGGTTGCCGCCTGTCGGTCGCCGGCGGGGAGCCGATCTCCGGCGGAGGACCGAAGCCTTCCCGCCGATAGAGTTCTGGAGGCGTTATCGTCTTCCATAAGCCGTTTGGTTGCCTGACGAGAAAGACTCGAGCCAGATCGGGGACATCATCATCATCATCATCATCGTCACTGTCGTGAGCTGCTGTGACATTGGGCGACGGCGTAACAGGTGCTGGCGAAGGCGTACGGACTGATGCCGCGACCTCACATGTTGCTCGTGTCGACGTTGTCGTCGACGCGTCGGGGAGCACAATCGGCCTACGCGGGGTATATGTGTCCCTTGTAGGCAGTTGGATCGGTCTATGAAATAGACAAAGGATGAATAAAATGAGTGAGATAGTAAATTGAAATAAAATACTGTCTTGGTAAAATACATTGTTTAAATAAAATGTACTTATAAATAAAATGCATGCATGTTTAAACGGTAAAATGCGTACTAGTATGCATTAAATAATACAACAATAAAAACATGCATTTAAACGATACTAGTAAAAACAATTTAAATAAAACAACAATAAAAACGTGCATTTAAATAAAATGCATGCATGTTAAAAATACATGTGTTTAAATAACAATAAAAACGTGCATTTAAATAAAATGCATGCATATAAATAAAATGCATGCATGTTTAAACGGTAAAACTAGTAAAAACATGCATTACAACAATAAAAACGTGCATACTAGTAAAAACATTTAAATAATACAACAATAAAAACATGCATTTAAATAAAATGCATGCATGCATGCATGCATGCATGCATGCATGTTATAGTAAGCACTGTTTAAATACGTTACAACAATAAAAACGTGCATTTAAATAAAATGTATGCACTGTCTTACCGTGGTTTTGTTGTGGACATGTTGTTAGAGCGATGGGTGGAGACGACGTGTTTGCGTGGTTGTAAAAGCGTGTATGAAATGTGCGCGTCGTCAAACAGCGGTGGCGGCGGCGCATGACACTACGACTGATTTTGATTGACATGTGAACGGAGAACAAAGGGATTTTTACAAACGTTAAACGAAACGTTAAAAGTACGAAATTAAACGTTATATACGATCACTGGGTGGTCAGGAAACACGAGATGCGTATATATTAGAGAAATTCGCGGTAAAAGTCACATTTGACGATGAATGCACTGACGTGAACGTTAGCTTTTTTCCTAAAACAAATTCCTCGGAGAGTAAACGGAATGCGTTAAGCGCACATGTGTGACATCTGTTGCGCGTGACTTAACGAGTTGGAATGTGAACGGAGAACAATGGATTTTTACAAACGATAAATGAAACGTTAAAAGCGCGAAATAAAACGTTGTATAAGATCGCTGGGGGATCAGGACACACGAGATGCATAGATATTAGAGAAATTCGCGGTAAAAGTCACATTTGACAATGTATGCACTGACGTGAACGCTAACTTTTTTCCGAAAACAAAATGCCTGGGTTGGATGAAGTATGCACGACGATAATTGAAAAAGATAAGGATATGAGTGTGAAGTGCGCATGCGCGTTATAATGTAGACAATGACATTTCAAAAACAATAAACGAAACGTTAAAAGCACGAAACTAAACGTTGTATAGATTCTCTGTGGAGTCAGGACACGCGAGGTGCATCGATATTAGAGAAAATCGATGTAAGGAGAGATTTAACGGCGAATGTACCGACGTGACCGGATACTTTTTTCGAAAACAAAATGTCTGAAATGTACGAGGCACGCACACTGATAATTGAGTAAGATGACGTATTAGGGTGAAGTGCCCATGCGTGTTATTTGGAAAAGGTATAAAACGGGTGAGAAAAATGTTATATTGTATGACGCCGAACTTCTAACCGTGTATTCTTTCTACAGAGCAGCAAGCAGCAGACGTTCTTCCGCAACATGGCGGATTAAAGTCAACAACAACAAACAAAAAAGTCGAAGGCGCCGCGTAAGCAGTCGATGAAGGCGGCGGCCAGCAGCAGTCAACCTTCGGCACTGATTGCAGCCTTCTCAACGGGGGTGTAACCACCCGTTAAGCGCCCCGTTACGCTGATCGCGGCCCCGTTGACGGTCGGCCGAAAACGGAGCGCCGAAGAGGCGCGCTTGGAACAGCCCGACGAGACGGCCGCGCAGCCCCCGGTCCTGTCGCGGAGCGGTTCTATGGAGCGTGAATCGGCGGCGTCGACACGCGCCACAGCGGTGAGTCTGAGACATCTGAAGTGCGCCGTCAACGGCGTATATAAAATCCTGTCGCCCGTTACGATCGAGGCCGTCTCGTACAAAGGCGAGCCCGGCACCACCTATTTGGGATGTTCCCGTTGTCGCCGGAAATTACAGACAAACAAAGACGGGGCCCTGATATGTCGAACGCACGGTGAAGTGTTTGTACCGAAATATTTCTTCGCGTTGCGTGTGATGGTGAAGGACGGCGAGGAGGAAGAAGATGAGCTTTGGCTTACGTTGTTCGATAGCCAAATGTCTAATCTCGTCGAGTTCACGGCCGAGTACCTGACGGAATTGAACGAGGAGGATCTCCGCGATACCGTGCTCGAGTTAACCGGTACTAAAGTGGAGATTAGTGTGCGGAAGACGAGTTGGAACGGGGACCCCTCGTATACAGTCCGCACACTAAAAAGATACGTCGACGACGATGACTAATGTTGTTGTTGTTGTGTTGTTTGTAGGAAGAGGAGGAAAATTGGCCGCTACTGGTAGATTTATTGAAGCACGCCAACGAACGACAACGAATGAGAGATCGTCAGGGGCTGGAACTAAGCAAGCAGAGCTTTGAACTATTAGCCGAGTCGGCCGAACAATATATAAGAGCGTTTTGGTTGGCCTATGAAGCAAGCCTATTTCGTAGTAGTTTGATGTACTAACAGTTGTGCTTTATATGCTTTAGGAAGTGCGCTGCGTACTCCAAAAAATGCTTGCAAACAACGAAAGGATTCGCGCTCAGTACGACGAGGTTGCAACGTTCGTAAGAACGTTGTTGGAACGGGGTGTGCCGGCGGGGTCAGTAAAGATGGAGGAGGAGGAGAAGAAGGAGGATGAGGACTAATCATAATAATGTGTTTGTAGGACGCTCTGATGCAACACACCAGACGTGAGTGTATGAGCGACTTCCTACACGCGTTGCTGACGGTGATATCACGTAAAGAGTAGAACTGCTTTGTGCTGTAGGGTAGTGGCGGAGGAGTACGTGACGTTCACGTATTGGAGGCGATAATCGAGGAGGCGCTGGGCTCGCCCCGAACGCGCCCCCCTCCACCGACGTATAACGACAGCCTGGCGACGATGGGACCGTACTGGAGCGTATCGGAGGAGCTGGGGACGTGTCAACGGCAACTCGTCGTGCCGAGCCGGAGACAGTTGATCGTACGTTACGAACGACTGGCTATGGATCTCATCGCCGAGACTATCGGCGAAATGATTCTGGAGAAGGCGCGGGATCATTGCGGGCTATGCGAACCGAATGAAGGCTGCCCCTACGTTCACATGGCCGGCTATCGCGCGGGACGGCCGAATCGCGTCTACATGCAACGTTTCGTTAAGCCGGGCTGTATTGTGACGCGGTATTTCAACGAGGTCATGGAAACGTTCCTACGTCGATCGCTCATTCCGTGTTTTACGAGACTAGTGCATATACTAAGCGAGACTACGGTGTCGATTTCTTCCGGTGATCAGCAGCCGCAAACGGGTCGTGCAGGAGAATTGTATTTGGTCCAGTTTGTGTCGAACTGTTTGTTGGGAACGAATTGGCGAGATTATATGAATCGCGTGCAACTCGAGTCGGCCGTGCACACGTACGTGCAACGTCGGAGCGGACTGGAATGAACGAACACTAGTAGAATAGAGAACATTTGCTTGCTATCGAAACGAAGGCTTCACGCTGCTGTGTTTGAATGTTGTAAGAGTACCGAATAAAACGTTGAAAATGTTCTTTCCGTTTCCGAGTTACCTAGTTAGAAAAATTACCGCTAGTTAGAAAAAACCACCACCGCTAGGGTTAGAAACCACCACAGTTAGAAAAACCGCATTCCACCGCTAGGGTTAGAAACACTAGTTAGAAAAACCACCACCACCGCTAGGACCACCACACAGTTAGAAAAATCGCATTCCACCGCTATGGTTAGAAACACTAGTTAGAAAAACCACCACCACCGCTAGGACCACAACACAGTTAGAAAAACCGCATTCCACCGCTAGGGTTAGACAAATCTTCCCGCTAGGGTGTACTTACCACCACCACCACCGCCACCGTCGCCGTTATAAATAGCAACGCTCGAAAAATATAATTAGAGAGAATGCCACCACCATCACCACCTACTAGATGGCAATGTCCGAAATGTGGGCGCTATTTCGCGACGCAGTCGACGTTAGAACGACACGTAAAGAGTTCGAAAATATGCGGCGACGAAGCGCTATGCGTAAAAGGTCGAGAGTGTCCAAAATGTGGCAAGCTATACACCACGCGTTACGTTATGCTACGACATCTGAGGCTGCAGTGTGGCCGTTCGCCACCTAGTGAATCAGTGGAGGAAGAGGCCGCCGCTAGGGCGCCGCCGTCGCCCGACGATCTACAGCGTGTCGTAGACGAGCACCGGCGTAGCATAGAGACGTCGGTGGCGCGCGGCGTCATACAGTCGCGTTACAACTATCGTATGACCGCCTGTACGAGTACGCGCGTACTCGAACCGCGTATGAGGGAAATGTTTCGCGCGCAAAAGAACGCGTTTAAAATTAACGTAAGCTATGGTTTTGTATTACGCCACAAGGTGTCGGGTCGGTACCGATATTTTCATTCTTCGTGTAACTGTTGCGGTCGCCTCATCGAAACACCCGCCCTAGTTACCGATAGCCGTTCATTCGAACGAATCCTCGACGCCGTGCGCACTACCGACGTACTGCAGTACGCCATCGCGCAGCGTCCCGACTCGGGATGGATCGTCGAGCTCGTAACGCCACCTACTTCGTGAACGTCATCATCAATCATCCTATCGGCTGCGTTGGCGTGACGACGCTTCCCGCCTACGTGCGCCTCAACAGGTCCATCGTGTCGTTGACGAACGATGTTCGAGGCGCGCCCTACGACGACCATCTGTGTCTCTTCCGATGCATCGCCCTTCACCTGCAAGGTCACCGACGAGGCGAAAGTATCCGCCATACGAACCGTTTAACGAAAGACGCTAAACGTCTGCACGCGCGGTATCGTCGCGACACGGCGACCTCGAACGGCGGCGGCGTGCGCCTGAACGAACTGGATCGCGTGGAGATGGTTTTCGGCATCAACGTCGTCGTCTATCGTCGACTGACGAACGACGTCGCCGAACTAGTCCGTCGATCGCGCGAAGCGCACCCCACGACGCTGAACGTCAACCTGTACGAGTCGCAATTCTCGTACATAAGCGATCGGCGCGCGTACACGAAAACGTACAAGTGCGGGAAATGCGGCAGCGTCCTCTGGCGGAGCGCGCACGATTTACGACGTCACGAAGCGACGTGCGAAGGCGGCGTTCGTCACGTGTTCCCCGGCGGCGTCTACCGACCGACGGCGTCCGTATTCGAGCGGCTCGACGACGAAGGCATCGACGTCGGCGACGACGACGACGACCTGCGCTACTACCCGTACCGCGCGACGTTCGATTTCGAGTGCTATTTCGCCGATAACGATCTGCCGACGAATAGCGACAAATGCCGCTGGATCGCGCGACACGAACTGCTCAGCGTGAGCGTCGCGTCGAACGTGCCCGGTCACGAA
Organism: Paraescarpia echinospica; assembly: GCA_020002185.1. Classification (NCBI taxonomy): domain Eukaryota; kingdom Metazoa; phylum Annelida; class Polychaeta; order Sabellida; family Siboglinidae; genus Paraescarpia; species Paraescarpia echinospica. Next base: position 51,252,002 of record CM034533.1, on the reverse strand, counting down.
GCGGCGCGCTGTTACGTCACGACCGGCTATTCGTCGGAACTCGCGCGTCGCCTCATCGACGACCTGGAAGCGGTGAGCGCGGCGGCGTGCGCGATTCTACGTCCCCGCTACGACGCGACCTTCGAGGCGCTCGACGCGCTCGACGCCGACTGGCGGCGACGATGCAACGACGACGACGCCGCCGACGCGTCACCGTACGCCACTCTCGCCGACCGGCTGTGGACGTACCTTCGACAAATGCCCGTATTGGGATTCAATTCGGGTAAGTACGACTTGAACGTCGTCAAAAAGTACTTGACCCCCCTGCTCATAACCGACGACGCGCAGCACACGTCGTCGGCGTTTACCATTAAACGTCAGAACAATTACATGTGCCTGTCGACGACGACGTTGAAGTTCCTGGACATAACGAATTACCTCGCGCCCGGCGTTAGCTACGATCGCTTTCTGAAAGCGTACGGTTGCTCGGCAACGAAGGGCTACTTCCCGTACGAGCACATCGACGCGTTGTCGCGTCTGGACGAAACCGCCCTGCCGTCGCGCGAAGCTTTCTACAGCCAGCTGAAACGCGAGGGAATCTCCGCGGAGGCGTACGAGATTTGCGCGACGGCGTGGCGCGACGAGGGCATGACGTCGATGCGCGATTTTCTTGTGTGGTATAACAATCGTGACGTGGCGCCGTTTCTCGAGGCCGTCGATCGCCAGTTCGCCTTCTATCGGCGCCGACGTATCGACATGTTCAAGGACGCCATCAGCGTACCGGGGTTGACGTTGTTGTACCTGTTCAACGACCTGCCGAAGTCGATCCATTTCTCGCTCTTCAACGAGCCGAACAAAGATCTGCACCGTCTGCTGCAGGCGCAGATCGTCGGCGGCCCGTCGATCATCTTCGCGCGCCACCACGAGGCCGACGTGACGTCGATTCGTGGCGACGGCGGCGCGCCGTGCCGATCGATAGTAGGCTTCGACGACTCTATCTATGGGCGATAATGCAGGAGATGCCGACGGGCTGGTATACACGCCGACGCGCTGAGAACGCCTTTCGAGCGGAACGCGTGCACCGCTACGATCGTATGGCCGTGGAGTGGTTGATGCGCGTGGAGGCGGAAACCGGCGCGCGTATACGTCACCAGTTGAACGGACGCGAGAAGCGCATCGGAAAGCACCGAGTCGACGGCTGGTGCGCCGCCACGCGAACTGCGTATCAATTTCACGGCTGCTATTTTACGGCTGCCCGACGGGTCAGGCGCACGTGACGACGAACGCCGTCAACGGTCAACCGATGACGACGCTGTACGCCGCGACGATCGCCGTGACCGCCTACCTGCGCCGTTTCGTCGACGAAGTCGTCGAAATGTGGGAGTGCCAGTGGCACGCCGTGCAACCGCCGGCGGTGCCGACGCCGCCCGACGCGTCACGATGGCAACCGACCGCCGCCATTACGCTCTCGACGATACTAGAGGCGGTGCGCGACGGCTCTCTGTTCGGCCTCGTGCATTGCGATATCGCCGTACCGGAAGCGCTGCGCGACAAGTTCGCCGAGATGCAGCCGGTATTCAAGAACGTCGATATCGTGCGCGACGATCTCAGCCCGTTCATGCGCGACTACGCCGAGTCGCACGATCTCCTCACGCGACCTCAACGCACGCTCGTCGGTAGCTACTTCGGCGCGGCGATCGTGCTCGCGACGCCGCTCCTACGCTGGTATCTGGCGCACGGGCTCGTCGTCGAGCGCGTCTACCAGATCGTCGAGTACGCGCCGATAGCGTGCTTTCGCCGCTTCGGCGACGCGGTTTCGACGGCGCGCCGCGAGGGCGATATCGATCCCGACAAATCGATCATCGCCGATACATTTAAACTTCTCGGGAACAGTTCCTACGGGAAAACGATTACGAGCGTCGATCGGCACCGGTAAATCAAGTACGCGACGCCGGTCGGCGCGTCGATGCTCGTCAACAATCGGCGCTTCCGGCAACTGGACGTCGTCGTCGACGACGCGATGTACGAGGTGGCGCTGAATAAGCGTAAAATCGTCTACTGCCTGCCGATACATATCGGCTATTTCGTATTGCAGTACGAAAATTGAGAATGCTGGAATTTTATTACGATTTCGTCGACGCCTACATTCCCCGTCCGCTCTTCCAGTACTGCGCTATGGACACCGACTCGGCGTACATAGCCCTAGCCGGACGTGACGTCGACCCGCTCGTACCGGAAGAACGTCGCGAACACTACTTCCGGAATCGTTCGCTCTGGTTTCCGGCCGAATGCTGCGACGCGCACGTGGACGCCTATGTACGACGGCGCGACGCCGGACTAGCGTGGGACGGCGCGGCAGCCTGCTGCGCGCGCCGACGCCTGTTCGATCGTCGAACGCCGGGTCTCTTCAAAGAAGAGTGGCGCGGCGACGGAATCGTGGCGCTGTGCAGCAAAACCTACTACTGCTTCGGCGGCGTCGCCGGTGCGAAGTACAGCACGAAGGGACTGAGCAAGCGACAGAACGCCGACATCGACGAGCACACTTTCCTCGCCGTACTGCGCGACCGTCGCAACGGCGTCGGCTGGAACCGCGGTTTCCAAGTGAAAGACTCGTCCGTGTTGACGTACGTTCAAGAGCGCGCGGCGTTGAGCTACTTCTACGCTAAACGCCGCGTGCTCGATGACGGCGTCACTACGGCGCCGATACTCGTCTAACTCGTAAACTCGTCTAACTCGTTACTCGTCTAACCCGTAAACTCGTCTAACTCGTCTACTACTAACCTAACCCCCACCACCCCACTCCCCTAGGGGTCGTTTCTCTATGTATGTATGTATGTATGTATGTGTGGGTAATAATAAACACCAACAATTGTATACATCATTTGTTCGTTTTTATTTCTTCTACTACAAGCGGTTAATGAGGTTTTAATAAATCGTGTACGAGACAGTCATTGTTCACCCTATCGGTGCCGAATAGGATCTGAAACGTCGTCAACGGCATCCCGCGACATCGGAGGAGAAGGTAGGCGACGCAATATTGTCCGCACACGTTAGAGATGACGCTCTGCAGGCGCTTGTCGTTGTACGTCCACGCGTCGCCGCAGTGGCGGCGCAGGAAGGCGCGGAAGTCGGCGTGCAGCGGCGGCAGACCGTACGAATCGAAGTACTCGCCTCGTCGGTCGGCGCCGACGTAGACGGCCACCCAGTGCTGTCCCGGTTCGCCGCCGTCGTCGGTGTTGCACACGAAGGCCGTCGGGTAGGTGGTGGCGCCGGCGGCGGCGGTAAGTAGCGCGTCTTTAGGCACGACGCCGACGACGATACGTTTAGCGTACGTATCGAGTTCCAGACGACGCATCAGTTGAAACGTATCCATAGTTACCAGTCTTAAATGACGTTCCAGTTTCGGTCGATTTCCATCACCGTCTCGAATTCCGCGTACACGACGACGTTCACCGGACGCGCTAGCGGCGTCTCGAAATGCATATCGACGCCCACGCACCCCTGACGCACGATGTTGAAATGATCGCCGTCGCAACAGTCGGGGGTCAGGTCGAAACCGAAGATGCTGTAGCCGGCGCCGAAGTCCGTGCGCGATACGTCGTTCCCCTCGTCCTCGAACGCCTTTCCGGTCGCCTCGAAGAGATTCATGTAGCTGCGCACGTACCGGTTGTGCGGGAAGTCCGGCTGCAGCGGCTTGCTCGGCACCTGACGTCCGTCGACGACGAGCGACAGGAAGTTTATGTCGTTGTGACGCGCGTCGAACGGATTTCTAGTGTAGTCGCCGTTGTAGGCGACGTTGTCGATCATCATCAGGAAGAGGCGTTTCGGAATCGCGCCCATGTACAGGTTCTCGTGCGTGTGCGATAGCGCGCCCGCCGTTATCGAGAACGATTTGCAGTCGACGCGACGCATCGGAAACTTAGCCGTTCCCAACGCCCACGCTTTGATATGTCCCATCTGGACGGCCGGGTTCAACTTCACTTTTCGCACGTGCAGTCGAATCGCCTGCAGCACGACGCGCCACCCCGGTACGGCTTGCGCGCCCATCAGCGAGAAGGCGTCCTTCGAGCGCACTATGCGCACTTTCGTGTCGACGCCGTTCGGTAGGTGTTTGTTTAGCATAAACGCGTCGACGTGCAGGCGTCCCATCATCTCCACCTCGTGGCTATCGGCCGTCGCGACGCGTCGCGCCTCGAAGCCGAGGTTGTTGTTGCCGAGCGTGTCCATCCGTCCGGCGGTGTCTTTGTACCACAACGACGCCGTGAGATGCGAACGTTTCGCGTCGCTACCGTAACTTAGCAACGTATCGAGGTAGGCCCGGTACGCGTACGTATTGGTCGACGACGTCACGAGGGTGTTGTTCAGCGACACGTCGATTTGACTGATCATCGAATGCAGGAAATTGTTGACCGGCGCCACCGCGGCCGCGGCCGCCAGATCGGTACCGTCCCCCTACGTCACTTTGAAGCGCACGTACAGTTGAATGCTCGCCAGGTCCGTAAAGTCTTCGCCCGAACCCGGCACGAGGAACTCGATAGGGCCGCCGGCGTCGAGAGTCGTCAGCGGCTGGTAGACGGTCCAATGACTACTCTCGATGCTCGACTGCGTCACCGGTCCGCTGAACAGCTCCAGTTCGGCCTTCACGCCCTCGCACGTCGAGCCTTTCACGAACGCCATCGTTGTCCTCCGTTCGACGTCTTCCGCCTACTGACGACCGTCGCCGCTAGGCGTGCTCTCTTTATGCCGCTGCGCCGCCGCGGCGGTGCGTTTTTTTCTTCCGTCTAGTTGACTGAATATCGTATGCAGGATGACCGTCGGATCTCCTCCGCGCGGCATCACCACTATCAAGCGCACTCGAAGGTACGGCGGCTGGTAGACGGTCCACTGACCGCCGTTCTCGAGTGCGCGCTCCATCGTCGTTACTCGTCGAATATGTCCGTTCGACGCGCTCTTTTCCGCCTACTGACGGTCGTCGCCGCTAAGCGCGCTCTCTTTACGCCGACGACGCCGCGGGGACGGCGCTGCTGCTGCTGCGTTTGTTTCTTTTTCTTCTTCTTCTTTGGTGGCGCCGCCGCCTGCGGATTCAATAGGCCGTCGAGAAGATCGGCGCCGGCCTCCTTCGCGCGCCTTTTTAGCGACTGTTTCAGATTGCCGCCGGCGACGACGTCGCGCGCCACGTGCATGCCGGTGTTGAGCGCCCGTTTTCCCAACGCCATCGCGCCCCTCTTGATAAGCGGCATGGCGCTTCGAAACAGACTCCCGAAGAGATTACCCAGACCGTGACCTCGTTGACCCCGAGCGCCGACGAAGACCGGCAGCTGTCCGCCGACCTGACGAACGTAGTAGTCCACGTACGGGTTCTTCGACGACATGTTAAAACAATTTCGATTTACAACGTCTGAAGTGAAGCGTCGTCACCACCTTCCCCTGCTCGAATGGTATCGGTTGGCCGTGATCGTCTCTTATATCGACTTCGACCTCGTCGAATTGATTCCGCATCATCTTAACGTATTGCACGCGAACGAACGATTCCGAAACGACGTCACCGTTCTCACCGCGGACGGCGATGTTTCGAAGGAGCGGCGCGAACACGTCACCGACGACGCGCGGTTCCACGAGATCCGTGCACACGTACAGACTCTCGATGCCCGCCGACATGGTCACCGTATTGCGACCTTCGTACTCGAACGTGTACGCGGCGGGCGACGTGCTGATGACGGGCCTCGTGATCGTGTTGGTATGGAAACCTAGCACGTGCCTCAGACGGCTGGAATGAGGTATGATAAATTCGACACCCGCCGACATACGTAGCGTAAATCGGTTAGAGACGGCGCAGTATTCTAGCATGGCCTTGACCTTCCTGGTGTGTAATTTCTCTAGCGCCTCGTTGATCCTGTTGCACAACGTATAAACGTTGTTGTAGAAACCGTGAGGAATCGTCGTCTGACGATATATCAGCACGGTCGCGCCGCTTTCGTCTATCTGCGTGTAAACACCCGGTTCGCCCGCCGCGCAAGTCAGATAGAAGAAGGCGTCCTTCTTTCTCACGTTGTACCACGTGTGCGGATACTGTACCGACACGGCGCCGCATTCCCACTCCCCCGACAGGTCGAAACGTCGCGGCAACGTCGTGACGTAGTGCGTCAACGTATTTTCGGGGTGACGTTTCATAGACGCGTTGCTCGGCAGCGTCAGGTAAAAGTCAGACGAGACCGCCATCGCGTTGTCGTCGACCGTCGCCGCCGACACTCATAGACGGACTCGGGAGCAGGTAACCGAGACAGCTGCTCAACAGCGCCGTCCACAGGTTGGAGTCACCTTGACCTTTCGTCAGATTGTATATACTAACGGCGATGACGAAGTACAGGACGACGACCTGACAGAGGAACACGATTTCGGCCTTAGGGCATTCGTTGCCGCAGATTCGCCATGGAACGGGTTCGGCGGCGGTTGTTGTTGTAGCGTCGATGGAGTCCGCGTTGCGCTCGTCGTCGACGACGGACGATTCGTCGGCGTTCGTTCGACGCTCGCCACTTGAGGTAGTTTCGTCGTCGTCGCACATCGTCGCGCCACTGCGCGCTGTCGATGCAGCAGGGGCCTTTATACGGTAAGAACGAAGATCCGTTGCATAATCCCGCCTCGTGCAGTCGCCAGCAGCCGGTGTGACGCGTCCAACGATTCATCATCATCATCATAGGTCCACGAGCGACTCGGCGTCGATCCAGCTGTTGAATGAGGCCGGATATCCGCTCCATTTTACGAGCGCCTCCGAACCGCCGCCACGACGCCGACGACGCCGAAGAACCGCCTCCACGCGATATAGTTTGTCTTTCGGAACGACTACGCGTTGTAGTTCCGGTTCGTAGAAGGTACCCTCTATCGGCGTCTCGGCGTCGTCCTTGAGGCGATAAACGGGCGGTTCGGACGGGTGCACCTCTACGACGGTGAACAGCTCCTCGCTCCAGTTAGCCATGTATCCTTTTTTGAAATGACCCCTCGTCTTGCTGATACGTACGCGATCTCCCACGCGTAGTTTCGGTTTTCGTCGTCGTTCGACGTCGTCGCCACCCCGTACAGTCGTTGCCATACGGCCTCCTGATTCGTCGCGTCGACACTCGCCGGCGTCCTACCGATGCTTCGGTGGTAGGCGTTGTTGTACCATCGCACGAAATCCGGTAACGCCTCTACGTAGCGCAGCGTTTCGTGTTTCGTAAAATAGCGTCACATACGCGTCTTCAAAGTTCGATTAAACCGTTCCACGACGCTCGCTTTGGTCTCCTCGTTATGCGTAACGAAATGATGAACGCCGCGACTCTTTAGCAACGTTTGCAGGGGTCGGTTCAAAAACTCGCTCCCCTTATCGGTCTGCAGCGTGTGCGGCGTCTCGTCGTCGTCGTCGTTCAGCAGGCGCTCGAAGGCCGCGACGAGCGACGCTCCGGACTTATTCTTCAACGGAACGCACCACGCCCGCTTCGAAAACACATCGATCACCGTCAATAGGAATGTTATACCGTCGTTGTGCGTTTTCAGTCTAGTCAAGTCGACCAGATCAGCTTGCCACTGCTGGTTTCGACCGCCCACGATGACGCGACGTCGTTTGAAATGACGTCTAACCGGTTTGTGTAGGGTATAGGCGTCCTGCGACGCTAGCCACCTCTCGACGGCCGGACGTCGGAGCTTCGACGCCCGGTGCAACGCGTCGACGCCTCCGTAACTCCCCACCCGTTTCGGATCGAAGTACGCGTTATTCAACTCGTCGTCGTCGTCCTCGTCGACGTTTCGTTGCTGTCGAGGCTTTCGTTTTGGACGACGACGACTCCACCCGGACACCATGACGACGACGACGATGATACGATGATACAGAACGCGATAAGCGCGATGATGAAACCGACGACGACGACGATGATGATCGCGCGTCGTGACGCCATCGCGACAACGTATCCCACGGCGTGACGCCCAACGAAGCGGATCTGCGTTTAGGTTCGCCTCGCATCCGAGTACGACGTCTCCGCTCAGTCGGCGCTGCTGATGAACTAGACGTCGACGGCATCATCATCCTCTCTTCTAGTAGCCGCTTCCGTCGTCGCTCCACGTGCGAACGATAGTGCGGGTTGCCTACGAATTCCATAGGGATATTCATATCCTTCATGTGCAATCCGAACTGCCGCCATCCTACGGGCGCCGTCGTCTTCGATCTCGTTCGCATGAGAGCGTTTACTAGATCGACCATATTACTCCCCGCGATCGCTTTACCGTCGTACACGAATTCACCGCGATCGTTCCATCGAGACAACGGATCGGCTTTCATTTTTTCGATCAGCAGTCTCGTCTTCTCTTTCAACGTTTTCGGCATACTGGCTACGATTTCGCGCTCTATCCTCTCCGACGACGATGGTGGCGCCGCCGCCGCCGCTGCTGGCGCCACCGGTACCGCGGGTGTCTCGCCGCCGCTGTTCACCACCGACACGCGTACCGGTTGCGCCGCTCGAGCCGCCTCTATCGTATTGTACCGACTCAGCAGTTGATTGTACGACGCTACCTTTTCTCGTTCCGATAAATCCGAACGTTCTAGAATGTCCTTCATGTCGCTGTCAAGGCTACTCAGCACACGTGATCGAGGCGTGCTCGACGACTGATCGACGCGTGGCAGAAGGCTTTCCACCAATCGTGGATCGACCAACGAGATCTTCTTCGCGTACTGCATCAATTACCGCCGCCGAACACCTGTCTGAGCAGCGGCAAGATAACGGTACTCGCTAACGGCGCTAGCAGGGCCGTCAAAAAACCACCCGCACCCTTTTGCAAGATGACACGCTTCTGCTTACGCGTCACGTGTTTGTCGACGAGTTTACGCAGGTGATCCCGGTATTTCGACAATACGCGTTTCTGTTTCGGCGACAACTTCACGTTCCCTTTCAGAATGTTGTACGCGCAATCGCACATACTACAAATGAGACCGGTGTCCGCGTGGGCGAGTAGCGCTTTTCGCAGAGCGATGTTCCGCCTGTGTCTCTCCAACAGCTGCAGGGCGACGATGTGTCTCTTTATTTAATTCGTCGGTCCCGCCACCTTCGGTCGTCTCTTCGCTCCCGTCACGCGCCCCGTCATAGCGACTAATAAACGTACGCCCCGTCGTCTCTCTCTTCTTATAGTCCGCCGACGCCACCACCACCGCCGCCGCCACCCTTCCGTACGTACACGTACTGAAGGCGATCGTCCGGAAATATGCACGTACGCAGACGCATGTCCTCTTCCGTTTCCTGTTTCAGATCCACGAATAGATAGCCGTACGCCGACGACGTCGCGTCTTTGAAAGCCTCTATCATGTAGTTGACCTTTCCCGGGTACATCTGTTTCGCTAGGTGACCTACTTGACCCGCGTCTCGAGGACTCTTGAATAGCACTATGTATTGAGCGTTCAGGCTGATTGTACGGTTTTCTTTCCCTTTCGGAAACATGTTCTGACGCAATTGTACGACCGACGTATTACAATGATGACTTTTTTTAGTAAATAGTACCGTCACCCGGCTATCGGTCTCCTCCATGAGGTCGTCGAGTACTAGAAGCGTTCTCGCTTTACCGTCTAAACGTTTCGGATCCGGCAGGCCGTCTACGAACTCTATTTTCGAAGACATAGACGCGTAGCCGCTCTGCCACTGTCCGTAACACCACAGGATTTTCTCCGGCGGCGGATCGATCATAGTGTCGTAACGTATCAAACGCTCGACGAACGTCGTCTTACCGCATCCCGTAGGACCGGCTACTATACACGTAAAAGGATGCTTCAACGACGGTCCGTTCATTTTTCACGACTGAACGACGAACACTTTTTTACGCGTTTTTATACTCATCGCGCAACTCCATCAACAGTTTACCGAGCGTGTTCTTCCCCGGATCGCCCGCGATTCCGCTACCCCAGAAACCCTCCTTACTCGCTATCCATTCCACCAATTCGGCGTCCCCGGTCGCCAACAGTGCAGCCTTCAAATCGCTCGATCCGTCAAACTTCCTCCTCAACAACATCTTCATACATTTCACCCTAATGTCGGTCCATTTGTTTCTCATTCTCTTTAGTCGAATGTCGTAACTGCGTCGTTTCGCTGCGTAAGAACTTAGCGAACTTTTGATTATTTCGGCGCATTCCACGTCCTCGTAGAATATCGCTTTCCTATACTGATAGGCGTGCTCGACGGATCGAAAGCCCCGACCGAACGCCGACAGTCGACGCATATACATATTCGACAAGAACGACCGCGATCCACCAAACCTTATAGGCGACGACATCGTACCGACTGCCGATCACCCGCTACCGTCACCGCTTATATACCACCAACACTAATAAAAAGTTGCGACTAGGGTTCAAACCCGGAACCTTTCGATCCCTAGGCGAACACTCTCCTAAGACCATCGCCAACGATTATGCAGGGTTTTCCCCGGTTATATCTTACCGCTAGGTGGCATTTTACCCCGCTAGGTGGCCACTCGAATCTACAAACGCATTACGTCAGCGTTGAGGACTACGTGAAAAGTACGAACGTTGCATGGTTTTAGCGTGGTTAGCGCGATAAACGCATTATTGCTTACGTCAGCGCGCTCTAGGTACGGCGTTGATCGCTAGGACTGAAATACTCTCTGCACTCACCGCTAGGTGGCATCTCTCTAGTGTACTGTCAATCATCCAATTAGTATCAAATTACATCGCTCATCAATCACGTTTTTTATAAGTAGGTTTCCCAAACTCATTAGTGTCAAACACAAAGCCTTTGATCTTTTTTTATACATAGGATTAGTCTCGCATTATTGCTGACTCAGCTATGTGCTCGAATCGTTTAGTGGTCATTAAATGCTTTTTTATAAGTAGGCTTTTGAGATCGTACAGCGCTTACTATCTACTGTCGGCAGCGCGTCGGCGAAAGACGGCAAGGCCGAGCGGCGACAGGTCGCTGATTGCGCGGTACAGTGACGGGCGACAAACTGTGTGTGTGTCAAACTGTGGGCCCGTATGCGAACTGGCGAGTTTACATCTGTAGTTCGCAGTAGAACCTTGTGTGGTGCATTATGGTTTTGTAAGATCACGAAGTGATATTTATGTTTGTTATATTAACTTGGGTTCTGTTCATTGTTATTATTCGATTATTACGCGGCCTGATATATAATCACCTCCTAGGTGACACAACCCATATGGCTTGCGAATATGGTTGATGGAACTGCCAATGTAGATGGCGTTTACTACTGTGTCAACTTTATTGTGGTTGATAATACATATGGTTGATGTCCTTCTGTCACTACGTTTTTGTTTCGGTTTACTTATAACATTTCTACATGTCATAAATCATCAGCGTACGTATTTATTGTCTGATTCCACGAGACTTTGGATGCTATCTGAAAAGGCGGTAATGGCGTCGGTAAAATCCATATTTCAAAAATCCTTCTCCTCAACCCACACAATCTCCTCATTGCGTTTGGTTATCAGCCGCGTGGACGAAGGGAAGGCTGAATGCACCCTCGACCGACACAAGACACCACATAGAATCTAGCGCAGTAGCCGTCGTCTGTTTTTTCCACATCTCTAATTATTGTGTATCTGCTCGACTGCATTGTAGGATTCATCGCAATATTAAGGTTGTCAACATATACGGGGCTTGGATACTGTTGAATGCTTTGGTGAAATCTACGAAGTGGATTGCATAATCAGACACTTCTCTACGTTGTATCCGAAAACTCGTATTGTGACGGAACAATTCGCCGAGCGACGCGTGCATTAAAGGGGAAATGAAATGCAGATTTTTCATGCTACCTATTGAAATATATACTATATAAGTATATATTAATGGTAACAGAAACGTACTCATTTATAAGACAAACTGAAAAAACGATTTTGTTCGATGCCTACATCGTCGCTATAGAGCACTGCGTATCACCATCTTTGTTCCAAACGAGTGGTTTGATTTACTCCTATCTAATCCATGTTAAATTTCGGGTTCTTTTGGTTTATTTCATTAGTAGACATTTATGTGCGAAAACAAAGATATGGTGCCCTATTATACACGATAGGTGTTCTATAGGTCAACAAATAATTGGTATACGCGTTCGAAATAAAAAGGTGAAATTAAATGGCAACGATTTATAATCAATGAAAACGTTGTTGACGTCGCACTTCCCGAACGAAGATTTTAGCTGCCAGAAGGGGGCGGTGCTTTCAAAGCAAAGGTCAGAATATTAGATGCGCGCGCATACCGGGACTATTTTTATTTTGTTGTTGACAAAGACGTCGAAGGATTTTGGTAGAGACGAGTTATTAAAAGTGATATTTAAAACTTCCGTATCACTTTGGGAGAAAATCGATACGACAGATGAAAACTAGTTCGACTTGTCATTCGGACATTACGGTTGACACACACAAAGTCAAAGGGCCTGTGCCATACGGGTGATACGGGTTTTACCCAGTGACAGTGTGCGATCCACGGTCCGATAATGTCCGGCCGCGGGTGAGATTCAGTTGTGGGAGTCGGACAGTGACAGTTGGTCTACCGACGACGAAGACGTTACGCGACTTAATAATGTCGCATGGTGTTTGTGTGGACACTGCGCCCCAATGTCGACACACATAGAGTCGCTGTGCTGTAGGGAGATAGCTGCCGTACAGCACCGTATGACAGACCTTGGCCTGCATTACCGACTATGAGTATGAGTGACGACTTCGAAACGGTTTGCACCAACAGGGCGGTGTTGGAACTTGGAAGTCGGTCTGTTGTCATTGTATGATTTGCGTGCAGACTCGTTGATTCGACCAATAGCTAATAGGTAAGTACTACGTAGTTCAACAGTTATCGACTAATTATTCTAGCAATAACTATTTCAAACTTAAATAGAGCAATTATATTTGTTCCCACCACAAATGTTCAGGTTCATTCTATCATCGTAAAATACTATGTCTATGATTTTCATCAAACCATTTCGTTTTCTTAATAAACTTGCTTTTATTCTTGACAGGACGTGTGCATCCTTTTTATACAGTTGTTTAATTCCTATTTAAAAGTGTTCAAGCAACTTGCATAATTTATATATAAATGTAGACAGGAGTTTTTAATATAATAAAAACGTTATATATATATTATGTGTGTGTGTTATCAAGACCACATCATGGAATGTAGTCTTACAATAATAATTATTACAGCCCTTCACAAACAAATAAACCAATTCACTGAATTCATGATGCGATATTGATAAAACAAAGTTTTGCCAGTATAACAATAATTAGAAGATAACGGTTGTTTATTATCAACTAATGCAAATAAATGAACTTTCAGAACATATCGATTGATTCGATTACCCGCATAACGTCACTTCACGTTGTGGTCAAGGGAGAGACTTGGAAAAGGCAACAGACATGTTATACCAGCCTGCACTGTATCCAGAAGCGAATGGGGTTTATAAAAATTTCAGCTATGGACATTGCACTATACAGGTGAGTGTACAGTGGAAATAAAAACCCTGGACAAGTAAGGTTAGATTGACCAAAAGGTAGAATGAATTACTCGGTGGCTTCTTATCCCATTTTTGGAACAACAGTGTGATCTGTAGTGTCTTGCATGTCCCTGTTCATAATTCGATTTGTAATACTGAAGCCAACATGAAATATATCAACAGTTTATTCATATGGAGAAACAATTCACAAACAAATAAGACTACATAGCAGACTGTGCCAATGCATTAGTCAAATACACACACCAGTTTTCAATGTTTCTTTCAGTTGATTCACTTCACACTGTGACACATTTTAATCTAACTGTATTACAATTTGGGTCTGTGCCAGTCCTGTGCACATATAGTACATCAATAAGTAACATGTTTATTGATGATATGGGCCACCATTATGATTAAATATTGTGATAAAAAAATTAATACATACAAAATATTCCATTACAGTTCCAGTTTTACATATTTGTGGGTTTCAACTTTCAACACTAGGGGCATCTGTCAAGAAAACAAGTACTTATTATTCAAGATACAGATTCAAAGCTTGTAGTACTAGTTTCAAAATCTATCAAGTGCCTCCAAATGGATTCATTTAGATTTATGGCACTATATAAGTGTTCTTTTTATTATTAAGTACTTTTTGAGATGTTGTTTTGTGATAATGTCAAATGTAATACTAACAATGAAGTATGAATATATAAAAAACGTATAGCTGAATCCTTTGCTGCTTCATTAGTTCGTAGCACACAGTGTGATGTTTGAGAAATGGTGGTCTGTTGCAAAAAACTCACTATAAGTAACATGTTTGGACTTGGTTAAACTATTCCAGTAAATTACATATACCCAAAGTTCCCTACATCGAATAGTGTCTAATAAAACACATTGCATACCACAACTATGATACAAGCTTTCAAGTGGAAGTTCCTTACTTTAGGAGGTCCTATACAGTAGTGAGAATCCACTTTGCCTAAAACGTTTCTCTATTTCTGCCAGTGAAGTTCAAACAATGTTATTTAAGCATATAAATCCATTGTCATTTGAAATTGGATGTCGTATCAATTTGGTGGCACTAAATCGAATTGATACGGATACAACTAGTTTTCCTTAAAGCGGGTTCTTTGCTTTGCCACAGCCTCCTCTTTTGCTGGTTTGTCGATGCCTGCATGCTCTGCTAGAGTAACCTCCTTACTCGATGTCACAACTTGGAGCATACTTCACAGCTTTGGGCCACTCGTGCATCTGGCTGCAATGCCCTCTAGAATTTCTCCTCGGAAGCTGTAGTCCTTTGACGTCATCACTTTCTTCACTACATACTCAGCAGACTTTGAATACTGCAGCTGATACCATAGCTTGTTGTGTGCTGTTTTCACCATTTCCCGCTGATTGAACAAATGATAAATATAAAATCAGTATAACAATAGAAATATCTGAAGAATAGCTGTAACATGCACACAGTAAACCAAACAGCTTGCTTGTATGCTCTCTCTCTTGAAATCAAATGGCTAATGTCATTTTTAATCGGTTCCTAATTCTGCCATCATTTTCAATTTCAACTTCCAAGGAATTCCACAATACATTCAAATATTTATTATTGAATCATATATATATAGTTTATATATAATGATGTTTATATTTATTATATTATATATGCATAAGTTTATATTTCAATAAGCAATTCCAAAGCATACCATTCCAATTCGATTTATATATAATTAAACAATTCAAGTAACAGTAAACAGATGTCCTCAATTATAATTATTTTATCTGCTGTTTGCATGCATACTCTTGTGCAGTGAGATTGTATTTTCGAAACTGTATTCCTAACATTGTTTTGCTATTGAGTACAGGCAGGGATTTTCAGCCATTTCAGTTTATTTCCTAATGCACTACTGGATTTCTAGTGTGCAGCTTTGTCAAGCAACTGATACATTATTTTGTAACATAAAATGTCAACACTATTGATGAATGATATCACAAGCCTTACCTTGTATTTGTGTTTTGGTCAATGGTGGCCAAGTGGAGTCGGGCTATGATGCCTTGACGGCTGAAGTTGGATACATATTTGAGGAAGAGGGCGTGTAAGCTCTCCAGTTCACCAGTGTTAACGCACTTCGTAACGCTCTCTATATCATGCAGTAGGCGGCAGTCCAGTATAGCCCTCTGGACAGTGAAGGCTTCTGTACCTTCAATGAGTCATGGTGTTGTTTTTACTGCTTGTTGTGTATACGTTGCATGACTGCACTACCGGTACAACTCTGCACCCGCTGTCCATGGATGGGAATTCCTGATGTGATGGAGGAGCGAGATCCACATCTCCTTCATCAAGCGGGGATCACCATCACAAGCTGATGTGCAATACCACAGGTGGTTGGCAATTGTGCCTATCGAAGGGACAACTTTACCTTTCTTGGCAGACAACAACCTTTATTTCTTGGTAGTCCTCTAACAGTCTTTCTAATGCTGGGATGCCTGTCAGTGGCAAGTGTGATAATCTTCACCCCTTGGTCAGTCAGGTTGTCTGAGCAGCGTTTCAAGCCCTCCACTTCCATCCAGTAACTGTTCTTGACCTCTGTGACCCGAAAAAGTTTCTTGAGCAATAATGAGTTGGCTGTCAGTGTCCATGATGAAGTAAATGTCAAATGTAGAGTTGTGTCCTGGATTGTCATATCTTGCATCGCCTGATGCGACCACGCCTTGTCTGACCAGAGCTGACATGATGGCCTCTGAATGGCATGTCCACATGTCCTCTATCTCTGGCAGTATGTATGCCCGCTGTATGTTGTAGCACTGGCGGGGTGACAAGGCGTATAGGTTCATTAGGTTGACCAAATTGTACACAGTGAATGAATGTCCAGCCAGGAAGAGGACGCTTGGTGTCAACAAGTTACTCTCATAAATGTTACCAATCTTGGGTTGCGAGTGCCACATGAATGAGTGGCCATCAACACATTCTGTGGTCACAACCACTGCAAATGCAGTCACTGTGATGCTAGGCTAAGTGGTTTATTGCACTTTGGTGTTTTAGCAGGTGCAGAAAAGTAAAATTATGTTTTTCTCACAAATGGCAAACTTTCTCTCTTTCCCATTAGTGTAAGAACCGCTTGAGTCATCATTAGTGATATCGCTGTCACCTGCTACAACATATTCTGCATCACTCGTTTCAATGTTTCTCTTCTCACTGTTGCAGACAGAATCGTCTGAAGATGGCGATAGTGAGACTGGGACATCCGAAGGGTCGTCTACAGTGACAGAACTGCCATGGTCAGGGTCAGTCAGAGAAAGCGTGCTGGACTGCGATGGCAACTTTGCATACCCATGGTCATGATGAATGTTCAATGAAAAACACTATTGTCTGTATTAACTACTGCATCGACAAAGTGTCGCACTGGCGACACGACCACCGGCTTCCTTTATGTTTTGACACTACAAGTCGATGGCGTAGCAGCACTACAAGTGACATTTGTATTACCATGAGGGACAATATCTTTAATTTTCATGATTAAAATGTATGTGCACTCAAATGTGTTTAACATTTGAACTTTGTAAAAAAAAAATATATATTTATTAATCTTTGTGGCTTTTTCCTGTGACGTTATTTCCTTTTTTCCTTGTTAGGCTTACATTCAAAAGTCAATAAATTAAATACAATGTCCTTGTTATTAAAAGCATACATTGGTGTTTGCAGTCATGCAATCTATATCAGAAAAAAAACTTGGTATGATAGCATGCTTGCTAAACTGTCGCCTCAAAGCTGGAGCATCAATTCGGGGTCCATTGTTACAAGCCAATATTTGAGACACATAAATTAGTATTAGGCCTACATGGTGATTAACTTTACTTGACTGATGTGAACCTACTTACTATGCCAATAACTAATTATATCAGATATGACTATAGTGTTTTGTTGTATGCTATTGACTGTATCGTAAACAAATATTTCTAAGGATTTAAATACTTGTAATGTCACTTATTTAATAATTCCAATGGCAATGCCTACAATACATGATTGACAGGGCTTGGTCTGGACTGTGACTAATGTTGACTAATATTTGACGACATTATTTCGCAAAACGTTATACTGGCTACGGTAGCTGATATTTATTTTTGTAATTATTTTAGAAGGTTATTTTTCCCTTATTTCCCCACCAGCAACTAAGTCGATAACATAGACTCGTAGATGTAGACGTTGCGGTATTCCGACGTAGCAACACGCCGGCACAAATTGCTGTAAACTAAATCGGCGGATTACAAGCACTCATTATTCCCAATTATATCATAGTATTCACACGTATTTGTACTTTATTACATTCATATTTCTTATTACATTTCAATTTCGCATACGTCATATTTGGATATATGCAGACTTTGAAATAGAACTGTGGGACTATATAGTAGTCGTAATGATACCTAACGGAACTCGTGAGTGCCGAGTCACCTTGGCAACAACAAGCTGGTTTCGGCTTGTCATTTCCTACGCGCCGCTTCACCCTCCAAATAAGGCAATGATGTCGAGCTTCCAGGTCGATTTCGCTTAATTTTACTTCATCGGTGCATAGTTATATGTAAACAAATCGACTGGAGATGGACCTGTGGCTTTAACAAAAAATTATGTTTTGACGTCCAATGTCTTTTATGCTCGTCACTTTCGTATTTAGGCTTGCAATCGGCGTTCTAAAGTGACTACCGCAGACTTTTGCCAATCTTGCCGCCGGCGAACACGTCAAATTCATCATCTATAACTTGTTTTTTTCTGTTGGAACCCTTCTGTGGAAGTATGTGAAAAGTTGCTTACTAACATTTATAGTATATCCAGTAGCCACGCAGTACTATAAATTGTTCTGTTTTTATGTGTTTGTATGCGTTTCGTCGGTTTTTCTGAGAGCTATACTGCGTCGCCTATCGAATTGCTGTATACAGCTTTGGGAGACATCTCGCCAATCAAACCGGATGTACAACCACACGCCCCTGGAGCATGATGGCGGCGCCCTGTGCCGATAGTAGCTACGTTTGAAAAATTATTTAAAATATACCGTGACGCTGTACTTGTCAAATCATGGTGACTTGTACTGTAAATGGTATGTTCTTATAATCATTTCATTTCCCCTTTAAGGGAAACGCAGCATGCAAATGTTATCGCGTTCGTTTCGATCACAGACCTATGTACAAGGATAGGAAGCCTAAGGTTAAATGTTCTACTCAACGTGAAGCCACTGATCTATATGTACATATATGAATCAGTAATATAGACCAGTGCGTGAAGCATGGCCGCTATGTTGCTTTCCTTTTGTTACGCAGTATTCTTCGCAAGTGCACGTTCGCATCCAAAGTGTTTCAAACGACCACGTTAATGCTAGACTTGTATCAGTGTTTAACAAGGATCGTATATTAATGAAATCATGGCAGTCTACAATGGGAGTTTCTGTCCGCTATTTGGGAGGCTGGCGCATGCGTCAATGCATGTGTCCTTGTTTGGAGCACCTCCAGAATGGCATACTAACCATTCTTTTTAAACAACGCGAACAGCGAATAGCTGGACTGTCTTGTATTGATACACCGTCTTTGGTGTTTATTACGTTACACTCCTGCCAAACATGACGTAGACGTATATGCGTCACAAATGACCCGTACGCAATCCGTGTATATCGGCCACTGGCTCTAACTGACCTATCCATCACGTGACTGGCTGCCTAACAAAAACTCCATCAAGCGATCAAAAATGGATGCCGAAGACGTGGACGGTTCACATAATTACTCAAGAACAGAACCAGAATGTACTACATTGCACCATAAAGAGTTTATACTTTGGTCTTTAGAAGATAGCCGAATAGCAAAAGTTAACGGCAATCAAGTCGCGTGAGCGATATTACAGTAAAGGGTTAACATGGGCAGGAATAATTGTCGTTTATAATAACATTGCAAAACTTACTGTATTTTGTGTTAAATGAACAAAAACTTGTAAATACGTTCTGCATTCATATTGCATTAGACATTGTCATATATTTAAATGTTTGGCCTATTATTTATGTCATGATGTTATATAATTATGTGTGACTACTGTTTATGTGACGAAGAATATCACTATATACTCTATTGTAAAACGTTTAAAATGGGTTCATTTGTATTTAGTAAAATTACATAATGTTACTCAATTTTAGTTAAGGGGATACAACCCAGGTGAAAGTGTTTTTTTTATAGAAAAAAATAAAAAAATGTTTTTGATGGCAGATTATGATAGCGTATTATGTTTACTGTGAATATATATCATTTTACAACAATTACATACCTTTAAACCACTCTTATCCATGGAATAAGGGTGTCAATATCAAATAATTTTTATTCATTATGCCACATTTTATAGCCATTTTCTTAAAAAAAAAATTAAATTCTGCATTTGGAAGGATATCTCTGGGAGTAATTATGTGATCCAAATATAGTTATCAATGAGCTCACCAGACACAACATGTTTGTATTATAAAAATACTGGCATCACTCAATAATCATATATTGTTGAAATATCTTTAATGACATACCATGTGTAAACATCTTCACAAACTTGTTATTTGCAAACTAATAGCAAAAACAGGTAACAGCTGTTGTGAAAATATTTTGAATTTGGATCAAAAATATAAATAATTGTAATTTGCATTTCAGCTCGATCACCAACATGATGTGGCACATGGGGAAAGGCATCAACCGCAAGTTTACTGCGAAGGCCCGAGGCAAGGGATGCGAGGACCTCCTTCATTGGATACAGAATGTATCAAACTATCTGTGGTGGTGTTGTGCAACATGCAATGGTGACGTACAGTTGCTGGAGTAAGTACCAAACTTGATATGTATTCATTTTATACCTGTCCAAAGCAACGAGTAACCCTTATATTTGCAATCAGTAGATGATGAGTAGGGACCACGACCCAAGTAGTGATTAATGCTGTAAGGTGAATTCCAATTACCGACTTGAATCCCAAATACACTAAATCAGCTTTTATGCATAACTAACATTATAATAATAAGTTTTCGAAATTACTGCATTTCATAGGCATCCAACTCGTGTTTTTTTCAAGATGGCTACTCAAAAGTACCAGCCAGCATGACAACTACCTTATCAGTAAATGTGTTTAATCCCAAACTGATAATGTAAATGCTGTTTACATGTTATGTGTTAATATGTGGACCACCGACTTATGTATGGGACCAAAAATTTTACGTATTCAAAATTCCTGATGACCAACGTTTCAGTAGTTCATTTACTCAGATGTGAAGGGGGCGAATACTCCACAGATGGATAGTGCCCATTCTGTATCACCCTACCTATTCCTTGTAATCAGTTGCTATGTACATTTATGAGTACAGTTATTTGAGTGTAATAAATTATTGTTGGATTGTTATGATGGAATGCCTGCTACATTTTACTAATGTACCAGTATAATTACCTTGATTGGCCAGTGTATTGTTACTAAAAACACTTTACACAGCTAAATAGCAGCAGCTTACTAACAACATGTAGACTGGTGTGTTACACCAGTTGTTTGCAGACATTTTATTAAAATACTGCATGCACTATTCTTCATTGTAGGAATGAAAGCTAGATTGATGTTGTTTGCTCTGGCGTGGAACTATCGACCTCGTCCCAGCCCAGACAAACCTGTTGAGACTGGTGTCATGTGGTCCAAAAGACGCAAGCAATGGGTGCTGCATAACATACCACAGCAGGTGAATCCACGTACCCACCTACCAATGCTCACGGATCGAGTGACAAATGTGTTTATAAGAAATATCACACTGCATCCGATCACAGTCACTGGAGCAGATATCCCAAAACCAAAGAAGGAGGATCTGATGGCAGCAAGAGTCAGTTTGTAAAGAAACAGTAAATACTGCCACCACCCACCTACAGCTTCATAGGTCACATGTTCATTGTCTAGTTTAGTTTTCAAGTCCAGAGTGGTATCTCTCGTGTTGTTCCCCATCGGGGGCAGGGAACCTTGATCTTATTTCATGGCTGGCGCATGCTGGTAGAACTTTCCGTACCCTTCGTCCCAGCTTGCCATGGATCCACCAGGTAAACTGTCTGTATGCAGCCCACCTGAGAGACCTGAAATAAATTAGGCTCAAATAAACATCTGACATTGTAAATAAATGACATATAAAACTCGGTTCTATAATGACACTATTCCTTTATATAGATTGTTTACCATTAAACGTGTTCACCTGGAATAAGGCAAATATTGATAATTTTGCACTACAGAATAAATTATGATGGTTCAATAAACATTGTATCTATAAGTTATGATAACTTAAGTGGAACCATTATAATTTGTTTTGTAGTGAGCGAGTATCACTTTCTTCATACAGTAGAATACAATAAAGTGTGAAACGATAACCCAAGTACATGTGTGAATACAGCAAATAGCTATGTATAGTAGTATATTGTAGCAGGCTAAGGTAAATAATGACTACCAGTTAAAGTAGGTCATATTGAAAATGAACACATTTATGTATAGGATTACTTGCTGTTGGGGGGAATTTTATTTTGTAATTATTGTCATATTAGGGTGATGGTCATCATATTTCACTTAGTCTTGGGTCAATCATTGTGGTTCGTCTTTACATTTAGAAAGGGTTAGTTTAGACAAGCATACGATTGAATTAGTTGTTTTGTTGGTGGTTTTATTCCAAGAGATTTGAAGGAGGTTGTCAGTCTTAGATTTGTTCTGCAACCTATTTCAATGCATGTTAATTCAGATTTTATTCCGTTATTGTTTACATCATGGATTAGTGTGACATACTTATTAGTTTTAAATACATGATCTTTCTTTATGTTAGTTTCAAATGGTAGTCAGTTCAATGATGTGTATTTGCTTAGCATGTGGATGGTAGATGACGTATGGTAAGTCCACTAAGTCATTTCCTTGGAAGATTGCTAATAATTTGGGCATCAGGCATGAGATTGCTGACAAAATTATCTATATATATTTGTATTGCTAGTGCTACTATGATGTTGTATTGTGTTAATTATTAATTCATTTCAATAAATATTTAACAACACATTTCACTGCTTTTGTAACAATGCATGCACATATGTACGTACTTGTTTGTTGGATGGTCCATTTCCCATTCTGCAGCATCACCTGCTCCAAACAAAGAATTCTAAATCCCCTGCTGTTTGTAATGCACAGCAGTCCACATGTAACAAAGAATTAAGCATTTAAATAATAGTTTTACACGAATGTTAAGTAAACATGGATTATTATTTTGAACAAATTTCACAAAGAATACATCACGATCCTCTAACTGTATTCATCCCAGTATTATACCTGGGTCCATAGAAATGTCATACATACGTATATACATACATCCTCTTCGGTCTTCAGGCAAATTTGCCTATGTACCGCTCTTTAACCAATGTTGCTTTATAATCAAATTTGACTGCCTGGTGCATCCATAATATATCGAGTCGGTTCTTCAGTGCATTGACAGTTGGAGCTGTGACAATGGCTTCGGGTAAGGTGTTCCATACATCAATTACTCTCTCGCTAAAGAAGTGTCTCCTTAGTTCTCGTTTACTCCTGTTTTTATACAACTTTAAAGAATGCCCCCGTGTTCCTTCATACAGGTCCAGGTTAAACATAGTGTGCGTGCAAGTAAATATGCCATTCAAGTATTTGAAAACATTAATAACGTCCCTCGTAATCTACGATATGTTAACGTTGGTAAGTTTAGGACCTTTAGTCTTGTTTCATAATCATAATGTTTTAATTCTGGCACCATTCGTGTCGCTCTTCTTTGGACAGCTTCCACAGCATCAATATCATACTGATACTGTGGAGACCAGACTGCTACGCCATACTCCAGAGATGGTCGGACAAGTCCCTTATAAAGATGGAGAAAGGTTATCTTGTCCAGATATTGATATGTACGACGAATTACACCCATCAACTTGTTTGTGTTAGATACAGCCGTTTGGGTATGCTGTGTGAATCTCAGCTTCATGCATATTAAGGAAGGCCGTTTTGAAATGTGTCAATATTTGCACAAAACGGTGGTTATTTTCTTTGTCACCAAAACAAATGGGGGCTGTGGCTGAAAAAAGTTCAATGTATATTTTATTCATAAGACCAATTGTAAACTATGGGCACAAAAACTGCAGTATGCATAAAGTTTAAAATAATCGAACTACCTGCCATGTGTTTAAAAGGTAGTACTGCCACATATTGTTCATACATGCATAGTCATTACTGCAAATGTGAAGAGTATCGACGGGGATAGAACAAAAGGGGAGTTAATTCCTGTTTATTTTCTATCATAGCTCTGCCCTGTACAATTTTGGTTCACATGAATCAGATTTAACAAGATTTAACAAGATTGCCATCCAGAGAATTAACTCTAGATGGCAGGTGGACAAGGAAGCCCTTTGGCTTATCGAGAGTCCAACCCTTTTATCTACATATATCCAGCCCTTCTGATGTATGTGTCGATTTTATTTTTAAACATATTCACACTACTAGCACCCACACAATCATCAGATAATCTGTTCAATTCATTCACAGTCCTTTGTGAAAATGAGAATTTTCTTACGTCTAATCTACACTGCTCCTTTACTAATGTAACTTCATGTCCTCTAGTCTTTCTCTTTCTTAACTGAAAAAAACATATTTCTATCAATATTTTCATAACCATTCAATATTTTGAACACTTCTATCTGATCTCCTCTCAATCTCCTGGTCTCTAGTGTTGTTAAACCACATTCTTTTAGGCGTTTTTCATAACTAAGATCCCTCAGTTTTGGTATCATTTTAGTCGCTCTCCTCTGTACTTTTTCTAGCATATCTATGTCCTTCTTGCGGTATGGCCTCCACGCTTGTATACAATATTCTAAATGAGGCCTAACTATTGTTTTGTACAGCGGTATTATTAGTTCTTTTTCTTTATATGCTATATTTCGCCTAATCAATCCAAGGATTTGATTTCCCTTTGAAGCTGCAATTCCACACTGCTCTGAAACCTTCATGTCAGCACTAATTGTCAGCCGTAAGTCTTTTTCTTTTACAGTAGTACTTAGTACAGTTCCCCCCATTGTATATTCTACATATTCGTTCCCATGTCATGTGTGAAGGCATTTACATTTCTCAAAATTGAACAACATTTGCCACTTTTCAGACCATTTGATCAACCTGTCAAGATCATCTTGTAAATGCTGTCTATCCCCATCACTTTTAATCCTTCTAAACACTTTTGTATCATCTGCAAATTTCAACACCTTGCTAGCTATATCATCGTCCAAATCGTTTATATATATTAAGAATAATATAGGTCCCAGCACTGATCCCTGTGGAACCCCACTCAAAACTGATTTCCAGTTTGAAGCCTCCCCATCAACAACTACCCGTTGTCTTCTGTCAATCAGCCAATTTTCTATCCAGTTAATTATACCATTTCCTATGCCATGGGCTTTTAGTTTAAGCAGTAATCTCTGATGTGGCACTTTGTCGAAAGCTTTTTGAAAATCTAAGTAGATGATATCTACTGGTGATCCATCATCTACCCACTTAGTGATATCTTCCAAAAAACATAACATATTTGTTAAGCATGACCTCGCTTTTAGAAACCCATGTTGAGATGGGTTTATCAAGTTATGTTTAACAAGAAAATCCACCATGTGATCTTTAATTAGTCTTTCTAATAATTTACAAATCACCGATGTTAAACTAACTGGTCTATCATTATTTGACTTGTTTCTCGAACCTTTTTTAAATATCGGTATAATGTTTGCTTCTTTCCATTCTAAAGGAACCACTCCCTCTTCTAATGACAAGTTGAAAACTGTTGCAAGCGGTATGCTAATTTGTTCTACAATTTCCACTAGTAGTTTGGGTGAAATACCATCCACTCTAGGTGATTTATTTTCCTTCATAGCCCTAATTTTCTTAGCTACCATTTCTGGGGTTACAATTAACTGTCTTAAATAGTCTGATTCTGCCCCCTTGAACTTAGCCTCTGGTACTGGCAGTGGACTAGTGTCTTCTCTGGTAAACACTGAACTAAAATACTCATTTAGGTCTTCAGCCATTAAGAATCCTTCTGATATTATATTTCCAACACTATCTTCTAGAGGACCGACCTTATCCTGAACTTTCTGTTTGCTTCGAACATACGCATAACAACTCTTGCTGTCATGTTTTATGTTACAAGCTAATTTATGTTCATAGCTTCTCTTTGAATTTCTAATTTCAGCTGTAGCTTGGTTTAGTGCTTCTTTATAAATGTTGTAGTCTTCGTCATTTCCAGTACGTCTATATGACTTCCACATCATTTGTTTATACTTAATTTTTCTAATGGCTTCTTTCGATAAGTATTTCTTTCTGGTCCGTTTCCCTTGTTTTTTGAAGGGAACAAATTTATCTACGATGCACTCTATTTCATTCTTCAAGATATTCCAGCATTCTGTTGCTGTCTTATTCTTCAGTGTATTATTCCAGTCTATCTTTGCTAAATATTTCCTCATTTCCTTATATCTTCCTTTGTGGAAATTTCTCCTGAACTGCTTTTTATTATTTCTTTCTGATTTTACTTTGATGTTAAAATGTATCTGGTTGTGATCACTACTTCCCAGAGGCTCACATGAATTTAACATTGTCAACTAATTCATTTTGTGAGGACAAAACTAAGTCTAACACATTCTCTCCCTAGTTGGTTCTAGCACATGTTGAGAACTATCTTGTACTAAAACTAAAAACTTGTGGTCCTCACTACCCACATACTCTGTAGAGATTTCATTTTACTATATGCTCGTGGTTAAAATCCCCCATAATAATACAGTCCCGTTTGCTTACTTCCCTTATAGCGTTTTGTATTTTTTCATTCTCTTCTATGCGTATGTTTGGACTTCGATAAACTAACCCAACTGTTAACGTTGAGTTTCCTGTAACTATGTTACACCAAACAACTTCTTCGCAATCTGCTTCTCTTTCTAATTTTATTTCATAAGCCTGGATACAGTCTTCAATATATAAAATAACTCCACCTCCCTTTCTTCCTATCCTATCTTTCCTAAACATTACACATCCTGTCAGTCCCAATTCGGCATCTGATATATCGGTGTTGGTCCAAGATTCGGTTATACCTATTATGTGAGGTGTATAATTTTTTCACACATAATGTTTAGTTCATTTCTGCTTTTGTTTACTATACTCCTTTGCATTTTAAACAAACACATTTATGCCAGCTTCAGAACAGTTTTCAGACTGTTTGCTTTGCTGAGTCTTTTGCTGTCTTTATCTATGCCTCCAGTTTCAGGCTTCTCTGCGAGTCCCCTGCGAATTTAGTTTAAATAGATGCAACCTGTCCCACTGTCAACAGATCGCAGCAGATTCTCTGAGAATACTGATGCCCCCTTTCCACTTAGATGGAGGCCATCTCTCATGTACATATCTTCTCTCCCAACAAAGTAACCCCATAAATCTAGGAATCCCACGCCCTCTTCCTCACACATCTGCTCAACTAGTGCGTTGATCGCCATCCTCTTACAGTTTCTGTATCTTGCCCCCTTCCTCCCATTACTGGCAAAATTCCTGAGAGAATAACCTGTTCCACTCTTGTCTTCTTTAGCTTCCTCACTAGATGTCTGTACTTCTGAACTATCCCAGTTGTTCCCTCCTTGTCTGCATTGTTTGTCCCAACGTGTACTAGTATAGACCCTCCCTTGCCATGCCCCAATACCTTCTCTACCCTTTCGGTCACATGCTCTATCCTAGCCCCCGGTAGACATACAACAACGTCCTTCCCCTCGCATATAGTCTTGTCTGTTTTCTCAGAATTGAATCGCCCATAAACACTCTCTCTTTTCTCCTTGCCCCCTCAATCACTGCCTCGGAGTAGCTCCTCCGGTTTGCATATGTCTGGTTGTTGTCTTTTTCTCTTGTCGTCTTCTCTCCTGTCACATTCTCTTCCATTCCCTTCTTTCCTGTCGCGTTTTCTCTTGTCCCCTTTCCTCCTGTCATCTTCTCTTCTAGCACATTTACTCTCACTTCCTTTCGTCCCTTCTTCTTCGTGTCAGATACACTTTATCCTGGACAACTACTAGGCGGGAGGGGTACATTTGTTTCCGAGATGATTTGCAACCGATAGGTCTTCAGAAGAATTTGTTCGGATACGAATCGTCCTGCACTTTTGATATATCTACACGAGCTATACTATCCAACAATATCGCTCGTGAGCTGTGTAAACACCCTCGGGAAACAGGCACTTCCGACCGAAATAGGTTGCATACGTCGCGACCTTTCATCAAGACTCAAATCAGGATTGGAGCGAGTCAGAAGTTGCATTTCGCAGTGTCGAGATCACTTATATAATTGCATGGACAATGAAGGCATTGTCCGCCATCTTGGTTTCCCTGAACAGACGATAATATAGGTCCGTGAACAATTTACGCGCTGTGCTTACGCGTCTTTTGTGGCGCATGGACGCCTATGTCGTGTTTGACGGGAATACAACGTAGAAGTATTGATAAAACTCGAGCATAACGTTTGAAACACATGGACGTTTGAAACACTTTGGACGCGAAAGTGCACGTATTACGAAGAATTATTCGCAACAGCAGGGAAAGCAATATGGCGGCCGTGCATCACATCGAATATACCTTTCTAACATTACGCGTCTTACCCATGTATCAGTAATCTAGAACACTGATCTCTTTACGTGGATAGGAAGTACCGGTGATTACGTGAAGGCAATATACGCCATATTGCTTTCCCTAAACGGAAGGTCTCGTATTCTAGCAACAGGGTATAGACAACAACTCAACAGCGTCTTACCCATGTATCAGTGGTTTAGAACACTGATCTCTTTACATGGATAGGAAGTACCGGTGATTACGTGAAGGCAATATACGCCATATTGCTTTCCCTAAACGGACGGACTCGTATTCTAGCAACGGGCTATAGATAATAACTGCAACAAGTTGTGTTAGCGTTTATTGCATTCAAACGAGGGAAACAGTCCACTCTTTTTTCACCCGAAGAACTTATATGTTACTGTCAGCCTTTAGAGCTGGCATTATCCATTAGAATACTGCACAACATTCGGTTGTGTATAGCCAAGATGGCGGATCACCATGAAGACCGCACACCAAATAAGGGCAATGACGTACTACTAATGGTCTCATACGGTATTTTACTTACCGTCGAAGCTGCCGCAGAATGACCTGAGCAGAGGCGACTTGGTGGTGCGGCCATCGTGGACGTTCAGGCAGTCACACGTCGACTGATCAGTGGCGCACGCCAGTCGGATACGTCTCGGGAACTGCACCAGGATCCGCGAATCTGCAGCAGTGAGTGGACATGTCACATCGTGTGTGTTTCACGTATACCACAGCCTTTATAGACGTGTGTGTGTAACTGTTTAATATGGAATACGGTCCTAGCAAGTTTTATTGAAGACTATAAATCCTCAGCTCGTTTGCCCATCGCGAATAAGGTTATTTTGTGTCCAGATTCCGGTTTCGTGAAGCGGCTAAGCCTAAGAACGTTCTTAACGCCGTCGTAAATGACGCGGTTTTTGCGAACATTTAAAAATTAAGCATTTACGCAAACACGTGACGTTAGGTAATTGTGTAACGTTAAGAATGCTCCAGGAAACCACGCGCGCTCGAGTCGTTTGTGCAATGTGTACACTATACAATATAGGTATTATAATAGAAGAGTGCGCAACATTTGTCGACGTTCGCAATGACCGCTCGTCGTTCAACATATGTATCGTTACAATGCGACGCCAAATCCAACTTCCACGAACACAACCAAACTCCCAAATGAACAAATTTTCACAGTACCTGTCCTTTACTCAACATAACATTGTACGTATTATTGAAAGTGGTCAATAATTACTTCACAAATCCGACACGACCAAAAAAGAAGACTTGCGTATGGTCGCGTGAAGTTTTAATCTAAAACGAGACGCGACACACGCTTTTCTGAAAATATTCTACCCAGTGAAATGCCAACAACGTCCCCGTTGGAGAGCTCCTACCGGCGGCGATGGACGTGTAAGCGTAATCGTGCAGTTCACTTCTGTATCAGCCAGGGAAAAAAACAACAGCAATGAATTCATCAGAATACGCAACATTTTGGTGTGCTGTAATAACTATTGACAACATAAACAAAATATCCAGTGGAATTAGTGTTAAATGTAGTGTTTTATAATGTGAGATACACACACACACACACACACACACACACACACACTCACACACACACACTCACACACACACACACACACACACACACACACACACACACACACACACACACACACATGTATATATTTCAATAGTCAAGACAAAAATTGAAATATTTACAAATGATTCAGCAAAATGCATGCTAAATAAACTACCACGCCTGAATTCAGATGATGGCTCATGTTACTCACTATAGTGATTGGAAATTTGCTGTGGTTTGTAGGTTGTTAGACAACTACATGGAAGGGAGTGGCGAAATAAAGAGAGGAAATGTTTTAATATGTAGCGCGTTTATGTGGGCATAAAATAATGTGTATATTAATTTAATTGATAGTTAGGGTTTATTAGTAGGGTGTATTTTTTTATCTATTTTGTAGGAGGTAGGTTTTTCTTTTCAAATGCCCGGT
The DNA here is from genome assembly GCA_020002185.1 of Paraescarpia echinospica. Lineage (NCBI taxonomy): Eukaryota > Metazoa > Annelida > Polychaeta > Sabellida > Siboglinidae > Paraescarpia > Paraescarpia echinospica. The sequence goes on along the minus strand of CM034533.1, from coordinate 51,221,906 downwards.
CCCCAGAATAGTGGCAGAATAATCAGATACTAATTGTGGCCACTTAACGGAAGAAGAAGGAGGTTTCATCTGATATGTGTGCTAGTGATCTCGAGAGGTTTTATTGTAGGTGTGTGATCATAATTGATGTTTATTTTTTCTCGCTGATACAGAAGTGAACCGCACGATCACGCTTACACGCCCGTCGCCGCCGGTAGGAGCTCTTCAACGGGGACGCTGTTGGCATTTCGTTGGGTAGAATATTTTCAAAAAGGCATGTGTCGCGTCTCGTTTTCGATTAAAACTTCACGCGACCATACGCGAGTCTTCTTTTTTGGTCGTATCGGCTTTGTGCCGTGATTAATGACCACTTTCGATAATACATACAATGTTATGTTGAGTAAAGAACAGGTACTGTGAAATTTTGTTCATTTGGGCGTATGGTTGTGTTCGTGGAAATTGGATTTGGCGTCGCATTGTAATGATACAGATGTTGAACGGCGAGCGGTCACTGCGAACCCTGACAAATGTTGTGCACTCTTCTATTATAATACCTATAGTAAATTGTATAGTATATAGTCACCTACTCGGTTTTTGTCCTATCTCAGTTTCTGCTCCATCTGAGATCTCGCAAGATCTCGCCGCTAGGTAGGCCACTAAGTCTAAGCCATTTGAATACAAGCGCGTTTTGCGAGATCAACTTCATCGAGCATCAGAGCCTCTAGCGGGAAAATCAAACACGACCAAAAAATCCATGAAAATGCTGCCGTTTCACAAGATGGAGCGCGTGTATGACATAAATACCCAGATTAAAATCACCTTTGTATATTTGCTGGAAATTATTTCCATCGGCTGCTGGTGCGAGTTCTCGGACTGTCCACGTGAACTGTAATTGCCTTATATGGAAAATGTATGTCAAGCCTGTGTTGTCAAAAAGTTAGAATAATATGTAGAATGTGTTTTATTATAAAATAGGAAACGCATTAGTTTTAACTAACATCACAACTTCACTGCAACATATTTTGCAAGTATTTTATTCAACACATATAACAGAAATATGGCAAGCCATAAAAGCTAGAATAATTAGAAAACTTGTCATATTAATTTAAATAACATATATTTAAACACTGAAACATATGTTGTAAGTATTTATTTCAACAGGTATGGAAGGTGTGTGTGGCAAGCCACTACATATAAGTTAGAATAATTAAAACGATAAACCAACAAGACATTCAAACTAATTTGCAAATATTTGTATTATATTAAGCATCTTTGTGGATTTTTTTCAGCAACCACGTGAAAAACAGAAAGAAATATACCTAAGAAATACAGACAGTATGCCCCACAACCAACTGAGCAGGCATATGAGATGTGTAATGAGGAAAGCGTATCGGTTTATAAAGCACAACGCCGATCTTATGAAGTTTACGAATTAAACTCATTTATTGCCATCTACGTCTTGCCATATCCATAAGGCAAAAACCGAGTGCTTCCGTTTGTCGCGTGAAGTGATTATCGTCTTACGAATATTGTAAGTATTTCACTAGAAGCAACTCATTTGACACTTTGCTTGCATGTCATTGATGAAATAAGTGGTTTCCATTGATACTATTGATACGTTGCTGAACGATTTCAAGAATTTTTTGGCGTAAACTGCATATTATGGTTCCGTAAGGCAAAAACCGAGTGGTCCAGTAATAATAATAATAATAGATAACTTCTTAAGCGCCAATATCCTCAGACAATCCGAGCTCAGTGGCGCACCAAAACCAAAGGATTAAGCATTCTCGTACTCGTGTGCTAGGCGAAATTTGTCAACAAATGGATGGATGTGCTAGGAAGCTAGGGAGAATAGGCGATATTGAAAAGATAGGTTTTGATGTGACGACGAAATGTAACAATATTTTCTGCTAATTTAACATTAACGGGAAGCGAATTCCATATAGTTGGCGCGGCAACTGAAAAAGCTCGAGTTCCAGCCTTTGTCTTAACTCTAGGAACAAGAAGTATACACATTGCAGATACGACTCAAACGCTCGTGTATGAAACAGGCCCCATATGTGTAGTGCATTCATAGTTTAACTTTAAGTAGTGTGTGCAGTTTGTTTAATAAAAAACGCGTACGTTTTAAACGTCTAAAGACACGATTTCGTTCGTTACATCATCATAGCTTGGGATAGCCAACTGCCCACACGGCAGTTTGACGCCAATCCATTGAACTTGCCGGTTGGG
>CM034533.1:51197545-51218695 GCA_020002185.1 Paraescarpia echinospica | reverse complement strand
GACGGTGATCGATGTGTTTTCGAAGCGGGCGTTGTGCGTTCCGTTGAAGAATAAGTCCGGAGCGTCGCTCGTCGCGGCCTTCGAGCGCCTGCTGAACGACGACGACGAGACGCCGCACACGCTGCAGACCGATAAGGGGAGCGAGTTTTTGAACCGACCCCTGCAAACGTTGCTAAAGAGTCGCGGCGTTCATCATTTCGTGACGCATAACGAGGAGACCAAAGCGAGCGTCGTGGAACGGTTTAATCGAACTTTGAAGACGCGTATGTGGCGCTATTTTACGAAACACGAAACGCTGCGCTACGTAGAGGCGTTACCGGATTTCGTGCAATCGTACAACAACGCCCACCACCGAAGCATCGGTAGGACGCCGGCGAGTGTCGACGCGACGAATCAGGAGGCCGTATGGCAACGACTGTACGGTGGCGACGGCGTCGAACGACGACGAAAACCGAAACTACGCGTGGGAGATCGCGTACGTATCAGCAAGACGAGGGGTCATTTCAAAAAAGGATACATGGCTAACTGGAGCGAGGAGCTGTTCACCGTCGTAGAGGTGCACCCGTCCGAACCGCCCGTTTATCGCCTGAAGGACGACGCCGAGACGCCGATAGAGGGCACCTTCTACGAACCGGAACTACAACGCGTAGTCGTTCCGAAAGACAAACTATATCGCGTGGAGGCGGTTCTACGGCGTCGTCGGCGTCGTGGCGGCGGCGGTTCGGAGGCGCTCGTAAAATGGAGCGGATATCCGGCCTCATTCAACAGCTGGATCGACGCCGAGTCGCTCGTGGACCTATGAATCGTTGGATGCGTCACACCGGTTGCTGGCGACTGCACGAGGCGGGACTATGCAACGGCTCTTCGTTCTTACCGTATAAAGGTCCCTGTTGCATCGACAGGGCGCAGTGGCGCGACGATGCGCGAAGACGACGAAACTACCTCGAGTGGCGAGCGTCGAACGATCGCCGACGAATCGTCCGTCGTCGACGACGAGCGCAACGCGGACTCCATCGACGCTACAACAGCAACCGCCGCCGAACCCGTTCCATGGCGAATCTGCGGCAACGAATGCCCTAAGGCCGAAATCGTGTTCCTCTGTCAGGTCGTCGTCCTGTACTTCGTCATCGCCGTTAGTATATACAATCTGACGAAAGGTCAAGGTGACTCCAACCTGTGGACGGCGCTGTTGAGCAGCTGTCTCGGTTACCTGCTCCCGAGTCCGTCTATGAGTGTCGGTCGACGACAACGCGATGGCGGTCTCGTCTGATTTTTACCTGACGCTGCCGAGCAACGCGTCTATGAAACGTCACCCCGAAAATACGTTGACGCACTACGTCACGACGTTGCCGCGACGTTTCGACCTGTCGGGGGAGTGGGAATGCGGCGCCGTGTCGGTACAGTATCCGCACACGTGGTACAACGTGAGAAAGAAGGACTCCTACTTCTTTCTGACTTGCGCGGCGGGTGAACGGGGCGTTTACACGCAGATAGACGAAGACGGCACGACCGTGCTGATATATCGTCAGACGACGATTCCTCACGGTTTCTACAACAACGTTTATACGTTGTGCAACAGGATCAACGAGGCGCTAGAGAAATTACACACCAGGAAGGCCAAGGCCGTGCTAGAATACTGCGCCGTCTCTAACCGCCTTACGCTACGTTTGTCGGCGGGTGTCGAATTTATCATACCTCATACGAGCCGTCTGAGACACGTGCTAGGTTTCCATACCAACACGATCATCAGTTCGTCCGCGTTCGGTCCCGCGCCGGCGACGAGACCCGTCATCACCACGTCGCCCGCCGCGTACACGTTCGAGTACGAAGGTCGCGATGCGGTGAACATGTCGGCGGGTATCGAGAGTCTGTACGTGTACACGGATCTCGTGGAACCGCGCGTCGTCGGTGACGTGTTCGCGCCGCTGCTTCGAAACATCGCCGTCCGCGGTGAGAACGGTGACGTCATTTCGGAATCGTTCGTTCGCGTGCAATACGTTAAGCTGATGCGGAATCAATTCGACGAGGTCGAAGTCGATATAAGAGACGATCACGGCCAACCGATACCATTCGAGCAGGGGAAGGTGGTGACGACGCTTCACTTCAGACGTTGTAAATCGAAATTGTTTTAACATGTCGAAGAACCTGTACGTGGACTACTACGTTCGTCAGGTCGGCGGACAGCTGCCGGTCTTCGTCGGCGCTCGGGGTCACCGAGGTCACGGTCTGGGTAATCTCTTCGGGAGTCTGTTTCGAAGCGCCATACCGCTTATCAAGAGGGGCGCGATGGCGTAGGGAAAACGGGCGCTCAACACCGGCACGCACGTGGCGCGCGACGTCGTCGCCGGCGGCAATCTGAAACAGTCGCTAAAAAGACGCGTGAAGGAGGCCGCCGCCGATCTTCTCGACGGCCTATTGAATCCGCAGGCGGCGCCACCAAAGAAGAAGAAGAAAAAGAAACAAACGCAGCAGCAGCAGCGCCGTCCCCGCGGCGTAAAGAGAGCGCGCTTAGCTTAGCTTAGCGGCGACGACCGTCAGTAGGCGGAAAAGAGCGCGTCGAACGGAAATATTCGACGAGTAACGACGACGATGGAGCGCGCACTCGAGTGGCCGACTGTCTACCAGCCGCCGTATACGGACCTTCGAGTGCGCTTCATAGTGGTGATGACGCCGCGCGGAGGAGATCCGACGGTCATCCTGCATACGATATTCAGTCAACTCGATGGAAGAAAAAAACGCACCGCCGCAGCGGCGGCGGCAGCGGCATAAAGAGAGCACGCCTAGCGGCGATGGTCGTCAGTAGGCGGAAGACGTCGAACGGACGACAACGATGGCGTTCGTGAACGGCTCGACGTGCGAGGGCGTGAAGGCCGAACTGGAGCTGTTCAACGGACCGGTGACGCAGACGAGCATCGAGAGTAGTCATTGGACCGTCTACCAGCCGCTGACGACTCTCGACGCCGGCGGTCCTATCGAGTTCCTCGTGCCGGGTTCGAGCGAAGACTATACGGACCTGGCGAGCATTCAACTGTACGTGCGCTTCAAAGTGACTCGGGGGGACGGTACCGATCTGGCGGCCGCGGCCGCGGTGGCGCCGTTCAACAATTTCCTGCATTCGATGATCAGTCAAATCGACGTGTCGCTGAACAACACCCTCGCGACGCCGTCGACCAATACGTACGCGTACCGGGCCTACCTCGAGACGTTGCTAAGTTACGGTAGCGACGCGAAACGTTCGCATCTCACGGCGTCGTTGTGGTACAAAGACACCGCCGGAAGGATGGACACGCTCGGCAACAACAACGTGGGTTTCGAGGCGCGACGCGTCGCGACGGCCGATAGCACCGAGGTGGAGATGATGGGACGCCTGCACATCGACGCGTTTATGCTAAACAAACACCTACCGAACGGCGTCGACACGAAAGTGCGCATAGTGCGCTCGAAGGACGCCTTCGCGCTGATGGGCGCGCAAGCCGTACCGGGGTGGCGCTTCGTGCTGCAGGCGATTCGACTCCACGTGCGAAAAGTTGAATACGGCCGTCCAGATGGGACATATCAAAGCGTGGACGTTGGGAACGGCTAAGTTTCCGATGCGTCGCGTCGACTGCAAATCGTTCTCGATAACGGCGGGCGCGCTATCGCACACGCACGAGAACTTGTACATGGGCGCGATACCGAAACTCCTCTTCCTGATGATGATCGACAACGTCGCCTACAACGGCGACTACACTAGAAATCCGTTCGACGCGCGTCACAACGACATAAACTTCCTGTCGCTCGTCGTCGACGGACGTCAGGTGGCGAGCAAGCCGCTGCAGCCGGACTTCCCGCACAACCGGTACGTGCGGAGCTACATGAATCTCTTCGAGGCGACCGGAAAGGCGTTCGAGGACGAGGGGAACGACGTATCGCGCACGGACTTCGGCGCCGGCTACAGCATCTTCGGTTTCGACCTGACCCCCGACTGTTGCGACGGCGATCATTTCAACGTCGTGCGTCAGGGGTGCGTGGGCGTCGATATGCATTTCGAGACGCCGCTAGCGCGTCCTGTGAACGTCGTCGTGTACGCGGAATTCGAGACGGTGATGGAAATCGACCGGAACCGGAACGTCATTTACGACTGGTAACTATGGATACGTTTCAACTGATGCGTCGTCTGGAACTCGATACGTACGCTAAACGTATCGTCGTCGGCGTCATGCCTAAAGACGCGCTACTTACCGCCGCCATTGGCGCCACCTACCCGACGGCCTTCGTGTGCAACACCGACGACGGCGGCGAACCGGGACAGCACTGGGTGGCCGTCTACGTCGGCGCCGACCGACGAGGCGAGTACTTCGATTCGTACGGTCTGCCGCCGCTGCACGCCGACTTCCGCGCCTTCCTGCGCCGCCACTGCGGCGACGCGTGGACGTACAACGACAAGCGCCTGCAGAGCGTCATCTCTAACGTGTGCGGACAATATTGCGTCGCCTACCTTCTCCTCCGATGTCGCGGGATGCCGTTGACGACGTTTCAGAACCTATTCGGCACCGACAGGGTGAACAATGACTGTCTCGTACACGATTTATTAAAACCTCACCGCTTGTAGTAGTAGAAATAAAAACGAACGAATCATGTACGCACAATTGTTGGTGTTTATTATTACCCACACATACATACATACAGAAACTACCCCTAGGGGGGTGGTGGGGGTTAGGTTAGTAGTAGACGAGTTAGACGAGTTTACGAGTTAGACGAGTATCGGCGCCGTAGTGACGCCGTCGTCGAGCACGCGGCGTTTAGCGTAGAAGTAGCTCAACGCCGCGCGCTCTTGAACGTACGTCAACACGGACGAGTCTTTCACTTGGAAACCGCGGTTCCAGCCGACGCCGTTGCGACGGTCGCGCAGTACGGCGAGGAAGGTGTGCTCGTCGATGTCGGCGTTCTGTCGCTTGCTCAGTCCCTTCGTGCTGTACTTCGTACCGGCGACGCCGCCGAAGCAGTAGTAGGTTTTGCTGCACAGCGCCACGATTCCGTCGCCGCGCCACTCTTCTTTGAAGAGACCCGGCGTTCGACGATCGAACAGGCGTCGGCGCGCGCAGCAGGCCGCCGCGCCGCCGTCCCACGCTATTTCGGCGACGCGCCGTCGTACGTAGGCGTCCACGTGCGCGTCGCAGCATACGGCCGGAAACCAGAGCGAACGATTCCGGAAGTAGTGTTCTCGACGTTCTTCCGGTACGAGCGCGTCGACGTCACGTCCGGCTAGGGCTATGTACGCCGAGTCGGTGTCCATAGCGCAGTACTGGAAGAGCGGACGGGGAATGTAGGCGTCGACGAAATCGTAATAAAATTCCAGCATTCTCAATTTTGCGTACTGCAATACGAAATAGCCGATATGTACCGGCAGGCCGTAGACGATTTTACGCTTATTCAGCGCCACCTCGTACAGCGCGTCGTCGACGACGTCGTCCAGTTGCCGGAAGCGCCGATAGTTGACGAGCATCGACGCGCCGACCGGCGTCGCGTACTTGATTTCCCGGTGCCGATCGACGCGCGTAATCGTTTTCCCGTAGGAACTGTTCCCGAGAAGTTTAAATGTATCGGCGATGATCGATTTGTCGGGATCGATATCGCCCTCGCGGCGCGCCGTCGAAACCGCGTCGCCGAAGCGGCGAAAGCACGCTATCGGCGCGTACTCGACGATCTGGTAGACGCGCTCGACGACGAGCCCGTGCGCCAGATACCAGCGTAGGAGCGGCGTCGCGAGCAAGATCGCCGCGCCGAAGTAGCTACCGACGAGCGTGCGTTGAGGTCGCGTGAGGAGATCGTGCGACTCGGCGTAGTCGCGCATGAACGGGCTGAGATCGTCGCGCACGATATCGACGTTCTTGAATACCGGCTGCATCTCGGCGAAATTGTCGCGTAGCGCTTCCGGTACGACGATATCGCACTGCACGAGGCCGAACAGAGAGCCGTCGCGCACCGCCTCCAGTATCGTCGAGAGCGTAATGGCGGCGGTCGGTTGCCATCGTGACGCGTCGGGCGGCGTCGGCACCGCCGGCGGTCGCACGGCGTGCCACTGGCACTCCCACATTTCGACGACTTCGTCGACGAAACGGCGCAGGTAGGCGGTCACGGCGATCGTCGCGACGTACAGCGTCGTCATCGGTTGACCGCTGACGGCGTTCGTCGTCACGTGCGCCTGACACGTCGGGCAGCCGTGAAAATAGCAGCCGTGAAATTGATACGCCGTTCGCGTGGCGGCGCACCAGCCGTCGACTCGGTGCTTTCCGATGCGCTTCTCGCGTCCGTTCAACTGGTGACGTATACGCGCGCCGGTTTCCGCCTCCACGCGCGTCAACCACTCCACGGCCATACGACCGTAGCGGTGCACGCGTTCCGCTCGAAAGGCGTTCTCAGCGCGTCGGCGCGTGTACCAGCCCGTCGGCATCTCCTGCATTATTGCCCATAGATAGAGGCCGTTTGCGTCGAAGCCTACTATCGATCGGCACGGCGCGTCGCCGCCAAGAATCGACGTCACGTCGGCCTCGTGGTGGCGCGCGAAGATGATCGACGGTCCGCCGACGATCTGCGCCTGCAGCAGACGGTGCAGATCTTTGTTCGGCTCGTTGAAGAGCGAGAAATGGATCGACTTCGGCAGGTCGTTGAACAGGTACAACAACGTCAACCCCGGTACGCTGATGGCGTCCTTGAACATGTCGATACGTCGGCGCCGATAGAAGGCGAACTGGCGATCGACGGCCTCGAGAAACGGCGCCACGTCACGATTGTTATACCACACAAGAAAATCGCGCATCGACGTCATGCCCTCGTCGCGCCACGCCGTCGCGCAAATCTCGTACGCCTCCGCGGAGATTCCCTCGCGTTTCAGCTGGCTGTAGAAAGCTTCGCGCGACGGCAGGGCGGTTTCGTCCGGACGCGACAACGCGTCGATGTGCTCGTACGGGAAGTAGCCCTTCGTTGCCGAGCAACCGTACGCTTTCAGAAAGCGATCGTAGCTAACGCCGGGCGCGAGGTAATTCGTTATGTCCAGGAACTTCAACGTCGTCGTCGACAGGCACATGTAATTGTTCTGACGTTTAATGGTAAACGCCGACGACGTGTGCTGCGCGTCGTCGGTTATGAGCAGGGGGGTCAAGTACTTTTTGACGACGTTCAAGTCGTACTTACCCGAATTAAATCCCAATACGGGCATTTGTCGAAGGTGCGTCCACAGCCGGTCGGCGAGTGTGGCGTACGGTGACGCGTCGGCGTCGTCGTCGTCGTTGCATCGTCGCCGCCAGTCGGCGTCGAGCGCGTCGAGCGCCTCGAAGGTCGCGTCGTAGCGGGGACGTAGAATCGCGCACGCCGCCGCGCTCACCGCTTCCAGGTCGTCGATGAGGCGACGCGCGAGTTCCGACGAATCGCCGGTCGTGACGTAACAGCGCGCCGCTTCGTGACCGGGCACGTTCGACGCGACGCTCACGCTGAGCAGTTCGTGTCGCGCGATCCAGCGGCATTTGTCGCTATTCGTCGGCAGATCGTTATCGGCGAAATAGCACTCGAAATCGAACGTCGCGCGGTACGGGTAGTAGCGCAGGTCGTCGTCGCCGACGTCGATGCCTTCGTCGTCGAGCCGCTCGAATACGGACGCCGTCGGTCGGTAGACGCCGCCGGGGAATACGTGACGAACGCCGCCTTCGCACGTCGCTTCGTGACGCCGTAAATCGTGCGCGTTCCGCCAGAGGACGCTGCCGCATTTCCCGCACTTGTACGTTTTCGTGTACGCGCGCCGATCGCTTATGTACGAGAAGTGCGACTCGTACAGGTTGACGTTCAGCGTCGTGGGGTGCGCTTCGAGCGATCGACGGACTAGTTCGGCGACGTCGTTCGTCAGTCGACGATAGACGACGACGTTGATGCCGAAAACCGTCTCCACGCGATCCAGTTCGTTCAGGCGCACGCCGCCACCGTTCGAGGTCGTCGCCGTGTCGCGACGATACCGCGCGTACAGACGTTTAGCGTCTTTCGTTAAACGGTTCGTATGACGGATACTTTGACCTCGTCGGTGACCTTGCAGGTGAAGGGCGATGCATCGGAAGAGACACAGATGATCGTCGTAGGGTGCGCCTCGAACATCGTTCGTCAACGACACGATGGACCTGTTGAGGCGCACGTAGGCGGGAAGCGTCGTCACGCCAACGCAGCCGATAGGATGATTGATGATGACGTTCACGAAGTAGGTGGCGTTAGTTACGAGCTCGACGATCCATCCCGAGTCGGGACGCTGCGCGATGGCGTACTGCAGTACGTCGGTAGTGCGCACGGCGTCGAGGAATCGTTCGAATGAACGGCTATCGGTAACTAGGGCGGGTGTTTCGAGGAGGCGTCCGCAACAGTTACACGAAGAATGAAAATATCGGTACCGACCCGACACCTTGTGGCGTAATACAAAACCATAACTAACGTTAATTTTAAACGCGTTCTTTTGCGCGCGAAACATTTCCCTCAGACGCGGTTCGAGTACGCGCGTACTCGTACAGGCGGTCATACGATAGTTGTAACGCGACTGTACGATGCCGCGCGCCACCGACGTCTCTATGCTACGCCGGTGCTCGTCTACGACACGCTGTAGATCGTCGGGCGACGGCGGCGGCGCGCTAGCGGCGGCGGCCTCCACTGATTCGGGTGGCAACGAACGGCCACACTGCAGCCTCAGATGTCGTAGCATAGCGTAACGCGTGGTGTATAGCTTGCCACATTTTGGGCAATCTCGCACTTTTGGGCACTCTAGCGCTTCGTGTCGTTCTAACATCGACCGCGTCGCGAAATAGCGCCGACATCTCGGACATTGCCATGACGATGGTGGTGGTGGTGGCATTCTCTCTAATGAATATTTTTCGACCGTCGCTATTTATAACGACGACGGTGACGGTGGTGGTGGTGGTAAGTACACCCTAGCGGGGAGAATGTGTGGTGGTGGTGGTTTTTCTAACTAACCCTAGCGGTGGTGTGTGCTTTTTCTAACTGTGTGGTAACTGGTGGTGGTAAGTACACCCTAGCGGGAAGAATGTGTGGTGGTGGTGGTTTTTCTAACTAACCCTAGCGGTGGTTTTTTCTAACTGTGTGGTAACTAACCCTAGCGGTGGTGTGTAGCGGGATTTCTAACTAGGTAACTCGGATTTTTCTAACTAACCCTAGCGGTGGTGTGTACTTTTTCTAACTGTGTGCTAACTAACCCTAGCGGTGGTGTGTAGCGGGATTTCTAACTGAGCGGTAATTTTTCTAACTAGGTAACTCGGAAACGGAAAGAACATTTTCAACGTTTTATTCGGTACTTTTACAACAGTGTGAAGCCTTCGTTTCGATAGCAAGCAAATTCTACTAGTGTTCGTTCATTCAAGTCCGCTCCGACGTTGCACGTACGTGTGCACGGCCGACTCCAGTTGCACGCGATTCATGTAATCTCGCCAATTCGTACCCAACAACCAGTTGGATACGAATTGGACCAAATACAATTCTCCTGCACGGCCCGTTTGCGGCTGCTGATCACCGGAAGAAATCGTCACCGTAGTCTCGCTTAGAATATGGACTAGTCTCGTAAAACACGGAATAAGTGATCGTCGTAGGAATGTTTCCATGACCTCGTTGAAGTGCCGCGTCACGATACACCCCGGCTTAACGTAACGTTGCATGTAGACGCGATTCGGCCGCCCCGCGCGATAGCCGGTCATGTGAACGTAGGGGCAGCCTTCATTTGATTCGCATAGTCCGCAATGGTCTCGTGCCTTCTCTAGGACCATTTCGCCGATAGTCTCGGCGATGAGATCCATCGCCAGTCGTTCGTAACGTACGATCAACTGACTCCGGCTCGGCACGACGAGTTGTCGACATGTCCCCAGCTCCTCCGATACGCTCCAGTACGGTCCCATCGTCGCCAGGCTGTCGTTATACGTCGGTGGAGGGGGGCGCGTTCGGGGTCCCAGCGCCTCCTCAATTATTGCGTCCAATACGTGAACGTCACGTATTCCTCCGCCACTACCCTACAGCACAAAGCAGTTCTACTCTTTACGTGATATCACCGTCAGCAACGCGTGTATGAAGTCGCTCATACATTCACGTCTGGCGTGTTGCATCAGAGCGTCCTACAACATATTATTATTATTATTAGTCCTCATCCTCCTCCTTCTCCTCCACTGATCCCGCCGGCACACCTCGTTCCAACAACGTTCTTACGAACGTTGCAACCTCGTCGTACTGAGCGCGAATCCTTTCGTTGTTCGCAAGCATTTTTTGGAGTACGCAGCGCACTTCCTAAAGCACATAAAGCACAACTGTTAGTACATCAAACTACTACGAAATAGGCTTGCTTCATAGGCCAACCAAAACGCTTTTATATATTGTTCGGCCGACTCGGCTAATAGTTCAAAGCTCTGCTTGCTTAGTTCCAGCCCCTGACGATCTCTCATTCGTTGTCGTTCGTTGGCGTGCTTCAATAAATCTACCAGTAGCGGCCAATTTTCCTCCTCTTCCTACAAACAACACAACAACAACAACATTAGTCATCGTCGTCGTCATATCTTTTTAGTGTGCGGACTGTATACGAGGGGTCCCCGTTCCAAGTCGTCTTCCGCACACTAATCTCCACTTTAGTACCGGTTAACTCGAGCACGGTATCGCGGAGATCCTCCTCATTCAATTCCGTCAGGTACTCGGCCGTGAACTCGACGAGATTAGACATTTGGCTATCGAACAACGTAAGCCAAAGCTCATCTTCGTCCTCCTCACCGTCCTTCACCATCACACGCAACGCGAAGAAATATTTCGGTACAAACACTTCCCCGTGCGTTCGACATATCAGGACCCTGTCTTTGTTTGTCTGTAATTTTCGCCGACAACGGGAACATCCCAAATAGGTGGTGCCGGGTTCGCCTTTGTACGAGACGGCCTCAATCGTAACGGGTGACAGGATTCTATATACGCCGTTGACGGCGCAGTTCAGATGTCTCAGACTCACCGCTGTGGCGCGTGTCGACGCCGTCGAATCGCGTTCCATCGATCCGCTCCGCGACAGGACCGGGGGCTGCGCTGCCGTCTCGTCGGGCTGTTCCAAGCGTGCCTCTTCGGCGCTCCGTTTTCGACCGACCGTCAACGGAGCCGCGATCAGCGTAACGGGACGCTTAACGGGCGGTGACACCCCCGTTGACAAGGCTGCAATCAGTGCCGAAGGTTGACTGCTGCTGGTCGAAGGTTGACTGCTGCTGGCCGCCGCCTTCATCGACTGCTTACGCGGCGCCCTCGGCTTTTTTGTTTGTTGTTGTTGTTGACTTTCATCGGCCATGTTGCGGAAGAACGTCTGCTGCTTGCTGCTCTGTATAAAGAATACACGGTTAGAAGTTCGGCGTCATACGATATAACATTTTCTCAGCCGTTATATACCTTTTCCAAATAACACGCATGCGCACTTCACCCTAATATTCAATTATCAGTGTGAGTGCCTCGTACATTTCAGACATTTTGTTTTCGAAAAAAAGCATCCGGTCACCTCGGTACATTCGCCGTTAAATCTCTCCTTACATCGATTTTCTCTAATATCGATGCACCTCGCGTGTCCTGACTCCACAGAGAATCTATACAACGTTTAGTTTCGTGCTTTTAACGTTTCGTTTATTGTTTTTGAAATGTCATTGTCTACACTATAACGCGCATGCGCACTTCACTCATATCCTTATCTTTTTTTCAATTATCGTTGCGCATACTTCATCCAACCCAGGCATTTTGTTTTCGGAAAAAAGTTAGCGTTCACGTCAGTGCATACATCTTAAAATGTGACTTTTACCGCAAATTTCCCTAATATCTATACATCTCGTGTGTCCTGATCCCCCAGCGATCTTATACAACGTTTTATTTCGCGCTTTTAACGTTTCATTTATCGTTTGTAAAAATCCATTGTTCTCCGTTCACATTCCAACTCGTTAAGACACGCGCAACAGATGTCACACATGTGCGCTTAACGCATTCCGTTTACTCTCCGAGGAATTTGTTTTAGGAAAAAAAGCTAACGTTCACGTCAGTGCATTCATCGTCAAATGTGACTTTTACCGCAAATTTCTCTAATATACAATCATCTCGTGTTTCCTGACCCTCCAGTGATCGTATATAACGTTTAATTTCGTACTTTTAACGTTTCGTTTAACGTTTGTAAAAATCCCTTTGTTCTCCGTTCACATGTCAATCAAAATCAGTCGTAGTGTCATGCGCCGCCGCCGGTGTTTTCACGACGCGCACATTTCATACACGATTTTACAACCACGCAAACACGTCGTCTCCACCCATCGCTCTCACAACATGGCCCCAACGAAAACACGGTAAGACATTTTATTTAAATTGTTAAACAGTGCTTACATGCATGCATTTTTTAAATGCATGTTTTTATTATTTAAATGTTTTACTAGTATGCACGTTTTTATTGTTGTAATGCATGTTTTCACTAGTTTTGCATGCATGCATTTTATTTATGTTTTTTATTATTTAAATGTTTTACTAGTATGCACGTTTTCACTAGTTTTACCGGTTAAACATGCATTTTATTTAAATGCACGTTTTTATTGTTAAACACATGCATTTTATTTAAATGCACGTTTTTATTGTTGTTTAATGCATACTAGTACGCATTTTACCGTTTAAACATTTTATTTAAACAATGTATTTTACCAAGACAGTATTTACTATCTCACTCATTTTATTCATCCTTTGTCTATTTCATAGACCGATCCGACTGCCTACAAGGGGTGAATATAGCCCGCGTAGGGCGATTGTCCTCCCCGACGCGTCGACGACAAAGTCGACACCAACATGTGAGGTCACGCCGACCGTCCGTGCGCCGGCTTCCAATGACACAGCAGCAGCAGCAGCTTACGACAGTGACGATGAAAATGACGATGAAATCGTTCCCGATTTAGCGCGCGTATTTCTCATGAAGCAACCTAACGGTCTATGGAGAACAGTTACGCCTCCAGAACTCTATCGGCGGGAAGGCTTCGGTCTTCCGCCGGCCGCGACCGACAGGCACCAACCCGTCGGTCGCGAGCGAACGCTGCTATATTAATAAATATTCCAGTCACTACTCACGTTTTCACGCGTCAATTTTCAATGCATAAACACCCTACTGAATGTTAGTGTATTTATGCATTTGATAATCCCACGACTAGACGTATTTAAACGCATTGCTTTCGTTTTAATCCGTCCACCAGAACAACGCCGTTAGCCAGCTATGCTGTCATCCAGGGGTCAGAGACCAGTAGGGCAGCAGCCCTTATCGCTGCAGCAGTCGTCGTCGCTCCTCTTGCTGTCAACATCACATACGGGGACATCTCAACGTTTATACAATGGTTTTAATACACAATGGTTAGCGTATTGCTTACGTCAGCACAACTCCTACCCCAGCGTATTGCTTACGTCAGCACTACCCCAGTTATAAGTGGTCCGTTTATTTAATACACAATGGTTAGCGTATTGCTTACGTCAGCACAACTCCTACCCCAGCGTATTGCTTACCCCAGTTATAAGTGGTCCGTTTATTTAATACACAATGGTTAGCGTATTGCTTACGTCAGCACAACTCTACCCCAACGTATTGCTTACTCCAGTTATAGGTGGTCCACTTCACTTTAGCGTGGTTATAAAAACGAAACTAAACTTATATACTTTAGCATGGTTATAAAGTACGAAACTAAACTTATATACTTTATTATTAAACGCATTATTGCTTACGTCAGCGCGCTCTAGGTACGGCGTTGATCGCTAGGACTAAAATACTCTCCGCACTCACCGCTAGGTGGCATCTCTCTAGTGTACTGTCAATCATTCAATTAGTATCAAATTACATCGCTCATCAATCACGTTTTTTATAAGTAGGTTTCCCAAACTCATTAGTGTCAACCACGAAGCCTTTGATCTTTTTTTATGCATAGGATTAGTCTCGCATTATTGCTGACTCAGCGATGTGCAAAACTCATTAGGGGGTCATTAAATTCTTTTTTATAAGTAGGCTTTTGAGATCGTACAGCGCTGACTATCTACTCCTGTACACGGGGCACAGAAGGAAGAGTACACGGTCCCTGTACATGGGACACAGAAGGAAGAGTACACGGCCCCTGTACACGGGGCACAGAAGGAAGAGTACACGGCCCCTGTACACGGGCACAGAAGGAAGAGTACACGGCCCCTGTACGTGGGGCACAGAAGGAAGAGTACACGGCCCCTGTACACGGGGCACAGAAGGAAGAGTACACGGCCCCTGTACACGGGGCACAGAAGGAAGTGTACACGGCCCCTGTACACGGGGCACAGAAGGAAGAGTACACGGCCCCTGTACACGGGGCACAGAAGGAAGAGTACACGGGCCCTGTACACGGGGCACATAAGGAAGAGTACACGGCCCCTGTACACGGGGCACATAAGGAAGAGTACAAGACCCCTGTACACGGGGCACAGAAGGAAGAGTACACGGCCCCTGTACACGGGGCACAGAAGGAAGAATACACGGCCCTTGTACACGGGGCACAGAAGGAAGAGTATGGTGCCTCTGTACACGGGGCACAGAAGGAAGAGTACGGTGCCTCTGTACACGGGGTACAGAAGGAAGAGTACACGGCCCCTGTACACGGGGCACAGAAGGAAGAGTACACTGTCCGTGTACACGGGGCACAGAAGGAAGAGTACACGGCCCTTGTATACGGGGCACAGAAGGAAGAGTACACGGCCCCTGTACACAGGGCTCAGAAGGAAGAGTACACGCCCCCTGTACACGGGGCACAGAACGAAGAGAAATACTTCACTGTTGTCCAACAGTGCCACTGCAAACGCCGCTAGAACTACCACCACCACCGCCACCACCACCACCGCCACCACCGCCACCACCACCAAAACTACCGCCACCACCAGATCAACCGCCACCACCACCACCAGAACTAACGCCACCACCAGTCCCACCTCCACCACCACCAGAACCACCGCCACCACCACCAGAACTACCACCACCACCATAACCACCGCCATCACCCGAACCATCGCCATCACTACAACAACCGCCACCACCCGAACTATTACACACAATTAATAACTTATCGAGGACGTGAATTGAGAGGTAGAAGTATGACGCCGCAAACATGCGGGAACAAACGCATGGTGGAATGTCAATAGGCCTTTAGCGTGGTTGACTTTGTTTGAGTGTATGGTCTGGGACTGCACATTTCGCACTAATATCCGTCACATTTGCACTGATGTAGTCAAGGGGAGGGGTGTTGATGTTGTTCGCGGTGTCGATGAGGATAGTGTTGGAGATTGCAGCGGTATCGAGGGTGTAGTGTTGGAGATGTTCGCGGTATCGAGAGGGTAGTGTTGGAGATGTTCGAAGTGTTGAGCGTGTAGTGTTGGAAATGTCCGCGGTATCGATGAGGTACTTTTGTGCACGCAGTGTCGAGTCAATGAGGAATACCGTTGGTTGAAGAAGTTCGCAGTCTCCAGCTGTGGGTAGTTTTGAAGATTTTTCGCACTTCCATTCCACATTGTTTACCAGATTCACAAATAATGTTGTGAACATCACGACATCAAACCAAGCAGATTCACAAATAATGTTGTGAACATCACGATATCAAACCAAGCAGATTCACAAATAATGTTGTGAACGTGACGACATCAAACCAAGCAGATTCACAAATAACGTTGTGAACGTGATGACATCAAACCAAGCAGATTCACAAATAATGTTGTGAACGTGACGACATCAAACCAAGCAGATTCACAAATAATGTTGTGAACGTGATGATATTAAACCAAGCAGATTCACAAATAATGTTGTGAACGTGACGACATCAAACCAAGCAGCACTAGTTTCCTGCAAACGGAATTCCCAAGCGGAACTATTTTTCGACGAGCAGACGGGCGGACAGACGAATAGTGGAGATGGGCTGACAGAATTGTCGAATCTTAGTTATAAACAATCGCTAAAACACAGAGACAAGGGAGATTGACTTGAACGGAGTGAGCCGTGGAACGACGGAACTTGTCCACAGTCTCTTATACAAGTCCTTTAGTTACGGTGCGAACCGCAATGGCGACCACAGATGGCGCAGTCATAAGTGATCACAGGTCAAGCCGGAGGTTGACCATGCGTTCTGTGGTCGCCAATGTGCTTGCAAATGTACAAACCATTAGAATGTAGCATACACGTAAACAGCCAACACAAACAAACACATAACACACACGCAGTGACGCTCACGCATGTACACGCACGTGTACACATTCACGTACATGCAAACGTACACTCATGAGATAGACATTATTTTTGATAAGAAGAATTATATAATTATTAATGTAAATGAGATGGCTCCTATAAGAGCGACATGTTGACTTACAGGAGTCAAAGGCCCCATCAGGAAAAAAAATATTTTTTACTTATTACTCGTAAATCATCTATATGCATACGTATGATGTATTATATGTGTGCCTATGTTTTCCAATACATATTGTGAGTATACAACCAACACATTATATTATGTACATGGGGACAAATACATTTCTCTCTTCTTCTTTTTTTTCCGCTGTATTTTTTGTCTTTTTAGGTGTTGACGCCGTTTCTATTCAAAATCTTGCAGACCTGTCGAGGGGGGGGGGCGATTGCCTTCAGCCTTTTCCCAGGTGTTGTGTGGGTTGGAGCATTACTTCCGCGTTCTTTTCTCCTCGTGAACGCCTACCAGTCTTCAGTTTACCACAGAAGAGCGTCTTTGGTGTACCGTCATCCGTGATGTGGACCAAGTGACCGGACCATCGTAATTGTGCGCGTTGGATGTAACATTTGAAACCACACATTCAATAGCAAAGGTTAACAGATTGTTTGAGTCAAAGTCCTACAAATCGCACTAAGACGCAGACAGACAGAGAAAACAGAGAGTGGGCTGACTATAAATGTTGTTGTTGTCCTCTTGTTTCCCTGTGTGTTCGGGGTGACGTTGGTCTCGATAGGAGACAGACAGTGGGTTAACTATAATTGTTGTTGTTGTCCTCTTGTTTCCCTGTGTGTTCGGGGTAAGGTTGGTCTCGATAGGAGACAGACAGCGGGCTGACTATAATTGTTGTTGTTGTCCTCTTGTTTCCCTGTGTGTTCGGGGTAAGGTTGGTCTCGATAGGAGACAGACAGCGGGCTGACTATAATTGTTGTTGTTGTCCTCTTGTTTCCCTGTGTGTTCGGGGTGACGTTGGTCTCGACAGGAGACAGACAGTGGGTTGAGTATAAGTGTTGTTGTAGTCCAGTATTGTTACCCGTGGACACTCCTGGGATGTTATCCGTGGAACCAACAGTACTGTTACCCGTGGACACTCCTGGGATGTTATCCGTGGAACCAACAGTATTGTTACCCGTGAACACTCCTGGGGTGTTACCCGTGGAACCAACAGTATTGTTACCCGTGAACACTCCTGGAGTGTTACACGTGGAACCAACAGTACTGTTACCCGTGAACACTCCTGGGGTATTATCCGTAGAACCAACAGTATTATTACCCGTGGACACTCGTGGGATGTTACCCGTGGAACCAACAGTATTGTTACCCGTGGACACTCCTGGGGTGTTACCCGTGGAACCAACAGTATTGTTACCCGTGAACACTCTTGGGGTGTTACCTGTGGAACCAACAGTATTGTTACCCGTGGACACTCCTGGGGTGTTACCCGTGGAACCAACAATATTGTTACCCGTGAACACTCCTGGGGTGTTACCCGTGGAACCAACAGTATTGTTACCCGTGAACACTCCTGGAGTGTTACACGTGGAACCAACAGTACTGTTACCCGTGAACACTCCTGGGGTATTATCCGTAGAACCAACAGTATTATTACCCGTGGACACTCGTGGGATGTTACCCGTGGAACCAACAGTATTGTTACCCGTGGACACTCCTGGGGTGTTACCCGTGGAACCAACAGTATTGTTACCCGTGAACACTCTTGGGGTGTTACCTGTGGAACCAACAGTATTGTTACCCGTGGACACTCCTGGGGTGTTACCCGTGGAACCAACAATATTGTTACCCGTGGACACTCCTGGGGTGTTACCCGTGGAACCAACAGTATTGTTACCCGTGAACACTCCTGGGGTGTTACACGTGGAACCAACAGTATTGTTACCCGTGAACACTCCTGGGGTATTATCCGTAGAACCAACAGTATTGTTACCCGTGGACACTCGTGGGATGTTACCCGTGGAACCAACAGCATTGTTACCCGTGGGCACTCCTGGGGTGTTGCCCGTGGAACCAACAGTATTGTTACCCGTGAACACTCCTGGGGTGTTACCCGTGGAACCAACAGTATTGTTACCCGTAGACACTCCTGGGGTGTTACCCGTGGAACCAACAGTATTGTTACCCGTGAACACTCCTATGGTGTTATCAGTAGAACCAACAGTATTGTTAGACACTCCTGGGGTATTATCCGTAGAACCAACATTATTGTTACCCGTGCACACTCCTGGGGTGTTACCCGTAGAACCAACAGTATTGTTACCCGTGCACACTCCTGGGGTGTTACCCGTGGAACCAACAGTATTGTTACCCGTGCACACTCCTGGGGTGTTACCCGTGGAACCAACAGTATTGTTACCCGTACACACTCCTGGGTTGTTACCCGTAGAACCAACAGTATTGTTACCCGTACACACTCCTGGGTTGTTACCCGTGGAACCAACAGTATTGTTACCGGTACACACTCCTGGGTTGTTACCCGTAGAACCAACAGTATTGTTACCCGTGCACACTCCTGGGGTGTTACCCGTGGAACCAACAGTATTGTTACCCATACACATTCCTGGGGTGTTATCCGTAGAACCAACAGTATTGTTACCCGTACACACTCCTGGGTTGTTACCCGTGGACACAGCGACAGTTTTATACGTATTTTATTGTGGTACCGATATTTTTTTTCATAGCCCACAATTCGCAAATATAATTATATTCCTTGTTCTTCCGTCCGTTATTAAGCATTTCGATAATATATAATTTACTGTAATATTATATTTATAACATTTATTGGAAACTCTTTACATTATGATGGTCGTATTGCCGGCACCGAGTTGTGCCCATCCCACCCACGGGAACTTGTTCTCGATCTTTCATTGTGGGTCTAAAGGTATCCGCAATGCACAGCATCGAACTGTCATTTGGGCCAGACAGATCAACATTACCGTCACCATGGAAAAGGTTTTCGATAATTCATGAGATCTTCGTTTGAAACTGTGGTGAGCACATGACCGTTAATCGGTGGAGACGTTAAACATACGTAATAATTAGTTAACTTGTGGAGGGTGGGCATCCCCCACTGAGGCTGGTCTTTCTGTTTGCTGGGAGGCTCCTGCTCAGAGCATGATGTGATGTGAAGTGATGTGATGTGATGTGATGTAATATAATATAGTTTACCATCCACCACCACCGCCATCACATCCACCATCACCGCTATCACATCCACCACCACTGCCACCAAATCCACCACCACTGCCATCACATCCACCACCACCAAGATCTCATCCACCATCACCGCCATCACATCCACCACCACCAAGATCTCATCCACCATCACCGCCATAAAATCCACCACCACAGCCATCACATCCACCACCACCAAGATCTCATCCACCATCACCGCCATCACATCCATCACCAATGTCATCACATCCACCATCATCAAGATCACATCCATCATCACCAACATCGCATCCACCACCATCAACATCACATCCACCATCACCAACATCACATCCACCACCACCAACATCACACCCACCATCACCGCCATCACATCCATCACCACCAAGATCATATCCACCATCACCATCACCACATCCACCACCACTTCTATCAACTCCACCTGTGTGTTCGGGGTGAGGTTGGTCTCGATAGGAGACAGACAGTGGGCTGACAATAATTGTTGTTGTTGTCCTCTTGTTTCCCTGTGTGTTCGGCGTGAGGTTGGTCTCGATAGGAGACAGACAGTCTCCATTCCTTCTATCTTTCGCTCTAATTATCCACTTCTCTCCCATTCCTTCCAAATTTCTCTCTACACAGTCCTCCCATCGCAGTCTACGTCTCCTCGCCTACATTTCTCTCTACACAGTCCTCCCATCGCAGTCTACGTCTCCTCGCCTACATTTCTCTCTGCACAGTCCTCCCATCGCAGTCTACGTCTCCTCGCCTACATTTCTCTCTACACAGTCCTCCCATCGCAGTCTACGTCTCCTCGCCTACATTTCTCTCTACACAGTCCTCCCACCGCAGTCTATGTCTCCTCGCCTACATTTCTCTCTACACAGTCCTCCCATCGCAGTCTACGTCTCCTCGCCTACATTTTCCCATCCATTTGTTTTCTTTGACAACCGTTCTATTCCCATGTCCACCATACACTGGTCGACTCCTCACCGGCTTCTTAAAACTTTCTGCTACACCAACCTAGTCTCTCAGTTGCTCCATTCTTCACTGATTGATACTGTTTCTTTTACACCAACCTCGTCTCTCAGATGGTCCATTCTTCACTGATTGATACTGTTTCTTTTACACCAACCTCCTCTCTCATCTCCTCCATTCTTCACTTATTGATACTCTTCCCTCCCGTAACTCTTACGACTCAGTTGTTTTCCCAAACCTGTATCCTATTCTATTGTTGTTCTGCAGTTGCCACAGTGTCTAGACCATACATGACATCGTAAGTAACCCCGCACACCGAGGAGACTCACCCGAGATGTCTCCTTAGTGTCTAGACCATACATGACATCGTAAGTAACCCCGCACACCGAGGAGACTCACCCGAGACGTCTCCTTAGTGTCTAGACCATACATGACATCGTAAGTAACCCCGCACACCGAGGAGACTCACCCGAGATGTCTCCTTAGTGTCTAGACCATACATTTAACAAGATTTTAAAAGATTGCCATCCAGAGAATTAACTCTAGATGGCAGGTGGACAAGGAAGCCCTTTGGCTTATCGAGAGTCCAACCCTTTTATCTACATATATCCAGCCCTTCTGAGGTATGTGTCGATTTTATTTTAAAACATATTCACACTACGTGTACTAGCACCCACACAATCATCAGATAATCTGTTCCATTCATTCACAGTCC
>CM034533.1:51057080-51196545 GCA_020002185.1 Paraescarpia echinospica | reverse complement strand
TGTGTATGTGTGCGTGTTTTGTGTGTGTGTGTGTGTGTGTGTGTGTGTGTGTGTGTGTGTGTGTGTGTGTGTGTGTGTGTGTGTGTGTGTGTGTGTGTGTGTGTGTGTGTGTGTGTGTACTTGTTTATTATTTATATCCTATAGCCAGAGGGTTGTGTTACTGTTTTTAGTTCACACAAAAGCAAAATAAATTACTTTTGCGATCCACAGTAGAAACCAACGAGAAGGTAACAGTATTCTTCTACCATATGTGTTGAGAATATGCAATATGGTGTATGTCGACATTGTATATAGTGTCTCATTCTGTAACATTTTTGGGGCAAATAATCTTAAAATATGAAATATAGGTCTACGTTGTAAACAATAGTTGGAAATAAAATAACACTGAAAGAATTTGCTCAATTATACGGAGCTATTTTATAAGACAATTTCAAAAAAATTACAGATTGCCCACAAACATTTGCCATAGTGTGATATTAGTTGTAATCTAAAGGAATTAATAACTTGGCCCAAAATAGTAATCATTACCGAAATAAAGGTTTGAAATGTCTGGTGGTGTAACACAAACATTTTAGGAATGTTTCTAAGCTATATATATGACTATATTAATAATGTTCTATACACTTTTAACAAATGCGAAATAATATGGCTTGTTGATGTGTTAAATGTGCAACAATTTTGTCTGGAAGAAAATCAAATTATTACTGACATAACAAAGCAACACCATCGATCACTGCCTATGGAACGATATTATAGGGCCATAATTCCACAATGCTACATTGTTGATTTCTGACTTTCGATTATCCATTTACGCTGCTATTGTGCAAGATTGTTGTCAAATAATTCATTAGAATGCCGTTTGGTCAAATAGGGTTAGTCAAAATAGTTTTGCACATAAGTATGCTCAAATACGTTTGCACACAAAAATCTGCTCAAATAAGCATTCGTTGTGGTAGCTGCTACACCAACTTGCACATGTTTAAGTATCCCTTACTTTTTGGGAATATATTAGTACTTTCGAATTTAAGTTAGGAATGTGGTGTTCACGTGCTTCGCAACTGGCATATAGTTCTGTGATTAAACAATGTCACAAAATATGAAGGTGAAGCAACCTGGAGGCGCTCGGGACAAACCGCGATCGCGGACAGGCCGAGCCGCTGCCCCCACCTCCGCGTGCGCTGGTTCGGGCCGAGTTGTGGGCGTGGTCTGTCAATCTACGTGAATCATTGCACTCAAATAAACCATTGTCATTGGGGCAAACAGTCATTTTTATTGCTTATAGTTATCGAGTTGTATTGCAGAAGGACGTACTACAGTTTGGGTTGCGATCTATCGATCAATATAAATTACAGACGTCGTGGGCGAGTGGTATCACGTATGCACATGTGTAACCGTGGATGTGTGTATTTATTTTAATAATTTTTATTTATTTAGAACAAATTTTTTTCAGGGGGCACTGTATATATTGCGGTATTCCACGGCAGAAGTGTTTTGTCAGCCGACGCTTCGCGTCTGCGGCTATTTGTAGAACAGTCTCGGTTTCGTAGATCAGCGAGTACGATACGTACGATACGTTTGCCGTCGTTAGTTCTCGGGAACGCATTACAAGCGAGCGCTGCATCTAGTGATTGTATTGTGATTTGTGTTGATAAGGATTGATTAATTTAGTGTTGTTAGTTTGCAACAGTACGTCATGACAAGTAAAATAAATCATGAGGATTTTCAATCTGACCCTGGACATTGCAATTGTTCAAACATTTTTAATAGAACCGAGAAGTCTACAGAGGGGCGTGTTCCTGTTTCAGTGTTTGATCAGAGGGGCTGTCAGAGGAGCATTTTGCTCGAAGAATTGTACTTGTACCTGGTACGAACAAAGAAATATGCACAAACAGAGTCGGAAGACAGGGATCAGAACTTTCTGAGAAACTTGGCATAGCCAAACAGGGCCCGTCATCAGACAACTGGTCTGCAGGAGAAGAAGCGCTGCATGGTGAGTGATGTTCATTGTATGGTTGCGTGTCCTAAATTCGTGCGTCGTCCACTTCGATGTCGGTATTGTGTCATCTCTTTCTTCTGCTTGAATGCTTCGGTGAAACTCTATGTAATATGTTGCACTGGCAGCTTCAATTGGTAATAAACTTGGCTGGCATGTTACAATTCTGTGTGCACTTTTTAGCCATTTAGGTTTGAGAAAATTCAAATCACAATAGACAGATGAGATAGTCAATACTATAGAGACAATACCGCATTGTCACGTAATTTTGCGATGCACAAACTCGATGACAATGTAGATATAATATGACAATAAATAAGCAATCATGATTGCAAGGGACATGCTTACGATGTTATATATGACTGATAATTTATTAGGTCTACGTCTGTTTTTCCTTTGCCTTTGGCCTAAATAATGTAACAGCTGTATGGGCCAGATCACAATTCATATTTCAATAATAATTATAAAAAGTTATTAAAATACATGATTATTAAATTTAATGTTGGTAGCAGCTGATAGTATGTGTTACGGTTATTGGTTTGAGTAATTATTGCTGTATTTTAATATTGTCCACCAGAGGTAATTTATTATGCTATAATACAAGATATTATTTTGTTTTTACTAACAATTTATTTGTTGCAAAATTCAATGATGCATATTATTTTATATGTTGTACTGTGCTATCCCTGTTATATGCATTAAAAATAATAAACAATAATAGTATAATTTAACATGGACAATAGTAGCGGTCAGATATAACTTTGATTTTGAGTGGCCATTTTATCACGTTGCAGATTGATACGAGTCCGATTTAGTTGTAGTCTATAGTTCCAGGAGGATAGCACTTCCACTTCCCTTTATGTGGATGAAGGAGAAATGTCAAAATAAGAGAGAGTGTGGCACGGTGAAATGTCAAATTCGGGATGGATCCATTCCAGGACATCCATCCTCTGGGGCATCTGAAAGGTTTATCCAGTTTGACCAGCTACACGAACATGGTGGACTGCAGCTATCAAAAGAAACAACAACAACAGAGCCGACCAAGACTGCAAAATATATTGAGGCATGAGGGTTTATTCATAAGTATAAGTTATCCAAACATTCACCAATTCATCTTTAAAAAGGGTACATTGTCACGTAACACATCAATTCGAAATTTACAAACAACTTAACATTATCATGTTTTACCAATAAATACAATAATCTGCCAAATAATATTTCATACAAAGGTTTTCATGATCATTAGTACTATGTCAATATTATAATTAAGTAGTTTGATATAGGTATTTTTTAATCCACATAACAAAATCTCTAACATTGATAACATGTCAAATATTAACAACAGGAACAATTTATAATAAATAAAATATCATATGGTTTCACAATAACTACAAAGAACATATTTAAAGGGGGCATCCAAGGCCTAATGCCCACCTAAATGTATGCCATTTTAAGATTGTAACCGGAATGGATCAGAATTAAATCCAATAAAATATTTATCAAGACCTTTATACAGTCTTTCATACTGCCGACATATTTAAATACAAATACTTTCATAAACATAAAGTACAAATGCAATTACAAATACTTTTTAACAAGTATTTAAATACTTTCAAATACAAATGTATTTGACCCCATATCTGTGATCAACACCAGCATAGAACAGTAGTTCGCCTATGCTAAGGTTGTTTCAATAAAACTAAATAAACTTCTGTTTTGAACAAATTGTGTGTAAAATTTAATTATGTACCATAATCATGATAATGTAAAACTAGAAGAATATGTATATGTATAGAATACATATTATATATACACTGTATATATATATATAAATACATATATAATTATGCATATTTTACATCAACAACATTATTTTGTATATCATATGCATACATACATACTTTTATTTATTACTTAATTATAAACCAGGACTTGATGGTGGCCTTTGTGGAAGATGAGGAAGAAGACCAGGATATATCAACAATCTGTGTTCCTGTATCAGATGACCTCAATGAATCTTTGCAGTCTGTGGCTGAGGACTTGTATCAGCAAGGCCAATATACAACAAACACATAACCTCAGCCACACACATACCACATTAGCCCACAATCTTACAATTGCTAGCAATATACATTGTGCACATTAAGCATAACTCCTCTATTTTATGAATGAATAAATGAACTTTATTTCAGTTACAAGTACAAATTAGTGAACATATGTACAATGGATTATAAAAACAGAAGAAAAAAAAATATTGGAACCATGGAGTTTCTCTAGAAACCAGTAGGGGCTTATAGCGAGGACCACCAGAAATAATAATTTAACAATAGTTTCCTTGTTCCATAAAATTAAAGCATAAAAGTAGGACAGTAAGTTCTTCTGGAACTCAGTGAATAAATCATCTCATAGATGCAGTTAATGTATACACATGCATTACTTACAATACAATACATTATTGTACGGATGCATGATTTTAAGCAGTTTATTGACTGTTACAAGAACAAGAACAAGAACAAGAAAGTTTTATTTAGACCCCAATTACAATATGTGTATAATATCAAATTAACGTAACATGAACAGGCATATATATATATATATATACAAATGCAGTGTTATTTCAAATTAGATGGGGTCTGTGACTCCTATTAAGACAATAACAGTCGCTCTCATAGGAGCCACAGTAAATAATTTGTTTCAATTCAATTTTACCGAAGGAAGTGCAAATGCAAATGTAAAAGTGCAGGAAAAGAAAAGAAACCGAGATTACTTGATTACATATATGCATGTACTGGAGTATTAAAGGTATGTTAAAATAAACAAATACTAGTTGTCAATAGTACACTTCAATATACTTGATATGTATGTGTATATGCACAAATACAATATCCATATGCTGATTTATATATATACAACACATATCCATACATATCACGTGCATTAATACAGTTTTAATGACTTTGATAGCATGTATAGCAGTTTAATATTGTACACGTATCTACGTATTTTTCTAATAAATAGTTTTTTGCATAATTACCAAAACTTCTGAAGCTATGTGTTCCAATCTTCTCTGTGACTAACTTTGAGGTATTGTTAATGACATGTGGCAAACTGTATCTAAGACATCTTTTGGCAAATTCATGTTTTGTTCTGAATGGGTGTAACTCTGTTTTTTTCCTTGTGTTGTAATTGTGTACGTAAGCATTTGTAATTATTTTCCAATTTAATAGGTAAGCAGGGAGGTCATGATGTACATATTTATAATAAAACTTAAGTTCATGTAATTTTAACATGTCATCAATTTTTAAGATATTCAATTTTTTGAAAAGTGGCTCAGAGTGTGAATTATATTTACTTATAGATAAAATTCTCATAGCTTTCTTTTGTATTTTCAACATTCGACTACCTTGGTATCCCCACACCATAATGCAATAGTTGATATGTGATAAAAATAACGTATTATATAAGATAATTTTAATTTCTAGGGGAAAGACATATTTTAGTCTGTTTAAGATGCCGACTGTTTTGGAACACTTGTTTGATACTTTTTCAATGTGTTTATTCCAATTTAAATTTGTATCTAAAGTAAGTCCTAAAAAATTAAATTCATCTACTCTTTCAATGTTTGTACCATTTATATTGAGCATAAAGTTATCGACAGCTTTATTTTGCATGTGAAAAATCATATATTTGGATTTGTTTCTGTTTAATGATAATTTATTAATGTTTAACCATTCAATTATTTTAAGGAGTTCATCGTTTATTGCCGATTCTATATTTCTATTTGGGGAGTTACCTTGAAAATAATTGATGGTGCTAAATAAGGTGGTATCGTCGGCATACATAATAAAGTTAAACATTTCGCTAGCTTTAGGGAAATCATTAATGTATATTATGAATAATAGGGGACCAAGAATAGATCCTTGTGGTACACCAATTGTGATAGGTAGAATATCAGAACTTTCATTTTGAAATTCGGTGTATTGTCTTCTATTGCTTAAGTAGCTATTAAATAGATTCAGGGTAGGACCCTGTAATCCATAATATCTTAGTTTAGTTAATAGTATCGAGTGATCAATTGTATCGAAGGCCTTAGAGAGGTCAAGAAAAATACTGAAAGGAACATAATTGTTATCAATTTGTGTAATTATTCTATCTATTAGTTCAAGTGATGCATACTCGGTAGTGTTTTTTTCTAAAACCATATTGATTTTTAACAAATAGATCAGAATCATTAAAGTATGCTGTTAGTTGACTAGATATTATTTTCTCTATCACTTTTGAAATTGTTGGAAGAAGAGATATGGGTCTATAATTTTTAAAATCAGATGGGTCATCTTTCTTAAAAATAGGAATTACTTTAGCGAGTTTAAGTTTATCGGGAAATATACCAGTATTTATTACTTGATTTATTACCAGGGTTAATGGTTTGATGATGGAGGGTTCAATTATTTTCAAAAGTTTTACCATCATAGCCACTACTGTTTTTATTGGGAAGGCTTTCAATGGTTTTCTTGACTATTTCTTTAATAGACTGAAAACGGAATGGACATTATCATTTAAGTAGTAATTGTAATCCTTATTTCCATTGTAATGAATGTCTTGTGCTGTCGACTGACCTATACTTGTAAAAAAGTTGTTAAATTGGTTTGCAATAACCGTTTTATCTGTTATAGTTATACCGTTACTTTTAAACAAAACAGTGTTGTTTGAATTGTTTTTGGAGATAAATTCATTTATGGTTTTCCATGTATTTCTGATGTCATCTTTATATCGGTTAAAGCGTGACTCAAAGTACATTTGTTTCGCAGTACGAATATTTTTCTTTAATATTGAGTTATATGTTTTTGGGTTAGTTAGAAGGACTTCGTACATAGGTAAATTTGGATTAGACATTTTTAATTTCTTATAAAGCGAGTCTCGATATTTGATTGATTTTAGAAGACCGTGTGTGATCCAGGTTGAATGCTTATGTTTGTATTTATTATATTTCATGATTTTAACAGGCATATGCTTATTCTTAGCATGCATAATTTCTTCGTGTATTATGTTATAATTTAAATTGGGGTCAGCCGTAGGAGATTTGTTTAGTTTGTTATACATTGCATCCGAATTTATCTCTAGTTTAACATTATGCATAGCTACCTTATTTTGTAGATTTACTCGAACAAATTTTGGAGGAGGTTTGGATTTTACGTTGATATTCATGATTAGGAAGTAAGGTTGATGATCAGAAAGGGTATTTGTGAAGATTCCTGCAGTGCTATCTAATATCGATTTATTTAATTTACTGAAAAAGTTGTCTATCAGTGTTCCGTTAGTTCTGGTAAAGCGAGTTGGAAAGGTAATTTGTGGATAGAGACTGTATGAAATTATAGTATCAAAAAATTCACTATATATTTTGTTCTCGTTTATTTTCAGTAGATTGATATTGAAATCGCCTGAAATTATTAGATTATTACAACTTTCTAGATTAGCCATTGTTGTTGAAAATTCAGCTATGAAATCTATAATATTTTGATTTAGTGACCTAGGCGGTCTGTATATGTTTCCAATAGTAAGTGTTTTTGATAAGCTGCCTCCAGTTACTTGAATTACAGGAGGAGCCAGCAATAAAACCAAAAAAACAAAAACAAGTTGTAAAGAATGTTAGTTCCTATTATATAGCTGTATTGTATGCGATATGCAATTAATCAAATTTTTATTTGTTATGTACCATACATATTCAACATTTAATGATAAACCCTTGGTACATTTATTTTTAGAAACTATATTGATTTTTTTACATTTTAGACTACATTTATCGAAATGCTTTTGAAATAAAATGGGTACATATTGTTACAGAAGTCATCAAGAAGCCTATTCAAATCTGGACAAGCATCGAGTGTTAAACAGCTAGTAGGCGAGAACACAGAACAAGATACCATCCTGTCTGAACAGGTATTTTGTATGTTATTAGCTGCCACTGGTGTTCACTTCATATCATACTGAACAATCTCTTGCTCAAGAACATAAATGGCATTCACTAAAGTTAATAAAACAAAACCATTATCATATTTTGAGGCAGCAAATCTATTGATCCAGCGTCGTTGTGATTTACAGAAATCTGTACATGAATAAATTGGATTTTTATCCAAAGACAATGTAACCGGTTCTAAAAATGTACTGCCTAAAAACTTATGTTTATAAATATGGATAGCTGTACATTGTCTTTATTAGTATTGACAATAAAATGCGTGTTTTAAACATTTACAGTTGGAAGATGTTAATCGCGATGCACTACGTGACTTCATCCAAACTGCTGTGAGTCTCCATCCACACCTACGGGATCTGCTGCCTGGTGACATCGCTCCGACTGAGCCAACACCTCCATCAGATAGTGAGGACATCCCTTGGTGTCACTGCGGTCGATGTCGACAAATGTCACGACCAGAAGAACAACTATACTGCCGTCACAGTCATGGTCGTTGCCTTCTGAAAGAGACATAAATTATGTAGTGCTGCGAAGGTCGGGAGTTCTTGTAGCTCTACGAGATGTGAATGACTTGTTTGCATACAATGTCCAGCCAACAAATGACAACTTTCGTCATGCAGCTTACAGACAATTTGTTTTATGGCGGTTTGACCACTTGGGAAGTGGCAACAGGGTTGTCTTATCCAGTTGTGTTGTGTGAGCTATAAGGGATAGGTTTCCATCACCTAATGGTATGTATACAGGCTTTTACGTTGCCCGATTGGTTTAATTGGGTAAACAACACAATGTGTATACACTCACACTGATACAGTCAGTTCATTTTAAAATGTGTACCCATTCTCGAGGTAATTGATAATGCAAAAGACATTATTTTGATGTTTATGAAATGATGATATATAATTTTATCATGTGTATAACACCTTTATAAAATAAATTTAATTTGTATACATATATATATATATATGTCTTTTTCTGCAATGAAAAGGAAACATTTTGCAGAAAAAGCCAAAGTTATCAATTACAATAAAGATATATATATTTATGTCATCTGTCATGGAGGAGTAAAAATTACAACCATTAATGTGGCCAAAGCTCGTTTGATGTCGTAATAAAGAAACAATGGATACATATAATGAAGGTTGGTAACAGGCAACTTTTATTGCCAACTGGTATGCAATTCAATCATACCAGAAATGTGTAATTCACATACAAAGCATTGCATACATAAACGTTTGCTACGGCAATGCAATACAAACTTATTGATTTACACAATGACAAACAGTTGATAACTATACAGTGAAGACACTGCTACTCTACACAATGACATCAAAGGTGAGGGAGCAACCTGCCCAAGTGACACACTGATAGCAAACGAGAATAAACCATGATTGCTTGTTACAATCAACATGGCTACGGAGGAAGAGAGGAGGTGGAGGTGAAAGTAAATTACAATAGACCTCAAACAACACGACTTACTTCGGTAGTTCTCAAACCCGAACTAAGAAGCATAGCTATCTCATGATGCTGTTCTGCAGTGAAGAAACATTATAATAATGACATTGTAATAGGATTTCTTATTTGTCTTTTGAAATTATATGGCGATTACTCAATGTGGTAAATTTATTGTTCTTGATGAATATTATATTCTACTATAATGTATTTGCGTTACATTACATGCTTTAATCTAGCATTTACTACATAATAATGGAAACACACGAAAATATATTTCTTACATATATGTTTCAAATACCTTTTTTTGATTTTCTGTGGTGTTGCATATACAACTTCTTCACTAACACGAGGTATCTCCACACTTGTGTCATCACTGCTGAAAACAAAATAACAGTACACATATCTCCTCTGTCACATTCAATATTTACACATTTCAAAGTTCTTCAATGGCCCAAATGATGTCATAGGAATACAAACAAAATACTACAAATGTAAACTGTTTCACATTAATTCCAGATTAGTCTTATGTCTACATGCATACATGTAGTAGAGCTATTCTTAGTAGCAGTATTGCTGGTTGCATGTAGTCTTCATTGTTGTGAGGTCAAATAGGTATATTCATTATCAAAAACTATAAATGGCCATTAAAATGGCGTACATTTTTTTAAGGAATACCTCTTGTAAACCATAATGATAAATGCAAGTATTACCGTAAATTTTAATAATTTTTATCAAATATTGTGACATTCAAGTCGTCAAATGATGAATGGCTGTAAAAAACAGGAGTTTTATTATTGATAAAATGGGAGTTTCCTTATAAAATAGAAAACTAAAAAGTCTGTTGCCCGCAACCGCATATAATATGTATCCCCTAGGAGGACACAACACAAGGAACCCTCCCTCTCCAAACTCACCATTTATGGCAGTACCCCCACCTGGGGGAGACCTATGCATGTGTCATGTATGCCAAATGGCTTACAAAACAAAATTATTGTGGTGTGAGACTGAATGACATGGTCTGACTTTGGTCTTTCATATTTGCACATACAGGTCCCAAGTGACACATCTACACAGACACCTAGAGTCTGCACTGCCAGTACAACAACACAAACCAGTGACTCGATGATGTGGAGTGCAAGGAAGTTCGCTCACAAATCATGAAGAATGCACTTTTATACAGGCCTGGAACATTTCGAGAAGTTTCTTTTTGTCTTACAATCACATGGCCCAGCAGCATATAACCTACGTTATTATCATGGTGTGATACCATCTGTCGGTGGAAGATAAATTCTTTGTTACTCTTGTGAAGATGCGCCAGCACAAAACTAACTTTTAACTGAATACAATGTTTGGTAAAACTGAGGCCACTCTGTCAAATATTTTTATTACCTGGATAAATTTCAT
Source organism: Paraescarpia echinospica (assembly GCA_020002185.1). NCBI lineage: Eukaryota > Metazoa > Annelida > Polychaeta > Sabellida > Siboglinidae > Paraescarpia > Paraescarpia echinospica. Next base: position 51,185,725 of record CM034533.1, on the reverse strand, counting down.
GGTTTGTCAGTGGGGGACTGTCTGCTATTATTTGATGGAAACTGTAATTGGTCACTGACAGAGGCTTGTGTCAACAGACAGCACCCACTAGATCACTGAACAATTGCATGTACATTTTAAGCTGTGTCAAACAGTGGGCTGTAACTAATGTGTAATGGGAATCCCTACTGCACATGTAGAACCTGAGAACCTTTAAAACAGCAGTAGACAATTATCAATGCAATATAAAGATATGATCTAGGATTAAAATAGCTTAGGTATAAAATAATATAAAAAGTAAAATAACATAGGTATACTCGGAAAGGTTAAAGAATATTTAGGCAAAAATTATAAGGAATATTATTCACGTTTTACTATACATGTTGCAGTTATTCCGTCACTCCAGTTATATTAGTATTATGTCGTTACAACTGTTTTTAACTCTCATTACTACTGTTTTTAAGTCAAAATGTACGTTATGCATATGTATCTCGTTAACAAATAAGTTTTATCATAGTTCATATCTTTCTTCTTTCTGGGGGAGGGTTGTAGGGGCAAAAGTAGAACAGATAATGCGTGTGCATTTTCTTAAACAATGTTTTACTGCGCTACATGCAAGATTGCAGCTCACCAACTTTCCTGCAAGGTTTCTACAACCACTGGAAATTGGCCTAAATAGCAGAGTATCCGGATAAAATCCGACAGTATTTTTTAATAACACATTACGTAATATATAAAATATTCACAAAATGGTCTACTCGAATACTTTATTTCCAGTTGTATCTTCACTGGCATGCATATAGTCTAGAGACCTACTAAACATGTCAACACTTTACTTCCATCATAACTCTTAATGATTTGTAACTATGATTCACCAAAAAACATTTAATTAATAATTACAAATTCACAATATAGTCCAAGGGACTTCAGGGCCTTTTGGCCCATTTTTTTACTCAACATTGCTTCAGTTTACTCAGCTGTATAAATAACCGGATACCGCGCTATATAAGAACTTAACTTTTTTACCTTTTAGGTTCAATTCAGGTTGGACCTCTCACAGACTTGCATTAAAATTAATATTGATAATAATTCCTATACAGGAACTTATTTATGATTGCAGACACGAAATAAAAAGAGTAAAATTCTAGTAGTTTTTTTCCACTATTTTTCATTTCTATGCACTGTTAGCACGACCAGTCCCTTGAAAGTGTACACAACAATCTGTTTGAACAAAACAGTTGCCCTTGGATTTGGTAGTAATAGTCATGGTTTTCTTGTAAATAAAGAGACCCGTCAGCTTCTTTCAGGTAAGGAACTGTTAAGGGAGAAATGTTATTTTCTCTTGCTGTGTAAAAAAATTTAACTTCCAAAATTGTATCTGTGTCGATTACTGCCAAATATGCCACATGCCCGAGTCTGAACTTTAAACTTTTTTTCTTCAAATTGTTCCACTGCCACATTCTCGTAACTACGGTCATGCAATACAGGTGGTGTTCTAATGTCTACAAAAGTAATTCCATATCTCTCCTCTCTGTGGCCTTGCAGATGGCACCAAAGTCTTATGAGGTCAGATGATGTAGTCCGACATCCTCCACTTACTTCATAGTTGCCCTTTCCAACTCAGTGGCCTGCTCCTCGCTGATCTCCGAAATGTGAACGTAATGCAATAATAATAATAATTTATTTCTTATATAGCGCCCCATCCAAATAACTTGTTTTTCCGATAATGTATCATCGGTTGTCATGGTTGTTAAATCGTTTTATTTAAATCACTGACTTAAATCAATCTTGGACTAAAAAATTATTGATTTCTTATTTGATGATTTGTGTGAATTTTTGTATACAAAAGTAAAATTTTCGCTTAAAGGTGCTCAATCAGTTTGTTTGCCCATCGGCAATCCTGTTCTATTAAGTCCAGATGTGTAATGTGTGAATAGTTTAACTAGTGCTCACAGTCGGTTTAATAACAAATGCGTACTTGTTTTTTTAATTGTAAAAAAAATGTTGTCGTTACACCTGGTATAGCTGGCGAAAGCCAATTGCGCTGTCGAGCTACTGCACCATTTCGGTCACCTGCTTTACGCGATATCGGCATCCCATGCATTCGAAAACAATAACAACACATACATGCTTTGGCATATCAAGATGAAGATTCCAAAGAGGTTGTACGAAGGTATGTATTGCACTATCGAAGTTAGCAACAAGAACGCGTAGCCGTGTATTAATTCAACGAGAATTGCAACGCTCAACTCGACTACAACTAGCATTTGATATCATATGTACTAACTAGTGTTGTTTTTTTGCAACAAAGAATCGTGATAAAAGTAACTGTTTGTTTTTTATATGTATCTGACATTTTGTTAACCTCTTCCTAATTTTTGTTTCTATTGTTGCTTTGCATATTATGTGCATGTGATGTGTATGTGATATTATAAATTATTACATTATACATATCAAGTGCAGTGATTGTACCTATGTGCTTTTCATAATTTTGTAGTAAATCTTATCAAATAGTTTCAATAAAATGTTTGTACTTTACATTCTTTACTTTAATTCACATGCATTTCTAACAACAATATGCAATTTAACGAAGACACCCATTACTGCAAAATCCTCATGCAGACAAACAAAACTATCTCATACAGGGGTGAATCCAGAAATCGAGCCTGGCTGAAACAAATGGTGTAGTCTAAATTTGGTCGCTACCGAGCCGCCATAACTATAACTTCAGCCACTCGACTGGAGTGGTGATATTGGAAGACGGGGGGGGGGGGGGGGGGACTAATGAAAATGTTTGACACTGCACAGGCATGATTATTAAGATAGTACAATCACTGAGGCTTGGCTATATTATATTGTTTCAACTTTCAAGTGTATTTACGAATTTATGTTTGCAACAAATATTCCAAATTAAATAAATAGAACATTAAATTGAAAAAGTGAACTGCAAATGAAATGTAGAATGTAATTGAAAGTTTCACAAAAGCCTTATCAACCAAAGATGGTGTAACTACCCACATAAGATTGGTCAGAATTAAACATAATTGTTAAAACCAATCACATGTTTGCATATCTTCCAGTTATTATTCTATGATTTATATATATATATAAAACGTTTGCATAGAGCAGCATCAATTAATACTTACGTTTGTTCTAACTGTCCTCAGCTGCATCCAGCCTCAGGAAGTGACTGGACACCTGAGCTGCCTTTGCTACGACCACTGATGCTCGACAGAGCCACCACAGATCTTGTCATATGTGATGGCTGCAGTGGTGTTGTGGTAGTTCACGCCTTTGTGTTGAAGCTGTCAAGCAAAGTCATGAATTGGAATATGGAATGAGTTGGATTATTTGTGAAAATGAACATGGTTTGACAGATTCCAGCTGTTAGTTATATCTCTTATGAGAGCAACAAAGACATTTTATTATGGATTTCCTGGCTTGATTTAACAAACAAAAATGATTATGGCCTTTCAACTACTGGCAACTGTGGTTATTAACTGGAGGTTTCTGACTGGGAAAGTATGTTCCTTGAAGCGAAGCCTCTGTGGCTTCAGTGTCATCAACGTGCAAACAATTTGTAAACTGTTCTGTCAGAAAGCTAGCTGCCAACCCTGACTGTATTTGAATTGAATCACGCAAAGTAAGATGAAGTTAATTAATTAAATGAAATGGAAAACAAATTTACAAAATTGTTCTACAAAATGTATGAATGTAGAAGTATAAATTACAAAATGCATGTTATTGATAAATTGTAATGTTTTGTGAAAGACCAAAATAAAAAACAACTAAAAACAGAACTTCTATAATTTACATGTACAAAAGGATTTGTAACTTAACAAAACATGAGCTGCAGTTCTTTGTATAGTAACAGTAATTCTCTGCTATCTCACATAAATCAGTCGCAAGCTATCGGTACATGTTACGAAGGCCTACATGTTATTGTTTTGGACATTTTCACAGTATTCAGGGGTGGTGGTTTTCTGAACATAATAAGCAACATAATATTATATTTATACAAATAAATATGCGTGGTTGAGGCTGACTACTTTGAAATTACTAACTTGTCTAGAAGAAGTTCTCTTGATTGAAAGTCCAACGTTCTAGTCACTGAGCAACTGCGCTCTATTGTAACCATGTGCATTGTTTCAATGGAGCACATTGTGTAAATACAGATGTATGTATGTATGTTGAATTGAAAAGCATGGAAATAACTAACCATTTCATCTTTCAAGTACTGATCTTGTGGAGTTAACTTCAAGTAGTTGTGGTCATTGGCAAGGGCATGTGGATTGGCAGGAGGGAACAGCTGCATCACTGGCATTGGTTGACTTTCCTGAAATATATATATGTAGAGATATAAGCAACATTGTATTATTTGCTTTATACATAAAGCCAGAGACTCCACTAATGCCCATGTTTTGACAAGTAACTATTTTTCAATTGGTCTGTAAAAGGAATACAAGCTGTATAAGATTTGTTTCGTCAAATAGAGTGAACCTGTCTGGAGTAGAGTCGTTGTTCTACAGTTGCTCTGATTAAGGATCATATATAAGGTCCGCATTGTCCTTCCCACGAATTGCATGTAATCTGCTGGACTTGATAGGAGTTCCTTTAAAAGGTATAGCATGATGGAACGTCTGGAGGACCTGCATGTCAAGTCAAAGTGTACATTTATGAATTTTATATGCATTTTAACCCTTTCATTTATTTATTGTTGCTGATATGTTGACAAGAGCGTGTCACATTCTTGAAACTACCCAGCTTATTTGTACAAAATTGGGATAAACTAAATGCAATTTTTTGTGCATTGACAGTTGCCCCAATATTTGTACATAGTACATTGAATGCAGAAAATAAGTGTTTTTTTAAACGTCTTACCTGTGTACATGTCACTTCTGTAAAGATAGTTCCTGTCTGACAGTAGTGTCAGGCTGAACAGAATTGCTGCAACATGCTTGCAGTGAGCTGTAGGGCCCTGCCCAGCACCACATGCACATTGTGCTTCTTACACCACCGCATCATTGTTCATGGTCACATCTACATTATAAGAGGTAGACTTCCTCATCTCTGCCCACACAACAGCTGACACAAACCACTTTCCTTGTGTGTTGTCTGTGGTGGTACGCATATACCGCAATAACCTGAAGAAAACAATGTACAATATATAAAAAAAAATTGTGGAGTCGAACAATACCGGGCAAATTGGTGTCATGTAAGTTACGCTATATTTATTTCATAACCAGCTTCTTTGCGGACAGTTCCTGTTGATAACATTTGTGCTGTATATTAGGCCCATGAAGAAAGAAGAGACACAAAAAACGCATCCTGTCAGTTTATTGTTGTTTGAAAAAAATTGTATTTGTGGACAATGTCGTGGATTTCGTAAGTTACAGTGTCCACCATTTCACGTCCAGAGTGCTCTGATCATTCTTAACATTTTAAAAGTCTTGGTTGGATTCTGATGAGGTACTAGCATACATCAGTCAAGCAATTTTTTTTATTTCTGAAAGGTTTCACATTCTCATATTTTAGATCAACTTCACTTGGCATTGCGCCACATAACAGTGAGTAAAGATATCTTATCTTCTTTAATTTTAGGTGTAGATGTATCTTGGTTAGCAGCTAACACTTTTTGTTTTTGTTGTCCAGTCCTCTTTTTTGGCCCAGTATTGTGCTTCACCTATATATATTTACCCAGACACATATATAATGTAATATCAATAATAATTCACGAGTAAGGAGCTGTTAGGTTTCTTTTAAACTGGTTAATGGTCAGGAGTATTCTAAGTTTATGAGGCAGGGTATTCCAGAATACTGATCCTAAATAATTTATTGTTATGTTTCGAATGTTTGTTCTTACATTTTAAGACATAAATTTACAAATAAGCCTGCTGGTATCCATTGACAAAGAAAACTATTATTTCATCGAGGCAGTATCATATTTGACAGGGATGTACAAACTACTAAGCTCATGTGGTTATTCGCATATATATCTTTAATCCTACAGTGCTTTTAGTTTAATGTTAAGATAACTCACCTTTCTTTGTATAGACACTTTCTCTTTTCCTCCAGCTTCTTTCCGTACTGGGATAAGTATTCCTCTAGACTCCCCAGTGTAAATTTGGGTAGTTGGTGCATACCACCATGTACGTCCTTGATCCCTATACATGTTATTCTGCGGCAGTTTCATTCTGAGCTACTCTTCATTAACCTATAAAATGAAAAACAATGACATTATCCCAACTTATGTTCAATATGTGACCAAGATAAAGTATAGTGGTTTGGGAGTAAGACTGCTCATGATATAGAAGAAAACACTGATCAGGCTGGGCTGGTACCCCCGCATCCCTCTCGATAGTGTATGTTACTCCAAGGTTTTTATGAAATATAGAAACACACCCTCCCATCTTTAGGTAAGGTAAGGATGCATTTTATTTATCCCAACAGCAGAAACAAATTATACAGAGAGTGTGGCTAGTGTAGTGGTTAGCACATCCGTCTGGCATGCCAGTGCTCGGAGTTCGAAACCTGGACCGAGCAGGCATGATATTTGTGGTAAAAATCTGGCTCTCAAAATTGGGGACTGTGTATCCCTCGTAGCTCGGTGATCACATTAATGTCGGTCCCGTCTCAATTTGGGACGTAAAAGAACCACTGGGGACGACAAGCACCCTGGTAGTGACCACCCTCAGTGCCAGCATATAAAGAATGAGACCTCATAAGACCATTACATTGTAACCACAATAATACAGACTAGTCAGTTAATAGAACATTGCCAAGCGCTGGAGACAACTAGAACATATACATTGAATATATACTATTATTATTTTGGTAATGCCACCAGTCATTTGCACGACGCAACATGTTCAAATGATATAAACAAAACTTTGTTTACTATTTTATGATGTAATTTTCATAAATATATGCTATTAGAAAATGTGTCTCTTACAACAATATGTTCCAAATGGTGTTAGGATTTGACAGATATTATAGTGCTACTGAAATGTTTATTTACAGTAATTTGCTTATTGTGTTCCTGGTATTAGAACTTTTGACATATATATTTACATGCCGGTTGTAGTTCTAAATTATATTTTTTATTGATGGTTCAAGTAGCAGCAATATTTTACTTACTGGCCATATGTAACTATTGCCAATATCACAACTATAGAACGCAATAATGCATTTGTATGTTGTGTGGAGTCTGCGAATAAAGCATATTATTATAAATAAAATATACTTTTAGTACACCTATAGCCATGGTAATTTGTAAAAGCAATTGCTCAAAGCAGTGTAGTCTAATTACAGCATATACATGCACATAATTGCCAACAAAATATCAACGGAATAAAACTATGGTATCATAATTACACGAAATGCATAAGTATTGGCAAGGACATACAAAACTATTTTAATGTAGGCCCTATATGTGTGGGCAATAGTAGTTTTGTAAAATATGTATGTATGTAAATAAAGAAGTCATTATTATTATTATTGTTCATGTTATTATGCGGGTGCGTGCCCAGGGGAGTTTTCTCGTTGCCCAGAAACCCCCCACTATACGGCAGTGTACAGTGAATGATGGCATGCAACATCCACCGTTACTGTGATACCCATTTGGGAACCCACAAATATATCAATCCTGGGTACGCCTCTGTTATGTGTTCTACATATAATGATATACTAGTTATGATGAGTTATGACAACAGCAGAGTAGAAACACCAGAAGATTTTATTGAAATAATGCATACAGATATGTGAAAGAACATGTCAAGTAATGCTATAAATACAATCACAGTTGCAGAATAGCATCAGTGTCTAAGTACTGACACTATAAACCCATTAGCCAGTTTAAATATATGTAAATACATTACATATAAATAGTAATAGGACTATCTAATATTTACTTTAGGCTATCTTAATTAACAATAAAATAATTCTAAAATATCAAATGAAAATATTAATTCAACCTTTAAAACGCCACTGGCTCCATTTGAAATGTTATATTTTAAGTATCAGTCATATGTTAAAAACTACTCGTCATAAATTAAAGTTGCATTCTGAGTTACACAAGTTTAAGCTAGGTGTATGTACAACCTAAACAATAATGTCAATATTTATTTATTTGAGTATATTTGCTATCGTATATGTCACTTTAGCATTTTATGTTATTTGATAAATTACGCTTTTGCAAAAAATAAGCATGACATGCATACGTAATTTTAATTTGGATATTAGAATTACATATTGTGTGAACAAAAATTTATATGGAGTTGATGAAAATTATGTATTGTATGGGGCATGACGATTCACTGGAAATTTGTATTTAAAAGATGAACGTTGTCAGAATACAACTTTAATCTAATGTTCAATACATTCTGTCTATATCAAAAGAAGTTCAAAATGACTTAATAATCAGTTTGCATGACGACAAGCATGGCATGGTTTTAAAATGTCAAATAGCATTCAATATTATAAAAATACTTTTTAGTCACCCAAACTAATTAATTGCACAACTTAATATATTATTGGTAATAATTAGTTTATAAAATGTGATTTTCAAAGGATGTTCCGTATCGCCAACGTTGATCCCAAATAAAGCTACGCTATGCTCTATTGCCATATTTAGCGGAAGCGAGAGCAAACACGTGATGACTGGCGCATGCCCGTTCAATGCTCGAATCTTTAACGCTGAGGCACACGGTTCTGATGCTCGGCTATATCGTTAATAATATTCAATTAATTGTACACGTTATAGTACGAATAAATATTAGTATTGACAGTTTTCGAAACATCATGGGGATAATTCGTCGCACTTTTGATTACATGGATGAACAGTGTTTTTCTACTGTTTTTAAATCTCTCGTCCGCCCACATATTGAATATGCAAATCAAGTATGGGCTCCCTACTTAATGAAACACATTACAGCTCTTGAAAATGTTCAGCGTAGAGCAACCAAATTAATTCCAGGTTTTAAAGATCTTCAATATAATGAACGTCTACAAAGACTAAAATTACCAACTCTGTCATATCGTCGCCTCAGAGGAGACATGATTGAATTATATAAGATTTTAACAGACAAATATGATACAGCTGTGACATCAAACTTTATAACTTTGAGCCTAAATTGAGGGATACTGAATCATGTACGCGAGGACATCACCTAAAAATATTCAAAGGACGTTGTCGGTTAAACATTAAACAAAATTCATTTATACACCGATGCACGGACGTATGGAACAGCCTCCCACAGTCTGTGGTAGAGGCTCCATCAGTCCAGTCCTTTGAGGGGAAATTAGACAAATTATGGAAAAACCACCCAATTAAACTCGATTACACAGCCCCACCCCTATTATGGAACAACTCGTCAGACGCATGCGCACCATATAGTTTGACGACAAACATCAGAGCTGGCATAAGAGGCATCACAGCCTAGAAGCCAGAAGAGGACCTGTAAGATCATGAATTATCGCTCACAAACAGTACCAACCTACCCGACATTCAATTCGCGTTTTCTGGCAGACTGCTTGGCACTTCGTTTCTTCCGTTCATCTTTGAGTTCTTTTAAACTCCAACATTGATAAAACAGGTCATAATGTGGGTGAAAAATGCTTCATATAAGTTTTCTGTACACTACGACGTGACGTTGGTGACTGACAGCAAGGCCTAACCAAAGCAATTATATAATTGCTTTGGCCTGACTTGCAAGGGATACTTCAGTATTTGCAAGTTGGTGTAGTTCGCTAGGGGGCAGCACATCTTAGCTTAGCTTAGGTCACTGAGTCCAATTTGTGCCTGATTATCGTTTCGAGAACTTCGTTTGGAGAACTTCGTTTCGAGAAAATATTTTGGAGAAAATTTTTTGGAGAAAATCTTTTGGATAAATATTTGACCAAACGCCATTCTAGTTAATTATTTGACAAAAATCTTGCACAATGACAGCGTAAAGGGATAATCGAAAGTCATAATTCGACAATCTCGGCGTAAAAGGATAATCGAAAGTCAGAAATCAACAATGTAGCATTGTGGAATTATGGCCCTAATATCGTTCCATAGACGTGTACGTAGCGCCAAGGAGCGTGCTTGTCTAAGCAGTTAGTGAGACATGTGTTGTAGTCCGATGCTAAGACCTTCGCTTGCTACCCGTCAGCGTGGGCACACATGCCAATACACGCAGATTTAACGTCATCATTGAACGCTGTAGCATCCATGTTGCGGAAGTTGCGCTTGGCAATTACTGAAGTTTCAGCTGACGGTGTCAACACATATAATGCCAGTTCTATGCGATAGTGGTCCGATATGGAGTCTGGATAAACAACAACAGAAGATACTAAGTTATCGCTGTCATGACTTATCACCAGGTCCAATGTATGTCCTGTTTTATGGGTCGGCGAATGGACGTGTTGCAGCAAATTGTAGGAATCAAGCAGATTGCGAAGCGGTTCTGATTTCGTTACATCATCAAAATGAGTATTAAAGTCTCCAGCAATGACGGTTGGTATAACGGAAACAGATGCTTATGTAAATAAGCATTCAGGTTCAGCATAACATTCAGACGAAGTTCCAGATGCCTTACTTGAAGCAGGTGGGTGGTAGATGACACACATGTTGAACGATATAGAATGGGCTGCAGAGAACTGCACACGGAGAAGTTCAATGGTATTCAAATGGAGAGTAGGAAGAATCTTCGTTGTAAATGTATCGCGGTGCAAGATTGCAACACCACCACCACGACGAGAAGATCGTGCCACGTGCTGGAAGAGGAACCCGGGTAGGGTCACTTCAGCAATAACAACTTCGTCACCGGTCTTCCTTAACCACGTCTCGGTTATCGCTAAAATGTCGCATTTGTGTTCAACGACGTATTCGTTGATTTTGAGAGCTTTATTGCACACGGAACGAGCATTCAGTAATGCCACATTGACGAATGGCGTGTCGTGTGGCATAACAGGGGCGGCTCTTAAGAGTTACCAGATTCGCACTGACACTGCCTTGCCGACATACAATTCGTGAAGGATCTTCAAAACGGCTGGTAATCCGCGTTCGGATCGCGCGCTGTTTGCGCGTGCCCGCACGTCTGCCACGCAGAGTTGGACGCGCCGTGGACAATCCTAGACGTCTGATCAATGAATACACTGTGTCAGGTAATCGCGGAGGACACCCCTGGTGGCAGGACGGAAAGCCCGAAAGACGTTCTGTAGGCACATCGCCGCCAACGGTAGAAGAATGCTTTGCTAATTATAGTTTACCAAATTACAGTAGGTCACTCACGGGCGTTGTAGGTCTAAAGACCTGTAGTCCACCAGCTTCGTCAGCGACACGACATTAAACATTTCAAGATTGTATACAACGCACGCTACCTAGTTATATAAAAAGTCCAGCGAGAGAGTCACTGCAGCATCACGAGTAAATAGTGAAGTTGTGATTGTTAAATTCTTCATAAACAGTCAGAAAACTTGTTAATATCACGAGCACGATTTGGCTTGCTGCCTGTCAGGCGCTACCGTGAACTCAACTACTGTATAGCCTCAGATAGGCAGTCATGGCAAAATGGCAGCGACGGCGTCTATTTGCCATCGCTTTGTACTTCTTGCTAAATTCCTCCATGTGATAGTGAATAGTCTCGTTCCTCAGAGAGTTGGCCCATTACGTTACGGAGTTCTTTTCTGTGATTATTACCTCTCTTCTCGAACAACCAAGTCACTTTTTTGGCAAGTTCTTTGATTTTCACATCATGATCATGATTAAAGATGAAATGCAATGTGTGTGTGTGTGTGTGTGTGTGTGTGTGTGTGTGTGTGTGTGTGTGTGTGTGTGTGTGTGTGTGTGTGTGTGTGTGTGTGTGTGTGTGTGTGTGTGTGTGTCTGCGTATGCGTGGGTGTGTTTGCCCGTGCGTGCTTGAGTGCGTGTGAGCGTGTGTGTGTGCGTGCGTGCGTGCGTGCGTGCGTGCGTGCGTGCGTGCGTGCGTGCGTGCGTGCGTGTATTTATTATATATCTACGTTTTCATAAACTGCCTATTGAAAGATTGAATGTGCAAATAACATTGATACAAATTTCAAGAAAATCACACATTTAAGCCTTTATAGGAATATTCCATCCATGTGTATGTAAATGCAACGTTCAACACCAAGTAACACAGACATTACATCTGCAAATCTTCACATCTATGGTTATATGCAAAGATGTGCTCAAATAGATTTCAATTAATAAAAAACGGACATTTTGAAAATAGTGGTATTTGTGACCTTCAGAATGACCTTTAATTTCAAAATTGAGGATGGCATCCGCTCTAATCTTCTCCCTCATCCTGCGAGTGACCGATCCAGCAAATCTGCCCACTATTAAACAATTACCGTAACAAATCTAGAGGACTTCACATTGGTTGTCTGGTCTACTACAAATACTAACTACATCGATGGGGGACCTTGTTCATATTTCCTTTCATATACGTACATGTCCCCAGTTAACAGCTATACCTCATTTTAATGGGAATACATTGCACTTTCCAACGGTATATAACATGCCCAAGAGTAGTTAGAAACATTTATAAACAGTCTTTGTAATTGTAGACAATTTGCGAAATGGCGCAGTTTTAAACATTCATCGTTTGATGGTGACCTTGTTTGACCTTAACCCCACACCGACTGCAACACCCGATAGCTACTCGTCGTATCCTATATTTAAGGGGAGACAGTTGGTTTTCGAATGGTTTATGACATGGCCTTGAGTAAATAGGTAATATAGATATATATGCAACCATTTATATTGTACAACATTTATTACCTGACGGTGACTCTCTTTGATCGTCGTTCCACAATCCATCAATTGATAGCTCTACTTCATATTAACGGAGATAAATTGTTCTTTGAAACAATATATGACACGTACATATAAACGAAGTAGTTACAGAGACATTGTAACTTGATGACTTTCGTTTTATCATAAAATATAACGAGTATTCATCATTTCCAGGAGACCTTGTTTGACCTTAGCTTCATAATTACCATATCAGGTAACAGCTCCATGTATTACATCATTTTGACGGGGAGATAATATGCTCTCAAAAATATATGACATCACCATTTCTTGATTAAGTAAAGTAGATAGACAACCGTTGTAATGTTAAGACGTTTGCTAAGCACACCATTTAGAAAAAATATCATTTGACGGTTACCTTGTTTCACCTTAGATTCACGCTTACTGCATCACTTGGCAGCTCTACATATAACATTTTGGTGTGTGTATGTGGGGCCATTTAAATCGGTCCGTTAGGTAGTTCTACCGCTCGCTTAATAGTACAGTGTGAAATTTGTGAAGACAACGATATTTCAGAAGAGGAAATGGTACAGCTGATAACGTGCTCGCTTTGTAGCGACTTATAGAATTGGATAATATAATTTTGGATGTGCAGATATGCAAGAAACGTAATAGTAATAGGAGAAAGGTAACGTCCTTTGAGCCTAAATCCTCGGAAACCTAGCTGAGATGCGCATCAGTTCAAAAGGGTTAGTCAGTATCAGAATCAATAAGCCATATTAAAGTCGTCAACAGATGGATCGATAGGGTAGGGTGAGGCATGGGGCCCCCCTTAAGAGAAAATGGGCATATTTAAGCGTACAGTGAAAATGTTTAGGTTTTTTGCGCTTGCACACGATTGCGGGGTACCTATTCCATGTTTCACCAAAGGCATTCTGTCATCTGACGGCACTAACTGTTATGATCGTCAATTAAAAAAAAAATCAAAAAGAGGCGTTTTGCCACATACGTGGGGCAAGACGCCCTTTAGTGTGGGGCAACCGGCCCCCAGGGGGTGTCTTGCCCCAATGAGAAATTGTGGTGAAACAAACATAAATTTAATCTGCAAAATGCGTTGAATAATTTCAAATAAGAAATACGAATTTTATTAAAGCATATTAAACGACTTCAGGCAACGCATGAACAGATGGCACATAATGCACAGTCAATCGCTCTCCGATTCACAGTTGGGACACGTGAAAAAGGCCTGTCCCGCGGTCCAATCTTCGTGGGCTCATTTCTTGCACAGTTGACATTGCACCCACACCTCTCGTGATCTGCTATCTTTGAATGGCTCTCCGCAGATAATACAGGGCCATTCTTCCTCCTCGCCTGGAGCTCACGCGCCTTTTCCTTGTCGTGTGTCTCTTCACTCCTGTCGCCAGGGACTTCTTCTTGAGCTTCTTTCTTCGCCTGCTGCATAACCAACTTGTTCTTATGCGGCGTCGATGTCAGAACAGTGGCACACTCGGCAATACGCGATCTTGCATGTGGACGCGATATCTTTAGCAACGGAGATAGCTGCTTTATCAGCTCCTTAACGGTCGACACTCCTGCGGACGCGGTCGTTGGCGGGCCAGCAGTGGGCGGTGTCGGCCCAGCAGTGGACGGTGGCGGGCCAGCAGTGGACGATGGCGGGCCAGCAGTGGACAATTGCACTTTAGGGCGATTGAAACCGACAGCCCTTGCGGTGTTCGTACCCTAAGGCTGCCGAATAGCCAGGTCAGGGTGGCGCTTGAAGAAGCCGTGAAGCCAGTCTCGGCCGGCCATCTTTGTTTCGGCGTTGAACGTGTCCGCAAGCCCCAGCTTCACCGCGAGATCGTACGCGAAGCGCCTGACGTCCACGGTCGTCAAGCCGTACATGCACTTCTCCATATACGCGATGTGTTCGCGCAGCGTGCGTTCCACGTCAGCCGATAGTACTGGTTGCCTTGGGCCGAGAGATAACGATCCCACAGTGGCGACTTTCTTGTTGCGGTGTCTTCGCAGTGTCCTGGCCGGAATGCCAAAACGCCGACTGACAGCCTTCATAGGCTGATTCTCCAGCGCTGCCAGTGCCTCCTTCAACACATCGTCCCCACAGGCACCCCGTTCCGACTTGCGCTTGTACGTGCGGGCCACTTGTACAGAAGAAAATATTAGTCAGTAGATTTTCAATCTGTCATAGGCCTTTTGCAAATTTGCATTCAAACACATGCCGTATTTATTATTTATTTATTTATGCCTATTTATTTATACATTTATTTATTTGTTTATTTCTTTATTTTGTTTAAACGTATTTATACAGGGTAGGCTTGTACATTCAGATTAAAATACAGGTTTTCACTTTAGCCTTTCACTTATACATAATTTATGGAAAAAATACAGGAATAAAAAAGCAATATATATAAATACGCAAATACACAGACAATAAAATGGGACAATTAATATAACAATTACATCATAATATAATGTAATATTGGTAATATTGAATGATATAAAACATAATATACACATACTATAAATAAAATAATATTTAATTGTAGCTCTAAGGCTAGGCCTTGCACGTTAGCCTATGTTGCATGTGTAAAACAAACAATTAAAAAACATGGGGTAAGACGCCCCTCAAGGGGCAAGAAGCCCCCCGGGGCGTCTTGCCCCACGTCGTTGGGGGCGTCTTGCCCCCAATAGGTTTCATGCAGACATGTGTCGATGGTCAAATTACATTTAATTATCGCCCGTTTTGCATGGTAATAATTGAATCTACTGACATAAACGATGCATAAAGTAACGACTATGTGATATCGCACGTAATCTCTGTCTCATAATCATACATCTAGTATGTAACATTTTAACATTAAACAAGCCTAAAAACTTCAAATTCACTTTTTTGTTACTCACCGTTGTTTTAGCGTTCTTGCGCGTTCGGACGCAATGAATGCTAGGTGGCAGCACTGTTTTCATCCACCAGAGACAGGCAGCAAACGATCGAAATATTGAAATACCCAGGGGGACGTCTTACCTCGAGGGGGCTTCTTATCCCACCCTACCCTACGCCAAGTTTTGTGACCGTTTAACTTTAAGCTACTCTCATTCATTCAAAAGAAAATGTAATTAAGACAATTATTTTTTTGTGAGCTGATCTAAGGAGCAACTAGCATTCAGCGTAGGTAAAGAAATGTAAATATGAGTATCATCTGCATAAAATGATGATTTCGATTATGACTGTTAATTACTGAACTCAGTGGTGTTGAGTAGAGAGTAAAAGTAATGGGCCGAAGACAGAACCCTGAGGAACATCACATGGAATAGGGAGTGTTGATGAAATACAATCTTCAGTGTCTGATGCCTATGTGTTATATATACAAAACATCTTATAGCTGTGCTGGATACACCATAAAGACACGATTTATGAGAATGGCGCAATTGTATCAAAGGCAACAGAAAAATCTAGCAAGGTTAGCGATGTTATTTTACAACATCTCCATTATGTACTTTTAATAGGGCAGTTTCAATAAAATGAAGCTGTTTGTAACTTTGTATGCATATTGTAATAAATTAGACAAGCAATTTGATCTGATGTGCGATCCAAAGCGTTTTGTTACAACTACGATATTGTTCCCAGGGAAATAATAATAACATGATGGAAGTATCGTATGAAGAAAACGAGGGGTAGAATGATGTAGCCGATCCTGGTATACAGGAATATTACAGTTTGAACGTCAGTCGGAACAAGGGTACTACCGTAAGTTCACAGGTCACCGGAAGGAGATGACAGGTAATAAGACTGGAGAAGAAAGCGTTGCTTTGGGTGGGTTAGAAAAACAAAGTCTTCGACATGCAACTGGAAGGGAAGGAACTGCAATAGCGTTGGTATATAAACCTGAGTAGAATTGTATGCTAGGACAACGGCTCGGAGATGCATATTCAATTTGGAGCACACGTAGGGACGGATGCGCGTAGGACCCTCAAGAGGGTGTTGGGATATGTATCGGAAGGAAAGACGTTTAGCTCGTCCTTCACAGCAGCTTATCTGCATTGTCAAGCTAGCATAGCTTTGAAGGGAAAACAACAGCTGGTGAGGAGTCGATTAAAATGGGATGGACGAATGGAAGGTGAAGCATCAGCGAATTTAGATGTGCCCAAAGTGTGCTGTTACCCTCACTAATCACAAGGACAGACATTCAGATTACTTTTCCCGGGTCGAACATCAACGGCTGTGTGCTGTGACCGCTCAGGCGAGACGATGGCGCGTGGCTAGACGGCGCATGCCGTGGTGAAAGATAAGATATTATGTATAGATCTATCAATGGGCGTGTTCTAGCCTGATTGCTCTCGTGTCTGTTGACACAAGTGACTACGCACACCACGCCTGGCAGATAACCTATGCAATTTATGGAAGTCAGCTGAATCAAAACAGTGATTGAATTCGCCGGTCGCGACTGTACCACGCGCGAGAACAGTGCAGACACTCGCCCCACACGCACACCAATTTCAAAACGAAGCCAATAAGAGAATCTCGACATTCTCACCACCGGCTGAGCCGTATTGTGTATTCAAATAATTACTTCTACTTCCCGAACGTTATACACAACATGAGCAAACTTGATACCTGAAACAAAGACATTTTGGCGAACGGTATAATTGGCGAGAAAAACTTACGCGTTTCGCAATGCGATGTGCCGGGGAATACAGAGATACTGATGTGATCAGCAGCGTCCCTGGCTCGCGAGGATGGTCAGCGTGCGGTAGGCTTTGCTTAGTAGACACTCCTGTCGACATGTTCAGGAAGATTTATATACCTGACAAGATTTTTTGAATTCCGGGAGATTGATCAGCTGTTCAGCACGCTTGCTGTGTCACGCGGTCCCGTCGCGCTGTCTCGTATCAGATACAACAATATACTTTCGATGATGGCATTGCAGATTAACGATTAGAGGGATCTTTTAATGTTTTTGTCTTCTGCACATTTGCTCGTTGTTACATGGCTCCCAGGACTTCAATCGTGTTTAACGCCAATGGTTCAGTAGGAAAAACCGTTAGAACATACATCTACCGTATTTTATGCATCGCTCTATTGTTGGCCGGAATATGACTGTTTTCATTTCTGCGTACTTTAGTTACTTTGCAGCCACATATACGACTCATTCCGCTATGTGTCTAAACGTATAGCTATGGATATTCCGATTATTCTGATAAAGACAACAAAATGAGTGTATAACTAGCTGGTTTTGCGCACAGCAGTTGAACAAACTGTGCCGGTGTGTGGGCGATCTGGTGGCGCCTTCTTGAGGAAAGTTGTATTATTACGTTGGCTTGGCTGAACGCAAATATGTTTTATATAGATTCAGATCTTTATGAAAATATCAGTGTAAGTTGTTGATAACGTAGTGTGTGTATGTATGTTGTATATATGCGAGAATAACGTTGGCTGCTCTAAGTGGTCGTATTCATAGTTTGGTCGGAAAAGAAGATATTGCCATAGACTAAGTTGTTGTTTCAGTGTTTGCGTAGGTTTAGTAACGTGTCTAGTCTATTCACAGGTAAACGGGAAACAACAGGCCTTCATTCTTCTCGGTAACTATTGCCACTGCAAAACGCGGAAGAGTTACCATTTAAGATTCTACCGAACCATATTCCATGACGTGTTGACAACTAAGCCGTGCCTTTGAAAGAATTAATGAATTAATACTTCTTGATACATATGCCCAAATAATTGCATTTTCAAGCCCTATAAGACTTTCATTTACAATCTTTCTTATCCACCTTAGCTCCCTAGCGCATTCATCATTTTAACATTTTCAATACTGGTGATCGATTTTGAGATTGGCAACCTCCTTTGCGCCTGTGTGCATAGTTTCCCAGAGCCAGAGCTTCGGTGCAACATACGTATTGTTACCTTATTGTTATTGGTTGTCTTTTCATAAAGAAATGACACATTCAAAACGACCTTTATGCGATGTTCTTTGTTTGGTAAACGCCCTTGTCGACATTGTTGTCACAATTTAGAAGTATGCAAATGTCGATGTCATTAGGCTGTGCTAATATCAAACGATATGTAATCGTCCACTTACATGAAGACTGGATCTAATGGGCGGTGGTTGGAACCGATGACGCTGGAGTACTGTTTGGAGAAACAATCATATCGTAGGTGAGACCATTGTAGTGTAGACTTAGTTACTGAGAAACCAACCCGCAGAACATAAGTGAACCAGTGTTCTGTGGTCTGAGAGAAGCATGAAGCAAAAGGTGCAACAGGTAGCCTGTGAAATATCGGAATCGACCACGGCGGAGACGGAGACGGAGACAGCGATGAAAAAACATATTTTTGCCCGCGTCAGACTATGCGTCACGCAAATAGTGTTATACCTGCCAACTCTCCAGGAATATCCGTGAGTCTCCTTGACCCTGGCTGTATCTCCCGGTTTGCCAGACTACAGGTAATTCTCCCGGACTTCCCCTTAAAATCTGCAACAGCACACTCCCTTCCCGGCTTCCGATGTCATCCGAGACATATTAAGTACTGAAGCGCTGAAGTTCCAGCGAGAATTCCCTCAAGATCCGGGACAGCGCGACGAGATATTGCGACCCGGGAAGCTTGCTAAACCGCTGATGAATCTCCCGAAATTCACTAACGTTGGCAGATATATAATATCCTTGGTGATACGAAGCCTCTTGTTATAAGATTGCCTTTTACATTAGTTGTTTGCTTAGTCAGCAACATGTCATATGTTGTTGAAAAGTGGTCGGTGTGTCGTATTTTCTAACACTTTTCGAGGTTGCACAATCTGTTTTATCAAATTGTACCAATTGTGTAGGTTATCGATTACCATGGTGGAAACACCGCTCTTTTAGCGATTTTGTTATAAATACAAACATCCATCTCTCCCTCCCTATCCCCCTATTTACCTATCTTCCTCTCCTCCTCTCTCACTCATTCCACATTTTCCTCTCTCGCGCTCTCTCCCCCTCTCCTCTCTATCCCCCCATTTCTACCTCTCTCTTTCTCCCTCTTTTCCCATCATTGTTTCCTCCACGCATCCCCTCCCCACATTTCCGTCGGAGTCACCCCATCTCCCCTTCATCTTCCTCCCCTAAACTCTTCTGTGTCTCCGCTCTCTCTGTCTCTCTCTCTCTCTCTCTAGCCATATATTAGTTTTCCACGCTAACAATTACTGGCACTATAGGGAGCCCATGGTCCAATCGCCCCATAAACACGCCATTGTATCTCGTTGTTTTCTTTCGTCTCAGCTGTAATACAAGGATAATCAACGCAAAATAGTTTGTTCTCGAAATAGTCGCTAGATGACAGCACACGCACCACATTCATCTGCCTTCAACACACACATGCAAACACGCTCTCACGCATGCTCGCTCGCTGGCACGCACGCATGCACGCACGCACGCACGCACGCACGCACAGACACACACACACGCGCGCACAGACATGCATACATGTACCTGCGCACTTACCCACACGCGAACACGGGAACCTGTGTACAGGCGGACTTGCACGTACAGTGTATATGCGCACATATACGCATACGCGCTCGCCCACGCGTCTTTGAACATATTACATCCTAATTATCGACCAGGTCTGCGGAAAGACTTAACATTGCGAGACGAAATAAATGACTACATTTCAAAACTGGACCTAACCCTTCCACCTCAATTAGAACTCCGCTATTTGACAAAACCTGGCGAAAGGATTTCTTTGTACAGAAATGCTCCGTTCTGTGCGTCACTACCATGTGGCTGACCAACATATGCCAATGATTCATGACTATGACTATCTGGGTGTTACTGTTAGGGTGCTGGTTATCGACATTTTAAAATACTAATTGAGGAGGAAGGAGGGAGTCTGAGAATTACTACGCTCTATGAGAATAGGTAAATGTAGACAATTGTGAACGGCCTCTTATTGAAAAGACAAGATTCAGCACACGAAGTTGCGAAACAGTTTATGACGGACTCGTCTGCTCGACGCTTCACTGGACTGTGTCTGGTCCACCCAGCACAAGCCAACAGTTGAACCAGTTCAGCGACCCACATCCCTGTGAAAGGGGTAATCTCATGGGCGGGGCAAGGTGACCACTTTTGTGCTGATAACCACACGGTCATCTGCATGCACGCACACAGGCAAATGCGCGCAGTAGCAATCATCTACATATCTACATACGCACACGCACACGCACACGCACACGCACACGCACACGCACACGCACACGCACACGCACACGCACACGCACACGCACCGGCACGGGCACGGGCACGGGCACGGGCACGGGCACGGGCACGGGCACGGGCACGGGCACGGGCACGGGCACGGGCACGGGCACGGGCACAGGCACAGGCACAGGCACAGGCACACGCACACGCACACGCACACGCACACGCACACGCACACGCACACGCACACGCACACGCACACGCACATATGCACGCGCAAATGCATATACACAGAACAAACGGAGACACGGACATACACGTATACATTCATACGCACACGCGCGCACGCGCGCGCGCACACACACGCACACACATACACGCACACACGCGCGCGCACACACACACACACACACACACACACACGTAGATGCGTACCTCACGCGAACGCACTCCCACACGCGCGCATCTGCACGCACACGCAAGTTCACGCGTACCCGCACAATCGCCCACACACTTACGCCCATGTGCAGATACGCATAAATAAGCACACACGTACACACGCACCCGCACATACTGATCCGCTCGCGCACACACACACACACACACGCACACGCACACACACAAAAACACGCTGTCGCACATGCGCACACGCACATAAATGCGCACCTTTGTGGAGCGCAGTGGCACAGCGGTAAGAGCTTCGGACTCTCGATTGAGATATGTTCATCCTTCCCCAGTTTTCTTCCTCGTCATCTCTGTCCTTCCATGCCTACTGCTTTCTTCCCTGTCCCCGTTATCCTTTCATAACTCCCCGCTCCATGTCTCGCCTCTCCGTCCCTATATATCTTTCTACACTCAACCGTGTTCCTCCTGTCCCCTCTTTTCCGCCCACCTACATTCCCCATTTACCTCTCTCCCTTCCTCCATCTCCCCCTACATGTCGATTTCACTACATTTCCCTATTCCGATCTCCATCCTTGTCTTCCTCTGCCCCTCTGTTCTCCTGTCTTCCCCTATCTCCGTCCATGTATTCGATGTTTTCCCTATTTCCGTCTCCCTTTCTCTATATATCCCTCTCCTTTCTCCCTCTCTCTCCCTTCTTCTTTCTTCAGACCTTCACCTCTATCCCAGTATCTTTCACACCCTTTCACCCTCTCTCCCAACCTATTTCCCTCTCTCTTCCTCCTCCCTTCTTTCTCTCTCCGTCTTTCCATCATCACTATGTTTTCACCCGTCTCTTTGTCCATGTATACTACAACATATTCTGCCCGGGTCAGACTATGTGTCACGCAAATAGTGTTATACCTGCCAACTCTCCAGGTATATCCGGCAGTCTCCTTGACTATGTGTGTATTTCCCGGTCTGCCAGACT
Organism: Paraescarpia echinospica; assembly: GCA_020002185.1. Lineage (NCBI taxonomy): Eukaryota > Metazoa > Annelida > Polychaeta > Sabellida > Siboglinidae > Paraescarpia > Paraescarpia echinospica. The sequence continues at coordinate 51,163,427 of CM034533.1, read as the reverse complement.
ACATGCAATTCTCCCGGAATTTCGCTTAAAATCTGCAACAACAAACCCCCTTCCCGGCTTCCGATGTCATCCGAGACGTGTTAAGACGTACTGAAGCGCTGAAGTTCCAGCGAGAAGTCCCCCACAGCACCCCGCCCCGTCTTCCGATGTCAAGATCCGTGACAGCGCGACGAGACATTGTGACACGGGAAGCGTGCTAAACCGGTGATGAATCTCCCGAAATTCACAAACGTTGGCAGATATATAATATCCTTGGTGATACGAAGCCTCTTGTTATAAGATTGCCTTTAACATTAATTGTTTGCTTAGTCAGCAACATGTCATATGTTGTTGAAAAGTGGTCGGTGTGTCGTATTTTCTAACACTTTTTGAGGTTGCTCAATCTGTTTTATCAAATTGTACCAATTGTGTAGGTTATCGATTACCATGGTGGAAACACCGCTCTTTTAGCGATTTTGTTATCAATACAAACATCCATCTCTCCCTCCCTATCCCCCTATTTACCTATCTTCCTCTCCTCCTCTCTCACTCATTCCACATCTTCCTCTCTCGCGCTCTCTCCCTCTCTTCTCTCTAGTCCTCCATTTCTACTTCACTCTTTCTCCCTCTTTTCCCGTCATTGTTTTCTCCGCTCACCCCTCCCCACATTTCCGTCGGTGTCACCCCCTTTCTCCCCTTCATCTTCCTCCCCTAAACTCTTCCATGTCTCCGCTCTCTCTGTCTCTTTCTCTCTCTCTCTCTCTCTCTCTCTCTCTCTCTCTCTCTCTCTCTCTCTCTCTCACTCGCTCGCTCTCTCTCTCTCTCTCTCTCTCTCTCTCTCTCTCTCTCTCTCTCTCTCTCCCTCTCCCCCTCTCTTTCTCTATTTATTTTTCTCTCTCCCTTTCTCTCTCTTTCTGACCCCGTCTCTCCAACCCTCTCTCTTCCTATCAATACCTATCTCTCTCTCTCCCTCCCCCCTCTCTCTCTTTCTCTTTCACCCCTCTCTTTCCCTTACCGTCACGCTCCATTTCCCGCCTCGCCAAATCTCCCTCCATTCCTTTATTCCCTACGTGATGTCTTCCCTATATCTCCACCCTTTCCCTCTATACCTCCCTGTCGTTCCCTCTCACCCTCTCTCCCTGTTTTCCTCTCCATTTCCCCCTCTCCTTCTTTCCCTCTCCCTCCATATTTCCTCTCTCTTCATGTATCAAATCTCATACTGATGCGCTCGCACACACACACACACACACACACACAAACACACACACACACACACACACACACACACACACACACACACACACACACACACATACACACACACATTCACATTCACACACACACTGTCGCACATGCGCACACACACGTAAATGCGCACTTTTATGGAGCGCAGTGGCACAGCGGTAAGAGCTTCGGACTCTTGATTGAGATATGTTCATCCTTCCCCAGTTTTCTCCCTCGTCCTCTCTGTCCTTCCATGCCTACTGCTTTCTTCCCTGTCCCCGTTATCCTTTCATAACTCCCCGCTCCACGTCTCGCCTCTCCTTCCCTATATATCTTTCTACACTCAACCCTGTCCCTCCTGTCCCCTCTTTTCCGCCCACCTACATTCCCCATTTACCTCTCTCCCTTCCTCCCCTCTGTTCTCCTGCCTTCCCCTCTCTCCGTCCATGTATTCGATGTTTTCCCTATTTCCGTCTCCCTTCCTCTATATCTCCTTCTCCTTTCTCCCCCTCTCTCCCTTCGTCTTTCCCTCTTTACCTCTCTACCTATCCCTACCTATCTCTCTTCAGACCTTCACCACTCTCCCGGTATCTTTCACACCCTGTCACTCTCTCTCCCAACCCATTTCCCTCTCTCTTCCTCCACCCTTCTTTCTCTCTCCGTCGTTTCATCATCACTATGTCTTCACCCGTCTCTCCGTCCATGTATACATCTGTTTCCTTATATCTGTCTCCCTCCCTATTGTCTGTGCCTCTCGCCTCCTCACCCTTTCTCCCATCCAATACCTCAGCTTCTTTTCACCTCTCCCTCTATCCCTTTGTCCCTTTCTCGCTCTCTCCCCTTTTCCCCTCTCCGCTCGCCCTCTCTCCACTGTCCGTCTCCCATTTCTCCCTCTAAATCTCTCTCCCTCACTCACTACATCTTTCTATCCTTCTCTCTCCCCTTTACACATCTGCCCCTCTGTTCCTCTGACCGCTATATCTCTCTCCCTCTATATCTCCCTCCCTCCGATCCCCTTCTCCCCACTCCCACCCTACTTCCCCGCCCTCCTTCCCTTTCTCCCACTCTCTTCTCCCTGTATCTTTTTCCGCTTAACTTCGTTGTGTATAACATAATATGATTCTACCCATTCTGCCAAGTGGCTTGGTTGTGGGAGGCGACGTTATTGTCGGTTGTAGAGAGACGATCAAGGCGACGACACTTTCAAAGTTATGCTAATTTGTCAATAGAAAGAGACGGGTAGGTAGTAATAGATGGATTACATCAACCATATGTATACATACATATATATATATATATATATGAATATATATATATATATATATTCTTTGCATGTTGGCTGCGATCTAAATTCCGGTCGCTGGACTTGCTTGGCGACCCATGCCTTCGAACAGTTACCAGTAACCCTTCTTCTATCCCACTTCAATAGACCGTCTATTAATCGCATTTATATGATCGGAAATCGCGGCACTGAAACCACAGATGAACCCAACCACCCGGAACGTCATCGGAAACCAAAACAGACCCATTCAGTTCTCTAACGACGCGTCGCCGAAGAATTCAAGCTGAAAAACAGGCACCGAATGACCCGGACTCGACCATTCATAACAATTGCGCCCTGCGAGACAATTGTGATCACATAATAGAGCTGCCGCAAGCTACGTTGACAAATGTCTGGCGAGATTATGTGTTGTGCACCTGCCTATTCGTACAGTGCCTACGAATATATATATATATATATATATATGTGTGTGTGTGTGTGTGTGTGTGTGTGTGTGTGTGTGCGTGCGTGCGTGCGTGCGTGTGCGTGCGTGTGTGCGTGCGTTCGTGCGTGTGAGTATTATTAGACGTCGGTTGTCAAAACTACTTAGATTAATGTCCATACAAAACGTTTTACAATTACTAACAAAAATGCCTATCTCCGTTGGTGCTATATCAACACCGACGCAGAAGTTGATCTCCGGAGTATTCGTAGCACTTGACGTTTGTTATAACGTAAATTTGAACAATCTTTCGCCTCGTTAATGCAAGTTGTATAAAACGTGCCCAAGCGATCAGCAGTCGTCGGAACAATCGCAGTAAATAGGCGTAGTGTAATGACCAATAGATTTACGCCCGTCTGACGTACATTATGAACCCTGATACCGTCCGTTAAAACATAACCCAATGGAAATGTCGAACAAACAAAAGCGCCCACTTTCTTCTGTCGTCTCGTTGATGATCCCCTGAATAACTACTTCAGTTTAGCGACAATCACGACGAAGGAAGCCGCAACACTATAACATATTTGAAAGATAATTGCCTGTTAGTGGAAGTCATGTTTCCTTTGTGTTACGACGACTTTGGATAATACAGTGCCTATGTTTATAGTCTGTGGTAAATGCGGAGGTGTCAGGTTGAATTTGCTATAGACAATTTTTATTTTGATAGATGGGAAAAGAGGGAAGAACAACACAATTTCAGAAGAGGTAGGAGACAAGCAACATATGTCAGCATGTGGTTCCGATTACTACGCCATCGAAACATTTTGAAATTAAGATAAAACGCTATTACCTGTCGAATATAATAAGTGCATCAATAAATGCTAATTCTTTTAAACGTAACAAACACCTAAAAAGATGCAATGTGATATGAAAAACACAAACACCAATCAACCAAGGGATCCTACCAGCTATTACATGTATACGATGTAACCATATATGCTCAGTTTAATTCGTATGCCTTCGTGGGCTGTATGTAGCACACTGGTTAACCAGTCCCTGACGCTCTTTACCAGGACCATCATGCTTTACTTTCTCAGCCTACTGTGATTCACACAGTCGTTAATAGGGTGTTCACATTACTGACGTGTGGTCAATCGCCTGTTTTTATAAGACGTATGCATCACGCACTCTTTGCAATTAGAAATGCATAACAACCATGTGTTTACTAGTAAAACATTATATAAGGAATGTTATTATTATTAATCGACATAGCTGTTTTAGTCCACGTAAAACATGTTAGGTGTAAACTCGCCACGCATGAAAGTAAACATTTAATTAATTAACTAATAAATTAATTAAAGTGTTTGCTCCGTTATGGAGCGCAGTAGCGCAGTGGATAGAGCTTCGCACTCTCGACTGAGAGAACCCGGGTTCGAATCCTCTGCAGCGGTGTTGAACCTTGAACAAATTCGTTTACTCTACATTGCTACGAATAGTTTTCGTGCATTAATTGCAACATGGCTGAATGTTTCCCAGAATAATCGAGATGGTGTTCGATTGAACAGGTCTGCCAGGGAGTAAAGTGTAAGGCGAATTTAGCAGTTTGAGAACTGGATACTACGCTATATAAGAACTTACCTTTACTTTTTTAGACGGAGAAGGTAGCAGCGACGCCGACGCCGACTTCGATTACTGGGAAGATTCCCGGGGACAGGGGGGTGACATACTGCCACACCGACAAGGCAGTAGAAGTCGATATATCTACTTCTAAAATTAACTGTTTCATACAATAATCGAGATGGTGTTCGATTGAACAGGTCTGCCAGGGAGTAAATTGTAAGGCGCTTTTAGCAGTCCTGGGGACTGGATACTACGCTATATAAGAACTTACCTTTACTTTTCTAGACGGAGATGGAGACGGCGAAGACGATGTCAACAGAGGCACCGACGGCGATGGCAACACAGGCGGCGACGACTCCAACGACGTAGACGGAGAAAGTAGCGGCGACGCCGACGCCGACGCCGATTACTGGGAAGATTCCCTGGGCGGGGGGGTGACATACTGCCACACCGACAAGGCAGTAGAAGTCGATATATCTACTGCTCAAATATGTTTACAAAAATGGAACAACTTGGTTTTGGAAAGCTCGGTGACTGAGACGTAGTCGGCGAGGGACAGAGATACGGAAACGGCGACGACTCGGTGACGTAGACGACGCTGGTGACGACAAAGGAAACTGCGACGGAGAGGGAGACGCGGCGACGACGGCGACGTAGACGACGGAGACTACCGCGACAAAGATTTAGGGTACAGGGAATATACAAGGCATGGGTTAATTTCAATTGTTAATTGGTAATTTGTTAATTCAATTAACTTACTTTAATTTAATTAATTAAGTTTCTCAATATATGCAAGTTAATTCAATTTAACTAATTAACTTTTTCTGGAAGAGGTTGATTTAATTTAATTGGTAAAATCTCAATTAACTTTCAATTATCTTTGTTTTATTTGGCATTATTCCTCTAGTGATAATCACTAGCCTACTGTAATTGGTTAACGCCCGGATAAATATAAGCACGACAGTCGTAGATAGTGCTAAATATTTTCCCCTAGATACGCGGTTGCACAGAAACGTCAACCGGATCAAATTTAACGCCCGGATAAATGTAAGCGCGACACCGGTTGAATCGGTCACGTGACTTTCAACATGGCGAATTATAAACGCAAGGTAAGTAGCATTGTACAAAATATAAACTGAAATATGTAGTTTTCAGTTTGCTTTTTACATGTGATAACGCAATGATATACATTTTACTTGAGCAAAATATACAATGAAGCGTGTAAATATGTATTTGGAATATCGAACAAAGTGAGATAAGGGTTTTTCTTAATTATCGCCATGATTCTCTTCTTCTTCCACGGCACTAGTTCCTGTAATCCACTACCGTCATTACTGACGACTTCGTGGATGGTGTGGTGTTTGTTGCGTGCGCCAGGTGTGCGGGTGTGCAGTGATGGTTGTAACTGTTTATAAAATCATGTGCAAGTGCAAGTTAAAAACAAACAGTGGTCACTCTTACATAGTTAGAATTTGTTTGCGGCAGTGTCGGCAAGGCACTGCTTGAAAGTATCTACTCTAGAGAGGGAGATTGAACTGATTGGGCGGTTAGGTTATTCCAGGGTACTATTGTGGCTATAAAAAAGGAATGTTGGAAAGCCTGTGGAACGTTGAACCATTAATTGGAACGGATGCCCTCTGCACCCCTCAGCTAAGAGTTCTGTGGCGCAGTGGGTACGGGCTGGCTTTGTGTACTATATTATAAGCTGGCATGGATGTCGACGAGGCCGTTTTGAATTGTATACATCATGTTGAGCCTCGCAACACTTCTGCGCTGTTCTAGGGACTGCCATTGCAATTGATGGAGCATCGAGGTTGGGCTGCTGCGGCGCCGCCAGTCACCATAAATGTATCTGGCAGCATGCGTCTGTACCATCTCCAGTTTGTCGATGTTTCGCTTGGTGCAGGGTCCCAAATGTCAGAAGCGTACTCTATTCTTGATCTGACGTATGTTTGATAGCAGCATGATTTAACTGGTCTGAGTTGCTGGTGTTGCGTTTAAGGAAGGCGAGGGTGCTATTGGCTTTTTAATGATGGTGTCCATGTGGTGGTTCCAGGACAGTTTGCTATTGTTGTTGACTCCTAGGTATTTGCTATGTTGTGTAGGTGTTCCCCTGTAGATACTGCCAAGTCCATTCCTGGAGCCTATTGAGTCCTCCTGCAGGCCCACTGAGTCTTCCACGCTGCTGATTCTGCGATACAGTAGGCTGTCATCTGCATACATTTTGATGTTTGATGTCACGTAGTTTGCAGCATTCGAAATAGCGTTTGACTTTATCCGGGACAACTGATTTTTGGCCCGGACAAGTAAAATGACTCTACATGGTTATTCGGTGGACAAGTGAAAATTTACATTAAATAGTGACGCGTGCAACATTGCATACTTCTTATTTGAGGAAATTAAAACGTAGACTTTGTCTATTTTTTCAAAAACTCTTAAGTAACTTTTTCTCTAATTTTGCATAGGCATTTCGTATTTGATTCAATCATTCTAAGGGCTCCAAATGTCCCCTAAAATGCAAAATTTGTTAACTAAATGGTCTACTGTAGCAGCAGCTCTAGCAGGATTCCAGTCCTTTTGTTCAACTAATCCCTTTTCCCACAACATCTGTCACACCTCACTGTGGCTGGCTGGTTAAAGTGTGACTAATATGTAATTGGTCACTGGCAGAGGCTTGGGTCACTGTGGTCCTATTTCTTTTGCAGTCCGCGGAAACGCCGGAAGCGGAGAAAGCGGAGAGGGTCAAATAAAGTAGACTTCGGCGCACATCGGGGATGGTAGCAACCGCCTTGTTATCGCCCATAAACAACATGGACGCAGAATCACTAGCCGAGTCATTTTGTTAGTTCTTAAACTACGATGATGCTTACAACATTAAATATGTTACATCTGCTCACAAGTTCACATCATGTGCTGTTATGTTATTAGTCAATCATTTTTAATAAAAAATATGCATTTATGTGATCTGTGTATGACATACACCGCATTGTTGTTGCTTAATCTGCAGTGCCTAATAACGCAAGTGTTCGCCACGTATAGCAAGCAAATAGGGTGGAACAAATGGATACCCGAACAAATAAAAACATTGAGTATTGCAATAATATTTACGTTAAAATATATATTTATTCGTGTACTGTGTATAATTGGAGGGCAAATTGTAAAAATAGTGTGTACACCTACTATCAGACCTGGGTTTAATTCACTTTTGACACTTCCAATTCAATTGCAATTCATGTGTATTTACCAAGGATCAATTCCAATTCAATTTTATTTTATTCAAATAAAATTCAAGCATATTGTTGATAAATTAATTTCCAGTTCAATTAAGAATTGAACCCAGGTCGGCCAACTAAATATTGATAGTTATGTGCGCAATATCATATTTAATATGTAACATATTAAAATCATATTGTGCTGTAGGTACCAGGGCATGGTACTTACACATCAAAGATGGGACATATGTGTGTTGTGTTTAATGATGTAACTATTAGAAATAAATAAGAAAGAAAATTCTTATCAAATAAAAGCATGCATGGTATTGCGTGATGTAATCCCATATGTTCACATTACATGATTGTACACATTTTTACAAGACACATTGTATATGTCCCACTTCTATTGTACGGTCCTTCAAGAAGCTGCAATGCTGGGTGTATAAAAAATGTGGTTGTGTTTGCAAGACAAACAGTTCCCTTTAACACATTCCAATACGTATTGTTTAATTTGCATTACACTGATTCACGGAAACTGTTTGAGAGTAGCTGCCTAACCTGAAGGAGAAGAGAAACAATCTTGGATCATCATCAATGTCACGATCATAGTCTATGCAATATTTGTGTTTTCATGATGTAATTTTTTTGCAATGGAGAAATAAAACAGTTGAATTGCATTATGATGTTACCCTTACTAAATAAGTGTATTTAATGTATGTACAAATAATTCCATGCAACAAAGGTGCATGTTCATATCAGTATGTAGGCATTTGTTATGCAAGAAATACATTTTGACTGTCACAGGAGTGATATTGAGTAAACAATAAAAAATACTTATACAATCTCTTCAGGGTTCAACTTAAGTATTCAAATACTGTATATGATTGATTTGTTTGTATGTTTTTATTAATCACTTAAAAAATCATCACTTCAGATAGAAAAGTGGTAGGGGCGACATCAAAACTACATTACATATGCTGCAGGCAATTATGGGAATCAGTGGATGTGCACAAATAGTACTATTTTGTATGCAACATTCAAACACCAGCAGGAATTGAACCTGCCACACATCACTGGACCACTATGAACCCCACTGCTCTGACGCGTGGTAACATTGCATGAATTACAACATAGAAAATAACAGTAATCTATTTCAAATTATATATTTTTTTTTTAAATCTACCAGTATTTACATACACTAAAGGATTTGTTATCAGACAACACATGGGAAGCAATTCTTTGCTTAGCAATTCTCAGCTCACTTAGTCCCTATGTACCCCAGTTTTATTAGCAGCATAGAACAGAGCTCCAAAATGTTAATAGGAATCACCACTGATAGACCACCAGAGATCAACATTACTGTTTGCTGAGGGGTGAATTAGCATAAATTTGTCAATGTCCAAAGTTCAGCATCCCCTTTGTACATGTACTTTAGCAAGATGGTACCATACTATGCTGGTGCAGGTTGCATGACTTGAGTCAACATAACCATTCAGAACACTCATATTACAGTACATGGCACAAGTCCTGCATAGCACTGTCTCTTCTGGGAACAGGGCAGGTATTTTATTATGGACTTCCTGGCTTATGATTAATTAAAGAAAAAGGGCTGTTTGCTTCAGTGGATATTCACTGGGGCTTCATTGCCCATCAATGTGCAAAAACTTAAGTCACAACAAAACAGCTGATGTTGCCGATTTTAATTAAAATTAAATTGGAATTGAATAGAATGAATTTAATAGTAATTTATCCTTCTTGTGAGCATATGTTGAAATTAATTGGAATTGATCCTTGGTAAATACACATGAATTGGAATTGAATTGGAATTGACAAAAGTGAATTGAAGGTTTGATAGTAGGCCTACACACTATTATTACAATTAGCACCTCCAGTTATACACATTACACGAATAAATACATATTTTAACGTAAATAATATTGCAATACTCAATTTTTTTTTATTTGTTCGGGTATCCATTTGTTCTACCCTATTTGCTTGCTATATGTGGTGAATACTTGCGTTATTAGGCACTGCAAATTAAGCAAAAACAATGCGGTGCATGCCATACATGCATCACATGAATGCATCGACACTGGGGGGACTGGCACAGGCGTTACAAATAGTGTTTATTTTTTTACAATGTTAATGCATACGTTTTAGTAAAAACGATTGACTAATAAGATAACAGTCTATTCTATTTGACCCTCTCCGCTTTCTCCGCTTCCGGTGGCTCCGTCAAATAGCATACGGCCCCTGTAATAAAGCCCTCAATGCTAATACTGTTCTGCTGACAGTGGGGTTTGCAGCAGGTACCATAAACACTTCGACTGCATAACCGAACTAGTCGGGAAGCACTTATTTACATCCCTGCCAACACTACAAACAGTTGCCATTACACGAACCATGCACATGTAGGCCCTAAGCCTACACATCAATCAATCAATTTATTTCAAACATATAGAAAGAACATATCAAGTCAAGATAAGTCAGGAATCAAAATCAAGCCAGGCGTATAATATACAAAGTAAATTATATGTAAGGACATAAGTAAAAAGGAAAGAAATATTTTTTGAAAAGGAGTAGATATGAAGTTTTAAACTTTTAAAATATTTTACACAGCATATAGCCATACAAAATGAGAAGTTGTAACCATACATATGCACACTAAAATCTACGTGTATATATTCAAAGATTCACTACAGTGATACATAATGAAAATGGTTATCTGCTTTTCAATACTTGCATCAGGGATATACCTCTATGTTAGTTTACATAACATATTTGTTGAACAGCATATGGACGTAGTGATGCTTAAATTTATGTTTTGTCTTTATACTAGCAAACAATGTTTTTAATTGGTTCCACAATTGTACACCGAACACAGATAGGGACATGGTCCTCATATCGATACGCACATGTTCTCCCATAAACTGATGTGTTCTACGTATGGTGTATGATGGTGAGCTCATTACAAATAACTGTTGAAGGTCATTTGGTAAGACATTATGAAATGCGTCGAACGTAAATAAAATATTTTTTAGCTCAACTAAATCCTTGAGTTTTAAAATGCGAGAATTATGAAACAAGTTATACGTATGATCACATCATCTGGCACCGTGGATCAATCATACCACTCTTTTTGTAGCAATATAATACATTGTATGTTTGTCTCGTAGGTGTTTCCCCATATTTCAGAACAACACATCAAGTGGGGTAAGAACAATGAATAATACAAATTACGTATGCTAGATTGGTCTATGCAATGGCTAACTTTGTACATTACAGATGCTACTTTTGATAACTTAGAGATTTTACCGCGGTAATATTGTTCTTCCAGTTTAATAATTCATCAGTTAAGACACCTAGAAATGTATTAGCCTGAACTTTCTTTATAGCATTATTGTTGATAATAATTGTAGCATCTTCTTTATGTCTGTATCTCCAAATAATATATAATTAGTTTTATAAATGTTCAGTGATGATTTGTTTACACAGAACCACATATATATCTTATTAAGCTCCACACATAATTCATTTACCAGATCTGGTAAGTGGCTATAAGAGTGAAATAGATTTGTGTCGTCAGCGAATAAGATCAATTTCAACAGCTTCGCACATTACACATGTCATTAACATGTATTAAAACAGTTGCGGACGTAAGATAGAACCTCGTGGGACACCGCACGATATCCGTAAATGATCAGACATAATATCCTTCGTAGCTAACATATTGTGTTCTATTTGATAAGTACCTTCATATTCACTGATAAGCAACACCACGAATACCATTAAATTCCAGTTTCTTACATAGTAGTTGGTGGTCTACTGTGTCGAAAGTTTTTCTTAGGTCGATAAATATCCAAATAGCATGTTTTCTTTTATTTAACAAATTGGTAATTTCAGACACGACTTCTACAAGAGCATGTGTGGTAGACATTTTCAATACATTACACATTTTTATAAATGTATTAAACCTATTGTTATATAACTTTTCAAATTCATTGAAAAATTGTGGAGGAAGGAAATAGGTCTATAGTTATTGATATCGCTTTTGCTTCCTGATTTAAAAAATGGTATGACCTTGGCAACTTTCATCTTTTCAGGAAAAGATCCAGTTTTAAAATATATGTGTGTTACTGGTTTTATAATAGACGCAATTACACATTAACAAATCTGAAATCGATGCCATCACAGTCAGAAGACAGTTTCCTTTTACAACTGCTTACAACACGTATAACTTCAATTTCGTCAACTGGTGACAGGAACTTACTTTTCTTATATCTCTGAAAGTTAAATAGTGGTATGCAGATACTTTAGGCGGCATGTTTATGTTTTTCGCTAAATTAAGAATTTGTTGAATGAGTTAGCTATCTCTGTTTTGTGTTCAACCTTGCCTAGTTCTTCAACGAAATTATTAGGATAGTTGGATTGTTGTATATTTGTTCCCATTACAGTTCTTATAATTTTCCATGTTTCTGAAATATTATTTCGGTGTTCGTCTAGTATTTTAATATAGAAAACTTTTTTGATGATCTCAAAATTGATCTATGTTTATTTGTTATGTATTTTGCATCGGGTTTCTGCGGCTACTGTCCTACATGACAGGAATATTTTGTAGAGACGGTTTTTCTTTTTACATGCATTTTCAGTTCATTTGTAATCCAAAGGTTATTTGCATAACGATTATCGGTGTTTACAATTTGTTTTACAGGGCAATATATGTTTATTAGATCTTGAAAATCACATATAAAATTGTTGTATGCCACGTTAACATCTAATGTGTATGCCACGTTTAGCCATATGCGCTGATTTAACTCATTTTTAAGATTGCAAATCGTATAGTTATTTATATTCTTCTCTACTTAGGAGAACTTGAACACCTGCATGCAGTGTGATTACGGCAAATTGCAAAACTGGTAGATGATCACTGATATCATTATTCAGAAGGCCACTATTTACTTGAAACTGCATTTCATTCGTAAAAATATTATCAATAAGTGTTGCCGTAATATTGATAATTCTACTCGGCTTGGTTATTAAAGGGTAAAGTCCATAACTACATCGGATCTAAGAAAACCCTTGTATAGTTGTGCAAGTTGTGCATCAATATTGAAATATCCACATATAAACATAGTCTTGTTGCGTTTTATACCACTAAGAATGATTTCTGCGGATTCACAGAAGGCGCTTAAATTGGCGACTGTCGTTGTATATATGCAAATAACAATTACATTTTTCATATTCAACTCTACCGTTACACATTCAAAAATAGGGAGGGGAGGGGGTCCTGTTGGAAATTGTTCGCCACTGCGCCGCTGTAACTTCAGCTTCTCCGCTGTCTCGGTTGTGAACTCACGACATCCGAACAAGGGGGACAGTGCTGTTGAAAATTTATTTGTTTACGTCGCGCCGCTGCTGTCAATTTACCTTCTCCAGCCTCTCTCCGCTGTCTCGGCTGAAATGATGACATAGGAACATTTTTAGCCGCCACGCCGCCTATTACTGGGAGGAGGGGCAGAAAACCACATGTCTGCCCTACAATTGCACACACCTTTCACAGTCTACAAAAATACACATTAATCGTTTCATAAAATTTAGATTTCCATTCGCCATTTACGCTCGCCAGAAAAACAAACATTCAGGGTCACATTTAATGGGGGAAAGAACCATATGTCTGCTCCCCCGGAGAAATTCCAGGGGGACAGCTGCCCTCTATCCCCCCCTATTTCCGCTCTCATGGTAATCACTGGTGTTTGCACATAGCCAGATCGGCAAGGCATCTGATCTGGTCCTTCTTGTCACGTACTTTTACAAACACTGAGTAGTTCATCGTCCATGCACTGTCCGCACACTGCTCCCTTTTGGGACGACTGGCTTCACGAAATATATGTGCGTTTTGTGCAGTCAGATGATCGTTCAGAAAAATGTCCGTACCTTTCACGGCACGGCGTTTCCTCATCAACTCTGCCTTCTTACTTGCCAAATGCGGCTGCACGATAATGGGCCGCTTGCCATCTCGCCGAGCCGGTAGTTCGTGAATCACTGTGATGTCGTACGGTTGCATGACGACATCTAGTTTGGCTTTTGCAAACCCAACAAAATTTGCGAACACGGTATAATTTTTAATCTCATCGGTGTTAGTCGATGAATCGCTGCGCGTGTTTGGTATACGTGTCGGTGAGACGGCGGAAAATGCATAACTATGTGTTAAGACCACTGACGATGATGTTTTTCTTCTTTGAATTATGTTCAAGGTCGTTGAGTTTCGTCTCCAGTTTCTGTATCCGTTCATCTTTTCACTTGATGATCGCCATGTGGACAGCGATTCATTTTTCAGTGTCTGTTTTTGGAATTTTTATTTCCTAAAAGGATGAACACAGTAACTCGCGAGATTTCCTAATTTCAGCGATCTCTGATTTTGCTCCGGCTTGCTTCGACATGTTGCTGTGATGCATTGATCGGTGTTGATTGGTGATGAGCCGACTGGGAGACGACTATGACATAATAAGGGCTTTGCTTCCTCGCATGTCGCCAGGAACCGAGCTCTGATGTGACCAGCGGTCTCGCACGGTTGATCACGACACGGTCGTGTATTAAAATGCTCTTTTGGACACAAACGTACAAACCAGTGATTTTGGCGACCTCTAACATCCAGATACGAACGCACAAAAACGCTACCGATAAACCTTTGAAAGATAATCTTCGCTACGAGGGATCGCTGATGATGACATTGTTGAAAGACCTGTGTACATTATTGTATGTTATTTGTATTGTTAATAATATTATATGTTCTGTATACTCTTATTGCATATAATTTTGTCAATGCATGCTATGTTTAGTTGCCAGGTGGTAGCTCCGCTTTAGCCACGTATTGGTAAATGCTGTCACTGACTGGTTATACTTACCTAGTTTCTTTCTGTTTGACATGAAAACATATTATAATTTTACTCTGGCTAGGTTTTTTATGCTGGCTTACGTACTCTGAAGAACTGTGTTGTAAGAAACTTTTTTATTAACATGTATTTTATTAATAAATGTATGCATTTGTTTATTATATATTTTAATAAATTTTAATATATTACAACTATTTATCTTCATATTTTATAGTACTTTGTCGAAAGCTTTCTGAAAATCTAAGTAGATGATACCACTGGTGATCCCTCGTCTACCCACTTAGTGATGTCTTCAAAAAAACATAACATATTTGTTAAGCATAACCTCGCTTTTAGAAACCCATGTTGAAATGGATTTATCAAGTTATGTTTAAGAAGAAAATCCACCATATGGTCTTTTATTAGTTTTTGTAATAATGTGCGAATCACCGATGTTAAACTCACTGGTCTGTAATTATCTGACTTGTTTCTCGAACACTTTTTAAATAACGTTATAATGTTTGCTTCTTTCCATTCTAAAGGAACCACTCCCTCGTTTAATGACAAGTTGAATACTATTGCAAGCGGTATGCTAATTTGTTCTATTCACTGTCCTAAATAGTCTGATTCTCTCACCTTGAACTTAACCTCTGGTACTGGCAGTGAACTAATATATTCCCTGCATGTAAACACCAAACTAATACAGGTCTTCTGCCATTAAGAATCCCTCTGATATTATATTTCCAGCACATCTTCTAGAGGACAGTCATTATCCTGAACTTTCTGTTTGTTCTGAACATATGCATAAAAACTGTTGCTGTGATGTTTTATATTACAAGCTAACTTTTGTTCACAACTTCTCTTTGAATTTATAATTTCATTTCCAGTGCGTCTATATGATTTCAGCATCATTTGTTTGTACTTAATTGTTCTAATGGCTTCTTTCCATATATGTTTCTTTCTGGACCGTTTCCCTAGTTTCTTGAATGGAACAAATTTATCCACGATGCACTAAATTTCACCCCTTAATATATTTCAGCATTCTGTTGCTGTCTTATTCTTAAGTGTGTCATTTCAGTCTATTTTGTTAAATATTTCCTCATGTCCTTATATCCTCCTTTGCGGAAGTTTCTCCTGTACTGCTTTTTATTATTCCTTTCTGATTTTACTTTGATGGTAAAAGGTATCTGGTTGTGATCACTACTTCCAAATGGCTCACATATCTTGACATTGTGAACTAAGTCATTCTGTGATGACAAAACTATGTCTAACACATGTTATCCCCTTGTTGGTTCTAGCACATGTTGAGAAAAGAATCTATCTTGTACTGAAACTAAAACATTGTGGTCCTCACTCCCTGTACTCTGTAGAGATTTCCATTGTATATGTCCATGGTTAAAATCCCCAATCCCGTTTGCTTTCTTCCCGTATAGCATTTTATAGCATTTTACTTTTTCATTTTCTTCTTTGCTTATGTTTGGACTTCGATAAATTAACCCAACCGTTAACGTCTAGTTTCCTGTAACTATGTTACACCAAACAGCGTCTTCGCAATCTACTTTTCTTTCTAATGTACCTATGAAAGTTGCTGGTGTTGTTTTTGTTGTGATTTATAACAAAATACGTCAATAATGAATTAATTCGACTTCATTTAGCCGCTTCACATAAATTTGCATTTTATAGACAAGATAAAAATTTACAATGAATATTGCTGTAGCATTTCTGCTATTTTTGGATGTTTAATCTACTTTCCTGAGGTTTAATTTTATAAATGAGGAAGGTCAAGCCAGTAGATAGACATATTGTTAACCAACCGCCTTAGTTACGTAATTACAGCAACTCGGTTGCAGATGCGCTCAGTGAAGCGTGGTATTCTGTTGCTAGCGTTTCTATGCCAGCAGGTGGTTTCACTGTAATCTTAGAGGGTGTTCCACTATGCTTAGTTTGAATTGTATATTGCTTTAGCCAATAGAAATGATGGAAACCTGTCATATGATGTGTAATTAAGTCCGCATATATAAACGTCTGTTGTACGCATTTCGCCATCTGGGCGCTGGCGAAGGACTGGGACAGATCCAGGGTTGAACGAGACAGGTTGCCCTGCTGCCAAGAGAATGGCAAGGAAAGTCGTAAAGCGTGGTGGGAATCGTTAACGTGGGTTACGTTCCCAAGCTTGTGTGTGTGTGTGTAATATTCAGTGTCCAAAGTGACTATTCGATCGAACTTCGAAGAAACCATGCCGCCACGTCAGCAGTACTTTGAGACAACGTTCCGGTCGGCCCCAACGTATTTGCGTCGATGAGCGATGATCGCGACGCGCTCACCCAGCTTGGGCCATCCTCGAACAGCGGTCTCACAGCCACATCGTCAGAAAGCTTGACCGAATGCGACTCGCAGCGGCCGGCGGTAAACGTATACTGCCAGGCGTCGTCATTCGCGCAAACCCGTTCATCCGACTTCTCGATCGTTTGCGACAAAACAAGACCTCTCGTTCGAATTCGTAGCGGCCGGCGGTAAGCGTCTACTGCCCGGCTTCGTCTTTCAGTTGAACGTATTCAACTGACTTCGCAATCGTCTGCGACCGTGCGTGAACGGACGCGACTCGAGAATTCGCGGCGTACGACGGCAATCGTCAAGTGCCCGGCATCATCACTCGTGCGGCCGAGATACACCGTTCTAATTGTGTTCCGAGCTCGGCGTGTTGACTTCAACAAACGTTCGTATATATTCGAGATGGGACTAGCCCAGTATCAATGTCTATTTTTTGATTGAATGTATCTATTATTTGCTGTATTATGATTGGTAGTTATCTGTGGTTTTGAAGTGAGGTATTATCACCCTTGAAGTATTCTCATATATATTTATATGTGTGTGTTGTAACAGATTACTGTGATGAGAGTCCGCGAGGACTAGCTTATACTGCGTATTTATATTATGGGAGTTATTCTTAGATAACACTTGGCGCCTAGTGTATGGTCGTATAGCGGTATAATCCACCTTAGAAAGGAAGTGGAATTTGATAATCGAAAGATTCAGTGTTATTGTTTATTATATTCTATTAAGATTTGGTTACGGGATTTCTTTATTCTGTTTATTTAGTTAATCGAGATATTTACCAAAAGGTAGATCGAGATATTTACCAAAAGGTAGATATCTTGTAATAAAGTTTATTAAATTTTCCTCGTTCTTTGTTGCTTGTTCACGATAACCGTTCTTTCTCATGCGTTGACCTTGATATATAAGAACCCTACTAGACTGAGCCATCTAGTGTACGGAGACCTCGCTAATCCGTGACAGTTGCCAATGTGTATTATGTGTGGATCCAGTATTTCATAGTGTATAGTATAATGCTAGTTTAAGTCAAAGCTAAACGTAAAGTAACATTCTGAACACTTAGACCTACATATTTAATTGGGACTATGATAATGTATTATATATGGTGAGCTTATGAACCGATGATATGCATCCACACTGCTACACTATGCATTAGTAGCTGACTTTCATCACAAACATATGTTAGTTAATTATAAACACATACTTAGAGTGCCTTTGTCAAAAGGTGGCGCCTCTGTTGTTCACGTTCCCGTTACACGACGCTGCTTACGATCGACTCAGTAGCATTGACTGACCTAGATCTCTTTAATACAGGTCAGTGCTTAGTAGCAGGCCAAGCCATGACCCACCTGTATGACCGCCACAGGCATATCGCCGTGTAAAATGCGATTACCATCGATGATTGTCAACGAAAAGTTGTTCACGTCTTTTTGTTCATTTTCTTTTGACAGACATATTTACCTTCCTGATCGTGTGTCGCATAGGCCTACACGCAACATAGCATCATGAGTCATCAACGTGTTACGTAGGAATTCTCCCACATGATGACAAAAGGTTGCTTTTAGCAGAGCATACCTAGCCGCTGAATACAAAAAAATACCATGCAGTGACCAGGTCATGCACTTCGATAATGTTGTATGTTGTTGAAATTAATATACCCCCCCACACACGCATATGTACATTATTTTCCCAGCTAAAGTGCTGACGTTGTTATTAGGTTACCAGACCCGGTAGTTATCGATATGCATGGCTAACGTCAAACAACTGCTTTGCGTGCCAAGCACTGAGACAAGTGCCAGTAGGCGAACACGTTACGCCAATCACAGCTCTGTTCGCTTTGTACGGGAAATCCCCGTATTAAATCGGTCAGGGATCGTCCTAAATTTCCTAGAACTAGTTAGCTCATATTTTGACACCGTTCGTCGAGAAGGGGTCTAGCCAAAAATATTTTAAAGAAAAAAGGAAAGGAAATTAAAATACCTGCATTTTCATGAGGTCATCGATTGATGATAAAACGGTGCTTGTAGGTGGTCGTTGGCATAGGTGCATATGAGATGTGCATAATTAAAACAGAACTGTAAACGGATTGCAATTTTTAGTCCTTTGGGCCGAAGGTCCAAAGGACCATTGCCATCACTCTGTGTCCGCCGTCCGCCGTCCGCCGTTAGCTGCCGTATCTCAGAAACCGTTCAGCAACTGTTTCTGAAATTTTGCATAGACATACCTTAGGGCACTGCCACAATGCACGAGAAATCTATTTTTTTTTAATCATTCTAAGGGCTCCCTAGGATCTCCAAGGCCCCCAAAACTGGTAAATTTGTACATTTTGCCTATTTTTTTCAAAAACTGTTCAGTAATTTTTTCTTTAATTTTGCATAGACGTTCCTTAGGTTAGTGACACTCTACACAAGAAATCTATATTTTATTGAATCATTCTAAGGGCACCTAATGGCCCCTCAAAAGGACCCAAAAAACTAGTAAATTTTCACATTTTGTATATTAAAAAAAAAAACTCTTTAGTAACTTGTTCTCTAATTTTGCATAGACATTTCTTGTGGTAGTGCCAATATACACAAGAAATCTGCATTGGGATGGGAAACCCTTTTCCAACAACATCTGTCACATGCGGAGTCTGTATCTTGCATGGATCAGAGGTTGCCTTTTCTGTTATTTCAAAAAACTGTTCAGTAATTTTGTCTCTAATGTGGCATAGACGTCTCTTAGGGTAGTGTCATTGTACACAAGAAATGTATATTTGATTGAATCATTCTAAGGGCATCTCAGGGCCTCCCAAAAAGCTAAACCCTTTTCCAACAACATCCCACCCCACTGCAGCTAAGATTCTCTGGCTGATATTGTATGATGGAAACTGTGACTAATCTGTAGTTGGTCACTGGCAGAGGCTTGTGTCCACATACAGCATGCTTTAGATCCCTGTTAACCCATTAGCACTCAGTATGTTATTTCTATACAGTATCTGTTTCCTAAGAAGCTTGACCTAGATTCCAAAACAAATGATGCATGGTAGTTTTATCATTTTCTATAATTACAAGTAAGTGTAATTTTGAAGAGCATTGAATTATCTACATTATGATACCTTTTAATATGTTTTGCAATGAAATATGTTGACCATACTGAGCTTCGTAAATGGTAATTTTTTTAAATTAATCACATTTTGAGAATGCATGTCATTGTATGTGGTGTAACTTTTGTATGCTTCATTTTCTGCTGCTACAAGTTGCATTCATCTGAAAGATTATTCAATTACCTATCCAATGATAATACATATGTTGTGGTGTTGGAAATATATAGCTTTGGTATATTGTACACGAGGGTTGTGATAGGAAACCATTGGACATTGCGACAGTCCAGAAAGACAGTATGATATGTGTCACTATATGAAGTGTGACTTTCAGATACTTCATTTTGTAGTGCTAGGGGTTATGATGGGCCTCTCCATTAGCTCTCTATCTATTTCTGTGAAATATATCGTGATGTTATTAAATATTTCATAATAGTAAAAGAACAGTTGCGGAACAGTAAAATTAGGAATGTTTTAGTACTTATAACTACAAATAGTGATATTCAATTCACGTACATCAAGTATATATTCGGATTTACGCAATAACAAGAATTACTAAGATATGGAAGGTGGTTGAGAAGGGAGATCAATGAAATCATTATAAAGTTGGAGCCTGGCTGCTCAGCCATGGGCTTAGCCAGCTCCTTAGGCTAAGGCTAAGCTGCAACTGTCTTTGAGTTTGTTTACATTTTGACAAACTACTATTATATAGCACTAACTTTTGAACAGGCACGGCTAATGCTAATATATCCCACAACATGACTTATATAGGAAACAACGTTGGTGTAAATTACTTTAATTAAGTTAGGTGAGTAACACCTTCGAAGTTCTGACAGCAGGACACCGCCTTTGGTGAAGTCGAGACAAAAGTTTAACAAAGGCTTCAAGTTCAAACGGACTATCACCTTCCAGCTGACCCATTTTTTATTTTCTTTAGTCTACCTTTTGCTCTCAAATAATCTGTCCTCTTAGTTTTATACATAAAGACATAATCTGGCATAAGTTTATAAGTTTTTGTAGCAGCACATTTGTACTTCCAGTGTATCATTGCAACATAACATACATACTGTGTGATACATGTGAATGTCATGCATGTAATATTTCCATGCAATCCATTTGCATATATAATGTAAAACTTCAACAGCCGTTTTCCTCATTTTCCCTTTTTGACCCCTACCATGTTCAATGCTCCATAACTTCGCTAATTTTTGTAGCAGTCATAATTTTTGAAACCGTGTAAAGCACCCTACCCAACCTTTACAAGAATGTAAGAGAACAATGTTAACAATTTTCCGACTTATCACTCATTTAGTCAGCCGGGGTCACATATAGACGTATTAGTCCAAACGACTTCAGGGCCACTTGGCCCATTTTTCTCTTGAGTGTTTACGTGGACTATTTGGTCCAGACCTAAGTCGGCTTTCATATTCAGAAAGAGCTCATTGAGGGGTTTGGGATACCGAACTTTGTAAGTGGCTGGTTTGGTGGAGTCAATTAGCTAGTCAATGTCGAGCAAGTTAATGTCGCCGCATACCCAGAATGTAGCTCTGGGGTTTGATTGCATGAGGGAGGCAATGGTCTCTCTTCCGTATGTGGCCATAGCGACATCCCTGTTAGGGGGCCGATAGACGCCAAGACCTATTACTGGTGGTTTGTTGTGTGGCATTTTGATTTTGCAAGCTGATATTTCGCTTCCGGTGTGAATTTTGTTTGCCATGG
The DNA here is from genome assembly GCA_020002185.1 of Paraescarpia echinospica. Lineage (NCBI taxonomy): Eukaryota > Metazoa > Annelida > Polychaeta > Sabellida > Siboglinidae > Paraescarpia > Paraescarpia echinospica. Next base: position 51,141,682 of record CM034533.1, on the reverse strand, counting down.
GAATGTCTTCTGGTATAATATCGTCTTTAATTGCGATGACTGTTCCACCATACCCATCGCTAATGTTCTCGTCTCTGTCTGTTGTAGATATTGTGTAATAGCCAGGTGGGAGGAATTCAAGGTATGTTGTTGTGCTTGTGAGCTGGTTTACTGTTGCTACTATAATGTCTGGGGAGATGGATTCTGTGGTGAGAGCTGGGGTGTGCCGTTTAAAAAAAAATGGATTGGGTGTTGGGTACTAGGATTCTTAATGTTTTATAGTAGTAGGTGGTGTTTTGAGTGAGTTTGGTGTACCTTTGGGTGATGAGGTGTGGAGAGGCTGCCAGGGTGGTCCTGGAGTTGGTCGGATTCAGACAGGGCCCTGTATCTATTAAATAGTGACACGTATGGGTGGTAAAAAAGAGTTGAATTCGTGAAGTTGGGTATCCCGCATTTGTCGCATTGCCATGGTGTTTCAAGTTTTAGACCAAGGAAGACTATAGTTGACATACCTAGGCATGATTTATGGCACTAGGTGTTGCAGTTGTCACAAGCAACTGATGGATTCGTTTTACACCACATGACTGCACGTTCGCATATTCCACATGGGAATTTTGGTTTTCGTTTTTTTTTTTGGTGTATATGGTTGATTGGGCTCTTTTGCGGGGGCCAGGGTTCAGCTCTACATCTCCACTTGTGAGGTGCATTTGATTTCCGGTTGAGGTTAGGCCGGAATGGGTGGAGTGTGGGTTTGCAACATCTACATTGGATCTAACTATGATCCAGAAATTAAATATAATGACAAAATATACTACTAATGTACCACAAGATGCTATTCCAATAAAGCCGTGCGATTATAAAAAGTTATACTAAACTTTTAAAAGTGCAAGGGTTGGGTTAGTACAATATAACCAAATAATAGGTTATATGATAGTTTTAGTCGTAGGCCGACTCAGGACATAGATGAATGGCCTGTTAGTGACTCAATAGATAGTAGAACAGAGGAGGAGAGATTAGTCCTTATTTAATGGTTGCAAGCTATGCCTATGTACTTTTCGTTTATGCGTATACGCTGGTTGATTAAGTTGAGCTGAGGATGATTTCGTTTCGCACGCTTTAATTATTGTTTACACCTCCGCCATCTTGTTTAGAAAAGTTTGGGCTGTTGTTAAGCAAAATAATTTAACAATCTAAGACTTGGGGATGATAGATCGTAAGTTTACATATATGTACACATAGTGGTGATGATAATATTGTTCATCTGTCAATTTGGGATAATGACAATCATTAGAATTGGTGATATTAGGTGCCAACGTAGGAGCGGGAAAAAGAAAAGATGACACATTTGTCCAACCTTTCGTCGTGCCGACGAAACATTGAACGCCCTGGCTATTTCTTGAGCAGTTCGAGAAATAATGGTCATACTTCGCATTATTTATCGAGCAGACCGGAAGTTGTAATGACCAATCAGATTGCTTATTCGTCGAGCTGCTCGAGAAATAATGCCGACTTCGTTCGTTATTTATCGAGCAGATCTGGACATGTATGTGCACTTACAAATATTTTGAAGGCATCTACGTGGACATACTAATTGTTTGAAGTAAACCCAATGCTGTTGAATCGTTTCGTGCCTGCATCTGTCCGTTCTGATGGGAAATGAAGACTTCTTATTCGTCGAGCTGCTCGAGAAATAACGTCAATTTGGTTCGTTATTTATCGAGCAGATCTGGACGTGCATGCATTTGCACTTAGAAATATTTCCAAGGCATCTACTTGCACGTACTAGTTGTCTGAAGTAAATCTGGTGAATCGTTTTGTGCGTATTAGTCCATTATGGTGGGAAATGAAGATGTTTCTTATTCCAGTGTCCGCATATACTACTGGAGATATGGAATTCAAGACTTTTCAAGGCTATTTGAAACAGAAATTCAAGACTTTTCTGAACGACAGATGATATCTTTAATTGCAATAAATTACAATTCATATAGGTTTCATCGCTTGTCATCACATCAAGCCTACACCCGTACACCTTTCATTGCTTGGCATGCCTACCAGTGTATTCCCTAATATTTTGAGTAGCAGGTATTAACAACTGAGTAGCCAGCTACTGAATCTGGACGGTGTGGATGAATGCGGTGACAAAGCCGCCTTAGGTGCGCCAACACTATATTTTTTTTTATAAAGTGATACTATTTGGTGACTTCTGGTGCATTCTAATAATTTAATTTCATTCAGTAGGCAAAAATAATACATAAAACATATATTAAAATCACATATAAATTTGACATATTCCTCCACCACAAATTTGATCATCTACTGTACCACATTTTATACAACCATCACCAAGGTACAGATATTTGTAAAGCACTTACTGTTGTTTATTCCAGTGTTACTGAATTGATGACCTCTATTCTTTGTGAAATTTGAAAGTAAAAATCACGAAAACAATGAACAACAACAAAACATATTGAGCCACCATTGTTCTCAAGAACTATGTTTTAAAGACCTCAACTAATTTTAAAGACAATAGGAAAATTGAAACATCCAGACAATAGGGAAATTGTCTGAAACATCCAGAAACCTTGTCAGCAGTAGAAATATTGAACATCGATCCAGCTCACACTTTGTGGTTTTTTTTTACATATGGGTGAGAAATTTCTAAGTCCAGCCCTGAAGACAATATACAGAACTTCCCCGTCATATTTTGTTTTCTTTCTTTAATAAGATCATTCCCCCTTTCCCCCAAGCTCCCACCGTTTTCCCCATCCCATTAATTTTTTTATACACAGATGGGTGGTGAAACTGGATCACAAGCAGACCTGCCAACCTGATATAACTTGTCTCAAGTGTCGATCATAGAGAATTTCAGTATTGCCTATACTATTATCGGTAATAATTTAAATTTCCAATGAATGTTTACGTGTAATACCTTTCGGTTGTGTGCGTGGCTTTTTGCCCCACATGTCTATAAGTGATTTTTGCGTTTACGTTTCATCCTTCCTAGCGGACACACAGTGTGCGTGCTCTGGCGGATATTTTACACCTCGGTAAACACAGGGTGCGTGCTCTGGCGGATAATTGTACACCTAGCGGATTTGTGTGGAATTAGCAGTAGATAGCACGGTGCGCTAAATGTCGAATACATTAAGGAATTCCCTCGTCAATTAATGTATACTTATTTTTTAGGGCGCGTCAACTGAATTTGTGTGCGCCAGGTGTCAAATTGAGCCATTCTTTCGCCTAAAAAACGTGATAAGATAATTATATGAGGTTGATTCAGTAGCCGGCGGTCTGATTAGCTGTTGTCGGCGATCCCGCCGGGGCTTTGGGAACATGCTAGCCTATACCTGTAGGCCCTACAACTTTCATCGCTTGGCATCACCTCGAGCCTACACCTGTTGGCCCTACACCTTTCATCGCTTGGCATCACCTCAAGCCGACACCTGTAGGCCCTACACTTTTCATCGCTTGGCATCACCTCAAACCTACACCTGTACACAATACTACACATTATCTGTTTCGCAGGCGCCTTGTGCATTCACTGCAAGTAAATAGTACGTGGCTTTTTTGTAACCCTTGCACAGCTGCAGTGCCACCAGGCCATACAGTTCTAGCATTCAACCCAATTCTGTACTCTTTTCGTTGGATGACAGGTTGGACTTGGACAAGTCACCTTAATTTCCACTTTCATCCATGAAGCGGCTCCAAACATAGTTTCTTTATTCTGTGGCTTGGGCTTGACCCATTGTGGCTGTATAGGTACGCCTTTTGTCAACGCTTCAGCATCCTGTAATCAGTTCAAGCCCAATATCACATGCAATTTTGACATGAACAGATGTATTATTTTTTGTTCAGTGTGATATGTACTGTAATGGTATCTTATTGCTTTTTGTACTGATGACAATGAAAATAATGTTTAAAATGATAGCATATCAACAAATGCATTTTATTTTATCACTTTGATTGTGGATATTTATAATTTTTTTTTAAATTATTTATTGCCTTGTTGTGTGTTATCGTATGTGACAACGTACGATTCATTCTATTAAGTTTACAGTACACTTAAAAGCAAGGTTACACCTGTATGATAATATTACTGATTAAATTATTTGTCATTACGGCATATGTGCAACTGTATATGATTGGAGACAAGTTAGCAGTGTTTTTCTAAACAAACGATCTGCATGACATATATGTTAACACATGTACACAGTCAAACAGCATGCCATGACGTCCTCTGCGTAAATTACAGTTTTCTTCAGGCGGGATTGCAAATGTCAATAAAACGTGAGTGAAAGTAATGTATACATCCATGTGACGGTAATTTTGTGATCAAAGGAACACAGCAAATGATGTAGTTGCAGGTTGAACTTTCTCATGTTGTCGCTGGTTGACAGGAATTTAATAACAACAAATTATGGATATGCTGTTATTCATATTCATGGTGCTGTTATTCATAAATCAGTCACTCTTGAAAAATGGGGTTGTACTTGTATGCTAATCATGACTTATACTCAAAATAGAACAAATGCGTTACATAAAAATGCCTGTTTTGATTAGTCATTAAACTTATGCACACATATATAACATTGGATGTAGAAATGTGGAGACATGCCAAAATCTTTACAAGCACTTTCTCAGTTGACTTTCTCATCGTAAACTGACATATGTTTCAGCCTAGTTGTCTGTTTTATAATGTTTTTTGATTTGTACATTTTTAATATATGTGTGCATGCGAGCGTAATTCGGTATGTTGCTTATATTTTGACTATGATGTAATTAATTTTGTAATATATATTAAATTTTTTTTTCAAAAATGGTGACAACTGATAAAATGGCACTCAATGTATGAACTATGTTATTTCTCGAGCAGCTCGACGAATAAGAAAAGCCTTCATTTTCCCATCAAGACGGACAAACACACGCACGAAACAATTCAACAGCGTCGGATTTACTTCAGACAATTACCATTTAGAAAACGAAGATGGCCACAGTGGGTTACAGTGATGGGTGGCTTCGCTCAATTTTTTCACAATTTATTATTGGTATCCTTAAAAATAACCTATTAAATGTTACACAAAAGTACCAGTAATTTGTTTAAGGAGTTCCCCTTTTCACCACTAAAACAAGCTCGTGATAATGATGATTAATCTCTGTAATTACTACCTGGAAACCTATAATTCAGTATTTTATTCTGTAAAAGAAATGATTTGAACATAAACACATTATGTGAATAGCAGGAACGCACCAGCCTGACATTCCACTAAGTACATTATTATTAATTAACACAATAACTGTTGCATCCTTTTTCAATAAATGTTCTTTTTTATTGAATATATGTTGTCTTAGATACTATAGTTTCTTGTTATGTATTACAGTACTATTTTACAAGAGGTTTGGTTGTATATATACATCAATTGATGATGGATGATGTCAGATCAAAAATGTTTTGAGTGAGCATGTTTTTTCATCAACAACCAGGAAATAACAATGATTATGGGATAAAATAAAACTAATAATGACTCTATGTGAAGTCTTTCTAACTAACTTATACACAATTTTAATAGAAAAAAAGAATAGAAATGACAAGTCACTGACATAAAAGCTTTGTTACTCGCATTACGCTACCCAATTTTGCGTGACTGGTGTTACATCTGCCCAATATCATAATCCGTGTAGACTAGATATGGATGTTGTTAATATTCTTTAGTTAGGATCGTCCTATAAGAAGAGATTTGTAGTTGGCAATCTCAAGCTACCAGGGGATTATGTGTAAAATGAAAAATCCCCGATTTTGTGACTCGCGTTACATCAATTTCACCACTCAAGTCTAGAAGCCTTTCCCCAAAAAAAGCCAGACTAGACTTGTAATTTTTATTTTCAAAATGCATGAGACTAAGGCCTAGAGAAATAGTATAACTTAGTCAAACCAATACTGAATTAAACAATAGGGCTGGAAAGGGCACCTAAGTATTGATGTGTTGAATGAATGAATTTTGTTAATTCTATACACAATGTCTGATTGGTACATTTTCACATAATGCAATGTGCAAACATTGAAAATTGTTTTTCTCCAACAACTTTAAGTTATGTCCCACCATAAAAAAACTATTCTTTGGAAATTCAATAACAATATTTTAAGATCATTTTCACTGTTTTCATGGAAATGCCCAAAGGCATTTTGTTGTCTGTCTGGTTTTCACAGGAGACCTGCCGAGTGGCATAGCCACAGGATCAGTTGTTGGTTCATCATCTGTGGGCTGTTCATCAGTGCTAGTACGGCTTGTACTTGGTTGGATTTCCTGAGAAATGTCAATGTGCAAGTCAAACTTCTGATTGCATATGGACGAAAATGTGATGAATTCATTTGAATCACTAAGTTTTTTAACTTATTGTCTATAGTTTGTGACACAGTTCTCTTAATTGCTTTTTTAAAGGTATTTGAGCCTTATTCACCATAGATTGATGGAAAATGTGTTCGCAATTGTCTCTCTGTCTAGGCTCAGCTACACTCCCCCGAGGTAATATACAAGTATAGCATGTGTCCGTTACAAAGATCATCAGCCTCTGTAAGAGTTGACAAATTTCCCAGAATATGCTGCCTTGCAATATCAACATGGATACCATTACCAGGTAGCCCTCCACGGAACTTCTTCTTTGGAGGCATCTATACATCATGAAAAAGAAAAAATATTTTTCAGAAATCTACAACAATTCAATAGAATATAGAGCTAACAAGCTTGACTTAAATGAAATTCCACCTGACATGCAAAAGATTTCCCTTTCCTGAAAGTAAAAACACTTCCTCTGCATCACAGACCTAAGAGCACGTGGTGATTTGTTTGTAAACATTGACCCAGAGCCAATCAGACTGAGAGAAATTGGTCACATGAATTGAATGCGTGTATTAGCCACCAAAAGAACCGGTCATAAATCCACAATCACCTGCTTTATGGTAACAAATCTGGCAATTAAACACGTATTTCTAATGTCCTAAATCATAATTGTAGCTGCACAAAACATAAAATACATGATTTCTATAAAATAAACATGTTTAAATCAGCAGAGATGGTGCAACCATTTTCATTTGCCATGATGCCTCGACGCTGCTACAAACGTTCGATAGGTACGAGATGAGACAGCCTCACTTTGTGATTTATTAATTTCAAAGAAATTAAAAATTCTAGCTGTAACTGAGACCTGGCTCAGACCACATGATACACATGCATGCAATGCTGACGTTTCCCCTCCTGGTTACACCTTTTACCATCGACCACGTTTAGTCGGCCGTGGAGGTGGTGTTGGCTTTCTTATATCACAGCAGTTCAAAGTTAAATTGCATTCTAACCTTGAATACTCTAGTTTTTAGTCCATCTGTGCTGAACTTTCAGGTTCTTCTTTCTCCGCATACTTTGTTTGTATTTATCGCCCTCCAGGACATCCGGCCAATTTCTTTGAAGACTCAGGATATGTTGGAAAATCTTGCAGTTATTCAATCAGAATTTTACATTCTTGGTGATTTTAATCTACATTTGGATATACCTTCTACAACTACAACTACGTTTGGTGATATTCTGGCATCATTTGATTTGAAACAACATTTCACCTTTTCGACACATATACATGGCCATTGGCTTGACCTCTTGATAACCCGTTCAACTTGTAATAATATCCAAGCACCTACTGTTTCAGATGGGTTATCAGACCACCATACTGTCATTGCTAATATTAACGTTTCTATAACCCCTTTACAGTCGAAACGCAATGTGTCTTACAGAGCCATTCATAGGATTGACATTACAGCTTTTATGGCTTATATCCTTATATCTGACCTTATTACAGATCCAAAAAAACATCTATCTGACTTATATAAACAGTACTGTCAAGTACTCAATGCATTACTTGACAAACATGCACCTATAAAATCCAAATGGGTGTCAGAAAGACCACCGGCTCCATGGATGACTTCCGAAAACTATCTAAAAGGCGTCGTCGTTATTTAGAGCGTGCATGGCACAAATCATGCTCGCCATTAGATATATCGCGCTATTCTAAACAATGTCACCTCTGTAACAGACAAATGGCTACAGCTAAATCAGATCATTTTACAAATATGGTCGTAAATAAGTCTGATAATCCGCGTCAGTTATGGAACTGCATCAATAACATTCTACACTGACGGCCTACTCCATCGCTACCTGATCATGTGTCAATTAAGTCTCTATGTGATTCGTTCTCTAGTCACTTTAAGAATAAAATCAGTATTATTCGTTCTGCTTTCCCACGTCATAATACAAGTAATGTCAGTGTGGACTTTCCACAAGTAAATTCTCAACTTGTATCATTTGAACCTGCAACAGTTGATGAAGTTAGGAAAATAATTATGTCCTCCCCAAATAAATCTTGTGCACTTGATCCATTTCCAACAATACTGCTAAAAGCATGTCTTGATACACTAATTGGACCTATAACAAATATTAGAAATGCATCACTTTGCTTTTGTCTGTTTTCTTTATGATTTCAAATACGCCCATGTCACACCACTTCTGAAGAAGTCATCTCTGCCTAAACAAGACCTACACAGTTACACACCTATTTCTAATTTCATCTTCATTTCCAAAATACTAGAAAAGGTTGTAGCAAGTCGTCTAAGGTCTCACATTAGCATTTCATGTCTTAACTAATGTGTCACAATCAGCATATAGGCAGTTTCATTCAACAGAGCCTGTCCTCTTAAAGGTTCATAATGACATTAATTTGAACATGAATAATGGTAAAGTGACTGCACTTACCTTACTAGATCTCTCTGCCGCGTTTGACACGATTGATCACAGCATTCTCATTGAACGCCTATTAAAGTGGTACGGCATATCTGGCACAACTCTAAGCTGGTTTTCTTCATATTTAACTTATGTATATCAAACTAGAAAGATTGGGAACTGCTTTTCAGCTGCACTGCCGGCTTTATTTGATGTTCCCCAGGGTTCTGTTTTGGGTCTTTGCTTTTTACTCTTTACACCACGCCACTAAGCTCTGTTATACAAAGACATAACTTAGATCATCATCGTTATGCTGATGATACTCAGATCTACATTTCATTGGCTACCCCGGATACAAATCACTCCCTTAACCAACATAGTGATTGCCTTCAAGATATCTTCCACTGGATGACTAACAGCAAGTTGAAATTAAATGCAAGTACAACTGAATTGATCATTATTGGTACTCCAATGCAGCGTAGTAAACTGGATGGTTTTTTCCTACGCGTATTTTGAATCAGTATATCACGCCAGCAACCTCGGTGCGTAATCTGGGAGTGATCTTTGATAGTAACTTCAATTTTCGACAACACATATCTCAAACATGTCGCTGCTGTTTTTATTATATGCATGATCTTCGCCGTATTTGTCGGTATGTGTAATTTTCTGTTGCTAAAACTATGGCAACAGCGCTTGTTAGCAGCAGACTTGACTATTGCAATTCTCTCCTTTATAATATCGCTAGCAAGGATATCACAAAGCTTCAGCGTGTCCAAAATTGTCTAGCAAAAGTAGTTACAAGATCTCCTCGTTTTTCTCGCTCTGTACCACTTTTTAAGTCTTTGCATTGGCTTCCTGTACGATATCGTATAATATTTAAGATATGTACCATTACATACCAGGCACTGTCCAATAAGCAACCATATTATTTGCATTCTTTGCTTACTCCTGTAAGAAAACCTATCCAACTTCGATCATCTAGTTCTGACCTACTTTTTGCTCCTAGAGTTCCTAACATTGGAACTAGGGCTTTTTCTGTTGCTGCACCAACTCTTTGGAATATGCTCCCTCTTAGTGTTAGATCAGTTGAAAATATTACAAAATTTCCGTAGTCATTTAAAACGTATCTTTACAACCTTGCTTATCCACCGTAGCTCCCTAGCGCCTTGACCCATCAATTGAAAACTGGAAAACGACTTATGGATTTTGAGATTGACCTATCCTTTTGTTTTGATTCGCCTCTGAGCTTGGTTTCCAAGGATTTAGGCGCAATAGAATTTATCTTAATATTATTATTATTATTATTATTGTCTCAAGATTCCGCAAGCTGACAAACCACTTCGCAACATAAGATTGTTTTAAAACTTTGTCAGATATGAGATAAAATCTATACTTTATGTCTACATACCTTTCATTACCGCCCATAGAGTTTAGTACAGTTTTACTTAACGTTGAAATCGGGAATTGTTTTTGGAAAAGCGTCCAAGGCTAAAAAAAAGTCGGGTTTGAACAAATCAAAAATACGGCAGTCAAGAGATATCCCGACTACGTCATATCCAGTGAATCACCGGGATTTCCCGTTCCAACAGCCAGTCACAGGAGCTCATTGTGGGGTTGCCATCAACGCCAGTTGAGACCCCTGGAAGCATGTATTTGGACACCGATCGATATATATCCACGTACCTACATTTTTAGTTTTACATATATTTTACGAACCAATAAGGTAAGGATTTTCAGAAAATAAATGGCACATAATGTATAACATTTATCAAACAAAATTAAATAATTTGAAATAGTTATTTTCTATGTTGTAATTCATGCAATGTTACCACATGTCGCCGTCAGAGCGGTGGAGTATATAGTGATGTGTGGCAGGTTCAATTCCTGCTGGTGTTTGAACGTTGCATCCAAAACAGCACTGGTTGTGCACATCCACTGATTCCATTAATTGCCATCAGCATGTGTAATGTAGTTTTGATGTGGCCCCTGCCTACCTTTTTTATCTGAAGTGATATATTAATTTTTTTATGTGATTCAATAAACAAAACACTAACAAATCAATCATATACAGTGTTTGAAGATTTAAACTGAACCCTGAAGAGATTGTATAAGGGATTTTTTATTCCTTACTCAATAGCACTCCTGTGACAGTCAAAATGTATATCTTGCATAACAAATGCCTCCATACTAATATGACAACAAATGTCTACATACTGATATGAACATGAACCTATGTTGCATGGGATTTTTTGCACATACATTAAATACATTTGTTTAGTAAGGGTAACACCATAATGCAATTCAACCGTTTTATTTCTCCTTTGCAGGAAAATTATATAATGAAATACACACATATTGCTTTGACTATGATCGTGACATTGATGATGATCCAAGATTGTTTCTCTTCTCCTTCAGGTTAGGCAGCTACTGTCGAACAGTTTCCGTGAACTCATCATCAGCAAATTAAACAATACTTATTGCATTGGAATGTGTTAAAGGGAACTGTTTGCCATGCGAATATCAACACAGATTATTTTTATACAACCAGCATTGCAGCTTCTTGAAGGAACATACAACGGATGTGGGACATATACAATGTGTCTTGTAAAAAAGATGTAGAATCATGTAATATGAACATCAGGGGTTACATCATGCAATACCACGCACGCTTTTATTGGATAAGAATTTTCTTTCTTGAGTCTTTTTAATAGTTACATCATTAAACACAACCCACAAAGGTCCCATCTTTGAAATGCAAGTACCATGCCCTGATACCTACAGCAAACCAACTTGATTTTAACAAGTTACATAATAAATACGATATTGTGCACACAGCTATCAATGTATAGTAGGCAGATCTGGGTTCAATTCTTATTTGAATTAGAATTGAATTGATCAACAAAATGTTTGAATTGGAATTGAATAAAACCAAAACAGATTGAATTGGAATTGAATTGGAATTGAATCCCGCAAAGTAAGATGAAATGAATGAACTGACTGAAATGGAAAATAAATGTCAACGTTTATCTATACAAATTGACACGTATAAACTACCAAATATATGTTAAATTGTAAAGTCTTTAGAAATGTCTTTTTGGTCAAAGGCCAAAATAAAACAACCAACAGCAGAACTACCAGTATTTATATGCACTAAAGGATTTGTCACCAGACAACACATGGGAAGCAATTCTTTGTCCCTATGTTCCCCAGTTTTACTAGCAGCAATGGTAATAGGAATAACCACTGATGGACCACCAGAGACCAACATTACGGTTTGCTGATGAGGTGAATTAGCATAAATTTACCAATGTCTAGAGTTCAACATCCCCTTTGTACTTTAGCCAGGCTGCAAGGTGGTACCATACTATACTGGTGCAGGTTGTATGACTTGAGTCAACATAACCCTTCAGAACACTCAGATTACAATACCTGGCACAAGGCCTGCTCAGCACTGTCTCTTCTGAGAACAGGGCAGGTATTGTATTATGGACTTCCTGGTTTATGCATAATTAAAGAAATTAAAGGGCTGTTTGCTTCAGTGAATTTTCACTGGGGCTTCATTGCCCATCAATGTGCAAAAACTTAAGTCATATCAAAACAACTGATGTTGCCGATTTTAATTAATATTGAATTGGAATTTAATAGAATGAATTTAATTGGAATTGATCCTTCTTGTGAATATATGTTGAATTGAATTGGAATTGATCCTTGGTAAATACACATGAATTGGAATTGAATTGGAATTGAAAAAAGTGAATTGAACCGAGGTCTGATAATAGGCCTACACACCATTATTACAATTAGCACCTCTAGTTATACACATTACACGAATAAATACATATTTTAACGTAAATATTATTGCAATACTCAATGTTTTTATTTGTTCGGATATCCATTTGTTCTACCCTATTTGCTTGCTATATGTGGCGAAAACATGCGTTATCAGGCACAGCAAATTAAGCAAAAACAATGCGGTGCATGCCATACATGCATCACATACATGCGTCGACACTGGGGTGACTGACACAGGCGTTACACATAGTGTTTATTTTTGTTACAATATTATTGCATATTTTTTCTAAAAATGATTGATTAATAACATAACAGCACATGATGTGAACTTATGAGCATATGTGACATATTTAATGTTGTAAGCATCATCGTGGTTTAAGAAACAATAACTAACAAAATGACACAGCTAGTGATTCTGCGTCCGTGTTGTTTATGGGAGATAACAAGGCGGTTGCTAACCTCCCCGATGTGCGCAGAAGTCTATTCTATTTGACCCTCTCCGCTTTCTCCGCTTCCGGTGGCTCCGCGGACGTCAAATAGAATACAGCTTCTGTAGTAAAGCCCTCAATGCTAATACTGATCTGCTGACAGTGGGGTTTGCAGTAGGTACCGTAAACACTTCGACTGCATAACCGAACTAGTCGGGAAGCTGTTCTTTACTTCCCTGCCAACACTACAAACAGTTGCCATTACACGAGCCATGCACATGTAGGCCCTAGACATCAATCAATCAATTTATTTCAAACAAATAGAGAAAACAGATCAAGTCAAGATAAGTCAGGAATAAAAATCAAGCCAGGTGTATAATATACAAAGTATATAAATAATATATATAAATTATATGTAAGGGCATAAATAAAAATGAAATAAATATTGTTTGAAAAGGAGTAGATATGAAGTTTTAAACTTTTAAAAGCTAACCCCCAAATCATCAAAAACATTTTACACAGCATACAGCCATACTAAATGAGAAGTTATAACCATATATACACACTAAATTGTACATACATGTAATGTATGTGGCAGACACTTGTGCAAATACTATACACAGCTTACACACAACGCATTTGTGTGACATGGACTATCGCTGTCTGTCTGTCTGTGTGTCGCGCTGATACGAAATAAACATGTGCACCACTGTCACTTGATAATTACATCTATAGTTATACTAGAACATAACAATTGGCGACGAGGATGGCATACATTGGTCAAATAGAGCCATACGACGGCAGTAGTGACTTGGAAGCGTATTTGGAGCGGCTAGAACTGTACTTCGTTGCAAACAATGTTGGTGCAGTGGGCAGCGGCGTGGACGAATCTGTGAGAGAGGCCGCCGACAGGAAGAAAGTGGCTACACTACTCACACTGGTAGGCCCGGAAACGTATCTTCTTCTTAAAAGTCTCGTCAGTCCTCAAAGACCGGCAGAGTTGTCGTTTGAGCAAATAACTGAGAAACTAAAAAGCCATCTGAAGCCACGTCGGCTTACAGTGGCGGAAAGATTCAAATTCTACCAACGCAACCAGAAAGAGGGCGAGGGGGTCGCCACATTTGCGGCAGAACTCCGGAGGCTCGCATCCACTTGCAACTTCGGGGAATTTCTGGCCGAGGCATTGCGAGACCAGCTCGTGTGCGGCATCAAAAGCGGCAGCACTCAGCGCAAACTACTCAGCGAAGATAGATCGTTCGAGCAGGCAATGCAGATGGCGCTGGCGGACGAAGTGGCGGAGACCGAGGCTAAACAGATAGCCCCCCGACACAGCTTCGACTGCACTAAAAGTACAGTGAGTGTAGTGTAAAACCGGAAAAACAGAGAGAAAAGGCCAGTTCCGACCACCGCTAGGTCTACGACACACACGCGTGGCTACGACAAGACAACTCAGAAATTGTGCTACGTTTGCAACGGCAACCACACGCATCAAGAGTGCAAGTTTAAAGATGCACCTTGTCATTTCTGTCAAAAGAGAGGTCACATCATGGCGGCATGTCGCAAGAAACGCGGCGAAACTCATCTCGTGAACACCACTCAGGACAGAGCTGAGTACTGTCTGTACAACGTCAAGGGGGATCACAAGTCACAGCAGCCTATTGAGATAGGAGTGCACATGGACGGTAAAGCAGTGAGAATGTTGGTTGACACGGGGGCAGGAGTCTCCATAATCAATGAGGCGACATATCACGGGTTGCGGTCGCCACCCCCAAAGCTACAAACAGTGGACATCAACTTGACCACTTATACGGGTCAGTCTATTCCGGTGCTGGGACAAATAGAGGTCGTCACCGAATACAAACAGCAGTCGGCACATGTGCCAATTGTGGTAGTGTCTGGCGCTCGGCAGAATCTCTTGGGCAGAAATCTACTGTCGCAGTTGAAGCTGGACTGGGGCGAGATCATGCTCGTTCGCGATCTTGACCCGGTGCATGCCGGACTGATGGCGGAAGTGCCAGACGTGTTCGCTGAGGGGCTGGGCAAGCTGAAAGAAATGCAGGTGAAGATCAACGTGAAAAGCGATGCGATTCCACGTTTCTTCAAGGCCAGACCCATTCCTTATGCTCTGAAGGAGAGAGTCGAACATGAAATAGACCGACTGCAACAGGAGGGCATCATCGAGCCAGTCCAGTTCTCAGAATGGGCGGCACCGATCGTTCCGGTCCCCAAATCCAACGGGCAGATAAGGATCTGCGGTGATTACAAGGTCACGATCAACAAAAGTGTGGTAGAAGACAAATATCCGCTACCATGGGTTAACGATCTCTACGCCAGTCTGGCAGGAGGAGAGACGTTCACAAAGTTGGACTTGAGCCATTCGTATCTTCAACTTCAGCTCGACGAAGGGTCACGTGACTACGTTACGATCAACACGCACAAGGGACTCTTTAGATACACTCGCTTACCGTACGGCATATCGGTGGCGCCATCGATATTCCAGAGAGCTCTCGAGTGTGTGCTTGCTGGCATACCACGGGTATGCATCTTCCTGGACGACATCCTCGTCGCGGGGAAAACTCGAGATGAACACGTGGCGAATCTCCGGCTGGTCTTGAACCGGCTGGACCAAGCAGGGTTGAAGCTAAACAATAAAAAGTGCGAGTTCTTCAACGAGGCAGTCGTATACCTGGGCCACAATATCGATCGAAATGGCCTGCATCCCACAGACGAAAAGGTCACGGCGATTCAAGATGCGCCTAGCCCAACGAACGTGAAAGAACTACGTTCGTGGCTTGGCCTGCTCAACTACTATGGACGATTCCTGCGCAACTTGTCGACAACGCTAGCACCTCTGCACATTCTACTCAGAAAAGAGACGAAATGGCGATGGGAGAAGGAGCAAGTCAGAGCGTTTCAAGCGGCGAAGGACCTGCTGCAGTCGGAGTCCCTACTGGTGCACTTCAACCCCGACAAACCTCTTCTGCTCGCATGTGATGCGTCGCCGTACGGGGTGGGCGCAGTCCTGTCGCATCAGATGACGGACGGTGCGACCGATCGCGTTCGCAACTAGGAGCTTGTCGCCTGCGGAAACCAACTATTCGCAACTCGACAAGGAAGGTTTTAGTTTGGTGTTCGGGGTGACAAAGTTCCACCAATACCTATACGGTATGACCTTCGTTCTCATCACCGATCACCGACCTCTGGTGGGGCTGTTCAACGAGCAACGACCGATACCTCCGCAAGCGTCGGGTCGACTTCAGCGTTGGGCTCTGACATTGGCAGGTTACGACTACGTCATTCGTCATCGGAGTGGCGATGCGCACGATAATTGCGATGCTCTATCGCGACTACCCCTACCTACGCAGAACGCTGAGACGCCTGCTCCTGCGGAGTACATACAGCTCATAGAGCAGCTGGACGACTCGCCGGTGACGTCAACGCACATTCGAAACTGGACACGACGTGACCCAGTATTGTCGCGAGTTCAACGCTACGTGTTAACAGGCTGGCCTGAGGGCGACCTAACAACACAGCAATACCACAGAGTGCGCGATGAGCTGAGCACGCACGATGGATGCGTGATGCGGGGCACCCGAATAATTGTGCCAGAGCCTGGGCAAGCCACGATGCTCCAACTCTTGCATAGCAGCCACAGCGGCGTGGTGAAGATGAAGGCGTTAGCGCGGTCATACATCTGGTGGCCAGGCATCGATCTTCAGATTGAACGTATCGCGCAGCACTGTGGTCAGTGCGAGGAAAACATGCGTCAACCGACCTGAGCGCCACTTCGACCATGGTTGTTCCCACAGGAACCGTGGTCACGTGTGCATCTAGACTACGCTGGCCCCATCGAGAACAGGATGATCCTCGTGGCAGTAAACGCCTACTCGAAATGGATCTCCGCGATGGTCGTACGCTCATTGACATCGGAAGTGACAATCGAACAATTGCGGATGCTATTCGCAGAACATGGACTGCCAGAAACTATCGTTACTGACAATGGCACGTGCTTCACTAGTGCTGAGTTCAGGCAGTTTATGAAAAAGAACTGCATTCAGCACATCACCTCGCCAGCCTATCACCCATCCTCGAACGGGCTCGCTGAACGGGCAGTACAGCTCGTGAAACGAGGATTGATGAAAATGAAGGACGGTTCGATGGAGACAAGGTTGGCTCGTTACTTGCTGACCTACCGAGTGACCCCTCACAGCACTACCGGAAGCTCCCCGAGTAAACTGCTGAAGGGGCGGCAGCTGCGAACGCTTCTAGACGCGGTGCAACCGAGCGTCGGCAGAAAAGTGCACCAATCGCAGGAGAAGATGACTGATTATTACAACAAGAAATCGAACGAGCGATGCTTCAGTCCAGGCGATGCGGTTTACGTAAAGAACCACGCTGATCATTCGACCAAGTGGATACCTGCAGTTCTGAAAGAGCTACACAACGACGTGCTGATATCGGAGGCACCCGACGGTCGCCACTTGAGGCGTCATCGAAATCACGTGCGCCTGCGACATGCGGACGCGGCGGACGATACGGTACCCGCAGACATCGCTGCTCCGGCCGCGATCCAACAATCAACCGAACGGGACATTGAGCGTGTAGACGAAACGGCGGAAGCCGTAGCTCCTGTACCTGATGGCAGCGGCGTCCACTCGCCAGTAACGCAGTCGGCTGTTCGCAGATCGGAGAGAATCCGGAAAGCTCCAGACCGATTATCTCTCTAGAACTGTCTTGTAGCCCTGGGCATAATAATCCCTGGTACGACAGCGTATCCTTTGTCTGTTTCACAGTTCTTGTTGTAACCTTGGACGTTAGCAAAATAACTGGTGCGGAGGACTGTAATGTATGTGGCAGACACTTGTGCAAATACTATACACAGCTTATACACAACGCATTTGTGTGACATGGACTATCGCTGTCTGTCTGTCTGTGTGTCGCGCTGATACGAAATAAACATGTGCACCACTGTCACTTGATAATTACATGTATAGTTATACTAGAACATAACAATGTATATATACAAAGATTCACTACAGTGATACATAATGAAAATGGTTATCTGCTTTTTAATACTTGCATCAGGGATTTACCTCTGTGTTTATTTACATAACATATTTGTTGAACAGCATATCGACGTAGTGATGCTTAAATGTATGTTTTGTCTTTATAATAGCAAACAATGTATTTAATTGGTTCCACAATTTTCCACCGAACACAGATGGGGACATGGTCCTCATATCGATACGCACATTTTGTCCCATAAATTTATGTGTTCTACGTATAGTGTATGATGGTGAGCTCATTACAAATAACTGTTGAAGGTCATTTGGTAAGACATTATGAAATGCGTCGAACATAAATAAAATATTTTTAGCTCAACTAAATCTTTGAGTTTTAAAATGCGAGAGTTATAAAACAAGTTATACGTATGATCACATCATCTGACACCGTGGATCAATCGTACCACTCTTTTTGTAGCAATATACTACATTGTATGTTTGTCCCGTAGGTGTTTCCCCATATTTCAGAACAACACATCAAGTGGGGTAAGAACAATGAATGATACATATTACGTATGCTAGATTGGTCTATGCAATGGCTAACTTTGTACATTACAGATGCTACTTTTGATAACTTAGAGATTTTACCGCGGTAATATTGTTCTTCCAGTTTAATTATTCATCAGTTAAGACACCTAGAATTTCATTAGCCTGAACTATTTTTATAGCATTATTGTTGATAATAATTGTAACATCTTCTTTATGTCTGTATCTCCCAAATAATATATAATTAGTCTTATAAATGTTCAGTGATGATTTGTTTACACAGAACCACATATATATATCTTATTAAGCTCCACACATAATTCATTTACCAGATCTGGTAAGTGGCTATGAGAGTGAAATAGATTTGTGTCGTCAGCGAATAAGATCAATTTCAACAGTTTCGACACATTACACATGTCATTAACATGTATTAAAACAGTTGCGGACGTAAGATAGAACCTCGTGAGACACCACACGATATCCGTAAATGATCAGACATAATATCCTTCGTAGCTAACATATTGTGCCCTATTTGATAAGTACCTTCGTATTCACTGATAAGCAACACCACGAATACCATTAAATTCCAGTTTCTTACATAGTAGTTGGTGGTCTACTGTGTCGAAAGTTTTTCTTAGGTCGATAAATATCCAAATAGCATGTTTTCTTTTATTTAACAAATTGGTAATTTCAGACACGACTTCTACAAGAGCATGTGTGGTAGACATTTCCCCCTAAACCCATACTGACAAGGGTTCAATACATTACACATTTTTATAAATGTATTAAACCTATTGTTATATAACTTTTGAAATTCGTTGGAAAATTGTGGAGGAAGGAAATAGGCCTATAGTTATTGATATCGCTTTTGCTTCCTGATTTAAAAAATGGTATGACCTTGGCAACTTTCATCTTTTCAGGAAAAGATCCAGTTTGAAAATATATGTGTGTTACTGGTTTTATAATAGAAGAAATTACACATTAACAAATTTGAAATCGATGTCAGAAGACAGTTTGCTTTTATAACTGCTTACAACACTTATAACTTCAATTTCGTCAACTGGTGACAGGAACTTACTTTTCTTATTTTTAAAAGTTAAATAGTGGTATGCAGATACTTTAGGCGGCACGTTTATGTTTTTCGCTAAATTAAGAATTTGTTGAATGAGTTAGCTATCTCTGTTTTGTGTTCAACCTTGTCTAGTTCTTCAATGAAATGATTAGGATAGTTGGATTGTTTTAGATTTGTCACCATTACGGTTCTTAGAATTTTCCAAGTTTCTTCCGTTTTGTAATCCAAAGGTTCTTTGCATAACGATTATCGGTGTTTACAATTTGTTTTACAGGACAGTGTATGTTTATTAGATCTTGAAAATGACATATAAAATTGTTGTATGCCACGTTAACATCTAATGTGTATGCCACGTTAACATCTAATGTGTATGCCACGTTAACATCTAATGTGTATGCCACGTTAACATCTAATGTGTATGCCACGTTAACATCTAATGTGTATGCCACGTTTAGCCAAATGCGCTTATTTAAGTCATTTTTAAGATTGCAAATCGTATTGTTATTTATAATTCTTCTCTACTTAGGACAACTTTGCAAAACAACTGGTAGATGATCACTGATGTCATTAATCAGCAGGCCACTATTTACTTGAAACTGCATTTCATTCATAAAAAGTATTATCAATATGTGTAGCCGTAATGTTGGTAATTCTACTCGGCTTGATTGTTAAAGGGTAAAGTCCATAACTACATCAGATCTAAGAAAACTCTTGTATAGTTGTGCAAGTTGTGCATCAATATTGAAATATCCACATATAAACATAGTCTTGCTGCGTTTTATACCACTAAGAATGATTTCTGCGGATTCACAGAAGGCGTTTAAATTGGCGCCTGTCGTTCTGTACATGCCAATAACAATTACATTTTTCATCTTTTTCATATTCAACTCCACCGTTACACATTCAAAAATAGGGAGGGGAGGAGGGTCCTGTTGGAAATTTGTCGCCGCTGCGCCGCTGTAACTTCAGCTTCTGCGCTGTCTCGGTTGAGAACTCACGACATCCGAAAAACGGGGACAGTGCTGTTGAAAATTCTTTGTTTACGTCGCGCCGCTGCTGTCAAATTACCTTCTCCAGCCTCTCTCCGCTGTCTCGGCTGAAATGATGACATAGGAAAATGTTTAGCCGCCGCGCCGCCTATTACTGGGAGGAGGAGTAGAAAACCATATGTCTGCCCTCCAATTGCACACACCTTTCACAGTCTACAAAAATACACATTAATCGTCTCATAAAATTTAGATTTCCACCCGCCATTTACGCTCGCCAGAAAAATAAACACTCACGGTCACATTTATTGGGGGGAAGAACCATATGTCTGCTCCCCCGGAGAAATTCCAGGGGGACAGCTACCCTCTACCCCCCTATTCCCGCTCCTATGGTAATCACTGGTGTTTGCACATAGCCAAATCAGCAAGGCATCTGCTCTGGTCCTTCTTGTAACGTATTTTTACAAACACTGAGTAGTTCATCGTCCATGCACTGTCAGCACACTGCTCCCGTTTGGGACGACTGGCTTCACGAAATATTTGTGCGTTTTGTGCAGTCAGATGGTCGTTCAAAAAAATGACAGTACCTTTCACGGCACGGCGTTTCCTTATCACCTCTGCTTTCTTGCTTGCCAAATGCAGCTGCTCGATAACGGGCCGCTTGCCATCTCGCCGAGCTGGTAGTTCGTGAATCACTGTGATATCATATGGTTGCATGACGACATCTAGTTTGGCTTTTGCAAACCCAACAAAATTTGCTAACACGGTGCTATTTTCGATCTCATCGGTGTTAGACGACGAAGCGCTGCGTGTGTTTGGTATACGTGTCGGTGAGGCGGCGGCAAAAGCATAACTGTGTGTGTTAAGACCACTGACGATGATGTTTTTCTTCTTTGAATTATGTTCAAGGTCGTTGAGTTTCGTCTCCAGTTTCTGTATCCGTTCATCTTTTCACTTGATGATCGCCATGTGGACAGCGATTGATTTTTGAGTGTCTTTTTTGGAATGTTTATTTCCTCAAAGAATGAACACAGTAACTCGCGGGATTTCGTAATTTCGGCGATCTCTGATTTTGCCCCGGGTTGCTTCGACATGTTGCTGTGATGCGTTGATCGGTGTTGATTGGTGTTGATTGCTTTACGTCGTCAAGCGCGACGAGCCGACAGCGAGACGACTATGACATAACAAGGGCTTTGCTTCCTCGCATGTCGCCAGGAACAGAGCTCTGATGTGACCAGCGGTCTCGCATGGTTGATCAAGACACGGTCGTTTACTAAAATGCTCTTTTGTAAGGACACAAACGTATAAACCAGTGATTTTGGCGACCTCTAACATCCAGATACGAAGGCACAACAAACGGTACCGACAAACCTTTGAAAGATAATCTTCGCTACGAGGGATCGCTGATGATGATATTGTTGAAAGTCCTGTGTATATTATTGTATATCATTTGTATTGTCAATAATATTATATGTTCTGTGTATTCTTATTGCATATAATTTTGTCAATGTATGTTATGTTTAGTTGCCAGGTGGTAGCTCCGCTTTAGCCACGTATTGGTAAATGCGGTCACTGACTGGTTATACTTACCTAGTTTCTTTCTGTTTGACATGAAAACATATTATAATTTAACTCTGACTAGGTTTTTTAAGCTGGCTTACGTACTCTGAAGAACTGTGTTGCAAGAAACTTTTTTATTAACATGTATTTTATTAATATATTTCTGCATTTGTTTATTATATATTTTAATTAATTTTAATATGTTACAACTATTTATCTTCATATTTTAGAGTACTTTGTCGAAAGCTTTCTGAAAATCTAAGTAGATGATACTACTGGTGATCCCTCGTCTACCCACTTAGTGATGTCTTCCAAAAAACATAACATATTTGTTAAGCATAATCTCGCTTTTAGAAACCCGTGTTGAAATGGATTTATCAAGTTATGTTTAAGAAGAAAATCCACCATATGGTCTTTTATTAGTTTTTGTAATAATGTGCAAATCAACATTGTTAAACTCACTGGTCTGTAATTATCTGACTTGTTTCTCGAACCCTTTTAAAATAACGGTATAATGTTTCCTTCTTTCCATTCTAAAGGAACCACTCCCTCGTTTAATGACAAGTTGAATACTATTGCTAGCGGTATGCCAATTTGTTCTATTAACTGTCCTAAATAGTCTGATTCTGCCTCCTTTAACATAGCCTCTGGTATTGGCAGTGAACATTAAGAATCCCTATGATATTATATTTCCAGCACCATCTTCTAGAGGACCGTCATTATCCTGAACTTTCTGTTTGTTGTGAACATATGCATAAAAACTGTTGTTGTCATGCTTAATAATACAAGCTAACTTTTGTTCACAACTTCTCTTTGAATTTATAATTTCAGTTGTTGCTTGGCTAAGTGCTTCTTTATAAATGTTGTAGTCGTCATCATTTCCAGTGCGTCTATATGACTTCAACATCATTTGCTTGTACTTAATTTCTTTAATTAACTTCTAATGGCTGCTTTCGATATATGTTTCTTTCTGAACCGTTTCCCTTGTTTCTTCAATGGAACAAAGTTATCGACGTGCTGTCTTATTCTTAAGTGTGTCATTCCTGTCTGTTTTTGTTAAATATTTCCTCATCTCCTTATATCCCACTTGATGGAAGTTTCTCCTGTACTGCTTTTTATTATTCTTTTCTGATATTACTTTGATGGTAAAATGTATCTGGTTGTGATCCCTACTCCCAAATGGCTCACATATCTTGACATTGTGAACTAAGTAATTTTGTGATGACAAAACTATGTCTAACACATTTTCTCCCCTGGTTGGTTCTAGCAAATGTTAAGAAAAGAAAATATCTTGTACTGAAACTAAAACATTGTGGTCCCCACTCCCTGTACTCTGTAGAGATTTCCATTGTATATGTCCATGGTTAAAATCCCCGTGATAATACAATCCCGTTTGCTCACTTCCCGTATAGCATTTTATAGCATTTTACTTTTTCATTTTCTTCAACGTTTATGTTTGGACTTCGCTAAACTAACCCAACCGTTAAGTTCTAGTTCCTGTAACTATGTTACACCAAACAGCATCTTCGCAATCTGCTTCTCTTTCTAATTTTATTTCATATGCCTGGATAGATTCTTTACTATATAAACTATCTCCTCCTTCCCTTCTTCCTAGTTTATTTTTCCTAAATATTACATAGCCTGTCAGTCCCATTTCGGCATTTGGTATATTGATGTTGGCCCACGATTCAGTTATACCTGTTATGTTAGGGTAAATGTCTTCTACCATATTTAGTTCGCTTATTTTGTTTACTATGCTCCTTACAATTAAACCAGCTTCAGAATAGTTTTCCAGGCTGTTCTTTGCATTTAGATGGATGCCCTTTCTCGTGTACATATCTTCCCTCCCAACAAAGTCTCCCCATAAATCTTCTTCTTCACACATCTGCTCAACTAGTGCAGTGATTGCCATCCTCTTGCACTTTCTATATTATATTTGCCCCTTTCTCCCATTACTGGCAAAATTCCTGAGAGAACAATCTGTTCTACCCTTGCCTGCTTCAACTTCATGACTAACTGTCTGACTTTCTGGACTATTCCAATTGTCTCCTCCCTCTCTGCATTATTTTTCCCTATATAGAGTAACATGTAATTTGGTGTTCTTGATCTTAAAAGTACCTATGAAATGATTGCGTTGGTGTTATTTTTGTTGTGATTTATAACAAAATACGTCCATAATGAATTCATTCGACTTCGTTTAGCCGCCTCACTGAAATTTTTATTTTATAGACAAGATAAAGAATTACAATGAATGTTGCCAAGGTGTATTATGTGTGGATCCAGTACTCCATAGTGTATGGTATAATGCTAGTTAAGTTCAAAGCTAAACGTAAAGTAACATTCTGAACACTTAGACCCACATATTTCATTGGGACTATGATAATATATTATATATGGTGAGTTTATGAACCGATGATATGCATCCACACTGCCACATTATACATTAGTAGCTGACGTTCATCACAAACACAAATTAGTTAATTATAAACACTTAATTAGAGTGTCTTAGTCAAAAGGTGGCGCCATCTTTGTTTACTTTCCCGTTACACGACGCTGCTTACGACCGACTCAGTAGCATTGACTGACCTAGATCTATTTAATACACGTCAGTGCTCAGAAGCAGGCCAAGCCATGACCCATCTGTATGACCGCCACAGGCATATCGTCGTGTAAGATGCGATTACCATCGATAATTGTCAACGAAAATGTGTTCACGTCTTTTTGTTCATTTTCTTTTGACAGACATAATTATCTTCCTGATCGTGTGTCGTATAGGCTTACACGCAACATAGCATCATGAGTCATCAGCGTGTTACGTAGGAATTCTCTCACATGATGACAAAAGGTTGCTTTTAGCAGAGTATACCTAGCGGCTGAATACAAAAAAATACCATGCAGTGACCAGGTCATGCACTTCGATAATGTTGTATGTTGTTGAAATTAATGTATATATTATATATATATTTTTTCATTATCCCCCCCCCCCTCTCTCTTTATCTCTCTCTCATTTTCTCTCTCATTTGTCTTCTCCGTATCTCTCTCTTGCTCTTTCTCCTTCTCCCTCTTCTTCTACATGTCCATTTCCATCTCCCTCTGCTTCTCTTTCTGCATCACCATCTTATTCTCTCTCTCCTTCTCCTTCTCATACACATTCTCCCTCACTCCACTAGAGTGACTAGACCGTCGTATGCATAGTGTTTGTGTAATGGAAAATACCAGTGAAACCACCAATGTTCCCAACCACCCGGAGGGTCAGCATAACCAATGCAGATCCATTATAGTCCATGAGCCAGCGGTCATTTATTTGCTTGAAATGATCAGGTATATGGTGGGCATTTCTGAATAGCCATGCAGCTGAGCTGTTCAAAACAACGCGTCTTATGGTTCCCGAGCGGTGGACTGACGTGCTAGCGGATGATGAATGACCAAAAGTGTGAATAATAAAATGTGGGGATAGGGATAAATAATAGTCCATTTCATCATCACGTATCTTCCAAACTATAGCAAATGTAACACCGTTGGAAAGATATTGGAATAATCATTCTAAATATATCATCTATAATGTCTAAATATGGTGTAATGACGTCATTATGACGTCATATGTGTACTATTCTATAAATTGCTCTACATTTTAGTACGTGGTTCACGTAGGTAAAACCCTCTTACCTAGTGAATTTCTGCAACAATGTTTTTCAAGACGTTTACAATATACAAATGTGAAATTCAGCTGTTTATCACTTGTGAGTGGAAGCCATCGTGAAATTTTACTGATTTATTACAACAAGCGTAATTAGTGAAACAAGGGCGTGAGGGTAGATATTAATCTTCTTCATCAATACATATCAGTCAAACTATAGCACATGAGGGATCGTTGGAAAGATAGTTTAATTATCGTTCAAAAAAGTGTCATAATTATTATGGAACCGTGAAATAATGACGTAATAATGACGTCATTACAACATAATTATTAATTAATTATGACATCTTTGGAAAGAGCATCCCCATATATTTCCAATGATTCTACACTTGCTATAGCTTGGAAGATTTGTGCTGATGAAATGTAAGCCTACTACAATTTTTACCTTTCCTCAACTTGTGTTATTCACACCATTCACCATTCTTTAGCACGTCAGTCCACCGGTGTTTCAACAGCGCTGGTGTAGAGCTATTCAGAAATACTCACCGGACACCTGATCCTTTCAAGTAAATAAAAACCGCTGGCGCTAGGACTATTAAGTTGCGTAAAGACGTGTCGCCGACTTGGTGATGACAATCTTAAAGCCAGGCACCAAACTAGCACGACCATACATAGCAAATGTGCCCTGCACCAGATATTCGACTGCATAATTAGCTGTCTCGTGCTGCATTGACAAAGTTTGGCGAGTAAACCATTTAGTACACGTTGTTTTCCTGAGGCAACATACCAGTTTTATGCTGTGTCCATGGTCTATAAAAAATCAGTGCTTCCATAATAAGTAAGTGTGCATGAATATTTATTTAATTTGTTGCATATGGTTTGTTGAATACAACATTGTAACGTAGATGGTGAAGACTGTTTTATTCATCCAATAAAGGACTAAGGGGTCGTTCACAGTTGTAGGGTCACGGACTAATTATAAAACGCACACACGCACGCATAAACACATGCAGGCACAAACACAGCCACACAGACACATTTACACACATACATACACACAGACAGACAGACACACACAGACTCACACAGACACACACAGACACATACACATATACACACACGCGCGCACATACGCACACACGCACGCACACACGCACACGTGTGCGTGTGTGCATCTTGCGTGCGTGTCTACGTATGTGTGTATGTACGTGTGCGTGTTCTGGTATGCGTGTGCGTACGTGCGTGCGTGTGTAGAGATGGATCGGCCATATCCTGAGAAAGAAAGACGACATCATCTCCAAAATAGCACTTAGATGGACCCCTGAAGGAAAATGAAAAACGTTGACGACCAAAACAAACCTGAAGGAAGACTGTAGAAAAGGAACTCAAAGAACTACATTTAAGCTGGGGCCAAGCCGCCAAGATAGATGCAGACAGGAAGAAGTGGATAACTCTTGTTTCCGCACTATGTGCCAATGGGCATGAAGAGGGTTTTCAAAAAAGAATAAGCATATGCCAGTTAAAATCATGAAACATAACAAATACAAACATAAGCACTCAACATGGATTAAACAGGGTCTTTTTAAATCTATCAACTATCGAGATTCGCTCTATAAGAGACTGAATATGTCATACCCCAAATTACCAAACTACGAAGTCAATCACACTAATCTTAAAACATAATATAATTCAATATTTAAAAAGACATTCGCGTTGCCAAACAATGCAATTCTAAATACGCTTTAACCGATACAAAAATGACATTAGAAATGCTTGGAAAACCATAAATGAAATTATTTCCAAAAATGCTGCAAATAAACATTTTCTTTTAAAAGTAATGGCATAACTATAACAAACTGATATTACAAATAAATTGAATAACTATATTACAATTATAGGTCAATCTACTGCACAAGATAATTATTATATTGGAAATAACCACTAGTCAAACAAACATGTCCACTCCGTTTTTAATTTAAACAATGTTGATGAAGAAACAGAAAAGACAACCATTGAAAGCCTTCTAATAAAAACAGTAGTGTTTCAAAACTTTTGAAAAATAATTGAACCCTCAATCATCAAGTCACTAACGCTGTTAATAAACGAAATAATAAATACCGGCATTTTCCCTGATAAATGTTAACTTGCAAAAGTAATTCCTATTTTTAAAAAGATGACCCATCTGTTTTTTAACAATTGCAGACCCATTTCATTCCTTCCAACTATCTTAACGGTCTTAGAGAAAATAATATATAATAAATTATCAGCATGCTTCAATGATTCTGGACGGTTTGTTGATAAGCAATATGGTTTTAGAAAAAAAAATTCAACTGAATATGCATCACTTGAACTAGTAGATAGATAATTACTCAAATGAGAAACATGATGTGCCCTTCAGTACTGTTCTTGACCTCTCCAAGGCCTTCGATACAATTGATCACTGAATACTACTAACTAAACTAAGATATTATGGCTTAGAAGGTTCTAGTCTGAATCTATTTGAAAGCTACTTAAGCAACCGAAGAAATTTAACGGAATTTCAAAATGAAAATTCCGATATTTTACCTATCACAATTGGTGTACCACAAGGCTGTATTCTAGGTCCCCTGTTATTTACAATATATATTAATGATTTTCCAAAAGCCAGTAAAATATTTAGCTTTATTATGTATACCGACGATACCACTTTATTTAGCACCATCAGTTGTTTTCATGATAATTTACCTAACAAAAATACTGAATCGGCAATAAATGATGAACCCTAAAATACAAGAATGGCTAAACATAAATAAATCTAAATATAATTATAACCTTTCATATGCCAAATAAATTTGTTAAGAACCTGTCGCTCTACATCAATGGAACAATCATTGAAAGAGTGGAATAATTTGAATTTTTAGGAATGACTTTTGATACAAATTTAAATGGGAAAAATATATTGAAAAAAATATCAAACAAGTGTTCCAAAACTGTCGGTATCATAAACAGGTTAAAACATGTATTTCCTCTAGAAATTAAAATTATCTTATATAGTACACTATTATTATCTCATATTAACGAATGCATTATGGCTTGGGATTACAAAGACAGCCGAATGCTGAAAATACAAACGAACGCTATGAGAAGTCTAACCATAAGTAAATGCAATTCTCATACTGAACCTCTTTAAAAAATGAATGTTTTAATAGTAGATTACATAATAAAGTTACATGAACTTAAATTGTATTTTAAATATATGCAGAAGACTTACTTGCCTACATATTAAACTGGAAACTAAACCCTAATGCTTTGTTCCATAATTACAACACTAGGAGGACAACAGAGTTATTCATTCAGAACAAAGCATAAATCTGTAAAATATGGCTTACATATAATTTGCCACTTATCATTAACAATACCCCTAAATTATTCACAGAGAAGATTGGAACACACAGTTTCCGAGGTTTCACAAATTATGCAAACAAATCCTATTACAAAAATATGCAGATACGTGTACAATCCTAAACTGATACATAAGCTAACAAAGTCAACATA
This sequence comes from Paraescarpia echinospica, assembly GCA_020002185.1. NCBI lineage: Eukaryota > Metazoa > Annelida > Polychaeta > Sabellida > Siboglinidae > Paraescarpia > Paraescarpia echinospica. Next base: position 51,112,386 of record CM034533.1, on the reverse strand, counting down.
GTCAGTAATATGTGTGTAACATGTATGGATATGTGTAGGTTATATGCACAAATATACATGTATTTATGTATGTACGGCATATATACGCATATATAAATATGCAAGTATATTGACGTGTTCGTGCAACAACTATCATTTATTTATTATAATAAATTATGTTATCACAAATACTCTACACTTGCATAGGTACGCATGCAATATAGTACAAACTATTTTTCTTCTTTCTTTCTTCTTTTGCACATCGCACTTCTTTCTTATAATTAAATTGACCAGTTATTTTTAGTGGCTCCTATGAGAGCGACGTTTAGTCTTTGTAGGAGTCATTTACCCCTTTAAAACACATTACATGGCACTTGTATATATTGAATACATGTGCCTTCATATTATCTATGTTAACTCTTTATTGTTATACACACTGTATATCGGGGTCAAAATAAACTTCCTTGTCTTGTTCTTCACGCTTGAGGTTCAAGCCGTCTAAGAGGACACTTTTAAAAGGACGCAGTCTCTGTCAAGGTTTTCATGTTTTAATTAATATAATGTCCTTAAGACTACAGTAACTTTATTGAAGGTATACTGCCCGTCAAATTGTGTTTAGTAAGCCCGTAACAACGGTCACAATATGAAGGCATGGCCACGGGTGAATGTTCAAATAGTAAACAAAATATCCAGTTTAAAAACAAGCTTTATTGGCAATACGGCCGAGTCGGGCTGAGTTAACTGCTATATCCTTTGATGCTCACTTTCCCATTGTCAACATAGCAGACTTCCAGTTAGAAATTACTACTCCCGCTATTTCCGGGTAGACGAAGAGACTACGTCCCTTTGTCAGCTCAATTATAAATATATTATTAAATGATCGAAACGAGAACAAAATCGCACTTGTTCTTCATGTCTGCCTTTAGGAAATCTGCAGTACTTATTACATACCCCCTTAATGTGTCCGTTGTCTAGAGCAGCAACACACTGGCCTAGTTGATCAATACTGATGCTAAGACTGATACCGACAGTGCTAGTTAAAAAGGAAAGCTATCAATGATTACATAAACGTCTGACTATCTAGACATCAATACCAGTACATCCTGTCTGCGTCAGCCGTCAAGTCAAAAGGACTATTGTGCTAGATCAGAATAAGGATCATTTTGTATGGTTGAACTACGTAACGCGGCTGATAGTGGAGTTTGCATTGTGATTTATATAATCAGGGACTAAAAGCTATGTAGGGAAGAAATTCTCCGTGACTCCGCGGTAGGAGAGTCTAGGTGAAACGTTCAGCAAGGGTCAAGGCAGCTTGATGTGAAGACAACTGGATTACGCACATATGCCGGACGTGGGGTCATGGCGGCCAGGGCGTTGTCCTTGAGCTCAGGTATATTTGCTCACCTGACAGTTAACCACCGCACAACTTATGCACAAAACAGATAAACCTGTAGGAACTGTAGAGTTCAGGGAAGCTACTTTAACGTGAACACATACTTGCTAATGAATTAAAGAGCGTTCTGTGTCTGACAAAAACACACGACGAACCCAGATATGTGGAGCGCAAAGGCGCAGTGGCTAGTACATCGGACTCTCAATTGAGAGAAACCTGAGTTCGACTTTTGTGCTGCCGTTTCGAACATTGAGCAAGTTCATTCACTCTGCGTTGGTCCAGTTCACTCAGCTGTTTGAATATATACCTGGCTATAGACCGTGGTGGATATTTGTGTACCATTAATCTTCGTACATTAATTGCAGCTTAGCTTAAAACTTCCTAGAGAAATCGATATATTCTTCGATTGAATTGTTATTTCGAACTGAGCCAGTTGATGATTTAGTTTGTTTTTTAATTAAATTGAGTCGTTAGTTTTTTAAGTAACCACCTATTAATAATGTACAAAATATATACCTATTGGTTGCCTTGCACAAGGATCAAAATACTTCTAATAATTTGTGATATTTGTAATTAAGTTATGGCAACAGCATACTGTATGAATGGTTGCTTCATGACTGTGATGCCATGCCATGTTTGGTATCAAAGAACTTTTTTGACTGTGATAACGGCGTCTTTTGAAATTGATATTTATTGTGTAACTTTTATAAGGTTATGAAATTGTTAACATAAGTGGTGAGCTATATCCTCTTTGTCACCACCGCCATCATCGCTGCACGGGTGGGAAGTGTTATATTTATTTTACTGTGATTGCCTATATTTTATGTACTTTTATAATAGACCACATGACAAGTTATCTTTTCGGGAATTCAATAAAGTATCTTGTCTTCTAGGGCATAAAACGTTTTTTGTAGTCTTAAGGACTTGATATAGGAGCATGTATTTTATTATAAAATGTCATTTTCACCTAACACATCTTTTTATGTAATAGCTTGAATCTTATAATAGCATACTTGTCCAAGGACAGTAAAATAGCAATATAATATGCTTGCAAAATATGAGGAGATGGATGTTAATAAGTTTTGGAGATAAATTTTTTGAAAATAAGCAAACGTGCTGTTTTCGCAGTTTGGCACCTGGCCTGAGACAAGCACAAAATTGAAAAATTAATTCAAGCAAATAAAATTATGAAACAAATTAAGATCAATTTGATATGTGGACAGTAAACTAAGTTTCAGTAAGCTGTGTCATTTGTTAGGTTTTTATTTGAATTTTTGTGACGGGCTATCATCACCTTGAATCAGGGAAAACGTTCAAAACTAAAATGAATGGGTTGTTGATCAATACGAATAAAATACTTTTTAAACCCATATGTCACGATGTTAATTTTTTATTCATAAACAGAAATGTGTTCCTCAACCAATGTCACATTAAAGATATGTGGCACAGATCAATCGTGGAATGTGAATCTGAATTGTCAGCTCTGATCAAACATTTATAAATTCATAATACCGATGGTACAGTCATTCTACCAATCAATATGCCTCCTACACCAGTCTGTCAGGTATTTGAGCAGTGAAAATCTTACGAGTCAAGAAAAAGTTAAAGCCAGCCAGGAATCATTGTTACGTCATGCTTGTGGCGAGCAGTGAAGAGGATTACCAGGACGTCAGGGATCTTGTACTGGAGTGGATAAGAAATCAGAACAACCGTTACTACATAATCACTTAATCAAACGAATAAATAATGGTATATTTCTGTACTTTGATTAGAGACTTCAGTTTTGTAACGTTTGGAAATGTCGCATTTGCACTTGCACTTGGGTTTCACTATCAAAAACATTTGCATTTGCTTTTGAATCAGAAACACTTGCATTTGCATTGGAATGACAACACCAAAACATTTGCATTTGAATTTGAATGCCAATACCATTTACATTTGCGTCAAAAACATTTGCATTTGCGTAAGACAGTCTAGTTGTCTGGATGTTTTATTGGTGATTGATATAATTGTCTGGTGTCTGTATTTGTCCATCCTAATCAAGTATTGGGTATCAGTTGACATATTTAAAGCCTGGACCTAACCGTCATATGCTGGCTGAAGTGAGACATGTAATTCACCTTATGAAATGCAATCAATGATCTCTCAGCCTTTTGAAATCATGATTAATAATAATGTGCCATACCAAGGTACAATGAAAAAGCGCAATACAGTTTGTTACTAGATATTATGAGATCTAAATTCCGACCTAAATTATTATGTATGTGTCTGCAAACATTCGTCCCCAGAACAAGCTATGTCAATGAAATGGCGTGATATGTTAATTATTATTTGTGTCGTATATTAATAATTGTCAGCATTCTTTCTTCCCCCAAGTTCCACTAAGTTTCTGCAAACAGGCAGTAAGTCAAACGTCCATATCAATCAGATACCGAACCAGTCAGACGTTATCTTATTGTTATTAGCAATGGACCAGGTTTATTTCCACAAATTTGCAATTAAGCCGTTGTGTGAGAGGAAGCCTGGCCCAGTTGAGCAGCCCATTTATGGTCCATGCCTAGTTGTCAGCACACTTGTGTACCCGTAATTAAATAGGTCACCTATGCAGTGTTGTTACATATGGTTATACGGTTTGCATATTGTAATGATTCCAAATTTTCCGTAGAGAATATTAAGGACTCTACATTTACATGATATATAATTCTGATTATACGTGAGTGAATTCACGAAAAATGGAACACTTGTGTAACAATTGGGAGCGAAACATTTTCTTTCCCAAAATAATGTTGTTCCTATACAATGATACAATATTTTAGTATATGGTTGAAAGTGTACCAAAATTATCAGTGGAAGATAACTTATTGTCTGGTGTTTATTATAATGAGATGGAGAAATAGATCACACTTATAAATATATGTGTCCAGCAAAAAAAAATGACAATGAAAATATTTTTTTTGTAGAGGTGTACTGTGATGGTATTGACCAGGCAAAAAAGTTTTTCATTGAAATGGTCGAATGATAGTGCTGACATTGCAAAATGTTGTCCCTTTTTAAAATCTGGTTGAAAAAGTTCCACCCAGATTTGTTTTTCCCCATAACAGAATTAATTAATTATGTGGATCTGTCTTTCACCTCGCACCTAACTCACCATACCTCTCATAGGGCACTGATTTCCGTAGATTACCCTGTAGAGGACAAAAACCCATACATGAATAACTCGGCTGCAATTGCAACAAACGCGACATAAACGCCAAGGTAAATAAAACAAACCTTTAAATTTAAAATGTTTCTTTACTTGGTTGGGCTGTTGGTTTACATGCTTTCACTCACTTTCTTTATGTTAATTGTGATTTTAACATAGTAATAACTGAAGATCTCACTACATTAATTTCAAAATGGCTACCAGACATGTGATTACATAAAGCTTATTCAAACGCAATGTCATGACTTGTCCTGTTTGTGGTAATTCTCAAGGATCTCATGTATTACTTTCAAATGGTATTCTTAATGATTTGACGAGATGGAACTACTAGGGAATCCACTCCCTGAGGTCTAGTGGATTAAAGCAAATAGTAGATGGATGGACATAATCCGACTTTCTGGGCTACCGGAACACAGTCCCTAATTTGTAACGAGCTGGTCTTTCCACTTATTCCCCTGGTGGTTTTCAAAACAGTAAACTCCCTATCCACTCGTGCATGCTTGGAACAGGCGCATATAATACAATCACTAGACGTTGGAATCCCTACATATGATATATGAAATGGCTTGAATATCAGAAAGTTCTACATTTGTATCTTTAAATATTTTGCGGGGAAACATTTCCTTTTTTAACCTTGGCAATCCCAAAGAGCGTGTTAATATACTTGAACTCAGCTCGGAGCTAGAAACTGCTAGCGTCTTAGCCATTCTTGAAATATTTTTGTATTTTCCTTTGATCATGAGTTATTGATATGTGTATATCAAGTATTGTTCCAAATATTTATTTTTAAAAACTAAAGTTAACATTTTCATTCGATATGAACTGTGAACTGTTAATGGTAAAATCATAGATGAATAATAAATTAAAAATGTTTGAGCGCATTTACAAATACAAACAAGTACGCGCAGTAGTAGTAATTTATAAAGCATAGTTAAGTCATGATATCATAATGTCATTGTTGCATAACTACCTGTAAATTACCAAAAAAATGAGTCAACATGGGCAAAGAAAATGGCGAACAGCCAAGATTAAGATATGTAGATCTAAATATGTATTTTTGCTTTACCCGGATAACTAGAAATGTCAGTGGAACCATCTGCATGGCAAAATTACACTAATAAAAAAAATATGTAATGCACTCTATTGTTGGTAGATTGAGAGGCAATTGTTGGAAAAATGACCATGGGACAACACAGATTACAATGGTGGAACCTTTCCAGAAGTAGGTGTTAATGCCAAAACATAGCAGGTAGATAGATGATTTTTTTAAATTCATACAAATAGTGCACATTTGTTTGACCAAAGTATAGATTGGGCGACGTATTGATGGACGGAATTGATTAATGCTTTGATATTCGTTAACTGCAAATCACTGATTAACGATTTTGTATATTTTAATTACAAATGGGTCAAGCAGTGTATAGCATATTGTTTCCTTCTTACTTTTTGGGGAAATAGGGTATGACAGACGCGACATAAGGGGAAGGATATGTTTAACAATTTTCCCAAAATACATTCTGTATGACTTACAATGTTTCCTAAATATTTGCTTAGGAAGGATTCTGTGGTAGAAACATATTTGTTGATATTCATTTACATAATTTCCTTTTTTAGAGAGAGTACACCTACCGCACAAAACTACTGACTTTACAAACAAATTTTGCCAGATTCTCACCTTAATAACTCAGCAATGTCTGGGAGTTGTTTCACCCAAACCTACCTTGGATAATATATTCAATAAAACTAAAATAAAAGTAGGTCTCCAGCTATTCCCATTTTTTTGTTTTTAGCTCTGAAATGCTGCGTCAAAAGTTTTTACATTACATTACATTTTACTATTTTGATTAGATAATATGAAGGATCATGAATGCCTTTGCATTTGGTATCATTTGCCAGATTACTGCCTATATGAATACAAAAGTGTGTTGTTCATTGAGGTGATGTTATGCGAAACACTTGCATTTGCATAATCTCAACCATTTGCATATCATCGCACTTTTAGTTGCATTTGCATTTAAATCCATTCTAACATTTGCATTTGCATTTAAATGCGCTCACTCGCTTTTGAACCCAAGCCTGATTCAATCAGAATAAATGAGTGGCGTACTGCGGTCGGCGCCTGGGTGCAAAAAAATGGTGCCTCCCTCCCCCCGGCACAATACATGTTTTTTTATCGGATCCAATTGAACCCGGTATATTACCGTGCAGTTTGACAATAGCTTGCATGTGTGTGTGTGTGTGTGTGTGTGTGTGTGTGTGTGTGTGTGTGTGTGTGTGTGTATGTGTGTGTTTGGGTGTATGTGTGTGGGTATATGTGTGTGTCTGTTTGTGGGTTTGTGTGTATGTGTGTTTGTGTGTGTGCTTGTGTGCATGCGTGCATGCGTGCGTATGTGTTTGTTTGTTTGTTTGTTTGTGTGTGTGTGTGTGTGTGTGTGTGTGTGTGTGTGTGTGTGTGTGTGTGTGTGTGTGTGTGTGTGTGTGTGTGTGTGTGTGTGTGTGTGTGTGTGTGTGTGCGAGTCTGCGACTAGGGTTTCGTCATTTAGTTAGTACGCCTGTAGAAAAAAGTATTTAAATAAATTATAATATTTATTATTTTATAAAGCGTGACGACTTGTTTAATAATACGCCGTCGTTCAAGGGTTGGGCAACCAAGGACGTATATTAAGTAAGCTGGATTTGTTTCACGTCTGTGATAATTTGTGTGCGTACATATACATATTAACTTTATTTGATGAAATGTGTATTATTGTATATAATTTAGAAAACCAAAGCTTAAGTTCACATTTTTATTCGATATTAACTGTGAACTGTTCATGTTAAAATCACAAAATGAATAGAAAAAAATGTTTTAGGTAAATGTAAAAATATCAGATTTAACAAGATTTACCAAGATTGCCACCCAGAGAATTAACTCAATGTGGCAGATGGACAAGGAAGCCCTTTGGCTTATCGAGAGTCCGACCCTTTTATCTATGTGTATCCCGCCCTTCTGAGGTATGTGTCGATTTTATTTTAAAACATATTCACGCTACTAGCACCCACACAATCAGCAGACAATCGTTTCCGTTCATTTCCAGTCCTTTGTGAAAATGAGAACTTTCTTATATGTAATCTACACTACTCCTTTGCTAATGTAACATCATGTCCTCTAGTCCTTCTATCTTTCTTAACTGAGAAAACAATATTTTTATAAATATTTTCATAACCATTCGTTTTTTAAACACGTCTATCTGATCTCCTCTCAATCTCCTGGTCTCTAGTGTTGTTAAGCCGCATTTTTAGGCGTATTTCGTAACTAAGATCTCTCAGTTTTTGTATCATTTTAGTTGCTCTCCTCTGTACTCTTTTTAGCACATCTAAGTCCTTCCTGCGATATTGCCTCCAGCTTGAATACATTGATTGTTTTGTACAGCGGTATTATTAGCTCTTTTTCCTCATACGTTATGTTTCGCCTAATTAATCCAAGGATTTGATTTCCCTTTGAAGCTGCAATTCCGCACTGCTCTGAAACCATCATATCAGCACTACTGGTCAACCATAAGTCTTTTTCTTTTACAGTAGTACTTAGTACAGTACCCCCCATTGTATATTCTACCTCTTCGTTCCCATGTCCTGCGTAGAGGCATTTATATTTCCCAAAATTGAACAGCATTTGCCACTTTTCAGACCATTTGATCAACTTGTCAAGATCATCTTGTAAATGTTGTCTATCTCCATCACTTTTAATCCTTCTAAACACTTTTGTATCATCTGCAAATTTCAACACCTTGCTTGTTTTTTCATCATCCAAATCGTTGATATATATTAAGAATAATATAGGTCCTAGTACTGATCCCTGTGGTACCCCAATCAATACCGATTTCCAGTTTGAAGCCTCCCATCAATTACTACACGTTGTCTTCTGTCAATCAGCCATTTTTATATCCAGTTTATTATACCATTTCCTATGCCATGGGCCTTTAGTTTAAGCAGTAATCTTTGATGTGGTACTTTGTCGAAAGCTTTTTGAAAATCTAAGTAGACGATATATACTGGTGATACCTCATCTACCCACTTAATGGTGTCTTCCAAAAAAAACATAACATATTTGTTAAGCATGACCTCGCTTTTTTATCAAATTGTGTTTAACAAGACAATCCACTATGTGATCTTTAATTAGTATTTCTAATAATTGCAAATCACTGATGTTAAACTCACTGTTCTATACTTCTCTGACTTGTTTCTCGAACCTTTTTTAAATAACGGTATAATGTTTGCCTCTTTCCATTCTAAAGGAACCACTCCCTCTTCTAATGACAACTTGAAAACTGTTGCGGTACGCTTATTTGTTCTACAATTTCCAGTAGTAGTTTGGGCGGAATCCCATCCACTCCAGGTGATTTATTATCCTTCATAGCCCTTATTTTCATAGCTACCATTTCCGGGGTTACAATTAATTGTCCTAAATAGTCTGAATCTGCCCCCTTGAACTTAACCTCTGGTACTGGCAGTGAACTAATATCTTCCCTGGTAAACACTGAGCTAAAGTACTCATTCAGGTCTTCTGCCATTAAGAATCCCTCTGATATTATATTTCCAACACTATCTTCTAGAGGACCGACCTTATCCTGAACTTTCTGTTTGCTTCGAACATACGCATAAAAACTCTTGCTGTCATGTTTTATATTACTAGCTAATTGTTGTTCATAGCTTCTCTTTGAATGTCTAATTTCAGCTGTAGCTTGGTTAAGTGCTTCTTTATAACTGTTGTAGTCTTCATCATTTCCAGTACATCTATATGACTTTCACATCATTTGTTTGTACTTAATTTTTTGTAATGGCTTCTTTCGATAACTGTATCTTTTTGAACCGTTTCCCCTGTTTTTGAAGGATATAAATTTATCGACTATGCACTTAATTTCACTCTTTAATATATTCCAGCATTCTGTTGCTGTCTTATTTTTCAGTGTTTTATTCCAGTCTATCTTTGCTAAATATTTCTTCATGTCCTTATACCTTCGTTTGTGGAAATTTCTCCTATACTGCCTTTTACTATTCCTTTCTGATTTTACTTTGATGATAAAATGTATCTGGTTGTAATCATTACTCCCCAGTGGCTCACATGTATTGACATTGTCAACTAATTCATTCTGTGAGGACAAAACTACGTCTAACACATTCTCACCCATGGTTGGTTCTAGCATATGTTGAGAAAGTTTGGACTTCGATAAACTAACCCAACTGTTAACGTTGAGTTTCCTGTAACTATGTTACACAAAACAGCTTCTTCGCAATCTGCTTCTCTTTCTAATTTTATTTCATAAGCCTGGATAGATTCTTTAATACATAAAATAACTCCACCTCCCTTTCTTCCTATTCTATCTTTCCTAAACATTACATATCCTGTCAGTCCCAATTCGGCATCTGATATATCGGTGGTGGTCCAGGATTCGGTTATATCTTTTATGTGAGGGTCAATATCTTCTACCATAACGTTTAGTTCATTTCTTTTGTTTACTATACTCCTTGCGTTTAAACAAACACATTTATATCCAGCTTCAGAAGAGTTTTCCAGACTGTTCTTGCTGATTTATTTGTGCTGTCTTTATATATGCGTCCTGTTTCAGGCGTTTCTGGGAGTCCCCCCTGCGAATCTACTTTAAATAGATGCAACCTGTTCCACTCTCAACAGATCGCAACAGGTTCTCTGAGAAAACTGCTGCCCCCTTTCCACTAAGATGGAGGCCATCTCTCATGTACATATTTTCCTCCCAACAAAGTATCCCCATAAATATATGAATCCCACCCCCTCTTCTTCACACATCTGCTCAACTATTGCGCTGATCGCCATCCTCTTGCAGTTTCTATACGTTGCCCCCCTTCCTCCCATTACTGGCAAAATTCCTGACAGAATTATCTGTTTAACTCTTGATTTCTTTAACTTCCTCACTAACTGTCTATACTTCTGTACTATCCCAGTTGTTCCCTCCCTGTCTGCATTATTTGTTCCTACATGTACCAGTATAGACCCTCCCTTGCCATGTCCCAATACCTTCTCTACCCTGTCAGTCACATGTTCAATCCTAGACCCCGGTAGACAAACAACGACGTCCTTCCCCTCGCTGAGTGTCTTGTCCGTCTTTCTCATAATGGAGTCGCCCATAAACACCCTCTCTTTCCTCATTGCCCCCTCAACCACTTCCTTAGAGCAGCTCCTTCTTCGGTTTGCATCTGTCTGGTTGTTGTCTTTTTTCCCTGTCGTCTTCTCTCCTGTCACATTCCCTTCCGATCCAATATTTCCTGTCGCTTTTTCTCTTGTCACCTTTCCTCCTGTCTGCGCCCCTTTTATCGACTTCTCTTGTATCACATTTGCTCTCACTTCCTTTCGTCCCTTCATCTTTTCTCCCATCTCATTTTCTTTTCTCCTCTCCCGTCCCATCTTCCCTCCCTCCTTCTCTACGGTCACTTTCTCCCATGTCACCTTCACGCTTGTAACGTTTTCTGTCGTCGATTTTCCAATTTCTTCCTCTACAATCACCTTCCCTCCTCTCAATCTCCTTTCTTCAGTTTTCTTGCCACTGCTATTCTCCTTCAGTCTTGCAGTATTCTCACCTCTCTCCCTGTCGTCTCTCTCCATTCGACCTGTCTCTTTTCTAATTCCCATCTCCATTCCCTTCACTATATCTGTCAACCTAACTATCTCCTTCTGCAGACACTCCACCTTCCAACACCCAACGCATTGAAAGATGAATCCTTCCTCTTTGGTTTCTGCCCATGACTTCCCACAGCCGGACAATGCAAAATCTACCCAGCTGTGGCAGTGATCGCACACCAAGTGTCGATTTGCCTTGACTTGCCGCCTACTTAAGTAGAAGTCAACGTACCTCCTAAAAACCCTACTTGAGTAAAAAGTAAAACTACTTTTAAAAAATACTTGAAAAAAGTAGAAGTCAAAGTAGAACGGAAAGATCTTTTGTCAGGCATGTATGTCTAACGAACAAACATGACAGCATCAGCGAACAAAATAGTGAAGGCAGTGTGAACATAATTACTGTTATGTCCAACGTATCTGAATAATGCATGTGAAAAATGTTCTGTAGAAATCTCTATTTTATATTTGGCAAATTCGACGGCGGGGCACCGAAATGTGTTCGCCGTCGAAGCTACAGTCAGTTAGGCCGCGCGGTTTATACGCGGTTTATAAAGCAGTGTGATGTGGCATGCTTACATGATTATGGTGTGGGTCGTTTAGGAACTGTCTTGTACTATATAAAGTTGACAGGTGGTTATCAGTTTTGTTCTTAATTTTGCATACGTATATTGCAATTTTGTCTAGTGCATGTTATTTGATAATTCTAAAAAAATTAGTTTAACATATTTAATAAATCCTTGTAAACTATGTGTACTAAGACTATATCGAGAATGTTAATAATTAAAAGTGGCAAATTATGCCTAAGACATTTCTTTGCAAATGTATGTTTAATTTTATAAGTGTGCATTTTATTATAGACCTTTGTATCATCATTATGTACACCATAATTAAATGTTTATGTAAATAAACTGAAACGTCTTTATGTAAGTATTGATAATAAAAAAATAATTATTGTAATATAAGGATGTTATCTACTTTTAATATGTTTAGTTTCTTGCGAAGTCGTTCGGTGTGGGAATTATAATTACATAAAATAATAATTCCCAAGGTTTTCTTTTGAAGTTTTATTATTCTATTTGGTTGCAAGCCTCATGCCATGATACAATAATTAATGTGTGTGTAGCACAGTTAATTAATTGTATAATATTATTTTAATTTCAAGAAGCAACACATGTCGTAATTAATTTCAAATACCAATAATTTAGAACAAACATTTCAAATTTGTATCAATAATTAAATCAGAGAAGCTAATTTCCTTAACTTGTTCAGTATTTATATTGTCTATCTTCAGAATAATGTATGTATATTTTCTTTGTCTTTTGAAATGTTATGTATATAAATTTAGCTACATTTATCGGTAATTTATTTATTTTGAGTCATTCATTTATTTTTAGAGGTTCATCATTTATTAAAGATTCAAAATTGTCGTCTTGTGTATTATTACTAAAAATGTGTTATATACTTGATACACTTGTGTAATCAGTACAAATGATAAAATTAAGCATTTATTTACTGGATTGTGCAAAATCCAAAATCAGTGATATATATATCGTATATATATATATATATATATATACGATATATATATATATACGATATATATATACGATATATATATATATATATATATATCGATATATATATATATATATACGATATATATATATATATATCGTATATATATATATATATACGATATATATATATATATCGTATATATATATATATATATGCGGCACTAGAATTAATAGATAGAATAATAACCAAATTCGATCAGGACGAAATACCCATAAACATTTTTTAGACCTATCCAAAGCCTTCGATACCATTGATCGTTTAAATTTTAATATTAAAATATGATGGCATACATGGAAAGAATCTGAAGTTAATAATATAGTTATATATATACCATATATATATATATATATATATATTTATATATATATATATATTGAGCCTTGAGGTACACCGGTTGTTATTGATAACATATTTGATTTTATATTGTTAATTACAATTAGTTTTGACTATAGGAACAAACAATATGTCATAATAGTATAATTTAAAGCTAATAAAAACAAGGCATTAGCTAAAATCCGTTTTCCATGTGTACACAAAGTTTAACAAAAAATACAGAAAAATACACATTTGTAGCATAAATTCGATTTTAAACCCGTCTGTGTAGCGATTCCAACGGAAAATTAAAATTTAATGAGCTAGACGATCACGTAGTATCGTGACGTCACATATAACCCAATACTCGCATCAGGCCCACCCTGTCCATGCATTCAGAGCATGTTTATAGGATAGTTTTTTGGTTGAAAGGAGCGTCAGAAAGAGTTATTGTGCAATATTCTGATGTAATAAAACTCTAGTCATCATAGAGGGACAAGCAGTTATCTTACGGTTCCACATGAATCCAATTTTATTCAAAACAATGAATGCGAATGGACCTACAAGTCGATTAGGTTTCGCCGATCTTCGGCTCGTTTTCAGAATAATTATATCGATTGCAACCAACGGGAGATAATCTACACCAATATACATACATAGCAAACATATATTGTATCCAGATACAGAAAGCAACGCGTATAATCTCATAATATCACTAAAATATCGATGTTTGAAGGAGGAGTTGTACATTTTATCATAACAACTTAAATCAGTCAGTAAATTTCCGTTGATGTCGCTAACTCAACTGGTAGACGCGTTGGTTTCTTGTCGTTTATTTCACAATCGGGCGACGCCGGTTTAATCCTGACACCAAACCATTGATTTTCTTTACATTTTTTTTGTTTATGTTTTCACGAAGTATTACATATAAGCCAAATAATTTTGTATACTATGATGCACTGTTTGTAAATATTTTATATTTTTTTAGTAATTATTTATTCGCCACAAAAATGAAATGTGGTAATTATATATAACGATGTTTCACATTTTATTTATCCAGACAGATCACAATTTGTTTTCACATATATAATTACAATATATTACCGTTCAATATATATACAACTAATAAATAATATATCCATTACATTATATTTGTTTGGATATATACAATGGGAAGGCCATGAAAAGGGTTGACCTGATGCGAGTATGGGTCATATGTGATGTCACATTTCGGCATCCCGAAAAGCGCGGCAAAAATATGCATATTTGAAAATGTCCGGCTGCACAACATAAAATGTGGAATTTCTAATTGATTGAATTGTTTTGATTTTTTTGGCTTGGTGGACATGGAAATAGATAGCAGGATGTAATATAATATGAATTCAAGCAATAGGTGTTTTTTACCATTTAATTACAAGAAATAAAAACAAGACATTAGCTAAAATCCGTTTTCCATGTGTACACAAAGTTTAACATTGTATGTAAATTTCAAGAACATTAAAAAGATACAGAAAAATACATTTGTAGCATAAATTCGATTTTAAACCCGTCTGTGTAACGATTCCCGCGGAAAATAAAAATGTAATGAGCTAGGCGACCACGTGGTATCGTGACATCACATATGACCCACACTCGCATCAGGCCGACCCTTTCCATGCATTCAGAGCACGTTTACAAGGATAGCTTTTGGGTCGAAACGAGCGTCAGAATGAGTTATAGTGCAAAATTCCGATGTAATGCAAACACTAGTCATCACAGAGGAACAAGCAGTTATCTTACGGTTCCACATGAATCCAATTCCATTCAAAACAATGAATGCGAATGAGCTTACAAGTCGACTAGGTTTTGCCGAGCTTGGGCTCGTTTTCAGAATAATTATTTCGAATGCAACCAACTGGGGATAATCTACACCAATATACATACATAGCAAACATATATTGTATTCAGCTACAGAAAGTAACGCGTATAATCTCATAATATCACTAGAATATCGATGTATGGAGGAGGAGTTGTACAATTTATCATAACAACTTAAATCAGTCAGTGCATTTCTGTTGGTGCCGCTAGATCAGTTGGTAAACGCGTTGCTTTCTTGTCATTTATTTTGCAATCGGGCGACGCCGGTTCAAACCTGACACCAAACCATTGATTTTCTTTACATTTTGTTTTTGTTTTCACGAAGTAATTTAAACCAAATAATTTTGTATACTATGATGCACTGTTTGTAAATATTTTTTTAATTTTTGTAGTAATTAGTGGTGGTGGACATGGAAATAGATAGCAGGATGTAATATAATATGAATTCAAGCAATATATGTTTTCACAACTATATAAATTTGACTCATTTCGACGAACTGATCTTCCTCTACTCACCAGATGGCGTGGCGAGCAGGCTGTCCCACACGTGACTCAATCGGTAGACCCCCTCATCTCTATTCATTGTAGATGTAGTCTTTCTGATCCAGATGGCCTCCATGATCCATCGCGCACCTCTGTCTGTCTCTCTATCAACTACTCTTGCACCCTCCCAGTCTATGACACAGTTTTGTCTGTCCGCATGGTCAGTTATAGACGACTTGTGTTCAATGTTTGTCGAGTCTTTCCTTTTTCCTCGAATGAAACGTATTGTTGTCAAGTGAGTCGAATTTATATAGTTGTGAATTAAGAAATTTGCTTATTTAATTATTCTTCCAACTTGATCAACATTTTCACGAATGATATTTTCAATGTTTTTTTCCTACTATGTGGTGTAGAAATATGTATAATTTAAGTAATTAGACACAAGGAGATAATGACGCAACTATATCTATTGATTTTCAACATGCAAATGAACTACCAATACGTCGGTTGTACGTGTAACATGGACACCATTTGAAGGCAATTTTTCATACAAACACGTGCATACTTCAACAGAATATCATGCCTTTTTATTATTCCTACTTCAAAATAGCTCTTAAAAGAGGCCTTGGCCATTACGTTGTCGCTTGACCAGAAAAAGTATGAAAACATGGAAACCATGGAATACTTTAAAATATTACTATCGTACTTGTCTTCTGAAACAGTATGCTAGTGTGCATAATCTTGTGAGGCAAATACATGTTTAAGGAACTAATAACACATGTAACAGGCCCACTAATGCAGTGATTAACTTTTCCAAATATGACCAAAAAAAACATTACAATACACAAAGGTTGTGCTTGTAACATGGACACAAACATTATGCAAACAATGTATTGCACAATGGCAGCATCACTACATCAGCTACAGCTACTTCTAAAGGTTATCTATCTTAGTACTAATTACAAAGTCCCAATAACTTGGGCTTCAAAGAAAAATATATTGAGTGATAGGGTTGTACGTGTAACCATGGACACCAAATATAAATAGTGTCCATTAGATGATGTACCAGGCAGAAACAACAGGTGATATTTCCATCATAGCCACTAGATTGCTAGCCACCAATAAAGTCAACATACCTAGGTTATCACAAATACATGTTCACATAGACATCTTCCAAATTAATATGATATGTGTATTAATGGTTCACGTGTAACAAGGTTGCGCTGGTAACAACTGAATATACCAAACTTACCCTCACTGTACATTGCTTGTTGTTTTTGAAAAGAGGCCAATGACATCATGACATGATGCTATCTGCCAGTTTCTGCACACTAGATACACATTTTCTTGAACGATTACACAGTGTTGCAGCTGTCAGGTGTGATGCATGGTTGCACTTATAACATCTATTTGAGGACACCATAAATACATAGACTCCCTATGACATGTTTGGTACATTTCAAATGCAGTATTGTTAAATTCACTGCTGATGTAATAATGTATACATGATGCCCTTTCTGTATGATAAGTGTAAAGCAAGTAGTATCCTAAAAATATGAATATGGGTATATGGTTGAAAGTGTAACCAATGTGGACACCACATGTTACATGTGCAACCACAAGTTTGCAGCCCAATCAGTGGTACACATAGTATCCCATCATATTTTTTGTTGGATCCAAGTAATACAAACATTGAACTATGCCAGGAGGCATCAAATAGAATGCATGTTGTTTCATTCACAGCTTGGCACTAAAAATAAATTTACCCTGTTTCCATGTCACAAATTAGGCTTGCAAAAATCAGCCTTCTGCGACGAGGCATGTGCACTTACAAATAAACGGTTGCTACATCAAGGCTACTTTTATGTATAATATATCTACCAAGTATAATGTACCAATTGGTGTGAAATGCTTGCCATTGTTGGCAGCAATTATTGTAAAAATGTACATGAAATCAACAGGCTAAAAGGTTTGCCAACTCGTGAACTTACCCATATCTAATCTAAACTGCTCCTTTACTAATGCAATGTCATGTCCTCTAATCTTTCTATCAATATTTTCATAACCATTCAATATTTTAAACACTTCTATCTGATCTCCTCTCAATCGCCTGTTGTTATCTAGTGTTGTTAAACCACATTCTTTTAGGCGTTTTTCATAACTAAGATCCCTCAGTTTTGGTATCATTTTAGTCACTCTCCTCTGTACTCTTTCTAGCATATCTATGCGGTATTGCTTGATGCTTGATATAGTAATCCCTTTACAACTGTTCACAGCTAAACTGGGATTTGTGCGGTGCGTAACGTCAGGGTAGTCGAACAAAAAAGGAAAAAAAATAAAGTAGAAGAATGTTAAAAATAAAGAACAACAACGAAAAACAAACAAAAGCACGAATAAAAACAAGTGGTACACTATATACATTTAAGGTTGTGGCTTTAGAGGATGTGGACGCCATGCAAGGGTTGCCTTTCCTTGATGGCTGGCATGGCGACACACAGGAAGGCTGGCAAAGATAGGGTATGTGTAGAACAGCAGATGGTGGTAGTCTGTTCCATATGGATACTGCTCTTGAGAAGAATTGAATTGATGGTTGGAATTATTGTGTTGGTCTATTTTAGTGGATTGTCAATTTTGTTGGAGATATGCGTGGCGTGCTGGAAACATGACGGAAGGCTGATGTTGACCATGTGGTAATGGATTTGGTAAAACATTGATGCTTGTTGAATGAGGCAACGTGTGTGGAGCGAATCCCAGTTGAGTTTGTTTATGAGTGGTTTAATATGTGTTTCTTTTCGGTAGTTGGAGAAGATGAATCTTGCAGCATTTCTGTGGATTTGTTCTACGTGGTTAATTTCAGTTGCTGGTTAGGATTCCAGACTTCACTGGCATATTCAATTTGTGGTCGGACAAGGGTTTGGTAAGCTTTTTCATTGACATTTTGTGAGCACGGTGACAGTGTTCTTCTTAAGAGTCCAAGTGTGCGGCTAGCTTTGGTGTTTATTTTGGTGCAGTGGTCGTTCCATCTTAGGTCATGTGATATTGTGACTCCAAGGCAGTCATGCTTTTGAACATGGTTTAGTGATTTTCCCAGTAATTAATATTGATATAGTTTGGGATTTCGTTTGCGTGTGGTGGTGAGGACTGCGCATTTCGTAACATTGAAGTTCCTTGATTACTTCTTAGACCAGGTTGTGAGGGTGTCTAAGTTGTTTTGTAATATCTGTTGATCGTTTGTGTTCTTTATGTCTCTGTATGCTGTCGTCTGGAAAGAGTTTAATTGTTGAATTTATTTGTTCCTTGGTGTCGTTTATGTATAGACGGAAAAGGCCTGGCCCCAGGACAGATTCCTGAGGGACTCCGGAAGTGACATTAGCCCAGGAAGAATGTGTGCCATTGACTGAAACAGATTGTTTACGATGGAATAAGAAGCTATTGATCCAGCCAAGAGTGTTGTTTCTGATGCCATATTAGTTTAATTTATCTGATAGGTGGTGATGAGACTTTATCAAACGCTTTACTGAAGTCAAATAATATTACATCTGTCTAACCTTTTTGATTTAGTGTTTCTGACCAATCATTGGTTGAGTTGATGAGAACTTTGTGTTACAGTAGAGAGGCAGTTTCTGAGTCCATGTTGTTCATTAATGAGGATGTTATGAAAGTTAAGATGTTTGGCGACATGACACAGGATTATTTGTTCCATGATTTTACAGCACAAGCAGGTCAAGGATATGGGTCGGTTGTTGGAGGCGTCCGATTTTGGACCGCCATTATGAATTGCTGTAACCAGTGCTTGGCGCCACTGTTTTGGGACTGTTGCTTGGTCATAAGATTGCTGGAATAGGCAAATAAGAGCTGGAGCTAGTTCATTTGCAACAATCTTAAGGAAACGAGGTGACATTTCACCAGGACCGCATGCTTTTGATGGGCTTAAGTTGGATAATTGTTTGGCTATGCCGACAGTTGTGCTGTGTAAATGAGGAATGGAGGCATATGGAGATGGACCTTTACTGTTCATTTGTGTATGTGTCTGCTTATTAAATATGCTTTGGAAGTGCATTTTGAATGCCTTTGCCTTATCGTGATCTGTTCTGCACATTTTATCAGAAGTTTTAAGTATTGGGATTTCTAGGTTTTCTGTGCGAGTGAGTTTTACGTATGACCAGAAATATTTTGGGTTTTCTGTCATTTTCTTGCCCACTATGTTGTTGTTATAATCATGTTGTGCTGAGAGGATACATTTGGTAACATAGTTGCAATATTTACGATAGGCTTTCCAATCTGATGGGGTGTTTGTTTTATGGGCTGTTGAGACCAATTTGTCACGTTTTTTCACCTTTGCTTGATTTCAGATGTTATCCAAGGCAGATGTCGTTTTCCTTTAGTGAGTTTTGATGGAACATTGTCATCCACAATCTTGTCCAGTCCATTTCTAATTGTTTCCCAGTTTGTGTCAACTGAATGTTCTTCATGGTTTGAGGCTAATAAGTTGTTGATGAAATCATGCATTTTGGTTTGCAGTATTTGGGGGTAAATTCTGTCATAGAGATATATCTTTCTTTGTGGTTTTTAGGCCGAAGGTCCAACGGACTGTTGCCATCACTCTGCGTCCGCCGTTAGCTGCCGTATCTCAGAAACCGTCCAGAAATGTTAGGATACTGCCACTATGCACGAGAAATCTGTATTTGATTGAATTGTTCTAAGGGTCCCATAATGACCCCCAAAAAAGGACCCCAAAACTGGTAAATTTTCACATTTTGTCTACTTTTTCAGTAACTTTTTCTTTAATTTTGCATAGACATTTCATGTGGTAGTGCCACTATACGCAAGAAATTTGTATTTGATTGATTTATTCTAAGGGCACCAAAGGTCCCCTAAAATGCTAAATTTGCTAACTAAATTCTTTACAGCAGGAGAACAACCCTGCAGCTCTATTGGCAACTGGCTGGCTACACTTCTTCCCTCAACTAATCCCTTTTCCTATAACATCTGTCACATGCAGAGTCTGTGTCTCGCATTGATCACAGGTTGTCTTTTCTCTTATTTCAAAAACTGTTCAGTAACGTTTTCTCTAATTTTACATAAACGTCTCCTAGGGTAGTGGCACTGTACACAAGAAATTGGTGTTTGATTGAATCATTCTAAGGGCACCTCAGGGCCTCCCAAAAAGCTAAATGTTCACATTTTGTCTGTTTCTGCTTGAACTGGGTTGGCAGAGTGTCAAGTGACACACCCCACCCCCCCACCTCACTGTGGTGTATGGGCCTTTGTTTGATGGAAACTGTGACTAATCTGTAATTGGTCACTGGCAGAGGCTTGTGTCAACAGAGAGCTCCCACTAGACCCCTGGACAGTTGCATGTACATTTTAAGCTGTGTCAAACAGTGGGCTGTAACTAATGTGTAATGGGAATCCCTACTGCACTTGTAGAACCTGAGGAACTTTAAAACAGCAGTAGACATAATTATCAATGCAATATAAACATATGACCTAGGATTAAAATAAAATAACTTAGGTATGAAATAATATATAAAGTAAAATAACATAGGTATACTCGAAAAGGTTAAAGCATATTTAGCCAACAATTATAAGGAATATTATTCATATGTTTTACTATACATGTTGCAGCTATTTCGTCACTCCAGTTATATTAGTATTATGTCGTTACTACTGTTCTTAACTGTCATTACTTCTGTTTTAAGTCAAAATGCATGTTATGCATATGTACCTTGTTAACAAATAAAGTTGTATCATAGTTCTTCTCTTTCTTCTTCCCATTCTGGGGGAGGGTGGTAGGGGCAAAAGGAGAAAAGATTATGCGTGTGCGTTTTCTTAAACAATATTTTACTGTGCTACATGCGAGCTTGCAGCTCACCAGCTCACATGCAAGGTTTCTACAACCACTGGAAATTGGCCTAAATAGCAGAGTATCGGGATAAAATCTGACAGTATTTTTTAATAACACATTAACTAATATATACAATATTCACGAAATGGTCTACTCGAATACTTTATTTCCAGGTGGATCTTCACTGGCATATAGTCTAGAGAGCTACTAAGCATGTCAACACTTTACTTCCATCACAACTCTTAATGATCTGTAACTATGATTCACCAAAAAACATTTAATTGATAATTACAAATTCACAATATAATCCAAAGGACTTCAGGGCCTCTTGGCCCATTTTTAGTTGTTTGGGCCGAAGGTCCAATGGACTATTGCCATCACTGTGCGTCCGCCGTTAGCTGCCGTATCTCAGAAACCGTTCAGCAACTTTTTCTCTAATTTTGCATAGACGTATCTTAGGGCACTGCCACTATGCACGAGAAAGCTGTATTTGATTGAATCGTTCTAAGGGCTATCTAGGGCCTCCAAGGGCCCCAAAACTAATAAAAGATTTACATTTTGCCTATTTTTTTTTAACTTTTCAGTAACTGTTTCTCTAATTTTGCATAGTCGTACCTTAGCGCAGTGTCACGGTACACAAGAAATTTGTATTTGATTGAATCATTCTAAGGGCATCTCAGGGCCTCCCAAAAAGCTAAATGGTCACATTTTGCTTGTATGTGCTTGATCTTGCTGATTCAGTTTGGTAGAGTGCCAGTATCTTGTGTAATGGACTCCTCATCCCCATTCTGGAGCCTAGCTGGTCCAGCTTGCTATTGTTCCATTGAGCCACTGAGACCTTGACTAATCTTTACTTGGTCACAGGCAGAGCAGAGGCAATAGACACCTGTTAAACTGAACTGTTCAAAACAAGTGATTTTCTGTAAATGAAAGTTGTGTGTTTATTTTGATGTTTATTTAAGTATTATAAAATGGTGTGACTGTGGTGTCTATTGATTAAAGATGTATTGTCACCTGTAGGTGACAAACATAGAAAATTTATATTCTGGACAAATATAGAGTGAAATATTATACACTTTATTGATATCAAATGCATTCTACTGTTCTGTTTACACTTGCCATGCCTTGTGTAGACATGGTACTGTGTAAATCAATTGTATCAATATAGACTAATAATTACAGATTCACAATAGAGTTGACACCTGAAACAACCAAATGTCAATCAATAGAAGAGTTGACATAGTTCCACTATACACAAGGAATCTGTATTTGATTGATTCATTCTAGTATCATCAGCATTATAGTAGAACATCGTCATCACTAAGGTTGTTGTAAATTTCACCAGCTGCCATGTCAAGTCCCTAATAATAACAGAGTGTTCAAAATCATTCAGGTAAATATGAAATAACAAAAGAGACAAATCTTCTCCTTGTGGTAGCTCTACATCACATGAGAAGAAGGCTGACACAGCCTGGCCCTGTTTTTTCAAAATCTCTTCAGTAACTTTTTCTCAATTTTTTATAGATATTACAAGTGGTAGTGCCACTATACACAATAAATCTGTAATTGATTGAATCATTCTAAGGGCACCTCAGGGGCCCCCAAAATGCAAAATCTTTACACTATCTAGTGATGTGGTTTTGAGAAGGGCCCTTGAGACCACTCCTTAACAGTAGATTTTGTGTATTGTGCCTTCCCCTTCCCTGTAACATCTGTCACATGCGGAGTCTGTGTTTTGCATGGATATCTATGTTATGCACTTGTTTTATATGGAGGTTGGAGGTTGTCTTTTCTGTTATGTAATTATAAGCAGGAAGTTTCTTAAATTAGTTATTCTTAGGCCACAGAAAAGTAATTCCCGGTTTCTCATCAATGCATGTATTTAAAAATAGGTGCCACAACATTTTATTTTCTATTATAATTATTCCTCTAAATGTAAGACATGGTGCAATAAGTGAACATTAAACATGTCAACATTTTATTTCCATCATAACCCTTAATGATCTGTAACTATGATTTACCAAAAAACATTTGATTAAATCATGATTTAGATCACTCAAATTTTTTTTTTTTAAACATTGATTTATGATTTTTAGTCCTATGGGCCGAAGGTCTTATGCCATCACTCTGTGGTCTACTGTGCGTCGTTAGCTGCCATATCTCAGAAACCATTCAGCAACTTTTTCTCAAATTTTGCATAGACATATCTTAGGGTACTGCCACTATGCAAGAGAAATCTGTATTTGGTTGATTCATTCTAAGGGCCCCCAAATGCTAAACTTTCTTATTAAGTTCTCTACTGGTTTCAAAAACTCTTCAGTAACTTTTTCTCTAATTTTGCATAGACGTATCTTAGGGTAGTGTCACTATACACAAGAAATCTGTATTTGATTGAATCATTCCAAAAGCACCTCAGGGCACCCCAAAGTGCAATTTTTTTTACAAAATGTGCCTGTTTCCTTAATACTGTGGCAGAACCTGGCAAGCTGCCAACTTCTGTGTATTGGATACTGCCAGGGAACCTGGCCAGATTGCTCTGTCTGCCATTGTCCCAATGTTGAATGGAATGTATGATCTTTATTTATAACTGGTTAGTGAACTTTGCCCTGATCACTGAGGTTGCTGAGTTGGTCAGCCATCTGTAAACCTGTGTATTGGGCTAGCCTTCTCTCACTGCCTGCCATTGTCCCACTGTCAAACTGGATGCCTTCATGTGAGCTTAAAATGTGTAATGAAATCCCTACTGCACTGGCAGAACCTGAGAAACTTTAAAACAGCAATAAACATAATTATCAATGCAATGTAACAATATGATCTAGGATTAAAATACAATAACTTAGAACTTAATTATACTCAAAAAGGTTAAAGCACATTTAGCCAAAAATATAAGGAATGTTATTAAGATGTTTTACTATACATGTTGCTGCTATTACTTCCTTCCAATTCAATCAGTATTATGTCATTAATTGCTACCGTTTTAAGTCAAAATGCACACTATGTATATGTACCGTGTGAACAAATACAATTTTATGATAGTTCATCTCTTTCTTCTTTCCGTTCTGGTGGACAATTAGAACAGAAAATGTGTGCGCATCTTCTTAAACAAACTTTAACTGTGCTACATGCGAGATTGCAGCTCACAACCTGTCCTGCAAGGTTACTACAACCACTGGAAATCGGCCTAATATTAACACATTAACTATTATGTACAATCTTCATGATACGGTCTACTCGAATGTTTTATTTCCAGGTGTAACTTCACTGGCATGCAAATAGTCTCCACTAAACATGTCAATATTTTACTTCCACCATAACCCTTAATGATCTGTAACAAAGATTCACCAAAAAACATTTCATTACTAATTACAAACTCACAACATAATCCAAAGGACTTCAAGGCCTCTTGGCCCATTGTTCATCAACCTACAGGAAATAACAATGATTATGGGATATAATAAAACTAATAATGCCTGTATGTGAAGACTTTGCAATTAACTTATCCACAATTTTATTAGGAAAAAAAAAAAAAATGACAAGTCACTGCCATAAAAGCTTTGTGACTCGCTTTACGCTACCCAATTTTGCATGACTTGCGTTACATGTGACTCGTGTTACACATATTCAGTGCCCAATATCATAATCCGTGTAGACTAGATATGGATGTTGTTAATATTATTTAGATATTATTTAGTTAGGTACATCCTATAAGAAGAGATTTATAGTTGACAATCTCAAGCTACCAGTGGTTTCTGTGTAAAATGAAAAATCCCCAATTTTGTGACTCGTGTTACATCAATTTCACCACTGAAGTCTAGAAGCCTTTCCCAAAAACCAGAAAAGACTTTCAATTTTTATTTTCAAAATGATTGAGACAAAGACCTAGAGAAATAGTATAAATTAGTCAAACTCAGATTGATTTAGACAATAGGGCTGCAAAGGGCACTTAATTATTGATGTGTTGGATGAGTGAATTTTGCGAATTCTGAACATAATGTTTGAATGGTACATTTTCACATAATGCAGTCTGCAAACATTGAAATTTTTTTTTCTCCAACAACTTTAAGTCATGTCCCACCATAAAAAATACTATTCTTTGGAAATTCAATACAAATATTTTAAGACCTTTTTCCCTGTTTTCATGGAAATGCCCAGGTTCAATATCTTCTACCATAATGTTTAGTTCATTTCTTTTGTTTACTATACTCCTTGCATTTAAACAAACACATTTATATCTAGCTTCAGAACATTTTTTTTTACTGTTCTTTGCTGATTTATTTGTGCTGTCTTTATCTATGCCTCCAGTTTCAGGCTTCTCTGTGAGTCCCCCCTGCGAATCTAGTTTAAATAAATGCAACCTGTCCCACTGTCAACAGATCGCAGCAGGTTCTCTGAGAATGCTGCTGCCCCCTTTCCACTTAAATGGAGGCCATCTCGCATGTACATATCTTCCCTCCCAACAAAGTATCCCCATAAATCTGTAAATCCCACCCCCTCTTCTTCACACACCTCTTCTCTGCCTTTTCAGGCACATGCTCTATCCTAGCCCCCGGTAAACAAACAACGACGTTCTCCACCTCGCTTAGTGTCTTATCTGCCTTTCTCAGAATAGAGTCGCCCATGAACACCCTCTTTTTTCTCATTGCTCCCTCAATCACTGCCTCAGTGTAGCTCCTTCTGCGGTTTGCATCTGTCTGGTTGTTGTTTTTTCCCCCTGCCGTCTTCTGTCCTGTCATTTTCTCCCATGTCACCTTCACGCCTGTCACGTGTTCTGTCTTCCTGAACACTCTGTCTTCTTCCATTCATCTAACAAAATTAAATAACTTGAAATAGATTACTGTTATTTTTTATGTTGTAATTCATGCAATGTTACCACGTGTCGCCATCATAACGGTGGGGTTCACAGTGATGTGTGGCAGGTTCAATACCTGCTGGTGTTTACATGTTGCATACGAAACAGTACCTGTTGTGCACATCCACTGATTCCATTAATTGTCTTCAGCATGTGTAATGTAGTTTTGATGTGGCCCCTATCTACCTTTTTTATTTGAAGTAATATATTAATTTGTGTGTGATTCAATAAACACCACACTAACAAATCAATCATGTACCCTGCTTGAAGATTTAAATTGAACCCTGAAGAGATTGTACCAGGGATTTTTTTCCTTACTCAATATCACTCCAGTGACAGTCAAAATGTATATCTTGCATAACAATTGCCTACATACTAATATGACAACAAATGTCTACATACTGATATGAACATGCATCTACGGGTTTTTTTGCACATACATTAAATACACTTGTTTGGTAAGGGTAACACCAAAGTGCAATTCAACTGTTTTATTTCTCCATTGCATCAAAAAAATGACATCCTGAAATACACACATAGTGCTTTGACTATGATCGTGACATTGATGATGATCCAAGATTGTTTCTCTTCTCCTTCAGGTTAGGCAGCTACTGTGAAAACAGTTTCCGTGAACTCATCATCAGTGTAATGCAAATTAAACAATACTTATTGTATTGAAATGTGTTAAAGGGAACTGTTTGCCATGCGAATATATCCACAGATAGGAGAAGATTTTTTTTTATACAACCAGTATTGCAACTGTATGTGGGACATATACAATGTGTCTTATAAAAAATATAGAATAATGTAATGTGAACATGAGGGACTACTTCACGCAATACCACGCACGCTTTTATTAGATAAGAATTGTCTTTCTTAATGTTTTCTAATAGTTACATCATTAAACACAACCCACAGTTGTCCCATCTTTGAAGCGCAAATACCAAGCCCTGGTACCCACATCACAACAACATGATTTTAACAAGTTACATATTAAATATGATATTGTGCACACAGCTATCAATATATAGTAGGCAGATCAGTTGTTAATTGAATTGGAATTGAATTGATCAACAAAATGTTTGAATTGGAATTGGAATTGAAAAAACCCAACACAGATTGAATTGGAATTGTATTGGAATTGAAACCCTCAAAGTAAGATGAATAATTATTGATCGAAATAGAAAATAAATGTCAACGTTTATCTATATAAACTGACACGTATAAACTAAAAAATATATGTTAAATTGTAACGTTTAGGATGTGTCTTTTTGGTCAAAGACCAAAATATAACAACCAACAGCAGAACTACCAGTATTTATATGCACTAAAGGATTTGTCACCAGACAAAACATGGGAAGCAATTCTTTGCCTAGCAATTCTCTGTTCTCTTAGTCCTTATTTACCCCAGTTTTACTAGCAGCATAGAACAGAGCTCCAAAATGTTAATAGGAATCACCACTGATAGACCACCAGAGATCAATATCCCCTTTGTACACGTACTTTAGCAAGGTGGTACCATATTATACTGGTGCAGGTTGTATGACTTGAGTCAACATAACCATTCTGAACACTCAGATTACAGTACTTGGCACAATGCCTGCATAACACTGTATCTTCTGAGAACAGGGCAGGTATTGTATTATGGGCTTCCTGGCTTATGCTTAATTAAAGAAAAAGGGCTGTTTGCTTCAGTGAATTTTCACTGGGGCTTCATTGCCCATCATTGTGCAGAAATGGAGGTATGAACGAAGCGCATACTGTAATTTATGCAATGGCCGGGACGGGCCTAGTGCGGGTATTGAGGTAACTGGCTGAGGCGATAATTACTTCCAGCTGTTTGGCTTAATAAAACCGCCCAGCGCCTTCAGCCAATCACGACATGTCAGGATTAGGCCCCATCCTACGATTTGGATTAGCGGTTAAGCAGCCACTTTCGCGTTAGGTATATGTGTGTCATGTCATGTATATCATGATACTTCTAAATCCTGATTTCTAACTGTTTGTATACCCAATAGATCGATTAGATTTAAACGCAGATACAGTTACACTTCGTTGACGTCTACCAAAACGCGGAAGGAAGACCGTTCGAGCGCCGATTACAGATGAGTATCGCTCGTTTAATATTTGCCTTCGTGGTTTTCCTTTGTCTTGAAGTCTTGTGACGATCAGAAATGGCGTCGGCCGTAATCATGTCGGCTGCGATTTCTGATCTAGAAATACTTATTATCGGACATTCTCATGCATATTGGTTGGGCGAGTATGTCGAGTCCGCTAGTTCCCCTGGGTTAATTGCGAACTTCGAAAAGCCGGACCGTAAATGCAAGCGGCCGGACCGTATCTACTTTTCGGCAACCAAATGTTATGCCTATGCCATGGCGCAGATTTCGCCGATACAACCTGACATTGTAATTGTTTTGCGGGGTGGCAATGATTTAGACCGAACATGTTCTCCTACTCCACAGTCCGTTGGATCACGGATTTGTGTCTTTGCCGACGAATTGTTGGCAAGAGGAGTTAAGCAAGAATGTCTGTGCCAAATCGAGCGCCGGCGAAGGTGGCACCATTTTGATTTCGAAAATGCGTCCGCTAGCTCGAGTGGCAGCGGTAATTTCTCTGCTCAAAACGGAATGGACTATGAATATAAACCTAAGCAAACAATATAAACATTCCACCACCAATAGACACATGCAATTACAAAAAGGTGGGGCCATTCCGCCTATCCTGTATAAACATAAGGACAAAATATATACCGTTTGTAAAACAAAAAGCCTGTCGACGCACAAAAACCCAACACATTCAAGAATTGAGGATATGCCCCTGTGTTCATTCCTAAATTTGGGAAAGCGTTGCGACATTCTTTTTCTACCAACAGTGTATAATAGTTGTTTACCTAAACGTGCCTAGACAAAAAGGTGGGGAGGAGGGTGGATTTAGAAGTATCAGGATATACACGACATGACACATATATACCTAACGCGGAAGTGGCTGCTTAACCGCTAATCCAAATCGTCGGCTGGGGCCTAATCCTGACATGTCGTGATTGGATGAAGGCGCTGGGCGGTTTTATTAAGCCAAACAGCTGGAAGTAATTATCGCCTCAGCCAGTTACCTCAATACCCGCACTAGGCCCGTCCCGGCCATTGCAAAAAGTACAGTATGCGCTTCGTTCATACCTCCATTTATGCAATAACCAACACAAGCCCAGTGTAGTTTGAGAATTGAAATTGGCCAAAGGATGACGTTTTTATTGGAAAGTGGATTGCTTCTAATGCAGCCACTTTTGGGCATACAGATAGTAGGAATGTGATATCTAACATGCAAACCAGATGGTAAACTGAACCCTTGTACAGCCCCATCAAAGTTTCTCAAGCACACATTCCTACAACATGACGACAATATACAGACATACATTATTTGTCGCTATAGAGGTATAAAACCACTATGAATATAAACCTAAGCAAACAATACAAACATTCCACCATCAATAGACACATGCAATTACAAAAAGGTGGGGCCATTCCGCTACAAGGTCACCAAGAGGAACCTGTGACTACCCCACCGTATGAAACACATCAAACCTTTGACCCAAGATACTTATGCAAGTCGGATATACTTCCTAAAAACATCCGATGTCCTCGTGCCTGCTGCCATGATTTGTGCGTCAGAGTCCCCTCGCAAGGCTGCTGCTGTAGCTGCACCAATGCGGAGTCTGTGACCTTTAAATGAACTAGTTTGGTAGTCACAAAAGCTGAGGAGCCGTTTAAGGGACATGTCAAATTCACGCATAGGCGAACCATCCGGGTACGCAAAGAGGCTACCATGTACTGGGCCCCTGGCATGAATGAATTCCCTTACCATTGCTGCTTGGTGGATGACAGAACCTTGTAAGCATTCAGCCCTTACCTGCAGCGATTGTGGGCCTTGTCGTGCACTGTGCTTAAAACGACCAAGGGACACTGTAATAAGGTCAGAAAATAGCATAACATCTCCTAAATGTAAACAGCTTTGAAAACTGCACCTTGCCCTCGGTACCATTTCTCCTATTGGCAGGTATGCTCTAAATGCAAGGACCATCACGGCCCGTAAGCATAGTACATTTGTACTCTACAGAGAACACAGTTGAGAGAGCTTGTACTAAGCGAGTGAGGATGGGTAGTGTGACAGGCAGGCGGACATCACGCAAAGACTCAAAATGTCGTGCAATAACTTGTGCACAATCAAACTAGTAGTTAGATCGGAAACCCATTAATATTGTGAAATGTGCATGCATGTGTGCCACAAAAAGCAAAATCATTTCCACCGAGATTGGCAGACAAGGATACATGCTCAGTGACTGAAAAAACACTACCAACTTACCCATGCCCGCTCATAACAAAACTTAAAGATTCCCCTAGCTGACAGGGGAGACACAAAAGCTGAGGAGCCGTTTAACGGACACGTCGAATTCACTCTGCAGCATAGACGAACCATCCAGGTGTGCAAACAGGATACCCTGTACTGGGCCCCTGGCATGAATAAATTCCCTTAACACTGCTGCTTAGTAAATGACAGAATCTTATAAACATTCACCCCTCTCTTGCAGAGAGTATGGGCCTTGCAGTGCACTGTGCTTAAAACAACCAAAGGATACTCTCCTAAATACCAACTTCCTTTGAATTCAACACCAGGATCCAGCTACTGATGTGTGTGTTAGGAATACGTTGAAACAATTATTAGCCTCTCTATCCTTCTTGTCAGTATATGTTGAATTGAATCGGAATTGATCCTTGGTAAATACACATGAATTGGAATTGAATTGGAATTGACAAAAGTGAATTGAACCGAGGCCTGATAGTAGGCCTACACACTATTATTACAATTAGCACCTCCAGTTATACACATTACACGAATAAATACATATTTTAACGTAAATGGGTATCGGGTATTCGGGTATCCATTTGTTCTACCCTATTTGCTTGCTATATGTGGAGAATACTTGCGTTATTAGGCACTGCAAATTAAGCAAAAACAATACGGTGCATGCCATACATGCATCACATGAATGCATCGACACCATCGACACTGGGGTGACTGGCACAGGCGTTACACATAGTGTTTATTTTTGTTACAACAGCACATGATGTGAACTTGTGAGCATATGTGACATATTTAATGTTGTGAGCATCATCGTGGTTTCAGAAAAATAACTAACAAAATGAGTCAGCTAGTGATTCTGCGTCCGTATTGTTTATGGGAGATAACAAGGCGGTTGCTAACCTCCCCAAAGTGTCTATTCTATTTGACCCTCTCCGCTTTCTTCGCTTCCTGTGGCTCCGTGACGTCAAATAGAAAACGGCCTGTGGTAAAGCCCACAATACTAATACTGTTCTGCTGACAGTGGGGTTTGCAGTAGGTACCGTAAATACTTCGACTGCATAACCGAACTAGTCGGGAAGCACTTCTTTACTTCCCTGCCAACACTACAAACAGTTGCCATTACACGAGCCATGCATATGTAGCCCCTAGGCCTACACATCAATCAATCAATTTATTTCAAACATATAGAAAGAACAGATCAAGTCAAGATAAGTCAGGAATCCAAATCAAGCCATGCATATAATATACAAAGTAAATTATGTGTAAGGACATACATAAAAAGGAAAGAAATATTGTTTGAAAAGGAGTAGATATGAAGTTTTAAACTTTTAAAAGACTACCCAAAAATCATCAAAAACATTTTATACAGCATATAGCCAATCTAATGAGAAGTTATAACCATACATATACACACTAAAATGTACGAGTATATATTCAAAGATTCGCTCCAGTGATACATAATGAACATGGTTATCTGCTTTTCAATACATACATCAGGGATATACCTCTATGTTACTTTACATAACATATTTGTTGAACAGCATATCGATGTAGTGATGCTTAAATTGATGTTTTGTCTTTATACTAGCAAACAATGTATTTAATAGGTTCCACAATTTTACACCGAACACAGATAGAAACAGGGCCCTCATATCGATACGCACAATTTCTCTCATAAACTGATGTGTTCTACGTATGGTGTATGATGGTGAGCTCATTATAAATAACTGTTGAAGGTCGTTTGGTAAGACATTATGAAATGCGTCGAACATAAATAAAATAGTTTTTAGCTCAACTAAATCCTTGACTTTAAAAATGCGAGAATTATAAAACAAGTTATATGTATGATCACATCATCTGGCACCGTGGATCAATCGTACCACTCTTTTCTGTAGCAATATAATATATTGTATGTTTGTCACATAGGTGTTTCCCCATATTTAAGAACAATACATCAAGTGGGGTAAGAACAATGAATAATACAAAGTACGCCTGCTAGATTGGTCTATACAATGGCTAACTTTGTACGTTACAGATGCTACTTTTGATAACTTAAAATTTTACCGCGTTAATACTGTTCATCCAGTTTAATGATTCATCAATTAAGACACCTAGAAATGTATTAGCCAGAACTATCTTTTTTGTAGCATTATTGTTGATAATAATTGTAACATTTTCTTTATGTCTGTATCTCCCAAATAATATATAATTAGTTATAGAAATGTTCAGTGATGCTTTGTTTACACAGAACCACATATATATATAACATTATTTAATGTTCTTCCCTTGTTGTGCTCATTATGTTATTATATAGGATTTGTCTTAATTTGATTTGTATTGTATTGTAATGAGTTACAATAAATTTGATTTGATTTGATTTG
The DNA here is from genome assembly GCA_020002185.1 of Paraescarpia echinospica. Lineage (NCBI taxonomy): Eukaryota > Metazoa > Annelida > Polychaeta > Sabellida > Siboglinidae > Paraescarpia > Paraescarpia echinospica. The sequence continues at coordinate 51,079,514 of CM034533.1, read as the reverse complement.
ATATATTATCAAGCTCCACACATACTTCATTTACCAGATCTGGTAAATGGCTATGAGAGTGAAATAGATTTGTGTCGTCAGCGAATAAGATAAATTTTAACAGCTTTGACACATTCACATGTCATTAGCATGTATTAAAACAGTTGCGGACGTAACATAGAACCTTGTGGGACACCACACGATATCCGTAAATGATCAGACATAATATCCTTCGCAGCTAACATATTGCGTTCTATTTGATAAGTACCTTCATATACATTGATAAGCAACACGACGAATACCATTAAATTCCAGTTTCTTACATAGTAGTTGGTGGTCTACTGTGTCAAAAGCTTTTCTTAGGTCGATAAATATCCAAATAGCATGTTTTCTTTTATTTAACGAATTGGTAATTTCTGATACGACTTCTACAAGGGCATGTGTGGTGGACATTTTTTCCCTAAACCCATACTGACAAGGAAGGGTTCAATACATTACACATTTTTATAAATGTATTAAACCTATTGTTATATAACTTTTCAAATTCATTGGAAAATTGTGGAGGAAGGAAATAGGCCTATAGTTATTGATATCGCTTTTGCTTCCTGATTTAAAAAGTGGTATGACCTTGGCAACTTTCATCTTTTCAGGAAAAAATCCAGTTTGAAAAGATATGTTACGAGTTTTTACTGGTTTTATAATAGAAGCAATTACACATTAACACATCTGAAATCGATGCCATCAGTCAGTAGACGTTTCGCTTTTACAACTGCTCACAACACGTATAACTTCATTTTCGTCAACTGTTGACAGGAATTTACTTTTCTTATTTCTAAAAGTTAAATAGTCGTATGCAGATACTTTAGGCGGCACATTTATGTTTTTCGCTAAATTAAAAATTTGTTGAATGAGTTAGCTATCTATATTTTGTGTTCAACCTTGTCTCCTTCTACAATGAAATGATTAGGATAGTTGGATTGTTGTAGATTTGTTCCCATTATGCTTCTTAGAATTGTCCATGTTTCTGAAATATTATTTCGGTGTTCGTCTAATATTTTAATATAGAAAACTTTTTTGATGATCTCAAAAGTGAGGTAAGTTTATTTTTATATATTTTGTATCGGGTTTCTGCGGCTTTTGTAGAGACGGTTTTTTCTTTTACATGCATTTTTAGTCCATTTGTAATCCAAAGCTTATTTGCATAACGATTATCGGTGTTTACAGGGCAGTGAATGTTTATTAGATCTTGAAAATCACATATAAAATTGTTCTACGCCACGTTAACATCTAATGTGTATGCCGCGTTTAGCCATATGCGCTGATTTAACTCATTTTTAAGATTGCAAATCGTATTGTTATTTATAATTCTTCTCTACTTAGGAGAACTTGAACATCTGCATGCAGTGTGATTACGGCAAATTGCAAAACTGGTAGATGATCACTGATATCATTAATCAGCAGGCCACTATTTACTTGAAACTGCATTTCATTCGTAAAAATATTATCAATATGTGTAGCCGTAATGTTGGTAACTCTACTCGGCTTGGTTATAAAAGGGTAAAGTCCATAACTACATCAGATCTAAGAAAACCCTTGTATAGTTGTACAAGTTGTGCATCAATATTGAAATCTCCACATATAAGTTAGTCTTGTTGCGTTTTATACCACTAAGAATGATTTCTGCGGATTCACAGAAGGCGCTTAAATTGGCGCCTGTCGTTGTATATATGCAAATAACAATTACATTTTTTATATTCAACTCCACCGTTACACATTCAAAAATAGGGAGGGGAGGGGGGTCCTGTTGGAAATTTTTCGCCGCTGCGCCGCTGTAACTTCAGCTTCTCCGCTGTCTCGGTTGTGAACTCACGACATCCGAACAAGGGGGCAGTGCTGTTAAAAATTATTTTTTTACTTCGCGCCGCTGCTGTCAATTTACCTTCTCCAGCCACTCTCCGCTGTCTCGGCTGAAATTATGACAGGAAAATGTTTAGCCGCCGCGCCGCCTATTACTGGGAGCAGGGGCAGAAAACCACATGTCTGCCCTCAATTGCACACACCTTTCACAGTCTACAAAAATACACATTAATCGTCTCATAAAATTTAGATTTTCACCCGCCATTTACGCTCGCCAGAAAAACAAACATTCAGAGTCACATTTAGGGGGGGAATAACCATATGTCTGCTCCCCCGGATAAATTCCAAAAAGCATAACTATATGTTAAGACCATTGACGATGATGTTTTTTTTCTTTGAATTCTGTTCAAGGTCGTTGAGCTTCGTCTCCAGTTTTTGTATCTGTTCATCTTTTCACTCGATGAACGCCATGTGGACAGCGATTCATTTGTCAGTGCCTGTGTTTGGAAAATTTATTTCCTCAAAGGATGAACACAGTAACTCGCGGGATGTCGTATTTTCGGCCATCTCTGATTTTGCCCCGGCTTGCTTCGAAATGTTGTTGTGATGCGTTGATCGGTGTTGATTGGTGTTGATTGCTTTACGTCGTCATGCGTGACGAGCGGACTGGGAGACGACTATGGCATAACAAGGGCTTTGCTTCCTCGCATGTCACCAGGAACCGAGCTCTGATGTGACCAGCGGTCTCGCATGGTTGATCACGACACGGTCGTTTACTAAAATGCTCTTTTATAAGGACACAAACGTTCAAACCAGTGATTTTGGCGACCTCTAACATCCAGATACGAAGGCACAACAAACACTACCGACAAACCTTTGAAAGATAGTCTTCGCTACGAGAGATCGCTGATGATGATATTGTTGAAAGTCCTGTGTACATTATTGTATGTCATTTGTATTGTCCAATAATATTATATGTTCTGTGTACTCTTTTCAATGTATGTTAAGTTTAGTTGCCAGGTGGTATCTCCGCTTTAGCCACGTATTAATAAATGCTGTCACTGACTGGTTATACTTACCTAGTTTGTTTCTGTTTGACATGAAAACATATTACAATTTAATTCTGACTAGGTTTTTTAAGCTGGCTTACGTACTCTGAAGAACTGTGTTGTAAGAAACTGTTTTATTAACATGTATTTTATTAATATATTTATGCATTTGTTTATTATATATTTTAATTAATTTTAATATATTACAACTATTTATCTTCATATTTTAGAGTACTTTGTCGAAAGCTTTCTGAAAAGCTAAGTAGATGATACTACTGGTGATCCCTCGTCTACCCACTTAGTGATGTCTTCCAAAAAACATAACATATTTGTTAAGCATATCTCGCTTTTAGAAACCCATGTTGAGATGGATTTATCAAGTTATGTTTAACATGATCATAACCATATGGTGGATTTTCATGTTTAACATGAAAACTAAAATATTGTGGTCGTCACTCCCTGTACTCTGTAGATATTTCCATTGTATGTGTCCATGGTTAAAATCCCCATAATAATACAATCCCGTTTGCTCACTTCCCGTATAGCATTTTATACTTTTTCATGTTCTTCTATGTTTATGTTTGGACTTCGATAAACTAACCCAACGTTAACGTCTAGTTTCCTGTAACCATGTTACACCAAACAGCATTTTCGCAAAGTGCTTCTCTTTCTAATTTTATTTCATATGCCTGGATAGATTCTTTAATACATAAACTAACTCCCCCTACCCTTCTTCTTAGTTTATCTTTTCTAAATATTACATAGCCTGTCAGTCCCAATTCGGCATTTGATATAGTGGTGTTGGCCCACGATTCAGTTATACTTACTATGCTCCTTGCATTTAAACGAACGCATTTATACCCAGCTTCAGAACAGTTTTCCAGGCTGCTCTTTGCGTTTAGATGGATGCCATCTCTCATGTACATATCTTCCTTCCCAACAAAGTATCCCCATAAATCTATGAATCCTACCCCCTCTTCTTCACACATCTGCTCAACTAGTGCAGTGATTGCCATCCTCTTGCAGTTTCTATATTATATTTGCCCCCTTTCTCCTATTACTGGCAACATTCCTGAGAGAACAATCTGTTCTACCCTTGTCTGCTTCAATTTCTTGACTAACTGTCTGAATTTCTGGACTATTCCAATTGTCCCCTCCCTCTCTGCATTATTTTTCCCTATATAGAGTAACATGTAATTTGGTATTCTTGATTTGTTATCGTGATTTTGCAGTCGACTTGCGCGTAGAATTACAGGGTTAGATCTATGTATGTACCATTGAAACTTGTAGTTAAACATTGCTGCGTGTTTCGGTGATAGCCCCATAAAAGAACCTATGAAATGACTGCGTTGGTGTTGTTTTTGTTGTGATTTATAACAAAATACGTCCGTATTGAATTAATTCGACTTCGTTTAGCCGCCTCACATAAATTTATATTTTATAGACAAGATAAAGAATTACAATGAATGTTGCCAATGTGTATTATGCGTGGATCCAGTACTTCATAGTGTATGGTATAATGCTAGTTTAATTCAAAGCTAAACGTAAAGTAACATTCTGAACACTTAGACCTACATATTTCATTGGGACAATGATAATGTATTATATATGGTAAGCTTATGAACCGATGATATGCATCCACACTGCCGCACTATACATTAGTAGCTGACGTTCATCACAAACACATGTTAGTTAATTATAAACACTTAATTAGAGTGTCTTTGTCAAAAGGTGGCGCCATTTTGTTCACTTTCCCGTTACACGACGCTGCTCCCTGCATGACCGCAGGCATATCGCCGTGTAAAATGCGATTACCATCGATGATTGTCAACGAAAAGTTGTTCACGTCTTTTTGTTCATTTTCTTTTCACAGACATAATTATCTTCCTGATCGTGTGTCGTATAGGCCTACACGCAAGATAGCATCATGAGCCATCAATCTGTTACGTAGGAATTCTCCAACACGATGACAAAAGGTTGCTTTTAACAGAGTATAAGTAGTCGCTGAATACAAAAAAATACCATGCAGTGACCAGGTCATGCACTTCGATAATGTTGTATGTTGTTTAAATTAATATACCCCCCCACACACACACACACATATATATATATATAAAGGTTTGAATAGGGTTACGGTCTACGTCCTTACCTGGCAACAATGCAAACTCTATTTCTATGCCAGCGACATTCAACCAATCACAGGTTCGTTCCAGTACCCGGGACTTCCCCTAATTTGGAGAATGATGTTGTGTTTGTCCAGGTGTTTCCACATATTACTTAGAATGGTGTGTTCCATGACCTTACAGAGGATGCATGTTAGTGATATTGGTCTGTAGTTTGCAGAGATAGATTTGTGGTTGTTTCATGTATTGGAGTTACTAGTGTTTGGACCCAATCGTCGGGGAGTTTGCATGTGTTGTATGACTGTTGGAAGATGTTTCTTTAAGAACTCTGGCTGGAAGTTCATCTGGGCCAGTAGCTTTGTTTAGGTTTAGATTTTTCAGTTGCTTGATTACTACAGCTATCTAGGTTTCAAGAGTGGGTTTATTAGGGTAAGAGGAAGGTTCTTGATGGGGGGTAGGGTAGAGTTCTTCTGTGAACACGGAACTAAATTGGTGTATTTGCTTTATCATGATCACTGATGATTGGTTGTTCGTTTACTTGCAGTGTGGGAATGCCAATGTTTTCTCGTTTGTTTGCTTTGGTGAATGACCAGAATTGTTTAAGGTTTGTTTTAAGCTGTCTCCAATGTTGTTGTTTACGTAATCTTTGTAAGATTTGGCTGCAGCCATAGTGGCTTGCTTTCTGAGTTCTTTAAAATTGTCTTAGTCGTTATTAAGTCCAGTTTGTTGTTTGTGGCTTTTGTTGCGTTTTCGTATCATTCTTATTATTTTCCATGTTATCTAGGGGAGGTGGGTTTTTGCTTCTAAACTAGTATAATTATCTACAAACCCGGGAAAACAGACAGAAATATATTGGCATATTCCATCCAACATTCACTGGGATTTCCCCAAACACGGGTAGAGAGTAGTGATTGGCTAGCCCTGATTTACTTTGGAGCTCCACCAAACAGGCTTGTCAATCATACATCCACATACATGAAATGCTGTATTGTTCGAAGTCACTTGGGCCTGTACTGTGTCAGCAGTTACACCATTTTGTAAATAGGGTTGAGACAGTGCTGAAGTTTAAATAGCAAAAGTGATTGAATAGATTGTTACAAGACAACATGCTCCAGTTCCTTATATAACATGCATGCCCCACCCCCTAGTGTGCAATTATGAAATCACCCTAAAGAACTTAGAGATACATTAAATCTTGCTATACGTAATGATATTGTATTCTGCTTTCAACAAAATTCATGCTGTTACTGTAAGTAGGTCTTAAAATAGTTTATTCAGTTGTTTATTTGAAGAAGAAAAAAACTGTTTTACCAGTTGGCCCAGAATCCCCAGCTATTCACAATGTTTGAACTGTAGGCCTGGTTTGTGATTTTGTTGCGATCTGTGTACATTACATAATCTGTGCTACATATGAGCAAATATAGGATAACTACCACTTGCATGGATGTACATATGCACATATGCACGCACACACGCACGCATACACGCACACACGCACGCACGCGCACACATATACACAATATGTACATGATGCATACAAGACACATGACCGGGTTATACACTGCTATGCACAAATATTTAGAATATCCAATATAAAAATGGGCCAAGAGGCCCTGAAGTTCTTTGGACTAATACGTCTATATGTGACCAAATGAGTGATAATTCGGAAAAATTGTAACATTGTTTTCTTACATTCTTGTAAAGGTTGGGTAGGGTGCTTTACACGGTTTCAAAAATTATGACTGCTAAAAAAATTGGCGAAGTTATGGAGCATTGAACATGGTATGGGTCAACAAGTGAAAATGAGGAAAACGGCTGTTGAAGTTTTACATTACATACGCAAATGGATTGCATAGAAATATTACATGCATGACATTCAAATGTATCACACAGTATGTATGTTATGTTGCAATGATACAGTGGAAGTACAAATGTGCTGCTACAAAATGTTATAAAGTTATGCCAAATTATGTCTTGATGTATAAAACTAAGAGGACAGATTATTTGAGAGTAGACTAAAGAAAATTTAAAATGGGTCAGCTGGAAGGTGATAGTCCATTTCAACCTGAAGCCTTTGTCAAACTTTTGTTTCGAATTCACCAAAGGCGGTGTCCTGCTGTCAGAACTTCGAATGTGTTACTCACCTAACTTACAGGTCTTTGTCAGTAAGAATAATGCGATGGTAATTTACTCCAACGTTGTTTCCTGTAAAAGTCATTTTGTGGGATATATTAGCATTAGCCGTGCCAGTTCAAAAGTTTGTGCTATATAATAGTAGTTTGCCAAAATGTAAACAAACTCAAAGACAGTTGCAGCTTAGCCTTAGCCTTAGTGGCTGGCTAAGCCCATGGCTGGGCGGCCAGGCTCCAACTTTATAATGATCTCATCTATCTCCCTTCTCAACCACCTTCCATATCTGAGTAATTCTTGGTATTGTGTAAATCAGAATAATGTATGTGAATTGAATAGCACTATGTTTAGTTATAGGTACTAAAACATTCCTAATTTTACTGTTCCGCAACTGTTCTTTACTGTTCTGAAATATGTTAATGACATAATGATATATTTCACATAAATATATAGGAAGCTAATGGACCGGCCGATCATAGCACTACAAAATGAAGTATCTGAAAGTCACACTTCATATAGTGACACATCTCATACTGTCTTTCTGGACTGTCGCAATGTCCAGTAGTTTCCTATCACAACCCTCGTGTACAATATACCAAAGCTATATATTTCCAACACCACAACATATGTATTATCATTGTATAGGTAATTGAATAATGTTTCAGATGAACGCAACTTAACTGTAGCAGCAGAAAATGAAGCATACAAAAGTTACACCGCAAACAATGACATGCATTCTCAAAATGTGATTCTTTATAAAAATTACCATCTACCAAGCACAGTATGGTCAAAATATTTCATTGCAACAACATACTAAAAGGTATCATCATGTAGATAATTCAATGCTCTTCAAAATAACACTTACTTGTAATTATAGAACATGATAAAACTACCATGCATCATTTGTTTTGGAATCTAGGTCAAGCTACTCAGGAAACAGATGCTGTATAGAAATAACATGCTGAGTGCTAATGTGTTAACAGGGGTCTAGTGCATAATGTCTGTGGACACAAGCCTCTGTCAGTGATCAATTACAGATTAGTCACATTTTCCATCAAACAATATCAGCCAGAGAATCTTAGCTGCAATGGGGTGTGATGTTGTTGGAAAAGGGTCTACCTTTTTTGGAGGCCCTGAGATGCCCTTAGAATGATTCAATCAAATACACATTTCTTGTGTACAGTGACACTACCCTAAGAGACGTCTATGCCATAAACGTTACTGAACAGGTTTTGAAATAACAGAAAAGACAACCTCTAAAATTTACCAGTTTTGGGGTCCTATTTTGGGGGCCATTAGGTGCCCTTAGAATGATTCAATCAAATACAGATTTCTTGTGCAGAGTGACACTAACCTAAGGAACGTCTCTGCAAAATGAGAGAAAACTTTACTGAACAGTTTTTGAGAAAAAAAATAGGCAAAATGTACAAATTTACCAGTTGTGGGGCCCTTGGAGGCCCTAGGGAGACCTTAGAACGATTCAATAAAATACAGATTTCTGTGCATAGTGACAGTGCCCTAAGATATGTCTATGCACAATTTCAGAAAAAGTTGCTGAACGGTTTCTGAGATACGGCAGCTAACGGCGGATGGCGGACGGCGGACGCAGAGTGATGGCAATAGTCCGTTGGACCTTCGGCCCAAAGGACTAAACATTGCATTCCGTTTACAGTTCTGTTTTAATTATGCACATCTCATATGCACCTATGCCAATGACCACCTGCATGCACCGTTTTACCATCAATCAGTTAAACAGATCGTGACAGGGAAAGCCATATCGCGCGCAGTACGAGTACATCTTCTTGTTGATGCAGCTGACAACACACTTATTGCATCGCAATCCTTTGAAGTGTCTGTATGACGTCAACATGCCCATTCAAAAGAAAAATGCCCACACGATGTAACAGAACAAGACTCAGATAATGAAACAATTGGAACAACATCGTCGCATGAAGAATTTTATGAAGATGCGAATTGTGGCGATTTGTATTATACGTGGTGGCAATTTGGTTTTATGAATTTTGGGGGTTTTCCCATCCACGATTTATTACTATTTTAGTATGTTACACATAATATGTTTATGAATATAAAATCGTTAAAACACTTTCAGTTGCAATTTGTGGAAGGTCATATACTAAAATGACTGGACTAATATGTGTGTTTCTTCACCACTGATGTTAGTAAGATTGTTCTGCGCTCGCCTATGGCGACGTCGACAATGTAATTTGCTTCCAAATAAAATCCTAATCTGTCCTGATAAGACGACCAGTCTTTTCCTGTAAACTCTAGTAATAAACGTCCATGCTTTGACATGTTTACGTCGGAACGACGTATTGCGGTTTTCGGTAAATCGACGTATTGTGTCTGGCCGTTTGCGGGAAAGTTCGTTGTGCTTCCAAAGTTGGTCTCCGCATCGATGTGGCTTCAGAATGTCTAATCTTGTGCGTTCAGTGATGACTGCTGATACTCATGCAATACATACTTGCTGACTTTCATCCTCTTCGCCAAATGTGATGTATTTAAAACGTGTGAAACGTGATTACAGTTAAAACAGAACATTGGCTGACTCGCGGGAGTATCAATTGTTCGATACGCAGCATTAGCATAAGTCAGACAATAGCCATAGAAATAGGACACAGGCCTAGCCATTGCAATAACGGTATTTTCTTTATAACAGCATAGACCTGCCACATTACCAAAGCCTAGAGGAAAGAGCAAACTCACAAACAAGCAATGGTACACAGTACACTTACAACGGGAATATTCGTGTCAGATCAAAAACCGTGTCACTAAATCTCGCGTTCTTAACTTAACGCTTTTAGCCTACTTTAATACACTGTCTGATCTCGCACTGATTCAAATGACACGTTCTGGCCATAGAGCTATTTACACAGTGCAGATAGGACGCACGGTTTTTGACATATGCGTGTTTTTGGAGATTTGTATTCCGCCGGTATATTTTCATAAGAATTTCATTCAAAACATCTTTCCTAACAATCGATTTAAACTAGTATGAGACGACTTGAATCAAAACGTGCATGTGCAGGCAATATCGGACACAAAAAGTACAAGCTCTCAAATTTCTCTTTCGCGTATATATATATATATATATATATATATATATAATTATACGCTACACCACATAATTGACTAACAAAAACATCAGTATTTGCACTAGGGAAATGTATTTGAAAGCTAAAAGTACTGCCTGTACACGAAATTGTACAGGTAATATAGATGTACAGGCAATGTGGTGATTTTTGATATATATATATATATATGTATTGTGATATTGTGATATGTTTATATCCACATATCCATAGCAAATACAGCAGTTTCTGATGTAAATAATCGCCTAATTTGTAAAATAAAATGTTACTTCGACATAGTGAATGGTACGGCATTATGATAGTTGTCCATGCATGCAAACGTGTAACTCATCTTCTGAATTGAAGGGAATATGACAAACCAATAAATGAGCCGGCGTATTCGTATACATGTCCAGTAATACTTAGAAAATGGCGCCTAATAGGGTAGGGAGGGGCAAGGAGCCCCCGTGGGATAAGAAGCCTCCTTGTATTACCTCGGTTATACGTGCATGGTTGATGTTTGTGTCTGGTGAACTAATACAATACTGCCACTTAGTTATTATTCTGACCAAAAAGCAGATACTGGCAAACACGGTTAGTAGATATTTGCATCTTAGGTTTTCTTGTATGTTTGATATTTGTTTGCCTGTAATGTTTTACTGCAACCTATGGATTACGCATAACCTCGTGTAATTGCTGTTATATTTATCACTAATGCATATAGCTTCATTCAGTTTTAAAATACTGGGTGATAATTAATATTATCGCGCGAATTGACATTTATCTAGATCATGCATGTTTGGGGCAAGAAGTCCCTCTACAGTGCGGGGCAAGACGTCCTCGGTGATTTGGTTAATATATAATCGTGAGTAGGTCATGGAAATGTTGTATATTTAATTTGTATAGCTGGGGGTGATCATTTCTTACTGCGCAGTATTGCGCCATTGCTATAACGTGCCCACACGTACATTGCGAAGATACCATGACAGCAAGGTCGATAATCGTGGTGCCCTTGCGCCAGGGCCGATGAATACAGCGCTATCTACTATCGCCGAGCGCACTCCACGTGACCACATTTCTTACATGAAAACATATTTGTACGGGTTGACGACTGTAGACGTGAGACGGCTGGCCCTATTATCTCGCCGAGAAGTTGGGTCTGAAACACCATTTCTCTGCCGAAACGAAGATGACAGGGCGGGTTCTTCAGATGGCTCGAAGACAAGGCAATCCGGCGCCCGCAGGGCACCAACATTGTGCGGGCTGTCGGTTTCAACCGATCTAAGGTACGCCAATTCCCCGAGCTGTATAAACCATAACTAGAGATGTCCACGTACACACCAGCATGAATATGGAACATGGACGAGACCGGCAAAACGAATGTACAAAAGCCCGGCAAGATTGTTGCCATGAAAAGAGTTCGCCAGGTGGGGAAAGTGACAAGCGGGGAGCGCGGCGCCACCGTCACCGTCATCTGCGGGATGAACGCGGTCGGCACGTATCTGCCACCGATGTTCATCTTTCCCAGAAAGAGGATGGTCGAATATCTCATGACAGGTGCACTACGACAATCCGTTGGCTACTCCAGTTCCAACTGCTCGACTGACTCTGAACTGTTTCTGGGGTGGCTGGAGCATTTTGCCAGTTTTATGAATGCATCAGCCGACGTATCCCAGTTCGTAATCGTCGATGGCTACCACAGTCACAAGACTCTGGCTGCAATGGAATAAGCGTGGAGCCGTGGCATTACCGTGATTACACTGCCACCGCATACCACACACAAGTTGCAGACGTTGGACAGGTCATACTTCAAGTCCCTGAAGAGTGCGCATAACGCAGCAGCTGACAGTTGGATGGTTGCGAAACAAAACATCCGGGGAGAAGAATCACTGCTTTCGACATGGCAGCGATATTCGGAAAGGCCTTCCTGCAATCAGCCACACCAGACAAAGCAGTGGCTGTCTTTCAGACGTGTGGACTTTGGCCATAAGATGCAGTAATCTTCACCAATGAAGACTATGTTGCCTCTGCGGTTACTGACGAGGACGCCATGCCACCGACCGCCACACCATCGACCGCCTTGCCGCCTACTACCGGATCATCCTTAGCCTTGCTGCCTACTGATGGATCACCCTCAGCCTTGCCGCCGACCGCAGGATCATCCTCAGCGTTGCTGCCTACTGCTGGATCATCCTCAGCCTTGCTGCCGATCGCTGGATCATCCTCAGCCTTGCTGCCGACAGCAGCTGCCAGGGTTCGTATCTCAAAAGTGTGAGTCCAATAGTGACTGAACTAAGCTGCCTGTTGCCGGTTGCATTAAGTTACATAACTTGAATTCTTGAAACGTTATGTCACCCAACTGCATGTAAAGTCATACTACCTGACAATGAAGGACTATCGTAATTGTGTAGGTTAGATACTTGCATTGGATAAGATAATACGTACGCTCCATTTTGACGTTGATCACGAGTTTGTTTCATTTCGGTATTCATATGTTATACAATGAGACCGTATATGGGGCAAGGAGCCCACGGGGGCTTCTTGCCCCATAGAAGGGGGCATCTTGCCCCCAGCTATGGGGCAATACGCCCATTAGGACAATATTTTTAATTAGCGATTATAAAAGTTAGTGTTGCCAAATATCACTAACGCGTTGATAATATATAGAATAAACAATCGTATGAAAGCAAAATTTTAAGTTTATGAATAACAATGCACATTTTCCCTTAAGGGGGGCTCCATGCCCACCGTACCCTAGCCGACGTCACAGCATGGCACTTATTGATCACGCGTCTCGTCCCAGACGCAACAACGCCAACTAGGGTGCATCATTCATGGTCTACTCCCGACCCACTATAACCTGTTTAGAGATAATACTGCTCGTAAGGATATGACAACATTCATCATCATCATCCGTGCCGGAGCATAAATGAGCCATTTCCGTCGTTCATTAGTTCATCGTTGTCACTACACTATCAAGATCTTCGCAGCTGTGCATATATTATTCTCGGTTTCCCTCGGTTTTTCATGCGATGTGTGGGCAAGATGTCACGGCCACCGTCGTCGATATGCAAGATGAATACTGACGCTGGTTCTTTGTATTACGATAGCAGTGAACAGCTAGTTGTAGGCGCCAACTCTGTCGAAAGTTCTGTCAAGTTATTTGTGAGGAGCCAGGTATCAGCTGCATGCAGCATTGTAGTTTCGACAGTGACACTGAAGATTTACAATTGAGGCATCTTCTTATGTTTGTCTTCTACATACGCCCAAGCTTGTTACATGCTTGTCAGGCTAGTAGCGAAACATTCAAAACTACCTGTGTGCAATGTTATGACGTTATGGTAACTTCAAACTTCTTCTTACTCGTCCACTGACCAGAAGACTGGATCTATTGGGGCGGTGATTGGAACCGATGACGTTGGAGTACTGTTTGGAACAAAAACCTTTGTCATTGTTAAAGCAAGCATGTCGTAGGTGAGACGATTGTAGTGTAGACTTAGTAGTTACTGAGAAACCAACCCGCAGAACATTGGTGAACCAACGTTCAATGGACAAAGAGAAGCGTGAAGCAAATTAGGCTACACCTCGCCATGTACAAAAGGTAGCATGGTGAATATCGGAATCGACGACGATAACGATGAAGATGGAGACGGAAACCGATAGGGAGAGGGAGACAAAGACGGCGGTGGCGACGACGATGATTGAGGATACTAGCAATATACCCGCAGGGACGATATACTGCTACACTGACAAGGCAGAAAGAGTCGGTATATTACACTTGAATTCCTAAAACATATATATATATAATTCCTCTCAAGCACCCGACAACCCAAGGACCTATTACCGTTCGTCTAGATCGTATGGCGGGGACGGCGCTGACGGCGATGGACAGGGAGAGGGAGGCGGCGAAGATAGCAACGATGAAGATGGAAACAGCGACGCAACGTAGACGGGGAATAAGACGGAGACGGATAAGACGATGACAACGACGGAGGCGAAAGGGAGACGGCGACAGGGGAAGATGGCGAACGAGAGGAGACGGTGACGATGTAATGGAAACGAAGAACACGACGACGATGAAGAGACGACGACGATGAGACGAAAATGGCGAAGAAGACGACGGAGATAACGAAGACGACGATGATGACGGAGACGGCGGCGGAGACAACGAAGACGACGACAGACACGGCGATGGAGACCGATAGAAAGACGGAGATATTGACAAGACAGCAAGAGTTGGTATATCTACTTCAATTCCTAAAAAATTATGTTATCGCGAAACTGTCGGAAATGGAAAGTAATTCTTCCCATGCAGCCGACAATAAAAAACAATTATCGCACGTTTTGATCGTATTCTCAGTGTACGTGAGGATAAAAATTAAGGTTTTTTGAGCGCCTCAATGTGTTTTGGAAGAGTTTGAGCGCCTTAAGGTGATGCAGTTGGAGGTTTTCGGAGAGCCTCAAACAGGGTGCAACTGGAAGGTTTCGGAGGGTTTCAGGGGTGGTATTGTAGGTTTTTGGAGAACCCCAAGGGAGTGCAAATGGAGGTTTTTAGTGTGTCCCCCGAATGTATACACTACGTTCTCACGCCAATGAATAGAAAGTACAAGTTTACAAAAATGACTGGGTGAGAATAATTGCGTGAGTGAAGAGTATACGGAAGCGTGGAATGGAGAAGCTGACGTGTGAACGAAAGTTTCATGAAGACGTTAGTGAGAATTCAGCTAAAGTTGCCTGGACACATGGAATGAATGGGGCAATAACTGTCAGCGAAAATGAGGACGACTATTAATAAGATGGGAGGATTGTAATAAAATCACGAAGATTTGAACGTTATTATTTCTTGTTACTCATTAATATCACAGGCAAACTGTATAAAGGTATGTGAATGTATTGTCGTAGGGGCCTACATTGTACGACAAATCAGTTTTTTGAAATTGACTAACAAAACTCACTGTCATTGGCATATTTAAGTTATTTGACGTGGCAGGGAGCAAGTTTAGTCATACATCAGTTTCCCTGCTAGAATTCACTGGCACAACAGGGGGCCACGGCACAATAGCCCTGTATACACGTCACTGAGTCCCGATGTTTTGTTTCGACACCACTCTACGAGTTTGTTTATTTTTAAATAATTGCCAGATGGCAGCACACGTCTATACTAGTCTTGGACGTTTCTCGGAGTGGTAAGATTGTCGAATTTGCATTATTGCAAATATCACCAAAGTCTTTGTATACATTGGGTTTAAGTTCTTTTTTTGCGAATTAACATTTGCCCTATAAATACCCATGCAACACAACAGCCACCAGTCTGAATTGCCGCCGCCGTGATCGCCCGTCCCATGAGAACTGTACTAGCAGGAGAAACTTACGCATTCGACTCCCTTTTCATTCTAGGGAGCTAGCTGGTGGCTGAAGCTGAAGGCGAGTAGCGTGAATCCCATTACAAACTGTCCACTGCACTACAGTACAAGACGCACCACACAGACCTGTGTTAACCAATCACACCACATATTAATAACACACTTATACTTTCGTGTATTTACTTAATGATATGCTTTCCGCGATATTATTCAAAGGTGTTTCTAACTTTCTACTATTCATAAATTGCTTACATTTAACTTGAAGAATTGCAAAAATCAAACAGGTATCTCAACGTTCGAATACGGATAGATTTATTTCAGGCAAAACCCATAAATACAATTGGTACATATAAATAGGTATAACAATACATTGCTTTTTAAAGGTAAAGAAGTTAGAAATATAAATAGTAAAACATTAAATAAGAATAAGGTAGCCTGACAAATGAAAAAAAAAACGTTTAGAAATTACAAGAAATTATTTTAAAAAATTGTAAAACATGACATAAAGTCACCGTTTTACAATATACAGTGATTCGGCCCAGCTAGTCCACATGGACCCATTAACGATATATGTTTATTGTACATACATGTTATCATGTCATTGTCAATGTTGAGAATACGTTTTCTAAAACCATAACCATTCTTGCGCAATAGGGCGTCATATGTTATTCATAGCATTACTAACAAACATGCTTTCGCAATGTCTCATCGGTGGTATCATATGATCCGCCTATTCATATTGTTGTAGGCAACTTTAAACTTTAAATATGCTTCGAATTGATGTGTTCATAACATATGAGTGACATTTTATTGAATTCATATTGAAGTGCGTCATTAATTTCAGGGTGTTGGTGCCGTTGCATCCACCTAGTATGCATAGAAAAAGTAATAGTGCTATAAGGAACGCATAACGCAAATTACATACCATTTAAAGTCGTCGCGTTGGTGTAGCAATGCAAACGACACTGTCGGTTAAACTGGTAATTGCTGTTATTGTAACGTTAGGATTAACACTTTCAAAATCATTCAACCTTTCTACAAATACACTGTACGTTTTCCGACTCATTCACCTTTCCATAAATACACTGCACATTGTTCGACTTAGTTGTGTCTGAGACCGTAACGAAGTCGGTGGCACACAACACATGCAGTCAAAGAAGGCAGCAGCCCGCTGGTGAGGATTGTGATACGGGGAAGAGCAATTACATCATACAATGAACACACACACACACACACACACATACACACACACACACACACACACACACACACACACACACACACACACACACACACACACACACACACACACACACACACACACACACACACACACACATATGTATAGAGCTCGAACCGAGGACATCTGTTCCAACCTCCCAAACTGAGGACGCTCTTAATAATAATATACATTTGTGGGGGAATTTTTTAAAGATGCCTTACATACATAGTAAATAATTACATGAATCTAAGACAACATAATTTAATAAAATTTAATGAAAAATATAACTGTTAACGCTTTGCTGTCCAACCGAGGACACTCTGGTAACACACTTGGTAACACATCAACCGTTCTTCTTTATACGATCGAGGACTTACAACCGAGGACACACGTTGTCTAACCGAGGACACACATCTGTTTACTCTTTACACACAACAGGATCTGGATCATACGATCAAGGACTGACAACAGGGGACACACATGTTATCTAAATCTCTAACCAAGGACTCACATCGCGTTACGTATTGCATGCAGGAACTAATCTATGGGTGCGTTCAAGTTGGTAAATAGTGCCATCGACATACATACTCGTCGCAACTTGACTTTTTTGCTGCGGAAGTTCATTTTGCCATTCAAGGGACAGTGAAAGGACGACTTAGGACGTTGCAAAACAGCTGCCCTTAAGAACAGACAACAGTAATCTTTTGAGATCAATGTTATTTCGAACAAATATTAACACATTGAGAATTAATGCCATTTTTGCATTAAACTATAATATAATTCTTGCAGAGCCGACTTCACTACACACTGTATTACACAACTGGCAGAAAACAATAAAAATACAATAGTTTTTATCTTACTTATTGGATTTAACTTTAAAATACATATTTTAGGCAACAAAATATTTATATAACTTCCACTTGTTTGATTAGTTAGTCAATGTGTTGTGCGAGCTATAGCGAGAAGAATAAGCAAAATACGACACACAAAACCATATTTGATTAGCATAATTACATCCAGAGAGGCATGATATACCCATGAATAAACGTATATATAGTGTAATTGCCATAAAAGTGAACGTTTATGTAAAGTATACATTCAAAACTATCAGAATACAACGGAAATATTGATTGAATTTCTGTTATCCCCGTTAAAAAACGATACCTACTTCAATGTAGTGATGCATAGTATTGGAAGTATCAACGTAAGCAGCAAGCAGATAACATTCATGCAAACCTGAACAGATGTCAATTTAAATTGAAGTGGCTTTCATATTATGCGTAGTTGGATTTATAAATGAATTACAACAACATGTACAAATAAACTTCATAAACTATGCCAAGTACGCAATGTATTATACAGTTTTAAATGCAATAAGTTACTTTTACTCCCCAAATTTAAACCTGGGTATACGCTTTTTGGCGTTTTTACTGTCCTGCCTTGAAGAGTTTCTGCTGTAATGCTAAGTGTACATCGCCGTCGCAACAGTTTTTATACCGATTCGAACACTGAGTCGCGACAACGAATGCCGGGTAAGCGTACTACTCGCAACACCAGTTTAGCAAATATTATTATTAAAACAACAAAACACTTTAGCGACAATTCAAACACGGCCTGATTACCCTACAGCTTCAAAAGCTTCGATCGATTATTCCTAAAATAATCGTTGATGTTCTTCCAGCTTCGTGTTTGAAGAACTGGATGTTGGCGTTGCAAGTTCGCGATTTCGGATTTTCCAGGAAGACGGAAGTGCAGAACTTTGTTCAAGCCAGCAACAGCCGCAATTTCATCTCTGCTCCAAGCTTTTCTTTTCCTTGTTCTCTTCATTTATGGAACCAATGTACAGTTTCAATTAATCCAATGGGTATATCCCTAAATACATTATTATGGCAATAATAGTTCAATGGATCTACGATAAATCTTAACGCAATTGAGTTAATTGCTTCATAGTCCATGTTAAAGGACAACACAAAACCACAATTAATAACTGCACAATGTTGAGGACTATGACGAAAAATAGTATAAATTAGAGTTGTAATTGTTTCAAATTCAAATATTGAATATTTTCCAAACCTAAGAGCGTATTATTTATGTTTTAAAAATAAGTATATTTGCTTTCTGATATCCCATGATTATTATTGATACGATAAGTCACCTTCAGCGTTGCTTCTCTCAGATGATTCGGCATCTTTTTCCATGTCTTCTTCCAAGTCGCCGTCTACCAAATGTCAGTAAAGTGCCACACATATAGACAAAATTACGATTTATTAATGTAAAAGAACGCGACGATGTGTTTAATACATGCTTGCTTGTACATGCTATGCTATGTTTCAACTGTTCTAATAAATAATAACAACATGTATTTCTTATAAAGCGCAATTTCCATATTAAAATACTGCTCAAGGCGCTGTACAGACACTAAAATTGAGATAAAACATTCAACATATCATAAAACACTAAACTTAGTGTAAAACTAATAACAAATTAACTTTCTTTAACAACGGAACAATTTATTATTGCTACATCAACAATTCATATGGTTTTTAGTTAAGTGCTTTGTTTTCAAAGTCAAATATTGATTTATATTTTGAAGCTTTAAAAGAGCATGATATATGTTTGGAACTGAGTCTATTTGTTCTCTGTCATCCCATCATAAGTCACCTTCAGCGTGGCTTGTCTCGGATGTTTCGTCATCTTCTTCCATGTCTTCTTCCAAGTCGCCATCTACCAAGTTTCCATAGTGTGTCACACATATAAACAAAAATTATGATTAATTAATGCAAAATAACGCGACAATATGCTTAGCACATGATTGACTGTACATGCTATGTCATGTTTCAATCTTTCCAATTAACTTTCTTTAACATCAGAACAGAGAACAACTCGTTATTGTAATATCAACAATGTTGTATATTGAACGAAGCAATATTAAATATGCAAATCGAGGACTATATATATATATATTTATATGTATATATATATATATATACATATAGATATATATATATATATATACATATAGATATATATATATATGTATATACGTCGTTATGTCTATTACAACGAAATTACCTCCAATAACATCTTCTGTGGTCATTTCGTCCAGTGACCTTCCTTGCTGTGAAGCTAAGTTGCCTTTCTCAAGATTCAGGAACAATTTCGATAGTTTAGCTACACGCAGAACTGTATCAGGGAGACGGTAGTATTGGCGGTGGACTTGGATATCGTGCCCCATGTAGCCTGCCAGCAGATCCAGTTCATTTTCTTTCAGTGCTAACATCTGAGATGATGTCGCAACTTGTTTCCTTAGCTTCAACGATCGTATAGTTTTGGGATTTAACGCACCAGACAATTCTGAGAGCTTCCTCATGCAATCTGATCCTCTGATATGTCCCATGCTGTGGTAACATGAACAAGCAAACACGTGCTTGTTTCCAGTGGCAACTCCAGCCTCTCCTCTTTTTTCATTTAGCATTGTCATCTGTTGAATGATGTCACTGCTGAGTATAACGGGTACAGTGCGTCCCCTCCTGCCTACTACTTCGACAACATCAAACACTCGACACAATTGTTGTTCCAACTTGTTTAAGCCGTATGCACTATCGGTGCTTGCTTTGTGCTTTTTGTCAAAATCATCCAGTCTCATCTTGGAAACTTCTCCTTGTCGTCGTCTATTAAACAGAATGACCTGAGTAAGAGTTACCTCGTTGAGGAGGTTCCATGCCGCCTTGGCGCTTTCTCCTGTCACTGCAGTCATAATTTCGACTTGCTTCTTCGCAGTGTCTCGAAGATACTCGGTCATTTTTACAACATCCGCACTTGTTGGGAGTATATGTGGCTTGTTACGCTTTCCCTCGTATAGCGTTCTTTGTGTAGGTCCTGCAACTTCCTCCTTCCACTTAATATCAAGCAGGTCAGAGAAGTTGTCCGCGATCTCAGTAGTCTGCTTATCACCAGATTCCAAGGCAGTAGCTTTCACTATGGTCGCACACTTCTTTATGGAATGGTCAATCTTCAATGCCAGCGATGACACCTTGAATATATTCTGACTAGGATTGAATCCGGCGATATCCTGAACAGCTTTGACTATGTCAGCTAATTTTTCAGTATGAATAAAATCTTGCAGTGATGCGTTTGGCTGACTGACGTTTCGTCGTAGCTGCATGAGCAGTCTCCCGGAGTTTGTTTCTAATGTGGTTGTGGTCTTTATCGTAACCAGCTCTCAGAAACTCCCGTCGTGCCAGTTCCATGATCAAGCTGTCGCTCTTGACTATCCTGCTAACCGTGTCTGAAATCATGGGCAAGAGCAATGTCTGCAGTTCATGGCTGACACCCACAGGAGGTGGCATCAGTAACTTGCTTTTAGTCACCATGCGTTCGTGCAACTATTTTGACCCCCGTGCTCTTAGAAAAACTCCTCGGCTTCAACGGGCACCGATACTTCCATAGGTCCTTCATTACATAATACCCATAACAATATGAACATGGTCCATAATCTTCGGCATCTACGTGTCCACTCGGTCTATAGCCAACAATAAGAGTTCCTCTGTTTTCTCTCTTTACCTCACAGTTGTGTATGTGGTTGCCTAGGTTTCGAAGTTTGCACAAAAGCGTCTGTCTCGCAGCTTTGCTTTTGTCTTGCACAAATTCAACGACGTCAGATTCTTCAGGGTGCCGTGTTTGTAAATGCCTTGGTAACTTTGACTGTGGCTGAAGACAGTAACAGCAGTAGTCCTTTTTATCCCATTTTCTAGCTATGCCGTTGTTCGTGGTCATGACCACAATCTCATTAGAATGTGACTCTCTAGTTTCCGTGTCTACTTCTTCTGCATCATCACTGCTATGCTCCTTCTGCTTTTCCAATGCACCCTCACTGTCAGTTGTCTGCTCGTTCAGATCACAGCCTCTCCACATCTCTTGTTTTCTATAGGATATTCGAATTCTTCAGATTCATCTGAGTCGAGTACATAATCGCTGTCTGAAGATCCTTCATATAGCAATTGATCATTCTCCAAGGCACCCTCACTGTGCAATTTCAGTCCTTTCAGATCACCATATCTTCGTATCTTCTGTTCTTCTAAAGGGTATTCAAATTCTTCAGATTCCTCTGATCCCGGCACATAGTCACTATTCAAAGATACTTCTGAGAAGGTTTCATCAGTCTCATTATCCAAAAGAGTGTTGCCTTCACGCATGCTATTTCCTATTGCTCTATTTCTCTGCGTCTCCTCCTCTTCAAGGTGATCACACGTGTTATTTTCATTCACTGCAAGATCATCTTTCTGCTGTTCTCTATTTTGCAAATCGTCGTCTCTCCGTTTCTCCTCTTCATGGAGATCATATCTCTGCTTTGACTTCTCTTCCGGTTTATCAGCTCTCTGCTTCTCTCCCTCTTTCAGACCTTCATCACTCTGCTTCTCTCCCTCTTTCAGACCTTCATCCCTCTGCTTCTCTCCCTCTTTCAGACCTTCATCGCCCTGCTTCTCTCCTTCTTCCAGACCTTCATCCATCTGCTTCTCTTCCTCTTTCAGACCTTCATCGCTCTGCTTCTCTCCCTCTTTCAGACCTTCATCCTTCTGCTTCTCTCCCTCTTCCAGACCTTCGACGCTCTGCTTCTCTCCC
>CM034533.1:50994580-51052080 GCA_020002185.1 Paraescarpia echinospica | reverse complement strand
ACCTCGTGAGCCGCGATGGCCTCTTCAAAGTCCTCGCAAGGATTGGATGTCCACTAAAGCTTCTGAGCGTGATTCAGTCATTCCACAGAGGTATGAGAGGAGTCGTCCAGGTCGACGGGTCATCATCAACTCCATTCGACGTGAAAAGCGGAGTCAAGCAGGGGTGCGTGCTTGCCCCCACCCTCTTTGGCATCTACTTTGCAGTCATGCTAAAGCATGCCTTCAGAACATCAACTGACGGAATCTACCTCCACTGTAGGTCAGATGGTAAACTTTACAGCTTGTCCAGATTGAAAGCAAAGACCAAGATCCGTGAGGTTCTCATCAGAGACATGCTGTTCGCAGATGATGCTGCCTTGACAGCTCACGAGGAGCAACATCTTCAAAATCTTATGAATTGCTTCTCCCAAGTCTGCGAGGACTTCAGACTGACAATCAGTCTAAAGAAGACAAATATCATGAGCCAGGACACCGAAAGCCTGCCAGCCATCACCATAAACAACTACCAGCTGGATGTGGTGAAGGAATTCACATATCTCGGCTCAACAATGACCGACAACCTCTCCATGGACTCCGAAATCAGCAGACGGATTGGCCGAGCCACATCAACGCTTGCCAGATTCTCAAAGAGGGTCTGGGACAACGCCAAACTGACCCTGAACACCAAGATGACTGTCTACAGAGCCTGTGTCCTCAGTGCCCTCTTATATGGCAGCGAGTCATGGACTCTGTACTCGAGGCAAGAAAGGAGGCTCAACACTTTCCACATGCGCAGCCTGAGGCGGATCCTGGGCATCAAATGGTCGGACCGCATAACAAATAACGAGGTCTTCCGACGTGCTGCCACACCCAGCATCTATACTCTGCTACGACAACGTCGCCTTCGCTTGCTGGGACACGTCCGCAGGATGCAGGACGGCAGGATCCCCAAGGACCTACTATATGGCGAGCTCGCAACAGGCAAGAGAGCTCGGGGCCGCCCCCAACTCCGATTCAAAGATGTCTGTAAAAGAGACATGAAGGCCCTTGACATGGACGTTGACGGATGGGAAGACCTTGCCCAGGATCGCTCCCGCTGGAGACAGGAACTGAATCGCAGCCTTCGCAGAGGGGAAAAGAAGTTGCAACTTGCGTCAGACGAACGGAGAGTGAGACGCAAAAACGGCCAGCAAGCTCCACCTGCAGACACCGCTTTCAAGTGCAACCGCTGCGACAGGGACTGTCACTCCCGCATCGGCCTGCACAGCCACAACAGGCGCTGTTCCAGTGCCAACTGACTTTTCAGGGCGCAGAACCATGGCCACTTGTGACCGACGGATGCCACTATCATACATATATATCCCTAATGATAATGGTTTATTACAGAAACTGTGATACATTCCACTCAATTACATACATAGATTGCCATGGTTTCTGTAATGAGGGTATAAAGCCACGATTGGCTGATTAGCCTTCACAATACATGTGATACATACGTTAATTTCATGGTGCAAGATAACAATTTATGTGATTGAAGAAAGAAGAAAAACAGAAACATGTATCACAACAGTACTATTTTCATGAATTCTTTATTTAAAATAGCAACAAAGAATGCTATTTATAGAAGTCATTAATATTATTTACTAGCAAAAAATTCTTAAGTTGACGTTTAAAAGTTGCTAATGCATAATTACAATTACAATCCACTGTTGTCGCCTTATAGTTCCATAATTTAACACCTCGATATCTAATGGTTTTATATAATACATTACTTTTTGAAATCGGCACATGTAGTAATTCTGCGTTGCGTGTCCTGTGTTCGTGTAGTTCGCTATTTCTAATGAACATCCTTGTCATAACTGACGGAAACATATTCTTAACGATTGTGTACATAAACAGCACAACCGTGTATTCGTAGATTTTTTTATTGGTAAAATGGACTCCTTCCCTTACTCCCTCCCTCCCTCTCTCTCCCTCTCTGTCTACCTCCCTCTCTATCTATCTCCCTCTCTTCCTCCCTCCCTCTCTCCCTCTTACTTTTGAAATCGGCATTCTGCGTTGGTGTCCTGTGTTCGTAGTTCCATTTCTAATGATCCTGTCAACTGTATATTCTTTTTGTACATAAACAGCACAATTGACGAATTGAAATCTCCTTCCCTCTCTCCTCCTCCCTCTCTCCTCGAACGAACTGAATGGAACGAATCGAACGAACTGTCTGAATCATCTGATCTGAACGTCTTGTCTCTGTCAATGTGAACGAGAGTGCGAAATGAAGTCTGATCGATGTGATCGACGTCGCATAGATCTCAATGTATATATATATGTATATATATATATGTATATATATATATATATACCATCTATATCTCTCTCTCTCTCTCTCTCTCTCCTTTTACACTCAGTCAGTCGTAATAATTGCATTTATCTGGTGGAAAATACCAGTGAAACCACCAATGTTTCCAGCCACCCGTAGTGTCATCTGAACCAACACAGACCCATTAAAATGTGTTTAATGACGCGTCGCCAACTTCTTGATGACAAGCCTAAAGCCAGGCACGGAATTCACCGCACTCAACCATACGGGAAGTAAACGGACAGGGAGAAAGTGAAAGATAGAAATGTATAATTAGAAGGGAGATAGGGAGAGCGAGAAAGGGAAATGTGAAATAAGTGAGAGACAGTAGGAGAGGGAGACAGGGAGAGACGATGAAATAAGGTGGGAGACTTGGGGAGATGGAGGCAGGAAAATACGGATATCAATGTCGTAAGAATTATAATAACAAATTGAATCATAGAATAATTACCTACTATAATGATACTTGTCATACACATGACATACGCGTGACAAATGGAGCGATATGTAGGTGCACTCGACACGCCAGAACACAACACACGTAGATTTATTTCATCTGCTAATCATATTGATTTTTAACTGATTAACAAATGAACAAAAATGTGGCACTTTTGCAATATTGATAGGTAATTAATTCCATATTGATAGGTAATTAATTCCAAATGTTTTCACCGTAAATTGACAGATACCGGAATTTAACATTAGTTCTCACGCACTGACGTACATATTGACATTTTAATCGAGAAGAATATAAAATGGTATTTTTTTAAACAGATTTTGCACATTGACAGGTATTGGCATATTGTTAAAGGTCTTAAACAGAATTGATTGTATCTTCAAATCTACAAAGTCTTTGAATTTCAATATTTTATATCAGTAAAATAACACATTAGTGTGACACAATCTGTTGACACCACACATTAATCTAACCACCCTTTTTGTAGTATAGTAATACAATATACAGTGGTACTATATGTGGTTCCCCAAATTTCACAGCAGTAACTAAGTATTGGTAAAAGCAGTGAATAATATAGTGTAAATAGACTTTTGGTTTCTATGACTTGACTTGTCTTGTACATTACTCCAATTTTTTTGGAGAGGTTATTCTTGACACAATTTATATGTTTTTTCCAATCATGCTTTTCGTCAATCAAAACTCCAAGGAATTTTGTCTTACTAACCCTGGCAATTTGATTATTGTGAATTCTAATATCTAGGTCACGATTTAATTTACAGTTACCAAAGAGTATGTAGTTTGTTTTTTATACATTGAGTGACAGCTTATTCACTGTGAACCATGTACACACAACAGTTTATCTAGTTCACGATTTACAACACTTGTAAGATTGAGTATATATTCATCAGAGTATAGTATGTTAGTGTCATCTGCAAACAACATAAATTTCAGTACTTGAGACACTTTGCTTATATCATTTACATACAATATAACAGTTTAGACCATAATACTGACCCCTGTGGTACACCACATGAAGTGCCTAAGAGGCTAGAACAGTGTTCACACATTTTTACAAACTGTTTTTTGTTATGTAAATAACTTTCAACCCATTTTTCTGCTATGTCGTGAACACCATAGAATTTCAGTTTTTCTATTAGTATAAAATGATTTACTGTGTCAAATGCATTTTTTAAGTCAATGAAGACACCTAATGTGTGTTTCTTTTTATCTAATGATGTACTAATTTCTTCCACCAAATCAAGCAATACATGTGAAGTGGACACTGATGGTTGAAAACCATATTGGCTCTTTGACAGGACATTGTTATTATCTATACATTGTTCAAGTCTGTTATTATACGATTGTTCGAGTATTTTTGAGAACTGACACAACAGAAATATTGGTCTATAATTATTGTATTCTGCTCTTGAGCCATTTTTTAATATTGGAATAATTTGTGCTACTTTCATGCTGGAAGAAAACATTTAAAATGATTTGTTAAATACAGCGGTCAATGGCCTAGTGATGGGTTGTATAACTTTGTTGATGGTAACCATGTTTATATCATTACTATCCATAGATGCTTTCTTTTTGCATGCATTAACAGTGTTAATGACCTCTACTTCACTGATCGGGATTAGGAGCATACTGTTTTTAGTTCTGTTATTAAGATAGTCATGAACTGATGCACCATTTATAGGTGGATTAATTTTATCAGGTAATTGCTGGCCAATATTTGCAAAGAAGGTATTAAATCCGTCTGCTATTTCACTGTTATCTGTAATTCTTATGCCATCATTTACAAAGTAGTCAGAATAAGAAGATTCACTTTGACATTTATTAATAATTGTATTTAAAATCTTCCATGTTTCCTTCATATTTTGTTTCTGTTCCTCCAACAGTCCTTTGTAGTAGGTTTGTTCAGCATTTCTTAATATACTGGATAGTTTGTTCTTATACTTTTTGTAACCCTGTTCTCTTTCATCATATCTACTTTTGAGAAATTTTCGATACAAATTGTTTTTCTTGTGACAAACATTTTTCAAACCATTTGTTAACCATGTTTTTTGATGGTTCACATGCCTTGTTTTTATTTAATTAGCTGGAAAGTTTTTATCATACTTCTCCATAAATATTTCCAGAAATGTGTCATAAGCCACATTAACATCATTGGCATTAATAACTTGTTCCCATGTTTCACCACATTTATGTTTTCATTCTAAAAATTTCTTACATATTTATGGGATTGTGAATTCTTGTTCATCACGCCATATTTACATAAAGTGAAAATTGGAAAATGATCGGTTATATCACTTATTAATATACCATTCGTGGTTCGCTTGTTTATTCCATTTGTAACGATATTATTAATTAGAGTAGCTGTGTCCTTGGTTATTCTTGTTCGTTTATTATTGATAAGAGGGTATAAGCCTAGGCTATACATAGTGTCAAAAAAAGTGTTGTGCCTACGTGGTTTTCATGTTTCAGTATGTCAACATTAAAATCTCCACATAAGAATAATGTCTTATTTGTTTGTATATTGCCAAAGATTTGTTTCATATTTTCACAGAGTGTCAATGTTAGATGCAGGTTTGCGATAGATACAGCTTACGATTGCATTTTTTGGTGTTCTATTTTCAGTTCGACTGTAACACATTCAAAGATATCGTTTACAGCTAAGGATTTGCTTTGGACTTTTGTACAATTGATGTCCTTGTGCACATAGACAGCGACACCACCCCCTCTTACATTTTCTCTATCGACTAGAAAATAATTATACTTTGGTAGATTATACTGATGGAATGCCGCAGGCTCACTCCATGTTTCTGAGATTGCAATTACATCAAACAGCATGTTTAAGTTATCTATACACGTTTCAATTGGATTTAAATTTGCATTTAAACTTCTTGCATTGAAGAGTATTATGTTAAGACATTCAGGTATATCTTTATGAGTAGGCGGGTGTAAATAGTATTTAGAAGAAGACAAGTCATCATTAATAGCATTTTTACCAGAGTCAATTCCAGAACCGGGCACATATATATCATGATATTGATAATGAAATTGGTCTACATCAAGACCACAATCGTCCACGTTGTCACGTGATGACGTTATGGCCATTGTTTTGTTGTCACTAGCCATTTTAGCTTAGTTTGTTGAAGTCGGCGTGCATTATGATCTGAATAGGTGTGGATTGTTCATTTTTCTTGATATAGATGACACAGTTTGCTGTCCAGGTGCTGTGGATTTTTCCTTCTTTGCGGGGTGTGCGCGCGTGGTGAAATAGTTCGTTGTTGAGGCTTAAAAGATAAAAGTATGTAACAGCTGTGCGGTATTCTGGTCTACATCAACTTCCCAATGCAGCCGGAAAACCATCACCCTGCGCTCAAATCACATTGATACCCTGAATGTTGCAAATCTCCACGAAAGTTAGATTTATATCAAGCTATACATATAACTAGATTAATCAAAAAAGGGAAAATTACACAGTCTCAATAGCAATTAAAATATGTGTCATCAAACTGTGCACACCCCAAGCTAAACAGCGCCTTGAGTTGGTTTAAACCTGCTTATTCGGTATTTTATACCACATACAACGTTTGCCTGATATGAATGGTAGTGAGCAAAGAACAAAACATGCAGGCCAAAGTATCTTACCGATATGATAGTAAGATATTTATAATATTAATGAAATATATGTTTTGTTATTTTTCATAAAATCATTATTTTAAGCAGCATTTTATTGGGCATGCAAGTTGCACATCCTCACATTTTTTGGTATAACGTAATGCCCACAAACTATGCTAAACAATATGATGCAATCATGAACTGTGTGTTACTCGTGTACGACACCAGTAGATGTCAAATGCACAAACCAGGCATTTCAACGATATTCACAATATTGAAAGGCACAAAGGCGTCTTTTTATGGTAACTACAATTATATTGTAGATAAAGCGCTAAAATGCTGGGCATAAATTGAGGTATATACATAGTACATTATGAAACCAAAATTGGATGCCCAGTAGAACGTGCATCTTGCGTCAAACAAAATGTCATCCTAGCCTCCCTTAAAATAACCATACTTTTATACAGGCGCAGATCTCTGTTTGATACAATATCGCCACACGTCAATTACTTGGCCACTGTTTATTTTGCTGATGTACACACATTATTGGAAACAAGAGATACTGCTGGCAAAATAGATAATTTAATAAAGAAGCAAACGTTTGACAGGGACATCTAAGACACGTGATAAAGGTTGTTGCTATTTATGGCACCCAGTATCTCTGCAAGTATGTCACCGAGTCCATTGTTCTAATCATGTTTTATTCAAACATCACCAAATTCTTACAAGGGTACCAAAAACATGTCTGATGTTAGAATATACGGATATAACGTATAAAATACCAGTGATAAAAGCAGCTTCATGTCAGAATAGTTGACCTAAGCCTACGATTAGCTTAAGCTGCCTTGCCTTGCGCAACCTTCGACATATTTCGGTTATATTACAGCTGAAAAGTGCATGACCATCAACAATGATAGCATGCCAGTCCATGTACACAATTTCAACATATGGCACTTCTGTTATGTGAACAATTTTTATTTCTATTGCTAAGGCAACTTTTCACTAAAATTAGGGCTGCGTTGGGGGGAGGGGTCGAAATAAAATGTTGCCTTCTTGCCCATTATTGCTTATTGTGCGATCCAAGTATGATATATGCAAGTGCCATATAATTAGGAAGAACAAGTTGGAACAGGAGAAACACCCACGTTAGTATTGGAGTTAAGAAGCACGCATTTATAGATGTCGCTTACAAAAATATAAATGATATAATTGAGGCGAAATTCATCTTACTGCAAATTACTGGAAATATGTCAATATTGTCGCATATGATGCAGATTTAAAAGAAACTCCACGCCCTGACACATATGCACTTTTTATACAAGCTTTCGTTGTATTCAGTATCATAGAACATGCTTGGAATGTAGTTTTTAAGCTTCACGACACCTAAATTATCACCTTTTTTTTCCATGCATATCACCTAATAACTGGCTTACTGATAACTTTTAAAACGTCTTTTAGACGTAACACTAACAGTATGCAATAGCTGCACGGTATTCTGGTCTACACCAGCTTCCTGCACCCCGTCACCACCCCACACCAACACAGATATTCAGAAAGTCGAACGCGAAAGTGTAGCGACCCGCAATTCGTGGTCCTCAATAGGGTTACTCATATAGGCTGGCAAGGTCACCGCTTATGCGCTGATAACGAAACGGTCATTTATTCACTAACTAGGCGTAGTCGTATTCACTGGTTGTTATCGCACATGTACAAATCTTCAAACATGTATTGAGCCTAAAGGCGGAATGTTAATTTATAATATGCGTATACCGACGAAATCTACGTAAACAGAATTCGTTATATAAAACATGTGAATTAACCTTTCATTATTCTTAAAACATATTATATATATATATATATATATATATTTGTTTTGTTTTGAAAAAAGCGTTTCCTTGGCAAGTCATCCTTAGAGTCTAAACATAAACTTGTACGTTATGTTGATGTGTCTTAAGAATCCGAATTGAAAACAGATTGTTAACAAAGGCTGAGCTGTTTAGTGCAGATTTGTTATAGAAAATAACGCTTCTTTTGTCAAAACGCGATATATAGATAAAGCTACGCTTAGTTGGAGGAGGGTTCAAGATTGGCTGAATTGGATATTTCACGTTTTGAAAACAAACCCTCTTTTGTGCGTGACACACACACGCACGCAGGCACACCACGCACCCATGCAAGCATGAACGCATACACAAACACACGGTCACACATACGTGCACACTCAAATTCACACATACATACGCACACGCACGCACGCTGGTACATACACACACGCGCGCGCACGCACACAGACATACACATTTCACATATACACACACACAGGCACGCACAGGCACGCACGCACACGCCCGCAATCACGCACGCACTCACACGCACGCGCGCACGTATACGCACGCGCAAGCACACGCACGCACACGCACACAGACGCACACGCCCGCACTCACAAGCACACACACAAACACGCACACGCACGCACACAAACACACACAGACAGACGGACACATACACACACACTCACACACACACACACACACACACACACACACACACACACACACACACACACACACACACACACACACAAACACGCAGAGATTGCTGTTTAGTGTCATGAATATCATGTGGAGCCAAGTAGTTGACGCGATTATGGTTTTCACGGTAGATTATGTATATCAGATTGTCCAGTTCATTGCGGTTGTTTCGCTGTACGACGTTTCTAGTAGCATTTCATTGTCGCTGTGCATTGGGAAACATGTCGTAGCAACCACTGCCCTGGTCATCAATGTGTAGTTATAGTAGGCTTAGTTAAGCGGTGTTCCGGTGTGTTGCACTAAGTAATTTGACAAGTCTGTCGCGTATATTTGAGCAGTTCTAAGGACTGGATACTGTACTATAATAAGAACTTACCTTTTTGTATATAACAAGTTTGTTTTTAATATATATATATATACTTATATATATATATATATATATATATGTATATATATATATATATATATTTGTGATTTTGTACTACAACTATTACTTGCACCGAATGCAAATAAAATCCCGGTTTTACCACGTTTCCTTTATAAAGACTAGACTAAATTTAAAACTATTTACTCAAGATACAATTTGTGATAACTGTTTTATTGTATAGCGAACAGTTTATGACCTCTTTTTTGCACCTGTATAAGTATTAGCATTTTGCCAAGTTAATATTTCTTTTGCCCCTTTCCTATAATTATGTGATTGGCTAAGCCCCCAGTATTTGGGCAATGAGATGCGTTCGATTCGCTTGGTTGTCGAATGCGACGCTGTTATCGACGGTAGATAGACGACCAAGGGGACGATAACGTTTCAGCAGATCGACGATATAATGAAAATTGCAACACATTCAAAGCGAAGCTATTTCGCGTCTAGAAAGAGTCTGACATAAGTAGTAATAAATGGGCTAGCTTTAACGTGAAGTAAAGTAATTCATGTCGCTCGACAGGGAGAGTATTGGGTTGGTTCTTTACTTTATATATACGGCCTGCCAGTTAACTCTCTTTATATATATATATATATCTATAGCCTGCCAGTTAACTCTGTTCATATATATATATATATATATGTATATATATACATATATATATATGCATACATATATATATATGTATATATATATACGTATATATATATATATATACTCCTAATAGCAGTATACATTGACCAAATATGCATAAGGGACCGCCTTAGGCAGACCACCGTTTTTAAGCAGACCAGAGCCGGTCTGCATAAAGTTTTGACCACTGGTTGCATAGACAATATCTTTTATTTTTAAATTTGAACTGTTAGTATATGTAGTATACGTAGACATATAATGATATCAATAATTATTTGCACCAAAAAAATATGTTTGGTGATTTTGAGAAACGTTTTCTCTGAGGTTGTATATCCTATCTCTCATAATGGAGCGGTCGACCTATGCTGCCCTTAGGCTTATATATATATATATATATATATTTATATATATATATAAATATGAAGAGAGTTAGCTGGCAGGCCGCATATATATAAATATATATATATATATCATACTCGCGTTTTCAATCTCCCTCTTTCTCTCATTTTCCCTCTCATTTGTATTCTCCCATTTCTCCGTAACTTTCTCTTGCTCTTACTTCTTCTCCTTCTCCTTCTATTTCTCCTTTTCCCTCTCCCTCTGCCTGTCTCTCTGCACCACCATCTCATTCTCTCTCTCTTTCTCCTTCTCATTCACATTCTCCCTCACTCCACTAGAGTGATTAGACCGTCGTATTCACAGTATTTATGTGATGGAAAATACCAGTGAAACCACCAATGCTCCCAACCACCCGGAGGGTCATGGGAACCAACGCAGGACCATTATAGTTCATGAGCCAGCGGTCATGTATTTGCTTGGAATGACCAGGTATATGGTGGGTATTCCTGAATAGCCCTACACGTGGGCTGTTCAAAACACCGCGTCTTATGGTTCCCGAGCGGTGGACTGACGTGCTAGCGGATGATGAATGCCCTTAAGTGTGAATAATAAAATATGGGGTAGGGGTCAAAAATAGTCCATTTCATCAAAACATATCTTCCAAACTATAGCAAATGTGACATCATTGGAAAATGTATTGGAATAGTCTTTCTAAATATATGTTTATCAATAATGTGTAAATATGGTGTAATTATGTCATTATGACGTCATATGTGTACTATTCTTTACATTATTCTACATTTTAGTCGGCGGCTCACGTAGGTAAAACCCTCTTACCTAGTGAATTTCTGCAACAATATTTGTCAAGACGTTTACAATATACACATGTGAAATCCAGTTGTTTATCGCATGCGAGTGGAAGCCATTGTGAAGTTTTACTGATTTATTACAACAAGCGTAATTAGTGAAACAAGGGCGTGGGGTAGATATTAGTCTTCTTCATCAATATATGTCAGTCAAACTATAGCAAATGAGATATCGTTGGAAAGATATTTTAATTGTCTTTCAAATCGTGTCATAATTGTAGTGGAACGGTGAAATAATGACGTCATTACAACATAATTATTAATTAATTATGACATCTTTGGAAAGAGTATTCCCTTATATTTCCAGTGATTTTACATTTTAGTTTGGAAGATTTGTGTTGATGAAATGTAGGCCTACTGCAATCTTCCCCTTCCCCCATATTGTATTATTCACACCTAAGGGCATTCATCATCCTTTAGCACGTCATTCCGCCGCTCGGGAACCTTAACACGCGGTGTTTTGAACAGCGCAGGTGTGGAGCTATTCAGAAATATCCACCAGACGCCTACCTGATCCTTTCAAGCAAATAAATGACAGCTGGCTCTTGGACTATTAAGTTGTGTAACGACACGTCGCCGACTTGATGATGACAATCTTAAAACCAGGCACCAAACGATATTCGACTGCATAATTAGCTGTCTCGTGCTGCTTTGACAAAGTTTGGCGAGTAAAGGCCCTATTACACTGCTCGACGGCACCGACAACTGCAAACCGCGACGGGAAACGGCTCTATATTGAATTACCGAGATCCTAGTACACTGCTCGACGGCAAACCGCTCGAGGACAAAACTGCTCGATGGCAAACCGTCGAGAATCGAAACAAAAGCGATTTTTCAGAAAATTTTGCGCGGTAAATTTCTCTTTGACCACTCAGCATTTTTGTCTTGGTATGACGCCAAAGTGCACATGTCAGATTGCACGTGTTCCAATATGGCGACATAAACACTTTAAAATAAAGGAAAATGGATTCGAATTAGCAGCGCCGTTTATTGATAATAGTTGTTGATAACCCCGAGTTTAAACATTAGCAGCGCTGTCTGTTGATAGCCCTGACAAAATTCATGATGTCGGCAGAAAAAACTTATCGTAGAGGTAGAGAGACGGGAATTGGTATATGCTACATCCCATCCTAACTACAAAGGCGCAAAGAAAAAGTTTGCCGTGTGGGAAAGCATTGGGGCCAAGCTAGACATGACTGGTACGTGATAATTAATACAAATAATGCAACACAAGTTTCGATGTCAGTATAAATATAGTCAATTGTTGTTTTGCGGATTGCAAACCATTTAGTGGACGTTGTTGTCCTGAGGCAACATACCAGTTTTATGCTGTGTCCATGGTCTATATAAAATCAGTGCTTCCATAATAAGTAAGTGTGCAGAAATATGTATTAATTTTTTTGCATATGGTTTGTTAAATACAATATTGTAATATAGATGGTGAAGACTTTTTTATTCATCCAATAAACGAATAAGGGGTCGTTCTCAGTTGTAGGGTCACGGAATAATTATAGAACGCACACACGCACGCATACACACACGCACGTAAACACAAATGTAGGCACAAACACAGCCACATTTACACAATACTTACATACGTACACACAGACATACACGTGTGTGTGCGTGCGTGTGTGCGCCATGCGTGCGTATGTATGTATGTGGGCATGTACCTGTACGTGTCTGTGTGTGTCTGTGTGTGTCTGTGTGTGTCTGTGTGTGTCTGTGTGTGCGTGTGTGTGTCTGTGTGTGTTTGTGTGTGTCTGGGTGTCTGTGTGTCTGTGTGTATGTGTGTATGTGTGTATGTGTGTATGTGTGTATGTGTGTATGTGTGTATGTGTGTATGTGTGTATGTGTGTATGTGTGTATGTGTGTATCTGTGTATGTGTGTATGTGTGTATGAATGTATGTAAATGTGTCTTACAATACTGATTTTAACTATTATTTATGTTATTTGAATCATTCTTTTGCGTCTGTGTTTCAGACAATACATGGAATTGTGACATGTATGCATTCAATCTATGAAAACGTTGGAAACATTGTTTTGAGGGACCAATTTATGTTGTCCATAGATTTGCTATTTATTACGACACCCAAGATAAATAAAATTCAAACACACCAGATACCATGATAAAAATAAAAGGTCTTAATTTTCCTATGATACAGGACATGGTTATATCGATATAAGAAAAAAATAATTGATATACTACTTCCTACCAACAAATAATCAGACATGTTTGAAATTACAGAAATGTTGCAAACCTTTTAAGAACATTAGGTTTCTCCTAAACTTTATACTACTGATCTTATATGTCACCAGTACCAGTTAGATTATACTACAAGAAATGAAATAATGCAAATCTTCCGGCATCTGTATTGTAATTCGTGCCCATTATTAAGACATCGCCGTTTATGACGACATCCGGACCTTGTGGAAGACGCTTTTATCTGGTAATACGGGATGTTATGGCATAGCTATGTTTCTTAGGTGTAAATATTTACCATAGTAGTAGTGTTTAAAAATGTAAAAGTAAAATATCAGTGTCTTTTCCAAACAATACTGTACAAATGCATCATGATTTCTCCATAGTCTATATTTACAGGTCACATGATAGCGTGAAATGTTGGAAAAAGAAGTCTTCGGCACACTGAATGGCAAGATACGTGCGTATTTCTTAATGGGTAGACGCGGAGTAACATATTTATGTGGCGTGCGCCAAAAACTCGTATTTCTTTCAACACAAGTGGGTAATGTTTATTACGACATCCTCCACCCTTAATACCAACGTACGTTGTTTTACTTACTACGAGTATGATAATAATATATAAATGGAATGTTTGGAATGTGTTTGAGTGTTTCCAGTACTATTACCTTTGGTAAAACAATACACAGGGACGTGATCGTTCTTGCATTCACGATATATATATATTCTACTTGTTTTGAGAGCATTTTTTCTGCACTAATCATTTTATTCAAATTAGACCAAACATCATTATCTATATAAGTTTAATGGGTAAGGGAACATACATATTGCTTATGACACATATTTCATTGCCGATTTCATTGGTGAGTAATTGTGAAAACAATGGAAAATTATGTCAATATAACATTTATATGTCGTAATAAACATGAATATCTCATTGTTTCAGCAGTACCAACAATGTGCTGTATAATGTTTGTTGTCTTCCATTTGGCAATATATCATCAACATATCGTCATTCATGTACACTGTGTTCTTTCTGGTGGGTTTGCTTAGCACTAGTACTGCGTCTTGAAGCATGTTGGAGACAATACCAACTTCTTCACCATTTCTGTGAAGGACACTATGAATACCCTAAAATATGGAAGAAAGAAGTTTGCGACACTCTGAATGTAGAGGTGACTACACTGAAGTTGAAGTAGATTAAGTAGACTACTTACAGATAATTGAGCTACATTTCACCAGCACTAAAAAAGATGGCTGTACTTTCAACTTTGTGGCGTCTAGAATATATATCAAAATCTGAAAACACACTTTTTTGCAGTTTGCCAAAACAGTTTTGCCC
This sequence comes from Paraescarpia echinospica, assembly GCA_020002185.1. Taxonomy (NCBI): domain Eukaryota; kingdom Metazoa; phylum Annelida; class Polychaeta; order Sabellida; family Siboglinidae; genus Paraescarpia; species Paraescarpia echinospica. Next base: position 51,037,327 of record CM034533.1, on the reverse strand, counting down.
ATATGCATTCTGCGCTAGACGCCGCTCTGTCTGCACCACAACTTCTCATACATCATATCCTCATAGCATTGCTTTCAGTGAACCTAGTTTGAATCAAAATCATTGTGATTGCGCTACATATGGCCAAATTTTGCGGCTACAATAGCTGCTGTCAGACTTTCGACTTTAATCATTACACCACATATGGCTGTGTCATGCTGCCTTTAGGAAAGTCCGACGAGTACGTTGTATAATAAAAAAAGTCGTTGGTGAAATATTCGCGTTTCTTTTATCGTTCAGGCTACATTGCACCGAACTCGTTCCTGGTAGGCCTTAATATCAACAGTACATCGTATGTGGGCTTTTCGTTCGCACGAATCACACCATTTTTAGGAAATCAGCATGTTTGGCGTAGCGGATGCATTCAGTTGGAGATAATTACTAAATTTTTTATGTTGTTGATTGTTTGGTAGAAATTACTAGCGCTCCGGTACGAAGACATTATAATTGTTGCACCACGAACTCACTGCATAATAACATGGTCTAGAATTGTTAAATTTAAGTCTACCAATCTGTATGACAAGATTAACTGTGGCTGATCAACCGTAAACCTGGGTCATGACACACAGCAACCATCGTTCGTAGCACCACCTTCATCTTGACATGAGCGTACAGCTCATCTCTCCACAAATAAAGCTCGCCTAGACACGACAAACGCTCTACTGTTCGCGGGGAGCTTCTAATTGGAAAATATATCGCATGACGTCGTAATGGCAGGTTTTGACGCTACTGGCGGCGTGGAATTGATGATGGCACCCACTACAGTGCCATTCACTACTAAAGGGATACGTCAAATGTCAGCAATAGAGCAGGAATAATCACGCGAGCTCGTACGTTTTATGGGTCCACGTTGAGCATAGCTATATCATTGGCCTTCTTCGTCAGAAGCATTGACTTATCTTGCTCGATGTTGAACGGACAAAATATCCAATGCCTGCTGTGCGTTAATCAATTTTAATGGACCAATAGTTCCAGTTGACTTATAGATAAGACGGCCCTGAGTTTGCGGACTAGATTACAGTTGAAGAAAAAGAAATAAGAAAAACTGGTAGGCAGTTTTCACATGTTCACATTTCACATGAACATCCTAGCTGCACTGATCAGTCCTGGAAGTACGTATTTATGTAATATCAGCGTAGTTACTATGTAGTTTATGGTAGCAATAACATTTTATATTTACTAAATCTGTTTTCATGTCCGTCTCATGCTGACTTGGGGGCAATTACGTTGCAATTGCACCGGTATTTGTCATCCATGTCAAAAATAAAAGTAGAAATTTGGAAGCACTTATTGATGCAACTGAGCCAGATATCATCTTGGGAACAGAAACCTGGTTGAATGATCAAGTGAACTCAGCTGAGATATTTCCAAATTACCTTGGATACGATGCGCACAGACGCGACAGACCTACATACTCTCATGGAGGAGTACTTATTGCAGTAAAGCAAGAGCTCAACATGGGTGAAATAACTATATCTCAAGACATCGAGCTAATCAGTGGCACAATCAAACTTCCTAAACAAAAGAAGATCACAGTTGCTGCATACTACCGGCCTCCCACTAGAACTGATGATCTATATATCAACTCAACCAAAGAAGAATTCACACTTTTAAAGACGAAATCCAAACAGAATGTTCTGATAATAGGCGGTGACTTTAATACCCCCTGACCTTGATTGACCCACCTTAAGCATCAAGGGAAATCAATATTTGGCTAAGGTAAACCAGACCATCCTTGAATTAATTGTACAAAACGAATTGGAACAACAAGTAGACTTCCCCCATGAAAGATAAAACCCTCGACCTAATACTCACCACACATCCAGGCTTCAAAATACGCTGCAAACCTCTTCCTTCACTTGGCAGCAGTGACCATGACATCATTCTCTACGACACCTCACTTACCCCACACAGAGCATAGCTTCAACGCCGAAAGATCTACTTGTGAACGAAAGCTAATACAGCAGCCATAAAGCAGGATCTTGAATGGTATGCACATACCTTTGATTCAGATCTATCCTCATCCACAGCCATAGAACAGGTATGGATTGACTTCAAGCAGAAACTCCAGCGAGTGATAGATACCAATGTCCTATAAAAAAAACAGTACGCAGGCACAACAACCCTTGGATCAACAAGGCAATCCGCAGAGCAATACGAAGAAAACAACGAACACATGTCAAAGCAAAACAATCTGGAAAGAAGAAAGACAAGGATCGTTATGGAAGACTCCAAGCTGAAACAAAATATGCCATTAAGCAAGCCAGTAAACAATACATGGAAGACATAATCAGCCAAGACTTCAAATCCAAATCAAAGAAATTCTGGTCATTCGTCAAAGGCAGGCATCAGGAATCAACAGGAGTATATCCCTTAAAGAATAAAGATAGATTCATTAAAAGCGACAGCCTCAGCAACCAGTTTAAATCAGTGTTTACAAAAGAATACATCAACCACCTCCCTGACAAAGGCGACAGTCCCTTTCCTGCCATGGACAACGTCACAGTTAGCGAAGCAGGTGTACGCAAATTCCTCCAAAACCTGCGTACAGATAAAGCCACAGGCCCGGATTCCATTCCAGCCTACATTCTGAAGACAGCAGCGACAGAACTAGCCCCAATGATGGCAAAGATATTCAAGCTTTCTCTAGATCACAGAGAAGTGCCTTGTGACTGGAAAGATGCCTGGGTGGTGCCAATCTTCAAGAAGGGGACAGGAACCAACCGGAAAACTACCGCCCAGTATCCCTCACCTCCATTACATGCAAAGTACTGGAACATATCATTCACAGCGGTGTAATGAAACATTTTGACTTTTGTCTGAAGCACAACATGGATTTCGTAAACTCAACTCCTCATCACCATCCACGACATAACCAAGAACTTAGCCAAGAATCAACAGACCGATGTTATCCTACTTGACTTTTCTAAGGCCTTTGACAAAGTGCCACACAGACGCCTACTTCACAAACTACACTACTATAGAGTGAGACATAATACCCTTACCTGGATCGAATCGTTCCTCACCAATAGAAGCCAGCAAGTTGTCTTGGAAGGAACATTCATCACCTGCTCCTGTACTCTCAGAAGTGCCTCATGGCACAGTCTTAGGACCACTGCTCTTTCTTGCCTATATAAATGACCTCCCTACTACAATACTCAACATCCCGGTTATATGCTGATGACACCCCCCCTATGGAGAAATTCACAGCAAAAAAGACCAACAGTTGCTTCAACAAGATCTCAATGCCCTAGAAGAAAGGGAAAACACCTGGCAGATGCAGTTTAACCCCAGCAAATGTACAGTCATTCGAAACTTACCTAACAAGTCCAAGAAGTTTATTCTAACTAACTACACTTTGCACAATCAGTATCTTGAGACAACGAGTTCTCACAAATATCACAACCTATCCTGGACCAACCATATCGAAGCAACGGCAACAAAAGGGAACAGAACAGTAGGCTTCTTGAGGAGAAATTTTCGACAATGTATTCCTCAGGTAAAGTCTGCAACTTACACCACAATGGTGCGCCCCATTTTAGAATATGCATAATCCATTTGGGACCCACATAAGCAGAAATATATTCAGACATTAGAAAGAGTACAACGTCAAGCAGCTAGATATGTTTTTAATAATTACACAGAAAGGACATCCGGCAGTGTCACATCCATGCTGCAACAACTCAAATGGCCCACACTCCAACAGCGAATATATCACAATAGACTAGGAATGCTCTTTAGAATTAATAATGGACTAGTAGATATTATTCGCTCAAATTACTACCAACATTCTTTTTTCCCCCGGACAGTAGCAGACTGGAACCATCTTCCAGCTTCAACCACGTCAGCATCAGCACGTAAACGTCTTTAAAAGACTCGGCTTACACAACCTGCAGCCACCGCCAGCAACATCCTGAGGAACATGCCAAGGTGCAGTTTAAACTATTTTAATATAACATAATTTTAATATGATTTTAAATATTTGGCGCACAGGCCGTTACACCATAACGCAACTGTACATGCATCACAGGGCTAATTATGCTCGCAAGAGCCCAGCCTTTTAAAAGGAAGAAGAAGAACATATTTTATTGTGGCCTTGTTAATGTTACTAAGGCTGATAATAGTGATATATAAAGGTAGATTACTGTCACAGTACTATACCTACTTGTTCAAAGATTATATGGGTACTGACTACTGCCTATAATGGGAATCGGTGGCCGAGTGGTAAAGAACCGGTCGAGGGGACTGGACTCGAATCCAACTACGGCCACCGTTTTAAAAAAGTTGGGCTATTTCGTTCTCTTGGAAAATACACTAGGCCATTGGTCCCTTCTAACTGGTGTCTGCCAGAGGAAATACAAGATCCCATGCATGGGGTAAATTAGCTAATTTGAGTCCATCCAGTAGTGGACTCACTACCTGTTGGACCTGTAGATGAGGATATTATGAGATAAAACCACAGTGCTACATTGTAATAGGAATTTGCTGACTAATTTTCCAGATCCAGAATATAAGTATTTGTCAAGATGCTCCATTTTTTTAGATTTATGATGTATAATAAAAATCACAAATAATGTATTTTTATTGTGTTCTGTTCCATTTATTTCAGGTTGATGTCATCACTGATGTCCAAAAGCAAGATTTGTCCATTTTGACAGCAATGATACCAATATAAGTGGTATAGTGTTTGTGTGTATTCATTCTGAATCATTGAATATTATGATAACATATAATTATAATGTATATTGCAGTACAGAACTCATAATCAATTTATTTTACCAATAAATATGGTACATGTGTAAGGTTTCAGGTCAAAGCGCAATATATCAACCCTCAATTATACGTTTCGTCCTCATAATGTAAATACCATCTTAAAATTGACATGATATTGAATATCTCAATAATACAAAATCATAATGACCTATATCTAGATCCAAACTGTTTTTTTACAGTAGAACCAGTCTTGGATAACCACCTGCTTTCTCGGTTCCTCTTGAAATTGACCATATTTTCAATGTTTATCATGGGCGACCACCCGTCTTGAGAGACCACGTTTGCTAGGCTGAAATGGCGGTCACTCAAGACAGGTTCTACTGTACATTTAAATTCTGCAATTTCGCCTAGGCAAATATGTCACCTGAGCCGCATGACGTTTATTGTATTTTGCCCTTAAACCCTACCTATATATACTACTGTTATTCACTGGTAATAATGCATGGGTGTATAAATACAGTGTGGTACGCCACGTTCAAAGTAATGGAAGAAAATCATTCAGCCTTGCCAATTATGTTCAGTCAGAATTACTGACCCAATATCAGTTTCCAATCTAACATTCTACAAGTGTTGAGAAACAACCCATCTTGCTTAGAGTCACTATCAACTGTTCACCCTTACCCTCTTGACACTACCTTGCCAAGTGATTTCGGTTTTCTCTTTCTACCACACATGTCTTCCTTTCTCTCTTTGTCAATATCAAAATGAGTACCATGGTGTACCTGTATCCAAATACCATGTTGTACCTGTTTCAAAATACCGTGGTAGTATACCAGCAGATATGGGTCAAATTAATTGAAATGTATTTAAATACAAATAATCTTGAAGGGTTCAAATACGATAAAATGAAAAAGTATATATTTAAATACAAATATGTATTTCAGGTACTTTTCAGAATTCTTTTTACAAAACCGCCGATAGCAAAAATAATATTGAGATACGTTGTTTATCAACATAATTTGACGATGTTATGTACAAAAATGACATGACATGTCGTTTACTGACTGGCAATCTTTGGTGTTTGTACCATGTATGAAAATACCATGTTGTACCTGTTTCAAAATACCATGGTAGTATGCCTGAGTACAATGTATATCAAGTCACTGGCATTGGAACAGGGAAGGGTGCGTTCAAAAAACCCACCTTGAAATTTCTCCACCTTAAGGCACGCTGAAAACCTAAATTTGCTCCAAAAATGCACCCCCTTTCCCAAATGTGAGGGGTAATCCTATCTCCAGCCCCCATACACCACAAAATGCACACCCCTTCCTAAATGTTGGGACCCTTGGGGAGCTAAGCTCCTAATCCACAAATTTTGGGGACTAAGCCCCCCCAGCAGGTTCCAATACCTATGTAAGTAAAACCAGTGTTATTATGTTTAATTTGTTTCCTACATGGATGTTAATTTATGTATATTTTAGTAGTATCATATTTAATATATTCTGTAGGATATATCCTACAGGAAATAGTCTATAGAATATTTCCTATAGGAAATATTTTAAAGGATATTTCCTGTAGGAAATATGCTGTAGAAAATACTATAGGATATTAACTCTAGGAAATATTCTATAGAAAGCGCAACAATCCTATAGAAAATACTATAGGATATTTCCGATAGTTTTCTATAGAACATTTCCTATAGTTTTATATACAAAACTACGCGCAAAAAACCTATAGAATATTCTTTAAAAAAAACTATAGAAAATTTTCGATAGTTTTCTATGAAAAACTACGCGCAAAAATCATATAGAATATTCTTTAAAAAACTATAGAACTATAGAACTTTTCTATAGAGAACTATGCGCAAAAATCCTGTAGTTTTCTATAGAAAATCTATAGCTTTTTGCTAAGGGAAGCTCCTGATAGTCAACGCGATGCATTATTATGAAGTTTGACATGAGACGCTTACTGTTACGTAAATTGGATTTTTTTATTTAATTTCATTTTATATTTTTTTGTGTACCATCAATTTTGTCCTGAACCATAAAATGTAGTTTCAATGTGGAATGTCTGACACATCAACTCATATGTGGATCGCTGCTCGTTGATGAAATGATAACACCCAGTGTATGAACAAGTCGTCTACATCGCCTATGTCAATACCACCGGTATTACAAAGGAATTGCGTTCCTGTTTGCCGGCATCCTTGGGGGTTAGTTTCCGGAGATAAAGTTATTGTCCATGCATAACAATATTATATTCGTTCGCCACTGATGTGCAATGTAGATTAAACGTTTTTAAACGTAAACTACTGAAGAAAGACCAACAAAACCTGATCGATTTGTACATGACACTGTAATAATACACTTCCCACTACGTAAGACAAACCTCTTGCCGATATTTCCGATGTAATTACGAATATTCCATTTCACCTATCATTATGTGTCAACTCTGCCGTGCTGGTTACCGACCGAAACACCGTTCCGGACAGGTCACCACAATTTCTCACCAACAGTTATACATATTCTATGCTTCGGTGAGCCGCGCCATTATTAACACGGCGGCAAATCGAATCGCTCCGTGTAGCGATTGGAATCGTATCTGGACACGAATCGGATAGGAAATTCCCAGTAGTGACGTAACTACAGAGGTATGCCCTTTTCCACATGCGTTTCCGCACACCTTTCCGTAGATATGGAATCGTGGCTTTAGACAAAACGAGGACAATGCAGGTAACTGGCAAACTCTCATGCAAGCAGATGCATCAAAAAGACAGTGTAACCAGGCCGATATGCATAGTAGTCCTACGAGCAGTTGCGTGAATGCACTAATCAAGCCTGTTCATTCAGTCGTGCATTACTCGGTGTATTTTATTAGACACCAAGCAGAAAGGGCCAACGGTTTACAGAGTCCATCCAGTCGAAATTACCCAAGTTTCGAAACGACGGTTTGTTGGATTCGAACCCCGATCCCCTCGACCGACCGATCCTCGATTTCAATTATCTTTTTTCTTCTTTTCCCTCACTGATGTTGCCCTGCTCTCTCCAACAACTTGCTCCATTCCCATCTATCTTCTCTATATTTTGCTTTCGTTCTCTATGCCTCTCCCAATCCTTCCAAATCTCTCTTCACACAGTCCTTCCATCTCAGTTTAGCTCTTCATATGTGTGCGTGTGTGCGTGTGCGTGTGCGTGGGCGTGCGCGTGTGCTCATCAATATTGATCAATATTCGACCCTCCGGAGACACTAGTTGTGAATAGCTTTTATATGTGGAAGATGGGATATACATGGTAGGGAAGATATCGAAGGGTAGATAGACTGGTACACCGGCACAGTCCTTCATAAACGCCAAGGCCAAGACAATTTAAATATCATATAAACTTGAATATAGACTGCAAACGAAAGAATATCCCAGTGTTGACCCACTTACTAGATTACAAGAATAGTTGTATTTTTGTTATTACAAAATTTAATATTATACCACAGAATCCCGACGGCAATATCAAGGAATGCATGCAACAAATCACGTATTTCAACTTCCGTTTTGCAAGCCAGTGCGTTTTATAATGTGACAACTGTTGCGGAACGACTGAGCGCTACATAAGGAAGTCGACGGCCGCATAACGTCATTCCAGCAGCACTCGAACCCACTGCAGGGAACACGTTTCGTTTATTGAGTCGCAAGTCAACATCCATCTATCTATCTGATCGACACAATCAGCAGGAAGTTCTCCAACTTTCGGGGTAAGTTTGACTGGTTTTGCAAAATATAAAAGTGTTGGCCTTCCGCTATGCTACGGTTGCGTTGATAACTTTACCGCTAAGACAGTTGTGTCAATAGGTACAAAAACCGAAATAGAGTTTTTAAGTTTACCAACTCAAGACTATTTATATGCTACTACAGACCTCAGTAGGCAGTCAGTAAAACATTGCTGTCGTATACACTGCTTGTTCGGCGGCTCATTTACGCGACCGGAAAGCAGCTGCGGCAGCAGGGAATAATATGATGAGTTGGAGAAACCACCAAAGCGTGTGTTCACGACAGGATACACATTTACTTATGACCAATGACATTTAGGGTCGCTTCCGAAAGACACAAGTGTGCGACGTTAAGTGAACGAAACTGCCTAAATTTCGAAACCGTGACAGTCTTTTCAAAATGTCGCATACGTTGTCGGCCTACATATTAAACTCATCGTTCTTGCCATGGATGTATTTCTGAAAGGTTGCTGTATTACATTACACAACTGCTTTTCCACTATAGTTGTGCGCGAAATATAGACGCATTTGTACTTATGTGGAACATCAATGTTCATGCCGACTTGAGAATGAATCGCAAAAGTTGTGCTGTAGCACACAACACGGACGTCAATGTTTTGAGCTTAAACAGGGGAGTTAGTTGAAAATGTTATTATTAATTTTGGTAAAACACTTCAGATTAGAAGAACAATTAAATAAGAACATAGTAATAGGGCAACTTTTTAACGATGTGCGATTTGGACCAGTAGTTACATCCATGTTCTGGCCATATAAACCGAAAGGTATTGATTTGCAAGTTTTTTTCGAACGTCTTCTCGTGCGCATTTTGGGTATGGTCACATACAGCTTCGAAGGTCATGACATAATGTAGATATAACTAACTCAAGCACGGCTATAGAACCAGCATATGTCAGGCTTTCATTTTTACCTCACTTTAATGTATCGGTGGTGGCTATGCGCCCTTTTTACTTATAATATTGAAACTGTTTAACTTTACTCGACGCGAAACAACATAGGTGTGATTTGAGGGTGTCCCACTTCCGGTGCAAGTTCTGAGATATTTACCAAGTAGAATTTTATAAGAAACGGATATTCGTATTGTTTACCCCTGAAACCACCCTCAGACCTTGTGGCAAATAAAACGTAAATGAAACCCTCCTGGCTCTTAGACTAATAGGACGTAAGACCTATATCTTTTCAAAATACTCCACATATGTCAAGATTCTCACCTTTTATGGGGTAAATCAGTTGTTCGGAACGTAAAATGTAATGTGCGTGTAATTCGTAAAACGTAGCCTAACAATCGAAGCAACCACGCGCGCGCGGCCAATACTTCGGGAAACCGTTAGCAACATGAAGTAGACGCTGACACAATAAAACTTATGTCTACACCCATGCCAATAGCGTAGCAATACGAAAATTATTTGACAATTCTACACTATCACGACTATGGCCTGTCGATGGACTTGAACTTCACATTTTCTCTGAACTTAGTTATTTGAACAAACAACGAGTAGGCCTACCTGCGAGCACGCTATGGTGTTTATTTAGCGATGCTAAATGTTTTCTAACATTTGGAAAATATTACTATCACGACTGTCTATCTATCAAGGCATCCCGCCAGGTGACGGGCATTTTGCACGTATTAATAATAATAATGACTTTAGCGCCAATATCCTCGGAAAAATCCAATCTCAGTGGCACAACAAAACTAAAGGATTAAGCATTCTCATAATGATGGTGAAAACAAAAGTGATCAACCGATGGATGGATTTGCTAAGAAGCTAAAGATGGTGTCCAATATAAAAATATATTTTTTAAATGACGGCGTAATGAAACCAGGTATATTTCCTACTGAGTTCCACAAAGTTGGTGCAGCAACCAAGAAGGCTCGAGTTCCAGCGTTCGTATTCACTATCTATGAGAACAAATAGTAAATTAGAACCAGCCGACCGAAACTGTCCGGGCCTTCCTGTTGGGGTGAGCACTGAATGTAGGTATGCAGGTTGCTTGGATCAATGAGCTTCATAGGTAATTACACATATCTTAAAAATAATGCGGTATCCCACGGGGAGCCAGTGCAGGGATTTTATAACTACCCTTGCCAAACAGCGACAGAAAGTTACATATATACTGGCGAATACGGCGAAGATCTGGGATGTGATAAAACAGCAGCGACATGGTTGAAATATGTATTGTATTGTCTAATGATTGTCTCACACACTTGTTAACAATTCTGAACAATGCCTACGCTGAATATATTGAAATTAGGTCAGCATGTTCTATTTTTATTAGGTTCCTTTTTCTGTAACATGTTTATGTTCTTGGTCGTGACACATTATACACTTGGAAATCAACCGTTGTTATTTAAATATGACGTGAACGTAATTACTAAGTACCATAGTTAAATGTAGGGGAGACCGTGGATAGTTCTTACAATGTTTAATTAAAGAAACTTTTTATGAAAAGTTTGATAGATTAATTATTTTAATGGATATATTTAACTTAGTATTCGTATTAATAAAATTGATAATGTCAAATGTGTTATGCATTATCATTAGTTAGATATGTGAAGTTTCCCAGGCACGGTCGACTTTAACAACTATCCCCGCCTACGGGGCTGGTTGTAACAACATACGGGGAACACTGTTACAGCAAAGAACATGTGGATCGCGAAGCAGTATACAGCCAGTGTTTTTGAAAGACACAACTTGATAATAAATGTAAAATTCAATAAATATATAAATCAAATAAATAAATATGAAATGTAATAATCCAGTGAATAGAAGGGCATAAGTCACAAGCAGGCCAGGGCTAATAGTAATATGTAATAGTAATTATTACAAATATTGAAGTAATAGTAACAGTATTATATAATACTGAAATAAAAATATGTTCTATCTATAAACAGTGGAATTAGTACATAATACTATATATGATAGTTATATGTTTGACTTTTTCTGACTATTTAAACAATAGAAATAAACGTAATTTATTTCTAACCACAGTTACTGAAGAGGAGGTAATCGGAGTTGTAAAGTTATGGGAAAGTAAAACATCAACTGATTATGAAGATATAAGTATGAGTTTGATCAAAAAAGTTATTAATTGTATTGCAAAACCGATTACTTGTATATATATATATGTATATATATATACACACACATATATATATATAATTGCAAAAGTTGTCCCACTTTTCAAGTCTGGGGATAAGTATGCCTGCACCAACTATAGACCTACTTCATTGCTGCCACAATTCTTTAAAAGTTTAGACAAATTATTTAATTCTCACTTAGAGTGTTATTACTAAACACAATTTGTCGAGCCCAAGTCAATATGGATTTCGTCAAAATATGTCAACATGTCATGCTTTAGTACATCTAATTGTTAGATGAAACAAAATATGATGTAGGTGTCTTCATAGATTTAAAAAAACACTCGACTCGGTTGATAACCAACTATTATGTAACAAAATTGAATGTCTTGACATCCGCGGAGTTGCATGTAAGTGGTTAAACAGTTATCTAGAAAACAGAAAACTATTGGTGTCAATTCACAAATGTAAGTCTGCTATACGCAATATATCAGTGGCGTGCCGCAAGGTTCGATTTTAGGCCCCAAGCTATTTATATTTTACGTTAGTGATATGTGTAACATATCTAAGATTGCGAAATATATCCTCTTTCCAGATGATACGAAAATTTATTGTGCAGATAGAGATATCAAAAGACTGAGTGATACGATGTATTTAGACAAAATGTCTACTTGGTTTGCATTAAATAGGTTTAAACATTTCTAAAACCAATTGTATGTTATTTGGAAATCGTATGTTTAATAGGGATGTCGTTATAAGTATAAGGAATGTTAATATTGAAAGAGTACGAGTTGTAAAATGTTTGGGGGTGTATGTTGATGACTTACTTAATTGGAATGTTCATATTAAATACGTAAAATCAACGCTTTCTAAAAGTACAGCTATAATGTATAGATGTAGTCATCTGCTTAACAGAAATAGTATGTACATTCTATTTTTTTCACTGTTTTTGTCTTATTTGACATATTTTGTAGAAATATGGGGTAATACATATCCGACAAATATTAATGGTACATTCTTACTACAAAAAAGAATTATCCGCATTGTGTATGGTGCTAAGTGTTTGGATCACACGAATGCACTTTTTCTACAATTACATGTCTTAAAATGTCTAGACATTATAGAACTGAAAACGTCATTATTTATGTACAAAGTTTACAACTGCTGTTTACCATCAAACATTCAACGTCTATTTGTTAGGCGGGAAACGTCGTACTCGCTGAGTGCTAATCATGAATTAGAGCGGGTTCGAGTTCAATCCGAGACGGATGCATCTCTGTGTCTACCGAGTGCGGTTGTGGACTTCTCTGAGTAATGAATTACAAAAAAAAAAAAAAAATTGCATTTATATCTACACTGTAAATGTAAAAATCGTCTATTTCACAAGTATGTTAATGTGAGAATGTAACTTAACGGATTGAATCAAATGTATCGTGCATCACAATAAATATTTTGAGGGAGTACACAATTTGTATTGATTAGTGTGTGAAAAAAAGTACACGTGTGGGAAACCACTTTTACCCTAATATGATTGTCAGGGGTAAACTTACATACAAGTCATTGACTTCGTGTTTACCCCCTTCAAACATTGTATAAACATTTGTGTGAGTAATTGGTATTTTGTAGATTATGTATATTTATATCCCATCAAATATATAGATGTGTATATGGTTATGTATGTGTACATATACACGGTTGTCTTTTCGTTCTTCTTGTATTATGTTGCCAATGTTTAAATAAACGAATCATTCATTCATATTTTGTGGTACATATGCATACCGTGTATTTTACTACATTTCCGATGACAAATGTAATAGTAGTAGTAACTGCTACACATGTAATAGTAATAATAATCCAAAACTAGTGATCCAGCCAGCAGCACTTAATATATCACAACTCACAAGTACAACAATTAGGGCTTTGCAGAGTGAAACTCATGCAAGACAACTGGTCATAAATCCCAGGGGCGTACACAGGGGGGGTTTCTGGTTGCCCAGAAACCCCCCCAAATCCCGCTCTGTTGTATAACCAATAATTCGGCAATGTAAATGTGTACGGGGAAAGATGACGGTGCATAGGCGCGGGAACACGGGGGCAGTTTTCCCTGGAATTTTTCTTGGGGGGCAGATATACGGTTCTTTCCCCCCATTAAATATGAGCGTAAATGTTTGTTTTTGTGGCGAGCGTCAATGGCGGGTAGAATCAAAATATTATGAGACGATTAATGTGTATTTTTGTTGACTGTGAAAAGTGGGTGCAACTGGAGGGCAGACGTGGTTTCCTGCCCGCACTCCCAGTAATCGGCGGCGCGGCTACGGAAATGTTTTCTAACAGCACCCCCCTCCCCTCCCCCCGTCTTCCGATGTCACAGTCGTGCCAACCGAGACAGCCACAAGGTGAAAGAACATGTGAAGATCATATGCGGCGGCGAAAATTTTTCAGTGGTGCTGAAGCTCCGGTAGCCCCCACCCAATATGAATTTCGTTCCCGCGCCACTGTGACGGTGATACCCGTTTGGAAACCCCCCAACATGTCAATCCTGGGTACGCCTCTGAATCCAGTGTAGTGGATATATGCTGAAGGTTCCTGTGAAACCATGCTACTTGGAATGATCTCCTACCGAATTCTTGTCTTCCACCTCACAAGAGTAACTACATTGTGACAGTGTCTTATTGTCAATATTTCCATTGGTCGACCTCTTACATGCAGGATAAAGAATTACAGCAGAAGCATAACAGGACCCGGATATTACTCAACGAAAGAAATGGTTATTAATATGTATCTATTGATTTATATATTGATATTAACTATACCATGCAAAATCTATATGTATGAGCATAACGTTATTCAGCGAACGTTTCCACCGTGTTCTGTTCTTTTTTCTCTTCTCATACCACATCCACCTCTGATATATGTTCTGGAAACAAAATGTTTACATACATGTTAAATATTAGATTTGCAAGCCATATTCCAAAACATTAATATTTTCCTATTATTTATTATATTTCATAATTTGGAAAGAGTATACATTATTTATAGAAAGAACAAAACTAAATTTTTAAATATTGCATTCCTTCGTGGGGTGATTGAACCAAGCGATAACAACTATACCTGATTTTAGCATGTAAATTGCTTCCGGACTCGGTTAAATGCATAGTTTAAAAAAATGACAAGGTACCTTTCCTAGTCTTATGTTGCTCTGAACGGAGCTTTCGACGTCTTCACGACGTCTTCGTCAGCGTTGGTCAGCGCCACTCTCGGTCGTCATGTGACTTTGTTGGTAACTATCACATGATAACACTTCCAGGAAGATCGCGGGAAGGTTGTATCCGGAATCTCTGTTGATTTCTGGTCGCCTCTCTCTGATTTAAATCGTCTCACTGATTTTTCTTCTCCAAAAGTTATTTTCTCTGGAGAGCACCTTTTTTCAAAACTCTACCTGAGTCAGTACTTATTTCGGTACATGTATTATTGTACAACGCATTGCTCGATTGATCAACACATTTATATTAGTGATCCAAATTCGTGCATCGCATAATTCCGTGGCAAGATGGTATTATCGCCGTTTTTCTAAAACCTTAGACGATTACATTGAATTATGGCATGCCAACCACGTTTATTCATTGCACAAAAAACTAAGGGGCACGTACTGAACTGTCTGAACCGGACGAATTTATGACACGTAAACCAGGCAAAAACAAGACGAACGATGAACTTGATGCACCACGAATACTAAATACTGGAACCGGTTAAAATTAGTTTCAGTGCATGTATATGGAATGTATAATTAACCAATTAGCACGTGCCGTTGTAACTGTAACATAATCTCAAATGTTTCGGTTAGTGTGCTCCCCAGACTGCATCCATTCCCGGCGCGACAGTCCCAGTGGTCAGCGTCAGTGACTACGCATGATTCGATTGTCGTTAGGCAAATATAACTTTATTTTAACAGCGTGATTTACGTAACAAGCAAACCTGTGTATTTGCAAACTAACTAAGTGTTGCCCCATATTTCAGCGTAGTACATAATATAAGGCAAAAAAGAGTGAGTGGCATAATATAGACATGCCACTTATGTTAATCAAGAAACTAGCTCTGTATATATTTGCACAACACTTTGACAATTTTGATTTCACTAAGCAAATGTGATTTTTCCTTGTTAACTTGTCGTCAATTAGAACACCTAAAATGTTACGCTTTCAGCTCTAGTAATTTCTTCCTCATTTATCTTTATAGAAATACTTGAATTCAATATGCGATTTCCAAATATCATGTAATTTGTTTTTGTAACATTTAGTGGTAACCTATTTACAGCAAACCATAGGCTCTACATGAAGTTTGTTTAACGCAGCATTTGTCTTCTAGGTCGGTTGATCTCAGACTAAATCACAATCACAACAACATAAGTTAGTGTCATTCGAAAATAGAATATACATAAAAACTTCTGATACATTACTAAATATTTAAAAACTTATAAAACATTACTAAAAACTTATGAAACATTACTAGTTAACATAGTTCCATCGGAAGGTAAACATAGATCGATATCTTAGGAAACCCCAACTTCGTTATTTGTTAGCAAATGCATCATTTATAAAAAATAAAGTATCAAACCACACAAAGTGACACATATGATAGCAAGTATATGCTAATAAGAAAATAGTGTTAATGGTATACATTAACTTTCCTAAAATGCGTTAAAATGGTAATTAATTCGGTTGTCATCGGTTGAGCCGAGACAGCAGAGAGACGCTAACATTTTCAACACCACCTTCCCCATCTTTATAGTAACATTTCTTTCTTTCTTACACGTCTTTGGATGACACTCCGACAACGGAGTGGTGCTGAAGCTTCGGCAGCCCCCCACTGTGAATTTCGTTCCCGCGCCACATGGCTCTATCACGTGGATAACATCCGGAAATCGCATCTAGCGCCAGCATGTGTGCTTTCCATCTAACCGCTGTAGTTCACGCCCTATCTAGAATATCTATGGTATAATCTCTCCACATTGGTGCAGGAATTCACGAACACGTACACTACATGTTCCCGCTGGAGTGTTCCGTTGGCGTTGTATTTGCAGCGTTTTGGGATGTTTTGACTTGAGCGATCTAGTAGTAGTCTGTACTGTAGACATTTCGACTCGAGTTGACTTTGCTGCACCCAAAATGTAAGCCAAACAAACCATTTACTTGATTTGGTTAGTGGAAGCTGAAAGTAGCGCACGGTTCAAAGAAACGAGCAGCTGAAAATGACCACGATATGGAAATGGAATGGACTAGCTGAAGTGGAGACGGAGTTCAACGCAATAATGATGTCCGCGAATTACGGGATGTCTCCAGAATCAGAAACGGTACATGATTTTCTTTGTATTTTTTTCGCTAATGCCCCAGTATGATTTAGATTGCACTATATGTGTTTACTGTGTGTTTACGACTGCACACTGACTCATACAAATGACACATTCGGGACGGAGTTTGACCAATAGGGGTAAGACCACATTACACTTTTACATAGCCATAGGCGGCCATTTATTGCATTATGATTATGGGATTATGCCATAATTTTATGCCATCATTCCGTGTGAACGCAACCAATTGAATGAACCAGCATGATGAAAGCCTGGCTTTGGAAAGATACGCAAGAATATGAAATTTGCGTGTTCTAGCTTCAGTAGTTTTCGAGTTACTGCAATTTGAAATTTGGGACTAAATAAAATTATTCACATTTCACAAATTAATATCTCTTGTACTATTTAACCTGTGTCAATGACACTTTGTGGAATTGTTCTCTACAATGCATAGATCACATAAATATAATTAGAACATAAATACAGTGTATGGTTGATGTGCACCAAGTTGATAAACATAATGATTTATTCAATAAATCACTCACGAGAAGGTTTTCAGACCTTGATTGTGAGTAAAATACACACCTCAGAAACTAGTTGTATATAATTGCTATATATACACATGCAAGAGTGCAAATTAGAGTAATATGGCAGGTCTGATTGTCTTAATTATGTACACATACAAATATGGTACATTGTTATATTTCTTTAAAAAAAGTCCAACTTCCGACCCAAAAAGTCAATGAGGCGTAGCATGTATTGTCACAACACGTTTTCTAGGGGTAAGCTTGTTCCTATAACATAAATAACTAATAACTCTCGATATCCTTTCATGCTTCCATCGCAACAAACAGGATATTTCTGGATGCCCCAATTTTTTCAATAAATCGCTCGCAATTAACGAGAGGGTTTTCAGGCATTGATTGCGAGCTAAATGTAGATGCCTTAATTGACTGTTGTACATATTTGGTATCTGCATACCAGTGTGTATTATCAGAGCAATATAACATATCTGACTGTCTTAATTATGAATCTACACAAATCAAATCAAATACATTTATTTTGCAATAACAACAACAACATAACAGTATACATACACAAAGCAACCATTAAACAAATTTAAGTTTTGTTGCATGGTGGTCACATGGCATGTTATATGCAGTCTTCCTGTGACCCCTAACCATATTATATTTCAAATTATATTTACACATACGTATACAATGATTATCACGAGTGTATGATATTTTCTGTGTGACAACGGACTGGGGATGCGATGGAGAAGGAAATTAATTAGTGTAGGAAATTACTGTTAGAAAACAATGATAAGGAATTTGTGCATATCCAAACATAGATATAATTAAAAAGTAACCAAATATTTAATTGCACTCCGCACATCTGGGATTTAGCCTCATTTAGGCAATGCATGTGGCTAAGATAGTTGTCTAGTTATTGATTGGATAATAACAATTTGAATTTTTGTCTGGATTTGACATTTTGTATATCTTTCTTATGGTATTTCCATTGCCCCATGCATGTACACCGTAAGTTAAGTGACTTTGAATTAAGGTTATTAGAGTTTTAAATTATTGTGTGGCAAAAAAATGTCATTCTATTAATTGCAAAAATTGCTCTAGATATTTTAGAACAGATAATGTTGATATGTTTTTTCCATGTTAAATGTTTATCAATATGTATTCCTAAGAACTCCACCGATTCTTCTTTGTCATCCTTTTCAACATGATTAATACTTTCACTGTTTATTTTAATACAGTTATTTACCTGGTATTTGCTATTCGGTGGACTAAATATGCAAAAGTTTTTATTTTGTATATTTAATGACAATTTATTGGCACAAAGCCAATCGTACAAATGTATTAATTCTTGGTTTACGCTGTCAATTAAAGTATCAATATGAGGACCTGATTGGTATACAGTTGTGTCATCTGCAAAAGATAATAAATTCAGAAAAGTAGAGTTAGTGATATCATTGATATAAATTAAAAATAAGATTGGTCCAAGTATGGATCCTTGGGGCACTCCACTTATTATGTTTTTTGGAGATGATTGACATTTGTGTATCTCAGTACAGTGTATATTGTTTTCGATTTGATAAATAACTTGCAAACCATTTGTTGCTTATTCCCCGAATTCCATAAAAGTTTAATTTGTACAGTAAAATATCATGGTTTATTGTATCGAATGCCTTTGAAAGGTCCATAAACCGGGGTTTGGGTTTAACCCAGGTTAAACTAGTTTAAAAAGACCCTCTGTGCCAAAGTATAAGCATGTTAAAAAGAGAGATGATACATGTACAGCTGTATTAGGGTAATTTCAAGTTAAATTGGTATTTTTTACCCAACAAATAATCTACCTGTACAGCAACATTTTTTATTGTATCATATAATAGTATGTCTGTACCTTATAACACTACATAAATATTATATTTTTTCAGTTCATCTGATATGCTTGTTGCTTCACCAAAGTGACTAGTGACAAACTGTTTTTGTCAACTCAGCATTTGTATTTCAAGTAAAATTATGACACATACATATCAGCTATTGCAAGCTAATGTATACATCATAATAATTTGTTTTAATGTCAACAGGAGTTGAAAACTGGAACGTTTTACAGATATATTTATTTGGGGATAATAAATATGAAATATCCCATAGATATGTAACTTCTTTCCCATAACCATGCTCCAGGATGCCTTACAATATAGCAAATGCACATAGTTTTTTGGACATGGAAAACTGCATCTGGCCAGGATGAAATTGGCAGCTAAAATAAATAGCAAGCTGGCAACACTATTGCACCAGAGTGCATTTGGTGTGACAGTTGCTCACAGTTTCTTGAGCTGAAAAGATGTAGTCTACCTCATTTTGGTGTATCGGAAGTCACAAAAATAAGTATTTTGTTTTATATCCAGGAAAATATATAGTTTTTGATAAAAATCCTTTATGTTTGTTATATAATGTTAATCTCCTAGTACAAAACTAACTACCGGGTAGGGCTGGCGTAACGTATAATGTAAGTACATCAGGGCCTCACCCAGAGACCCGTCCACCCGTCATTTGGATGGTTAAAATTAGAAAATTGCGTTTTTTGACAGTTTGAAATTGATTATGGACGGGCCCGTACATGTCGTTTTTTGGTACGGCCAGCCCATCCACACCATTTTCCCGACGTCATTGAAACTGCCGCGAAGCCAGTTACAAAATCTACGGAGACTGGTTTTGAAAATCGCCTGGTCAACTGCCCGACACACGCCAGAAACCGATTAAGCCAGCTAGGCCTCGACTTCCTAGGGTAATTGTCACCTAACCAATAGCGGTGGTTGTTGAAAGGCAGCCAACACTTGTGTTGAATAAATAATCCTACGTGAGGTCAACGTCAGGGCGGGGAGATACAATAAGCACTTGCCGATTACGACGCGATCTTGGGAAAACGGATGGAATTCCGCGTAATCGACATTTCGAAACGGAATTTGTGTTTTCAAACAGAAACTCCGTAAACGCTGAAAGAGTAGAATCACCAACACCATAAACGACACTGAGTTTATTGGCAACATTTTGAAACAAGCATGATTACTATGCAACGGTATTCGTTTATTTTGGTGGATTTATGACGCAGGATTTTTAAAACGCGCAAGGCAAATCGTTACGACTGCCATCAGTCATGGCGCTGTGCCGGTGCTACCTCGTGTCAACCGACGTAAACAGGGACGCGGGCAGAAGGCGCTAACATAAACCGTTTCGCAATCGTCTCGCTGTCCGCTAAGCGCATTGAAAACATGTTGCTAATTAAATGTAATTGTCACATCGTAGAACACGCATAAAGTGTACATATTCCGGTTTCGAACACAAAAGTCGAAAGAATAACAACAGCCTAGGTTACGCTGGCTCGAAGTGATACAGCTCACATTTCGTAGTTCTAACCAATTCCGTTGGATGGTGGCATATATAGCCGTAGCTAAAATGGTTGAACATTATGGGGTAAGACCACATTAAGGATTCGTCCGCCATTACCCACCGAAAGAGTGCCCTTGAAAATACCGTTTTGGTGTCATGTGTGAATTTTGTTCGAGCACTGGCATGGCACATGTCAGTCCAGTGAATACTGAATGTACTACTACATTAGATCTTTCACGAGGTAGCAATAAACATACGCTAGTCGCTCGTGTATTCGCACAGTGGCTATTTTGCAGAACGCACCAATATTTCAAAATCCGTCACCAGATTGGGGCGAAATTGAGGGGTGTCAGGTTTGGGTGGATTTTTTCTGAAAACTGAGGTATGAGAATTGTACGAGTTTTCCCCAGCACTTGTGTCAATGGAGGTTAAATATGCTGTGAAATTTTCAAGAAAATTGTTCGTCAAATTTAGCAGGAAATGAAGGAAACGTTATAATGGCCGCCTATGTAAAATTTAAATGTGGTCTTACCCCTTATCAGTGAAACAGCATCAGTGATTTGAACATTCATAATTGTTAATATGATTGTTTGTTTAATTTACATTTGTTAACTTATATATTAAGTACTGCTGTATTAGAAACAACCAGGCATTTACGTTATTGTGCGACATGAATTATTTTATTATCTAAATTGATTATGTACGGTTGTTATTGTGTTGCAAATATCGCACAAATAAACTTGTGTTGTTAGAAAGATTAACCACTCAGTAAAACAGTATTATTTAGATGCAGATATCATAACATTGTGATATTTTAAATATTTCACAGAATGTATTATTTTTCAAAGTTAACTTTGAAATAAAATAACATTTTTCTGAACAGAAATGGGCTTCTGTTTCACTTTTAAACAGAAAATATGTCATTTTACTGAAATGGCATTGAAACAGAATTTGCCTTTTTTGAAACGGAAAACCAGTGTCCCTATATATACTCATAGTTGCTACTGTGTTTTATGGAGTATCTCTTTGTTGTATTTATATTGTTATTACTACTTACATTTCTGATCACACATGAGATGTGCATTCAGTCATGTGCTCTGCCTTGCCACATATATATATATATATAT
This sequence comes from Paraescarpia echinospica, assembly GCA_020002185.1. NCBI lineage: Eukaryota > Metazoa > Annelida > Polychaeta > Sabellida > Siboglinidae > Paraescarpia > Paraescarpia echinospica. The sequence continues at coordinate 51,015,334 of CM034533.1, read as the reverse complement.
AAAGTATAGTACCATGCAGGTATATATATATATACATACATATATCAGACATGGGGTCAAATACATTTGTATTTGCATTTGAAAATATTTAAATACTTTTTATAAAGTATTTGTATTTGATATGAAAGTATTTGTATTTAAATACTTTCCTAAAGTATTTGAAATGTTCAAATACTTTTTAAAATACGTAGGACGTGATTATCAATAAATGACAACTTAAAATTATTCTTGTTTGAATTCTTAAGAGTTGAGCAATTTTACTATGTCATTTGGCAATTCACCACTTTTCCGCTCAAAAATAATGGCAAGGAAATGCCATTATGTGAGAAATCATTGAGATCACTGTGTGAGAAGCCAACATCACCTTACTTGTCAGTTGTCACTGAGATGCAATTAGCAAAAAAAGAAACTGTTGCACTGGTCTGTCTGTCTTTTGATCATAGTGTCCAAACCCCAGCTAACCAAACTACCTACCTAGTACCTAACCAATGTGGCAGTGGCTGCTAAGGCCAGCTAATTATGTATAATATTTTCTTGCTGTCCAGTGTTTCCCCTGGTACATAACAAGCGAGGCGGGCCGCCTCGCCGTTTTTCTATGCCGCCTCGCCCAAAATGTGCCGAAATTGCCGCCTCGTAGCTATTTCATACGCCCATTTTTTTTCGTTCTTTCACGGTATTCTCAACGTCGGCGAGCGGCGCGTAATGACACCACAAAGTCACTTATATTCCTGCAAAATCGCAGATTTGTAGCAACATCGTTTAGCCGTCATTGGACAACGTGAAAGATATCACTTGTCAGTTGTCCAATCACTGAATATTCCTGCGGGATCCCCGGTGTCTTCAATGGTGACACCTTGCGGAGTTTCGACATACTAGAAATCTAGACATTCATGTAAAATGGCGCCCAAACGGTAACTTGCGTTTTGGTTTATGACGGTGGTGGGAGTGAAAACCGTGCAGGCTGATGGCACTACGTCACTTGTGTCGAATCCGGACTCTTTCGAAGCCCAAATAAAAACCGTGCATCCTAATCCTATTCACTAGTCGGCATTTGTATCGAATCCGGACCCTGTTGAAGTTCAAATACCGACCCGGTTTGCGCTAGTCTGTGCCGCTGCGGCCGTGCGTTACCGCACAGCGCGCGTAAAAAGAGATATATATTGCAGCGTATGTTGATACAAACCGGGGCGCTATTTACGCCTCAAATGGACGTAAGACGCAATATTCTTAAAGGTAAATATGCCTAGGATAATGTTGAATGATGAAACTACAGTGTATCTCACTGAGGTATCAAAGATAAGCAAAACTCAAGCGGCAAAATCAATGACAAAGTAGGTCCGGGTTCGACGCAAATGCTCACAAGTCTATTCAACTAATATTCTATGCGGTTTTGTCTTAGCAAAATAAGGAATGTGATTCGTAAGATATCTTTGTGCTACATATATAATACATATTCCGACAAAGTTGTGCAAACAAACTTTTGGGAAAGTTGATTTGAGTGAAATACTTACGAATATAAACCAACGAAGTTCACATCTCATAAAAAAAAGCCTACTAACTAAAACCGTGTATACTAACGGGTTATCAATAACTTGGGTTAGACAATGATATGTTTGCACAGCAATTGGATGTACTAAACAACTTATACTGTTTTATAAAAAGGACACAATTTGAGAAACATTCTTGCAATTAATAGAAACATACTTTTGTGGCATTCCATAAATGACTGTTTAATTAATTGTATAGCATTCTAGCAAACAAATAAAATATAATCTTTTGAACATAAACCACCAATTTACCATAATATTATGATATTAAAATAATTTAAAGGTGATGATGAAAGAGTCTTCAGAAGATACCACTGGATGCTTCCCAGAGAAGTCGAGATGGTGTTCGACTGAACAGGTCTGCCAGGGAGTAAAGTGTAAAGCGCTTTGAGCAGTCCTGCGCTATATAAGAACTCACCGTTTACTTTTTTATTGACTCTGTCAGCGAGGTAACAAGGCCTAGGGTTAGTGCAATAAAACATAACCATAACCAAGTACCAGTGGCCAAGAGGAAACCACACCTCTACTGAGTACCAGTGGTAAAATGGAAACCACACCTCAACACGATGAAACAATCATGATTACTGACTTTTATCAATCATGATTACTACATTTATAAGTAGTGTCTTGTTATTTTATATCTTCCCCTGTATATTCATGAGTAAAGGTTAAAACATACCTCAGAATGCACCATTTTAAAGCTAGTTAAAAAAAATATCCGGGCGACCATGCCCCCGGACCCCCCCAACAACGCTTCGCGCCAGCGGCGCTCGCGTGCCCCACCCCTACCACCTCGCCCATCATTTCACCCAGGGGAAACACTGCTGTCTGGGGTTAAGAGAAGGTGGTGGCTTCTCAAGTCGGGTGGTACCATCATCATAAAGGCCAGGTTCGTTGTAACTGCAAGCTAGTTGCCTATGAACCTACAAACCATGGCTGGCAAGCCGATATAAATATAGTAGTCTGAAAGTGAAAAGTATTTGACAAGTATTTGTAAATACTTTCCAATGTATTTGTATTTAAATACTTTTGCATTTAGAAGTATTTGTATTTGACTCCCTCAAGAGTATTTGTATTTAAATACATTTCAATGTATTTGACCCCGTGTCTGATGTATATATATATATATACTCATAGTTACATAGCATGTCATTCGATCGCGTGTCCGATCGCGTGCCAGACCGCGCTTCGTAGCATGTCGGAAAAATTTGGACTGGCAAAAAATTGATACTGGGTGAGGCCCTGAAATGCATTAATGTAGTTAGGAAATCTACCTCGAGGTCTGTCACGGAAGTCACGCCACACTAGTAGCTTGTTTTTATGTAGAAATGTTTGATATGTTTATGAATCTCCTACAATTAGAGTAACCAAGGCATGCCTAATGTATAATGTAAATGCTTCATTGTAGTGAATAAATGCACATGAAAGTATGTCACAGAAGTTGCGCTGATTTGCCATGGAAGTCACACCATACAAGTAACACATAAACTTTGTCAACTTTAAGCATGTGTGATCATGCAAATGATGGACTTTTTCTTAGAACAGAATATTTTAGATTAAGCCACAATAAAATATAGTTTTGTTTCCGGTAACATTGATTTTAAAAATAGGGTAGGTAGGAAAAACATTTCATTTTTTTTATTTTATAACATTTTATTGCAAAAAGACCTATTGTAATATTTTTATTTTCGTTGAACTATTTTAGCTAGCTCCATATATGATGTCATCCAATTTGTTAGAACTACGAAACCCAGACTATATCACTTTGAACCAGCGTAACCTAGGCTGTTGTTATTCCTTCGACTTTTGTGTTCGAAACCGGAATCTGTACACTTATGTGTGTTCTGACGATGTGACAAGTATATTGAATTAACAGCATGTCTTCAATGCGCTTAGGGGACAACCAGACAACGATCATGAAACGGTTTATGTTAGCGCTTTCCGCCACGTCCCTGTTTACGTCGGTTGACAGGAACTATGTAGCAGTACGGATAAGTGACATAAGTTTCTTGTCTTTGCTCGTCTGGTTGTTGATAACATGAACTACCGCTTCATTGTCGCACAGCACGAGGAGATGTATGTTGGCAAGGACATTGGGCCACAAGTACAAAGCCAAGACAATGGGGAACAGTTCCTTGATAGCGATATTGAGGTCACACCAAAAGGGAGGCCAGTGACCTTGAAACCACCGACCCTTTAACAAGCCAGCAAACCCCAAACCAGAAGCATCTGTAAAGATTTCCAGTTTCTCAGATGAGTGCCAGTGATCGTTAATGAGAAGCGATGTCCCATTAAAGTTATCCAAGAACAGAGACCAGGCGGCCAAGTCTAGACGTGCTTCCCGCCCCAAACGGATATGAAAATGCGGCTTAACAATACCCAATGTGAGATCGATTAAACGACGTAAGAAGGGGCGTCCCGGAACGACGACTTTACAAGCGAAATTCAACGTGCCTATAAGACACTGTAGGTCACGCAAAGTAACCTTTCGACGTCGGCTGAAAGACCTCACCAAGGTAACTGCATCTTGCAGTTTGTCCTGCGGCAGCCTAGCCTGCATCCACAAAGTATCTACTTCAATGCCGTGAACGGTAACGCAAGTGGACGGCGGCACAGTTTTGTTATGATTCACAGGAATCGACAGGAAGTCAGCCAGTGAGAAAAATTGTTGTAAGTATACTTTACAGACCGATTCAGACAGGGAAAGGAAAATAAAATCGTCAAGAATGTGTGACATGAAAGACACGTGATACTTGTTCTGCAAGATCCACTGCAGGGCACAACTGAATTGCTCAAAAACTTTGCACGATATAGAACAGCCCATAGGAAGGCATTTGTCATAGAAATACATCTCGTCAAATATGAACCCTAGTAGATGGTAATCACTAGGATGTACCGGAATAATGCGGAACGCGGATTCAATGTCAGCTTTTGCAATGAAATAACCCTGGCCAACTGATAACAGTAGCGAAACGAAATAATCGTAATCTTCATATGAAACAGAACAAAACTCCCTAGGTATTCCGGAATTGATGGAATTGCCCTTTGGGAATGAAAGGTCGTGAATAATGCGGAATTTTCCTGGCTCCTTCTTGGGTACAAGCCCTAAAGGCGAAATCACTAAATCAGGAAAGGGAGGTGTGGCAAAAGGACCGGCAATACGACCAAAGTGTTGCTCATTATGGATCATATCCAACACTATTGCAGGATTAGATAAAAGAGATGGGTGATTACACGGCATTGCCCGTTGGCTTAAATCTCCAGAAAAGGAAAGTCTGAACCCTTCTGTGAAACCCTGCCAAAGTTCTTGACCTAAAGTGACCTCTTAATTACTTTCGTTTAATAGGCATAGGAGGCGTGGGGCGTGCACCGGCGTTGGGAGCCGGGGTGTTTGGGAATGTGGGAGCCGCACGTCGGGGACATTTAGACTGGGCATGGTGGCCCCTGCAAATGGGACAGAGGTGCTGGTAACGGCAGTTGGGATTCTTGCAGGTTCCATAGGTACAGAAAACGAAACAGTATCCTGATGGAAAGGACTGCTTCTTTGGAAGCTGCGATTTTCCCAAGGGCGTGGAAGCAGTCGGTAGAGTAGAAGCATGCCGAGTGACAGTGAAATGAAGCTCCTGGTGCAGATGACTCCACGGCATGGAATTGTGGGCCCTAAGTTTTCGGAAATCCCGGTCGTATGCAAGGAAGACACCGGGTCGGGATGCGGAAGCCATGTTTCGTATGATTTGGATATATTTCAGGATGTCCTGAATTTCCGCGGGGTGTCGTTGGGTGTAGATAGCAGTATACACCAGGAAGGCATCAGACCACTGCTCGACTGTCGAAATCTTCTTTGCATTGTGGTCTTTAACCTTCACAACTGTGGAACCGCTATCCACATCCAAAAACACCGTAGTCTGGGAAGTGGGGTCTCCCAACAACAGTGCCAAGTCGATAAACTGCTTGGCCCAAATTTTGGATTTGAGGGTGGAGTCAACGAGACTCCCAAGGGGCACGGAGGCAAAACTAGCCATGTCCGTAGGAACATCACCCCGGACATCGTCATTGCCTGTCAACGTTGCAGAACTGGTAGACCGAGACCCTGTAGTCACAGACTCATCTATGGCTGCAGGCTCGGTCGGTAGTGGAGCATGCTGTGCTGCAGCCATTTCGATGACGACGTCACGAATTGACTGCATCTGTTCTTGCATGGCGTGCATCTGCTCTTGCATTGCAGACAGATCCGGGTGATCAGCCGCTGTCACATTCGACTCTGTGTCAATCGCCGTCATAGCTGCGCTCTCTCCTGATGAGGCCGAATGAGGGCGCTTACGAGACGATCGCAGCGACGAGCCAACCCGATATCGTGCAGGTACCGTCACAGAACGACCTCTCCTTGTGGACATTCTGAAAACTAGAAAAAAAACAGACCAGCTACTGACACCAATTGTAGAACTGTCTACCACTGACCGAAACAGCTGTGTGATAACACATACTTAGACAAACCGCAGCTTAAAGTAATGTGAGTGAATGCAAACAAGCAAAACCAAACAAATTATCCTCCCTAATTAATGGCAATGAAACCAGTAGTGAAACAAAGGCTTAAGCAAACGACAAAAAGTGAAGCACTTTGTAAAGAAAACCAAAGATGATAAAAAATGTCTGACGAGAAATTGCATTTATAACCTGTATGCATAAACACCTTGGCAAGGGATTAAAAGGTGTATATAAACTACTAAATTGAAAAGCCTTGTGGGCAATCCTACGAACCGAATACTGCGCGGTAGAACAATCCATTTACGCAAGAGAAAGATCATATTAAAATAATTACTTCACAGCCCATTAAGATGAACAGACACGTAACGTAACAAAATAAAAACGACCAAACCGGGCAGTCGTAACGACCTACAAGACGGCCATAATCCTGGCACAGTCATAAAACGGCCACAAACAGGGCACAACCTTAAAGATGTAAAAACGGTCAACGGTCTATAAACGGCCAACAAGTAGTACAGTCTTAGTGACCTACAAGACGGCCAAAAGCTGGCCGCCTTAAACTGTCCACAAATATGACACAACCTTAACGGCCTACAAACGGCCAACAAGTAGCACAGTCTTAATGACCTACAAGACGGCCAAAAGCTGGCCGCCTTAAATTGTCCACAAATATGGCACAACCTTAACGGTCTAAAAACGGCCAACAAGTAGCACAGTCTTAATGACCTACAAGACGGCCAAAATCTGCTCACCTTAAAAAGGCCATAAATATGGCACAACCGTAACGGTCTACAAACGGCCAACAAGTAGCACAGTCTTAATAACCTACAAGACGGCCAAAAGCTGGCACAGCCTTAAATTGTCCACAAATAGGGCACAACCTTAACGGTCTAAAACAGAAAGCCAACAAAAAAAAGGCATAAGTAAACAGTATAACAAAACACAAAACTCTGTGAACTGACAGCTACAGCTAGCGCCGCGGGGGCCGCTAGCGTAGAGCAAAAGGCTTGCGCTAGCCAGTGGCTTTTATTCGAGTAAAACATATCGAAAGATAATTACACCCGAAAAATTAAAAGTTAAAACGAACTGTACCAAAAACGCTAGCAGTGCGGGGCGACAGCAGTAACTTCATAAAGCTCATCGAAAGTCGGTAAATGTGAGCCAAGGCGAAAGACATCGTTAAGCTCCGCCTACTTGTCAATTCGGAAACAAAGGAAAGTCCGACCACCCCAATTTGTAAATAGACAATCAGGTATACCGACAATCACATAATGTCGAAACTGAGAACGGGAACAGCACACTTCAAACGAAGCACGAGGATAAAGTCCAACGTACTGACTAACAACGTAGAGTATAGAATACACCACAACAAAACAAAACGTAAACAAACAAACGTGGGATGTGTTTACCTTTCCGAAGCGCAGAAATTGAAAGGGAGGCTGGCCGAATGAAAATGGCGTCGCTTAATATGTCGGCCTACCGTATCCTCCCCAATAGAAGTGCTAGCATCGTCCACAAAAATGCCGTTTGATTTAATTAAATCAAAAGGTGTTTTTTTTTTTCTTCTTAAAAAAATGCTTAGGGTCGCACGGAAATACCAGGGACAGTTGGGTTACCGGAAACACAGGTATTATTTTATTTGGCCTTATGTTCCTTAAGTTAATACTCTTGAGCCAGGATGCCACTCACTCACCCAGGGAGAAAATACAATCAGGTGGGGTAGCTGCTGAATACAAAGTTAGCAGCAGAAGATGGACAAAATATTTCAAGAAAAGCAAATGTGGGAATGTTTTAAGTGAACAAAAGAAGAACGGAGCTCTAGAACTTGTGTAGAAGAAGGAAGTAGATAAATTCAACAGTGAAAATGTACAGACAGAAAACTTCTGGAATTATGTAATACAAGATAAGTTTACAATATATGTTATTCAGTCAATATTTACTATCATAAGTTTTCATAACCTCACTATATTGTGCATGTTATTAACATGTACTGTTACAGACTTAGTTAATGTGCAGTTCTTGAATGAAATCATTGCCTTTCCTTCTAGGTGCTGCAGCTAAATGTCAGATGTTTGTTTCCTCTACAAAAATGGTAGTTTTTACAATGGAAATCCCATCGAGGATACCAATATATGTCCAATACCAACCCCGAATATAGTTAATAATATGGTCAATGTTTTCTGCTGACTCTGTAGGAAGCCAGGAAACTAGCTTTGAGCATGCATACCAGACTAACCAGAGATCAAAACTGTTTATTTCAAGTAGTCACAAGAATAAATGAACATACACCTTACTTTTAACTGTAATTCAAGCAACATTTTACGGTTCATTTACTATATTCACAGGATTTGGAAATTATAATATTTTGTGAAATTTTGATCATCATCATACTTTGGACTTTATTTGTTTATTGTGATCTGGTAATTTCCACCGTGACTTGTGTTACAGTTTTGCCCATTTTAGAAACAATATTTTGGCATATGTGCAATAATAATGCATTTCAAAATTCCATCTTCTGTAAGTAGGAACCTATTGGAATAATGTATTAAATGATATCAACATATAATAATTCGATTACATAATATGGTTTTAATTGCATCTAATTATAGCGTGACTTGCGTTACGGCAAAAGGAAAACACAAAAACCCTACCTTGGTTCATGTCAAAGTTCTCCTCAAAGTATAAATGCCAGAAACCAATGAATACCCTTAAATGAATCACAAATAAATAGGGTTTAAAAAATCACAATCATTTATTAACTGATCAGGCACACTTTAGCTTGAGGGAAATGGATTTTTTTTTCTGTTTCTATTATGTTGTGAAGACAATGTAATGGAGAGAGAAGAAAACAGTAGTTAAAATATGTACATTAACCCTTTAATGTTACACATACAAGGTAATATGAACTTGAACATAGTGGTTTAAATCAAGAATCGCAAGTGAGTTATTAATAAATATGGGGCACCCAGGAGTATAATTGTTTTGTTGTGAATGAAGCACCTACGGAGGGATATTGAGAGTTACTAGTTATTTGTGTTATAGGGACTAGCTTATGCCTGGTAAAAGTTTCATAACAATACATGCTACACGTCATTGACATTTTTGGGTTGGAAGTTGGTCTGTTTTTAAGAAACATAATATAATAAAAAAATTATTTACAGATTTATAATTAAAACAATCCGATCTGTCATTTTGCTCTGATTTGCACATTGGCATGCATAGACATAAAATATACACAATTGGTTTATGAGGTATGTGAATTTTACTCACAATCAAGGTCTGAAAACACTCTCGTGAGTGACTTTCTGAATAAATCATCATGTCTATTAGTGTGGTGTACATTAACCATAAACTGCATTTATATTATAATTACATTTGTGTACAAACAGTTTGCAAAATTAGGTTATAAGTGAACATCATATAAGGTATATGTAAGTGTATAAAAGCAGCAAGTTTGGTGTGCCATCTGTATTTTTTTTTTAAATACTAGCATGTGAACATCGTCAACATAGTAGGTGCTAAAACTGTAATTTCAACACGACTAAAGCTGCTAGTTGTTATTTTTCTTCAAAAGGTTCTTCTTTGTTATGTATTTTTACTAGGAAGCCAATGGAGCACACTAAAGGAAGCATCTAGCTGCTCTCAAACTCTTCAAATGTTACAGTCTAATATTCTGTGCAACTTGTTGTTTAAGTGTTGTCACCAGAATGACCAATATGTATTTTTTAAATGGTATTGTACCCATGTTTGAATTGTTTATTTTGAAGCTATCCTTTGCCAAACAGTATATAAATTTATTGATTAAATTTAACATACATGTTATGTTTATGTAAAGATAACTTTAAATAAATTCCATAGGAGCATTAAATAATGTCATTTATTAATCATCCAATTGTAGGACTAACCCCTCAATTTCCATGGTTGTCTATAGATACAGTGTTTAGATTTTCAGTGCAGAGAGGTATTGTTTTGCAAAATAGTTTGACCAGTTTTGATTTCTGTTATGTTATTGTAGAAATAATCATAGTTACTCAGATATGTAACCTGACAAGTCAAATATCATATCTACTCATAGTGAAAATTGTGTACACAGAGTATACAATAACGTGGAAACCAAGTGTACCTGAGCTGATGAATTACAGGGAACAGTAGGATTTCTCCAAGTGAATTAGCCACAGTATGAGAACACAATCATGTATTAGTCCAGAAAGGGCCCATTTAGAAGCACAGTGTTCAAAGATGTTATTACCGGTATGTGCATTAATTACTATGTGTATGTTGTAATTTTAGCTGACATTAAAAGAAATCAATGGGCAAATCCATGGAAAATTGTCCTTGCGTGCTAAATTTGAAAGTTGCTCTGAACAACCAGTTGATATGTGATTCATGTGTTCAAATATAGCCTGGCTCCAAATATGGCTTATTTTGTTAATTTTTATACTTTCACTGATACAGAATCTGATAATGTGCTTTCAGATGTGCATGGTGTCATCCATAGAAGTTCTTACGGCAGTCTTTATTCGTGCAAAATTTCAAGTCGCTGCATTGCACATTAAATAAATTATTGGAAAATTAGAGTAAAATTGTCAGGAGTTTAAAACATTTAGTGTGACATTAAAAATACACCATTTTGAAATTGCAGTAAAAAAAAATGCCAACAAACTACACAACCATATAGTTTTACCAATGTACATAGGGTTATTAGAGAAACATTTGCTAGCTTTTGGATAATGTGGCGTCATTGTGACCAGACCTGGGGCTGAGTACAAGTATGAGTATGAATACTTTGACGATGGATAAGTACGAGTACATTGTTAAAGCTGAGTATGAGTACAAGTACGAGTACATTCTCACGAGTACGAGTAAAAGTACGAGTACATTAAAAAATATATAAATATTAAATAATAACGTATTTTAAAATTATTAATTAATCTAATTTATATAACTCAGCACAAGTGAATATGTAATGGCAGTTGATCAATTTGTTATGAGGAAAACTAAAAAACCTCTATTTCATCAACAATGAAATTCACTTCATTGGCATTCATTTCAGTGGCATCGTATGTTCTTATCATCTGTTTGCCATTGCACCGAATGAACATGAGTTGTTCACAGGTTGAGTCTTTCAGGCTGCACTGTTCAGGGCAGAATACTTTCTCGGCTATGCTAAATACCCTTTCAACTGTGTCTGGTGAGGCTGGAATGCTGAGATGGTGAGGGACCAACTGAGCCACAGTTGGAAAACTCAGAACTGCATACACTAACATAACAGAGCTAATTTACACTAACGTACTATAACTTTGCATTGCATATATATATATGTGTATGGTGAAGCACAATACTGGGCCAAAAAAGGAGGACATGGACACTAAAAACAAAAACAAAAGTGCAAAAAAGTAAAAGTGCTTAAATAAATGAAAAACTGTCTTAGATGGTAGCCAAGATACATATACACCTAAAATTAAAGAAGAAGATGATAAGATCTCTTTACTCACTGTTATGTGGTGCAATACCAAGTGTACGTACTCGTCATCGTAGTCGAAGTTCATGATGTGAGTTACACGGTGTCTTTTAACTAAAATAAAATGAGAATGTGAAACCCTCATCAAAATCATTTAATTTCTCCGATTTCAGTATAATTTGAAACCATGTACCATATTTATGTAAGCATAACACTAGAAGGCTACAAATAGTGCACACAATAACAGACACAATGGCAGTCCATGGTTAGTTTATTTTATTTGGATTAGTCGTTCTGTTTTAACAAAATGATGAGAGTGGTAAATCACTCTCCTGAACACTCCGAGGAGAGTGATTTGTTCTTCTGGCCTACGTAATAAAAAAAAGTATTACAAACTTCAAGAACTGTATCAAAACTAATTTGCAATTTAACCAAGAATAAAGTGAGTGTAAGTGATCAGTGTGAACATGAAGATTGTCCAGAGCCACAAATTCAGTCGTCTTTATCATTCAACATGCCACCTGCTGCATCCTCTTCACATGAAAGCTGCCAGACTGATTATTTTATAACAGGGTACCTGTCAAAGTCATCCTCTGTCTACTGAAATCTTTATTGTTGGTATAATCCATAAGGTGATGCCACAATATACCCCTCATAACATGTGATGTATGGGAAACACAATGATGCCACCACACGGGTAAACCGGAACTACTGCCATTACAACAGTTAGTGTTTTGCGTTGTGAGATGGGTTGCAAAAATCTCAACATGTCTTATATATCGTCCTGGAGAGAAATAATATAGCACTGTTGTGCAACTGATCACCACCGTTTAAACACATAACACTTAATATCTTGCTAACTAAGCACATTGCAACAGATATGGAAATATGATTTCTAACACCAATCATCGAAGTTCAGACATGTTAAACACTCCCACAATTGCATTTATAGCTGTTGCATAAACTACTGCTATTATCCAATCTCTTACAATCAGGGTCAGAGTGACCATTTGTTTTTGGACATCACAGAAATTCTACTATGCTGTTTAATAATAAGCTGAACCCAATGTTATTTATATTATGGCATGACAAACACAATGTTTTATTGAATAATGATGCTTTGTGTCTTGAATGAAATGCATGTATACATAGTTAATGTAATGAGCTAGTGCACGAAATGTTTGTTCCTGTTTAAAAAAAAACTTGCTTAAATATATTTGTGTTAACATATATACACAGCTCTCTTTCCTATTGCTATGTTTGCAAGATAATATAGGCAATATGTCAAAACTAGTTGATTGTTGGTCCAATAGTTACACAAGGTTGATAAAATAGACATCACATGTGTGTCAGAAGTTGGACATTTTCAACTGGATACAAGATATAACAATAAGGTACTTGTCAGGAATAGCTATAATATATTAAGGCTAGGAATAGGGTTTGTTCCCTAAATGGTAAATCTAAACACTTATATAAAGTTATATGCAAGGGCTTAGCCAGAGACCTGTCTGCCCATCTTCAAGACAGGCAGATGACTGGCCACAACTGGCAATTACAACTGATAAGACTGGTGGAATTTAGGGGGAACCAGCTCCAGCTGACCACTAGATTAACTTATAGTTCCAGTTTAGGGGGCCACATTAGTGACTATCATTGGCACAAATAGTGAAACAAATTGAATGGATCAGTATTAATTAAATAAATGACTCGAGTGACACTGATTTGTCATTGAAAAAACAAAACTGACCAATAATGGCTGAGATTGACTATTTTAAATGGCTTCCATACAAACCATTCGCGCACTAAAACTAAAATGTACAACTTTCATTAATTCAAGACTGGCAACAAATATTTTGAATGCTTACATGTAATAGAAAACTTATTTCCATGCTTCAAACCCTTGAAGACACATATATGTATAGGTATTATTTCTATTATTGTCTGCAAAGTAAGAAAAGCATTGTACATATTGGCAATTTTGGTGGCAATGTTTAGTCTGTTTTTTATGATGTTCAAACTTTAAGTGCTTGTATTTTGTCAAACAATCATGATGGGTCACCCAGCTTTCTACTTCTATACACTTTGATATAGCCTCTATGAAGTTCTTTTATCAAATTTTGTAAAATGTACAATTTAATTGTTGGTACTCATGTCCACTTTTTTATGGAATTGTCCTGCATATGTAGGCCTATACAACGATTAACATTCCCAAATAGAATGTTGCTTCACTACAGATCATCTATCTGGCACGTTTTCCCCACCTTGGTAAATACCGGGTGGGAAATACCAGTAAATACCATCTTGGGAAAAAACCTCAACTAGTGGTAAAAACCAGGATAAATAGGAAAAACGTTTAAAAGTTATATTTGGAGCTGTATTTCAATAAAAGCTACTGTACCATCATCAGAATGATACTGGACAAACATAATGTAGTTTGACTGAAAACTGCAACAAATAAATAAAGTTTATATTGCATAACTCATGGCACTGCTGTTGGCCACAGTTGTCCATTAACCCTGGTAGCCTTTGTTCATCAGTAGCCCCCCTCCCCACTCTGGCATGGGAACACTTAATAATAATAATAATCTTTATTGATACATAATGTTAAGTATAGCACAGATGTAGCAGTAATATGAAACATGTATACATTACGTATCAAATGGAACGAAGCAACACATTGCTTGTGTTCCTTATTCATGTCATATATGCAATGAAATCTATGATTCGTGTAAAAAATAAAAAAAAAAAAAATAAAATAAAAATAAAATCATCTTCATAATAAACTAACAATTTATTTAATAATGCATTATACGAGTACCGTAAGTCTGAACATCAGGTACATCTTAACATGACATCATTATGCGAGTACCGTAACACTGAACACCAGGTACATCTTAACATGACAACATTACACGAGTACCGTAACACTGAACACCAGGTACATCTTAACACGACAACATTATACTTCTGTTACCCATCAGCATATATTTGCACAACAGAAGTTCATGATGTGAGTTACACGGTGTCTTTTAACTAAAATAAAATGAGAATGTGAAACACTCATCAAAATCATTTAATTTCTCCGATTTCAGTATAATTTGAAACCATGTACCATATTTATGTAAGCATAACACTAGAAGGCTACAAATAGTGCACACAATAACAGACACAATGGCAGTCCATGGTTAGTTTATTTTATTTGGATTAGTCGTTCTGTTTTAACAAAATGATGAGAGTGGTAAATCACTCTCCTGAACACTCCGAGGAGAGTGATTTGTTCTTCTGGCCTACGTAATAAAAAAAAGTATTACAAACTTCAAGAACTGTATCAAAACTAATTTGCAATTTAACCAAGAATAAAGTGAGTGTAAGTGATCAGTGTGAACATGAAGATTGTCCAGAGCCACAAATTCAGTCGTCTTTATCATTCAACATGCCACCTGCTGCATCCTCTTCACATGAAAGCTGCCAGACTGATTATTTTATAACAGGGTACCTGTCAAAGTCATCCTCTGTCTACTGAAATCTTTATTGTTGGTATAATCCATAAGGTGATGCCACAATATGCCCCTCATAACATGTGATGTATGGGAAACACAATGATGCCACCACACGGGTAAACCGGAACTACTGCCATTACAACAGTTAGTGTTTTGCGTTGTGAGATGGGTTGCAAAAATCTCAACATGTCTTATATATCGTCCTGGAGAGAAATAATATAGCACTGTTGTGCAACTGATCACCACCGTTTAAACACATAACACTTAATATCTTGCTAACTAAGCACATTGCAACAGATATGGAAATATGATTTCTAACACCAATCATCGAAGTTCAGACATGTTAAACACTCCCACAATTGCATTTATAGCTGTTGCATAAACTACTGCTATTATCCAATCTCTTACAATCAGGGTCAGAGTGACCATTTGTTTTTGGACATCACAGAAATTCTACTATGCTGTTTAATAATAAGCTGAACCCAATGTTATTTATATTATGGCATGACAAACACAATGTTTTATTGAATAATGATGCTTTGTGTCTTGAATGAAATGCATGTATACATAGTTAATGTAATGAGCTAGTGCACGAAATGTTTGTTCCTGTTTAAAAAAAAACTTGCTTAAATATATTGGTGTTAACATATATACACAGCTCTCTTTCCTATTGCTATGTTTGTAAGATAATATAGGCAATATGTCAAAACTAGTTGATTGTTGGTCCAATAGTTACACAAGGTTGATAAAATAGACATCACATGTGTGTCAGAAGTTGGACATTTTCAACTGGATACAAGATATAACAATAAGGTACTTGTCAGGAATAGCTATAATATATTAAGGCTAGGAATAGGGTTTGTTCCCTAAATGGTAAATCTAAACACTTATATAAAGTTATATGCAAGGGCTTAGCCAGAGACCTGTCTGCCCATCTTCAAGACAGGCAGATGACTGGCCACAACTGGCAATTACAACTGATAAGACTGGTGGAATTTAAGGGGAACCAGCTCCAGCTGACCACTAGATTAACTTATAGTTCCAGTTTAGGGGGCCACATTAGTGACTATCATTGGCACAAATAGTGAAACAAATTGAATGGATCAGTATTAATTAAATAAATGACTCGAGTGACACTGATTTGTCATTGAAAAAACAAAACTGACCAATAATGGCTGAGATTGACTATTTTAAATGGCTTCCATACAAACCATTCGCGCACTAAAACTAAAATGTACAACTTTCATTAATTCAAGACTGGCAACAAATATTTTGAATGCTTACATGTAATAGAAAACTTATTTCCATGCTTCAAACCCTTGAAGACACATATATGTATAGGTATTATTTCTATTATTGTCTGCAAAGTAAGAAAAGCATTGTACATATTGGCAATTTTGGTGGCAATGTTTAGTCTGTTTTTTTATGATGTTCAAACTTTAAGTGCTTGTATTTTGTCAAACAATCATGATGGGTCACCCAGCTTTCTACTTCTATACACTTTGATATAGCCTCTATGAAGTTCTTTTATCAAATTTTGTAAAATGTACAATTTAATTGTTGGTACTCATGTCCACTTTTTTATGGAATTGTCCTGCATATGTAGGCCTATACAACGATTAACATTCCCAAATAGAATGTTGCTTCACTACAGATCATCTATCTGGCACGTTTTCCCCACCTTGGTAAATACCGGGTGGGAAATACCAGTAAATACCATCTTGGGAAAAAACCTCAACTAGTGGTAAAAACCAGGATAAATAGGAAAAACGTTTAAAAGTTATATTTGGAGCTGTATTTCAATAAAAGCTACTGTACCATCATCAGAATGATACTGGACAAACATAATGTAGTTTGACTGAAAACTGCAACAAATAAATAAAGTTTATATTGCATAACTCATGGCACTGCTGTTGGCCACAGTTGTCCATTAACCCTGGTAGCCTTTGTTCATCAGTAGCCCCCCTCCCCACTCTGGCATGGGAACACTTAATAATAATAATAATCTTTATTGATACATAATGTTAAGTATAGCACAGATGTAGCAGTAATATGAAACATGTATACATTACGTATCAAATGGAACGAAGCAACACATTGCTTGTGTTCCTTATTCATGTCATATATGCAATGAAATCTATGATTCGTATAAAAAAAATATAAAAAAAATAAAAAAAAAAAATAAAAATAAAATCATCTTCATAATAAACTAACAATTTATTTAATAATGCATTATACGAGTACCGTAAGTCTGAACATCAGGTACATCTTAACATGACATCATTATGCGAGTACCGTAACACTGAACACCAGGTACATCTTAACATGACAACATTACACGAGTACCGTAACACTGAACACCAGGTACATCTTAACACGACAACATTATACTTCTGTTACCCATCAGCATATATTTGCACAACAGAAGTTCATGATGTGAGTTACACGGTGTCTTTTAACTAAAATAAAATGAGAATGTGAAACACTCATCAAAATCATTTAATTTCTCCGATTTCAGTATAATTTGAAACCATGTACCATATTTATGTAAGCATAACACTAGAAGGCTACAAATAGTGCACACAATAACAGACACAATGGCAGTCCATGGTTAGTTTATTTTATTTGGATTAGTCGTTCTGTTTTAACAAAATGATGAGAGTGGTAAATCACTCTCCTGAACACTCCGAGGAGAGTGATTTGTTCTTCTGGCCTACGTAATAAAAAAAAGTATTACAAACTTCAAGAACTGTATCAAAACTAATTTGCAATTTAACCAAGAATAAAGTGAGTGTAAGTGATCAGTGTGAACATGAAGATTGTCCAGAGCCACAAATTCAGTCGTCTTTATCATTCAACATGCCACCTGCTGCATCCTCTTCACATGAAAGCTGCCAGACTGATTATTTTATAACAGGGTACCTGTCAAAGTCATCCTCTGTCTACTGAAATCTTTATTGTTGGTATAATCCATAAGGTGATGCCACAATATGCCCCACATAACATGTGATGTATGGGAAACACAATGATGCCACCACACGGGTAAACCGGAACTACTGCCATTACAACAGTTAGTGTTTTGCGTTGTGAGATGGGTTGCAAAAATCTCAACATGTCTTATATATCGTCCTGGAGAGAAATAATATAGCACTGTTGTGCAACTGATCACCACCGTTTAAACACATAACACTTAATATCTTGCTAACTAAGCACATTGCAACAGATATGGAAATATGATTTCTAACACCAATCATCGAAGTTCAGACATGTTAAACACTCCCACAATTGCATTTATAGCTGTTGCATAAACTACTGCTATTATCCAATCTCTTACAATCAGGGTCAGAGTGACCATTTGTTTTTGGACATCACAGAAATTCTACTATGCTGTTTAATAATAAGCTGAACCCAATGTTATTTATATTATGGCATGACAAACACAATGTTTTATTGAATAATGATGCTTTGTGTCTTGAATGAAATGCATGTATACATAGTTAATGTAATGAGCTAGTACACGAAATGTTTGTTCCTGTTTAAAAAAAACTTGCTTAAATATATTTGTGTTAACATATATACACAGCTCTCTTTCCTATTGCTATGTTTGCAAGATAATATAGGCAATATGTCAAAACTAGTTGATTGTTGGTCCAATAGTTACACAAGGTTGATAAAATAGACATCACATGTGTGTCAGAAGTTGGACATTTTCAACTGGATACAAGATATAACAATAAGGTACTTGTCAGGAATAGCTATAATATATTAAGGCTAGGAATAGGGTTTGTTCCTTAAATGGTAAATCTAAACACTTATATAAAGTTATATGCAAGGGCTTAGCCAGAGACCTGTCTGCCCATCTTCAAGACAGGCAGATGACTGGCCACAACTGGCAATTACAACTGATAAGACTGGTGGAATTTAGGGGGAACCAGCTCCAGCTGACCACTAGATTAACTTATAGTTCCAGTTTAGGGGGCCACATTAGTGACTATCATTGGCACAAATAGTGAAACAAATTGAATGGATCAGTATTAATTAAATAAATGACTCGAGTGACACTGATTTGTCATTGAAAAAACAAAACTGACCAATAATGGCTGAGATTGACTATTTTAAATGGCTTCCATACAAACCATTCGCGCACTAAAACTAAAATGTACAACTTTCATTAATTCAAGACTGGCAACAAATATTTTGAATGCTTACATGTAATAGAAAACTTATTTCCATGCTTCAAACCCTTGAAGACACATATATGTATAGGTATTATTTCTATTATTGTCTGCAAAGTAAGAAAAGCATTGTACATATTGGCAATTTTGGTGGCAATGTTTAGTCTGTTTTTTATGATGTTCAAACTTTAAGTGCTTGTATTTTGTCAAACATTCATGATGGGTCACCCAGCTTTCTACTTCTATACACTTTGATATAGCCTCTATGAAGTTCTGTTATCAAATTTTGTAAAATGTACAATTTAATTGTTGGTACTCATGTCCACTTTTTTATGGAATTGTCCTGCATATGTAGGCCTATACAACGATTAACATTCCCAAATAGAATGTTGCTTCACTGCAGATCATCTATCTGGCACGTTTTCCCCACCTTGGTAAATACCGGGTGGGAAATACCAGTAAATACCATCTTGGGAAAAAACCTCAACTAGTGGTAAAAACCAGGATAAATAGGAAAAACGTTTAAAAGTTATATTTGGAGCTGTATTTCAATAAAAGCTACTGTACCATCATCAGAATGATACTGGACAAACATAATGTAGTTTGACTGAAAACTGCAACAAATAAATAAAGTTTATATTGCATAACTCATGGCACTGCTGTTGGCCACAGTTGTCCATTAACCCTGGTAGCCTTTGTTCATCAGTAGCCCCCCTCCCCACTCTGGCATGGGAACACTTAATAATAATAATAATCTTTATTGATACATAATGTTAAGTATAGCACAGATGTAGCAGTAATATGAAACATGTATACATTACGTATCAAATGGAACGAAGCAACACATTGCTTGTGTTCCTTATTCATGTCATATATGCAATGAAATCTATGATTCGTATAAAAAAAAAATAAAAAAAAAAAAAAAAAAAAAAATATAAATAAAATCATCTTCATAATAAACTAACAATTTATTTAATAATGCATTATACGAGTACCGTAAGTCTGAACATCAGGTACATCTTAACATGACATCATTATGCGAGTACCGTAACACTGAACACCAGGTACATCTTAACATGACAACATTACACGAGTACCGTAACACTGAACACCAGGTACATCTTAACGACAACATTATACTTCTGTTACCCATCAGCATATATTTGCACAACAGAAGTTCATGATGTGAGTTACACGGTGTCTTTTAACTAAAATAAAATGAGAATGTGAAACACTCATCAAAATCATTTAATTTCTCCGATTTCAGTATAATTTGAAACCATGTACCATATTTATGTAAGCATAACACTAGAAGGCTACAAATAGTGCACACAATAACAGACACAATGGCAGTCCATGGTTAGTTTATTTTATTTGGATTAGTCGTTCTGTTTTAACAAAATGATGAGAGTGGTAAATCACTCTCCTGAACACTCCGAGGAGAGTGATTTGTTCTTCTGGCCTACGTAATAAAAAAAAGTATTACAAACTTCAAGAACTGTATCAAAACTAATTTGCAATTTAACCAAGAATAAAGTGAGTGTAAGTGATCAGTGTGAACATGAAGATTGTCCAGAGCCACAAAT
>CM034533.1:50935067-50993580 GCA_020002185.1 Paraescarpia echinospica | reverse complement strand
AGAGAGAGAGAGAGAGAGAGAGAGAGAGAGAGAGAGAGAGAGAGAGAGAGAGAGAGAGAGAGAGAGAGAGAGAGAGAGAGAGAGAGGGAGAGATCAACCAATAGAATAACTACAATCAATCGTAAAATAACTACAAATGTTTATCTTGAAGTTGTTAAAAAAACTTTACATTTTACCACTAATTAGTTACATAAAACAATAAGAATACTAAGTATTACAACTGATATAATAATAACAACTATTTAATCTAAGTATATGCTGTTTTACATGTCACATTTTTCTGTGATTTATTGTAAATAATTACCTTCACATGTGGTTTCGCCATTTAGTCTGAATCCTTCTTTGCATGCAGTACATTTGGTTTTGTCTGTAGCACACG
Organism: Paraescarpia echinospica; assembly: GCA_020002185.1. Classification (NCBI taxonomy): domain Eukaryota; kingdom Metazoa; phylum Annelida; class Polychaeta; order Sabellida; family Siboglinidae; genus Paraescarpia; species Paraescarpia echinospica. Next base: position 50,993,201 of record CM034533.1, on the reverse strand, counting down.
TCATACAGTTGGTGACATCACATACTGAAAAATATAAACTTACATATATAGTTGCATACTAATATATGTTTCTATGTGTGTATGTATTTATATATGTAAGTATACATCTATGCAAGTGCCTGCCTGCCTGCCTGCCTGCCTGCCTGCCTGCCTGCCTGCCTGCCTGCCTGCCTGCCTGCCTGCCTGCCTGCCTGCCTGCCTGCCTGCCTGCCTGCCTGACTGCCTGCCTGCCGGCCACTCTTTCAGTTTGTCTGTCTTTCTGCCTACCGGCAGAGAGAGAGAGAGAGAGAGAGAGAGAGAGAGAGAGAGAGAGAGAGAGAGAGGGAGAGATCAACCAATAGAATAACTACAATCAATCGTAAAATAACTACAAATGTTTATCTTGAAGTTGTTAAAAAAACTTTCCATTTTACCACTAATTAGTTACATAAAACAATAAGAATACTAAGTATTACAACTGATATAACAATAACAACTATTTAATCTAAGTATATGCTGTTTTACATGTCACATTTTTCTGTGATTTATTGTAAATAGTTACCTTCACATGTGGTTTCGCCATTTAGTCTGAATCCTTCTTTGCATGCAGTACATTTGGTTTTGTCTGTAGCACACGTCATACAGTTGGCGACATCACATGCTGAAAAATAAAAACTTACATATATAGTTGCATACTAATATATGTTTCTATGTGTGCATGTATTTATATATGTAAGTATACATCTATGCAAGTGTCTGCCTGCCTGCCTGCCTGCCTGCCTGCCTGCCTGCCTGCCTGCCTGCCTGCCTGCCTGCCGGTCACTCTTTCAGTTTGTCTGTCTTTCTGCCTACCGGCAGAGAGAGAGAGAGAGAGAGAGAGAGAGAGAGAGAGAGAGAGAGAGAGAGAGAGAGAGAGAGAGAGAGAGAGAGAGAGAGAGAGGGAGAGATCAACCAATAGAATAACTACAATCAATCGTAAAATAACTACAAATGTTTATCTTGAAGTTGTTAAAAAAACTTTCCATTTTACCACTAATTAGTTACATAAAACAATAAGAATACTAAGTATTACAACTGATATAACAATAACAACTATTTAATCTAAGTATATGCTGTTTTACATGTCACATTTTTCTGTGATTTATTGTAAATAATTACCTTCACATGTGGTTTCGCCATTTAGTCTGAATCCTTCTTTGCATGCAGTACATTTGGTTTTGTCTGTAGCACACGTCATACAGTTGGTGACATCACATGCTGAAAAATAAAAACTTACATACATAGTTGCATACTAATATATGTTTCTATGTGTGTATGTATTTATATATGTAAGTATACATCTATGCAAGTGCCTGCCTGCCTGCCTGCCTGCCTGCCTGCCTGCCTGCCTGCCTGCCTGCCTGCCTGCCTGCCTGCCTGCCTGCCTGCCTGCCTGCCTGCCTGCCTGCCTGCCTGCCTGCCTGCCTGCCTGCCTGCCTGCCTGCCTGCCTGCCGGTCACTCTTTCAGTTTGTCTGTCTTTCTGCCTACCGGCAGAGAGAGAGAGAGAGAGAGAGAGAGAGACAGGGAGAGATCAACCAATAGAATAACTACAATCAATCGTAAAATAACTACAAATGTTTATCTTGAAGTTGTTAAAAAAACTTTCCATTTTACCACTAATTAGTTACATAAAACAATAAGAATACTAAGTATTACAACTGATATAACAATAACAACTATTTAATCTAAGTATATGCTGTTTTACATGTCACATTTTTCTGTGATTTATTGTAAATAATTACCTTCACATGTGGTTTCGCCATTTAGTCTGAATCCTTCTTTGCATGCAGTACATTTGGTTTTGTCTGTAGCACACGTCATACAGTTGGTGACATCACATGCTGAAAAATAAAAACTTACATACATAGTTGCATACTAATATATGTTTCTATGTTTGTATGTATTTATATATGTAAGTATACATCTATGCAAGTGTCTGCCTGCCTGCCTGCCTGGGTAATGTTAGTTATAGCAGCAACAGTACACATGCCTACCATTTTTATTTTGTTAAACAGTGTATTTTTCAATCTAATATCATTATTATTTACCTGTACACGAGCCAGCAGTGTTCACATAGTATCCAGCAACACACGTCCCGCAAATTTGACCATCCGTACATGTTTCACAGTTGGCAACACCATTAGCACACGTTGAAGCTGAAGAAAAAAAACATAGTCATCATATTCAATCTGCTTAATTTTTGAGAATATACAAGTTCTTTACAAATGAATTGTTATCAAGTGAGTGAGCAAGCAATCTAAAAATACATCATACTAAATAGGAAATGTAGCGATTAGTGAGAGACAGAGATATATAGATAGATAGATAGGGAGAGAGAGAGGAGGGGAGGGGAGAGGGAGGGAGGGGAGGGGGAGGGGAGGGGAGGGAGGAGGAGAGGGAGAGGGAGAGGAGAGGGAGAGGAGAGGGAGAGGGAGGGAGGGAGAGGGAGAGAGGAGAGGAGAGGAGAGGGAGAGGGAGAGGGAGAGAGGAGAGGAGAGGGAGAGGGAGAGGAGAGGAGAGGGAGAGGGAGAGGGAGGAGAGAGGGAGAGAGAGAGAGAGAGAGAGAGAGAGAGAGAGAGAGAGAGAGAGAGAGAGAGAGAGAGAGGGAGAGAAGGAGAGGGAGAGAAGGAGAGGGAGAGAAGGAGAGGGAGAGGGAGAGGGAGAGGGAGAGGGAGAGAAGGAGAGGGAGAGAAGGAGAGGGAGAGGGAGAGGGAGAGGGAGAGGGAGAGGGAGAGGGAGAGGGAGAGGGAGAGGGAGAGGGAGATATATATATCTAGAGAGACAGACAGACAAAAGCAACATGGCAGCATATGGCACTGTTTTGAAGCAAGTCCGAACATTTAACTATCTGGGATCACAAATAACAGTTGACGGTCGATGCAACGATGAGATCAAGAGATGAATTGCTCAAGCCAAAACATATTTTCAAAACATGAAAAACATTTTAACAAATAAAAATATATCAACTGAAGTGAGAAAATGTGTACTGCAATGCTACATTGAGCCCATATTGCTATATGGATGTGAATCCTGGACAATAACCAAAAGTTCACAAAAAACATAGAAGCCACTGAAATGTGGTTCTTAAGAAGAATGCTGCGAGTGCCATGGACTGCAAAGCAAAGCAATGAAGTCATCGTTAGGACAGCTAAATCAAAAAGAAGGATCATCAACAAAGTTAGAACACAACAAGCACGATTTATAGGCCATGTCATGAGAAAGAAAAAGTTAGAACATATAGGAACAACAGGAAAGATAGAAGGAAAAAGATCCAGAGGACGCCAGAGAATAAAAATAATAGATATTCTCTCAAGATGGTGTGGAAGGACTGCTACAAACTACACACGACCGTGCGGTTTGGAGGACCATGATAGCCAACGCCTGCGACAGACATGGCACATAGAAGAAGCAATCTAAAAATACATAACATAAAACATGAAATGATGCGATTAGTAGAATGAATTACAAAAAGATAGTTGATATGTTCACATGGTCATGTTTGTCATTATATACATATATATATATATATATGAGGGTTTCCATATTTTTAGCTGGACTGTATGACAAAAATAAATCATGTTGATTTTGGGTGCCTTTGGGTTTTTCTAGGTGTTTTACATATAAGGATCATTATGTGTTACCCAGCAGAGCTGATTTGGAAGTTAGTTACATTAATCGGGGCATTTCAAAATAAACTCCATCATGGAGGTGACTTGGCTTCATGGAGGTGACATGACGTCATGGAGGTGACATGTTGTCATGCTAAATACTGGCACACAGGCTCGTAACCAAACAAGTGTCATGGAATGATACAAACCCGTACCTACCTGGCATGCACACTTCGCTTTACGCTTTATTAAGTAGGCATACACGCTTTGCATTTGTGCTTACAAGAAGAAACTAATCTACATTAGTAATAACGATCACTAGCGCCACATCAAACGTGTATCATTGAATTCAGTTGAAGAAGCCAGTCATTAAGGCCATCTCTTAATCAAAAGTACACACAGTTTTTCCTGGCCCCTGCTGCTCAGTGACTGGAGACGGAAGTTGGCAGACAACATTGCATGACTCCAGCCAAGCGATGTCGTGTTTTTTGGCCATATATACCGTTGGTTCCCACATAACCGACAGAACATGGATAAACCCATCTTACACTTGGGGAACTCAGCACAGTATTTTCCATGCAGCCGAGTCATTGTCTCTGAGCGTATTCTTCGGTGCATTTTAACCCCATTTTTGGTGATTGTGTCTCATCTGCTAGTAGTAATCCTACTGTTGCCATCTATGCATAGGAATGTCTTGACTTTGCCTGATAGTCTCTGTCCTAGTGATTTGTGAATGTGCCTTGTGTAGTTAGTCAAGTTCTCCATTCCACGAGTCAGCTTTTTGGGGATGCCGAGAACACCATGAGCACGCATCCTGTACTTCTTTATGCTGAATTGCATCAGTTTGGTAATCATTTGCTTTTCTTTATATGAATTGGATCTTCTGTACCTCTCCGTCATGCCTGACATCACAGCTGTTGAGAAGGTCAATTGCTTGCGCATCCTTTGGAGTAAGTTTGCTCTTGCTGTTTCGCAGCAAACGGTTAATATGTCTTGTTGGTGTCGACTTGCCCAGATGTTGTGATTTAAGGTGCTGTAATCTTTTTCTGTATTGTTCTGCTCTACGGTTTGATTTGTCCATTTATTTCTCCAATTTCGTCATTCTCCTGTACAACTTGCTTCTGTCCCGATGCACCTGTTGACGACCACGTTGCTTCTGTAGTGTTTCGTTTTGACGTGTTTGTTGCATCGTGTTTGTTGCATCTGCATTAGCACCACTGTCATCTTGTTCTGGTGATGTTGTTGAGGTGTTTTGCTGAAGTTGTTGCTGGTGAGCCTTTTTCTTTGCTCGAGAACGCTCAGCTGACTCTCGCCACCTTTGTCTCAGCTGTCTCACATCCCTATTGCTTACCTCAATTTGTTTCTGTCTCTCATGCCAATGGTGTCTATCCTTTTCTTTAAAATCTGATATACGCGTCACACAATTTTTTTGTAATTCCTTTTGAAAGTTACCTATTTTATAAGTTAAAATATCTAACATTCAGATTCGCATCGCTGAAAACGGTCACATGAACATTACTTACGTTTTTTTTTAATTCTGGGGAAAAATGTGTGTTGATTTAAATCATTTTTGATGGACAAAAATTATATAAAAGCACTTATTAAACCCATTTACCAATCAATGTTTAAAAAAATGTTTAAACATACAATGTTAGGTATTGTATCCAACCAGTTAAAACTATTTTCATGGCATATTTACGAATTACTGAAAATGTATACAACATTCACAAATACATTACGCTATTACCTAAGTAATCTAGCACTTTTACAACGTAAAATTCACAAGTGTGCTAACAAGCCGTGTCACCGCTTGTGTGGCCATTGTTTCTGGGAAATACAGCCCAGTTTCACGTACATCGTTTTTGACAAACGATCTGGTGCACTAGTTTACTGTAAACATTTCTACTTTACAGAGGCTGGAAAACTTAAGAAAAAGGCTTCACACAACTAACGTGATATATACGTTCAGCTATAAATAGCATATTGTTGATTTCCTGACATATTTTAGTATGAATAATGATGAAGATTTAACATTATATTTTGACAGACACATTCGGTGCACGTGAACAAGCTAAATAAAAATTCAGTTAAAAACAAATTATTCATATTTCTAACTTAATGGACATGAAAATTCATCAATCCATGTAACAAGAATCTTTATTGCATGAATCTGTGATTGCAACAACGTTTTCTAGCCGTATCTAAAATGACCGTTGTGAGCATTTTTTATCACCTTTCGTCAGTTAAACATAAAAATAGGAAAATTTTTACATTTTAGCACAGCATAACTTATTTTTCCTATTAGCTTAGCCTTTTAGCTTATGGCATTGCAGAAGTGAAACAGAATAGGTTATTATAGTTGTTTATAGTATGATTTGCAAACACTACCAAACCGTCCTCGAAAATAACGCATTACCGTGCTTTTGCCCATATTTACATTTTAACATTAATGTAATGGTGGATCTAAGCGAGACTACATATATCACATTCGTGTATGTGTTACTGTACAAAGTTTCTGAGTGAGAAAGATGATAGGCATCCATTCTGTGTCGTATTCCATATCCTACCTGATGCCGCTGTAGTATCGGAGGCCGCTGTAGTATCAGATGCCACTGTAGTAGTAATGGAAGCCACAACCAACATTGCCATCAGAAGGCTGGGTCGCCACCCCCCACTGGGCTCCATCTTTCTGAGTCCTGCAAGAATACAGGAATAATGATAAAGGCTAATTATATGCGACTGCAACCAATATTTCAGGCATTTGTTGCATTCATCTCTTCATTACTTTTAATTAATTTGGTGTAAGCACTAGAATCGTGTGACCAATATTTGAGTATCTTACATCTGACAGATGGACATTTAGAAAATGTGATAAATTTCTCAAAATAAATTATATTACGTTCATTTTAAATTGTACTTATCAGGTGTTGCCGTTGAGCTAAACACAGTCACCTTAGTAAACACATCTACACGTCCGGTGTACATAAATAGCAGCATATCTTTGCAACATGCTTTTGCAGCAGCTCTTTCCTGTACCTCAAATTCAAAGGCCTCGGAACTGTATATGTGCCATTCTCTCGACAATTTACATTTGAAAAAAACTGAAATGCTTGATGCAATAAATTATCTTTAAATACTAAGCAAAACTAGCCTTTTTTATTTCTAATCTGAATGAAATATACTTTAAGATAGTGTCATAATCTTCAACTAATTTGCTAACCCCCTCCGTTACCCAGTTCAAGGCCCCTTTTGGTCGTGCTTTCTGCACATTTTCTGCACAGTTTGTTGTGACACCTAGCGGTCGAGGAGATGTCACCGCAGGTAGCACCGCTAGGATTTAGAATGGCGCACATCTATGCGGGTTGGTGTTTCAGGCCATACCTAAAATTGCAATCGCAGAATTCAATATTATTTCATATCACTGTAAAGATAATAATCTTACCTATAAATGGGTCACTGGATGCAGAGGAACTTTTTGAGTTACTGTCGTTTGAACATTGCGAATATTCAAAATTCCAACAGGATTTAATATTTTTTGATATCACAGTAAAGATAATAATTGTATCTAAAAATATGCCACTGGATGTACCCATGATTTATTTTTACTTTTTGAGTTATTGCCGCTTGAACATTGCGAATGTATAGCAGCTATAATGCAAGGTTGAGCATTCGCGATGTTCAAATGGCAATAACTCAAAAAGTTGACACAATTCCTGTGTACATCCAGAAAAAGACAGGAAATCCATGACATGAAAGAGTAAAATATTAAGTTAGTAAATAAATGTCATTGTCACTCTCACAGGGGGCAGTGCAAAATATTGCTCTCTGGGTCGTCTTCTAAAGAAGTATGGTGATGAAGTCATTATAGCCTGTACTAGTGCTGTCTCATATTGTCAGGTGTCAGTTTGCAATATGGTTAAAGAACAAAGAAATGTTGAGCTTTGGACATTGGCAGGTACATATCAGGGTCCATACACTATGACATACTAAATTCAAGGCTTTTTGATAGAGAATGAACTGGTGCCAGACTATTGACAGCAACCTACAGCTGGTCAACAAAAGATGGAGTGACATGAAAATGCTAATCAATAACACACATTAACACCCATATCCATTAAAAAGTGATTGGTCATGGAAGATCAGTTTGAAAGAACAGGAAGCCCTGCATCATAGAAAGGGTCCATGGGACCCTGGGCAACTGTTGTGCAAATATATGCTGATGGGTAGCAGAAGTGTTCCCCTGCCAGAGTGGGGAGGGGGGCTACTGATGAAGAAAGGCTATCAAGGTCAATAAGCAACTGTAGCCAACTGCAGTGCCATGCGTTATGCAGTACTAGTAGTATGTTACCTGTGTAGATAAAGCAACTTTATTTATTTGTTGCAGTTTTCAGTCAAACTACATTATGTTTGTCCTGTATAATTCTGGTGATGGTACAGTAGCTTTTATTGAAATACAACTCCAAATATAATACTTTTAAATGATTTTCCCATTTATCCTGGTTTTTACCACTAGTTGAGGGTTTTCCCAAGACAGTATTTACTGGTATTTCACACCCGGTATTTACCAAGGTGGAGAAAACGTGCCAGATCTGCAGTGAAGCAACATTGTATTTGGCAATGTTAATCGTTGTGTAGGCCTACATATGCAGGACAATTCCATAAAAAGTGGACATGTGTACAAACAATTAAATTGTACATTTTACAAAATTTTATAAATGAACTTCATAGAGGGTATATCAAAGTGTGTAGAAGTAGAAAGCTGGGTGACCCATCACGATTGTTGGGCAAAATACAAGCATTTAAAGTTTGTGAACATCATGAAAAACAAGACCAAAAGTTGCCATCAAAATTGCCATTATGTACATTGCTTTGAAATGGTTACTTAAGGTTCTTGTTACTTTGCAGACAATAATAGAGATAATAATTATACATATGTGAGTCTTCAAGGGTTTGAAGCATGGACATAAGTGTTCTATTACATGTAAGCAAGCTCTTAGAAATATTTTTTGCCAGTCTTGAATTAATGAAAGTTGTACATTTTAGTTTTAGCGCGCGAATGGTTTGCATGGAAGCCATTTAAAATAGTCAATCTCAGCCATTATTGGTCAGTTTAGTTTTTTTCAATGACAAATCAGTGTCACTCGGGTCATTTATTTAATTAATACTGATCCAATCCATTTGTTTCACTATTTGTGCCAATGATAGTCTCTAATGTGGCCCCCTAAACTGGAACTATAAGTTAATCTAGTGGTCAGCTAGAGCTGGTTCCCCCTAAATTCCACCTGTCTTATCAGGTGTAATTGCCAGTTGTGGCCAGTCATCTGCCAGTCTTGAAGATGGGCAGACAGGTATCTGGCTAAGCCCTTGCATGTAAGTGTTTAGATTTATCATTTAGGGAACAGACCCTATTGCTAGCCTTAAAATATTAGAGTTATTCCTGACAAGTACCTTATTGATATATCTTGTATCCAGTTGCAAATGTCCAACTTCTGACTCACATGTGATGCCTATTTTATCAAGCTTGTGCATATATTGGACCAACAATCAACTACTTTTGACATATTGCCTATATTATCTTGCAAACATAGCAATAGGAAAGAGAGCTGTGTATATATTTTAACACAAATATATTTAAGCAACGTTTTTGTTAAAACAGGAATAACCATTTCGTGCACTAGCTCATTACATTAACTATGTATACATGCATTTCATTCAAGACACAAAGCGTCATTATTCAATAGAACATTGTGTTTGTCATGCCATAATATAAATAACATTGGGTTCAGCTTATTATTGAACAGCATAGTAGAATTTCTGTGATGTCCAAGAACAAATGGTCACTCTGACCCAGATTGTAAGAGATTGGATAATAGCATAAGTTGATGCAACAGCTATAAAGGCTATTGTGGGAGTGTTTAACATGTCTGAACTTTGATGATTAGTGTTAGAAGTCATATTTCCATATATGTTGCAATGTGCTTAGTTAGCAAGATATTAAGTGTGATGTTTTTAAATGGCGGTGATCAGTTCCACAACAGTGCTATAGTATTTCCCTCCAAGACGAATTGTAAGACATGTTGAGTTTTTTGCAACCCATCTCACAACGCAAAACACTAACTGTTGTAATGGCAGTAGTTCCGGTTTACCCGTGTGGTGGCATCATTGTGTTTCCCATACATCACATGTTATGAGGGGCATATTGTGGCGTCACCTTATGGATTATACCAACAATAAAGATTTCAGTAGACAGAGGATGACTTTGACAGGTACCCTGTTATAAAATAATCAGTCTGGCAGCTTTCATGTGAAGAGGATGCAGCAGGTGGCATGTTGAATGATAAAGACGACTGAATTTGTGGCTCTGGACAATCATCATGTTCACACTGATCACTTACACTCACTTTATTCTTGGTTAAATTGCTAAAGCAACAAATTAGTTTTGATACAGTTCTTGAAGTTTTTAATACTTTTTGTATTACGTAGGCCAGAAGAGCAAATCACTCTCCTCGGAGTGTTCAGGAGAGTGATTTACCACTCTCTTCATTTTGTTAAAACAGAACGACTAATCTAAATAAAATAAACTAACCATGGACTGCCATTGTGTCTGTTATTGTGTGCACTATTTGTAGCCTTCTAGTGTTATGCTTACATAAATATGGTACATGTTTCAAATTATACTGAAATCGGAGAAATTAAGTGATTTTGAAAAGTTGCCAATGTCAAACACTAATGGCCTAGGTTATTGTGAAATTGCCCATATATAGTAATACACACACACATATATATATATATATATACATATAACATATATACATATATATGTGTATATATATATATATATATATATATATACATTCTTAAGCTAACAGCAGCATAGGCAGACTAAATAGGCATACAGAGCCACCTTAGGCAGAGTGGTATTTTAAGCAGACCATAGCGAGTCTGCCTAAAGTTCTGACGTGTTAGTTTGCAACTAATATGCTTGAGTTTACCTTTATTCTTGCTAGAGCACGCAGTTAATCCAAAAATAAAATACTATGTATAATTATTTTTAAAATTAACATTTCCAGTATGGAAGGTATTGTTCTTGGCTCCAAGATAAAATTTTAATAGCAAGAATTAAGCTTTGAAAGTTTCAAATACAGCTCCAATATAAGTAAAATTCTTGCTATTAAAACATTTCCAGTAATTTTGAGCATGTTTTTTGACTGGTGACATAAATGTATTTCGTAACATAACCAACATCGGCAAGGTGAAGGCCACGTAGTTTGGTGGTGTCACCTAGCGAATAAACCAGGACACTTAAAAAGAAGTGACAAATGTACTGTATACATGCATCTGAGTGCAACACTACTACAGTTAAAAACAAGTACTAGCTTTGGGCAGAGTTTGAACGATCAGGACATACATTTGGAACAATATATATTATTATAGGCTAGTTTGGTAATTAAAAATATTATTTTATAATTTGCAATTTACTATTAGTGTGCTTACATACAATGTCATGTTTGTACATTTTTCAAGGCCTAATTTTAATTATTTATTTATGCATATATATTTATATATATATTATACATCGCGCAATACTGAACCAAATTGGTGTCCTGTAACTTACGTTATATACTTACGTTATATTTACTCCATAACCAGCTTCTTTGTGGACAGTTCCTGTTGATAACATGTATGCTGTATCTTAGGCCCATGAAGACAGAAGAGACAAAAAACATACCATGCCTGTTTATTGTTGTTGTTTGAAACAAAATTGTGGTTGTGGTGGATAAGCCAAGTTACAGTGTCCACCATTTCAGGTCCAGAGTGCTCTCATCATTCTTTTTGAAAGTCTTTTGGTTGGATTCTGATGAGGTACCAGCATACATCAGTCAAGCAAATTTTGATTTCTGAAGGGTTTCACATTCTCATTTTATTTTAGTTAAAAGACACCGTGTAACTCACATCATGAACTTCGACTACGATGACGAGTACGTACACTTGGTATTGCACCACATAACAGTGAGTAAAGATATCTTATATTCTTCTTTAATTTTAGGTGTAGATGTATCTTGGCTACCATCTAAGACAGTTTTTCATTTATTTAAGCACTTTTACTTTTTTGCACTTTTGTTTTTGTGTTTAGTGTCCATGTTCTAATTTTTTGGCCCAGTATTGTGCTTCACCATACACATATATATATATATGCAATGCAAAGTTATAGTATGTTAGTGTAACTTAGCTCTGTTATGTTAGTGTATGCAGTTCTGAGTTTTCCAACTGTGGCTCAGTTGGTCCCTCACCATCTCAGCATTCCAGCCTCACCAGACACAGTTGAAAGGGTATTTAGCATAGCCGAGAAAGTATTCTGCCCTGAACAGTGCAGCCTGAAAGACTCAACCTGTGAACAACTCATGTTCGTTCGGTGCAATGGCAAATAGATGATAAGAACATACGATGCCACTGAAATGAATGCCAATGAAGTTAATTTCATTGTTGATTAAATATAGGTTTTTTTAGTTTTCCTCATAACAAATTGATCAACTGCCATTACATATTCACTTGTGCTGAGTTATATAAATTAGATTAATTAATAATTTTAAAATACGTTATTATTTAATAGTTAGATTTTTTTTAATGTACTCGTACTTTTACTCGTACTCGTGAGAATGTACTCGTACTTGTACTCATACTCAGCTTTTAGCAATGTACTCGTACTTATCCATCGTCAACGTACTCATACTCATACTTGTACTCAGCCCCAGGTCTGGTCACAATGACGCCACATTATCCAAAAGCTAGCAAATGTTTCTCTAATAACCCTACGTACATTGGTAAAACTATATGGTTGTGTAGTTTGTTGGCTTTTTTTTTTTACTGCAATTTCAAAATGGTGTATTTTTAATATGTCACACTAAATGTTTTAAACTCCTGACAATTTTATTCTAATTTTCCAATAATTTATTTAATGTGCATCGACTTGAAATTTTGCACGAATAAAGACTGCCGTAAGAACTTCTGTGGATGACACCATGCACATCTGAAAGCACATTATCAGATTCTGTATCAGTGAAAGTATAAAAATTAACAAAATAAGCCATATTTGGAGCCAGGCTATATTTGAACACATGAATCACATATCAACTGGTTGTTCAGAGCAACTTTCAAATTTAGCACGCAAGGACAATTTTCCATGGATTTGCCCATTGATTTATTTTAATGTCAGCTAAAATTACAACATACACATAGTAATTAATGCACATACCGGTAATAACATCTTTGAACACTGTGCTTCTAAATGGGCCCTTTCTGGACTAATACATGATTGTGTTCTCGTATTGTGGCTAATTCACTTGAATAAATCCTACTGTTCCCTGTAATTCATCAGCTCAGGTACACTTGGTTTCCACGTTATTGTATACTCCGTGTACACAATTTTCACTATGAGTAGATATGATATTTGACTTGTCAGGTTACATATCTGAGTAACTATGGTTATTTCTACAATAACATAACAGAAATCAATACTGGTCAAACTATTTTGCAAAACAATACCTCTCTGCACTGAAAATCTAAACACTGTATCTATAGACAACCATGGAAATTGAGGGGTTAGTCCTACAATTGGATGATTAATAAATGAAATTATTTAATGCTCCTATGGAATTTATTTAAAGTTATCTTTACATAAACATAACATGTATGTTAAATTTAATCAATAAATTTATATACTGTTTGGCAAAGGATAGCTTCAAAATAAACAATTCAAACATGGGTACAATACCATTTAAAAAATACATATTGGTCATTGGTGACAACACTTAAACAACAAGTTGCACAGAATATTAGACTGGTGCTTCTGCCTAATGTCTGAAGTAACATTTGAAGAGTTTGAGAGCAGCTAGATGCTTCCTTTAGTGTGCTCCATTGGCTTCCTAGTAAAAATACACAACAAAGAAGAACCTTTTGAAGAAAAATAACAACTAGCAGCTTTAGTCGTGTTGAAATTACAGTTTTAGCACCTACTATGTTGACAATGTTCACATGCTAGTATTTTACAAAAAAATACAGATGGCACACCAAACTTGCTGCTTTTATACACTTACATATACCTTATATGATGTTCACTTATAACCTAATTTTGCAAACTGTTTGTATATAAATGTAATTATAATATAAATGCAGTTTATGGTTAATGTACACCACACTAATAAACATGATGATTTATTCAGAAAGTCACTCACGAGAGTGTTTTCAGACCTTGATTGTGAGTAAAATTTACATACCTCATAAACCAATTGTGTATATTTTATGTATATGCATGCCAATGTGCAAATCAGAGCAATATGACAGATCTGGTTGTTTTAATTATAAATCTGTAAATAATTTGTTTATTATATTATATTTCTTAAAAACAGACCAACTTCCAACCCAAAAATGTCAATGACGTGTAGCATGTATTGTTATGAAACTTTTACCAGACATAAGCTAGTCCCTATAACACAAATAACTAGTAACTCTCAATATCCCTCCGTAGGTGCTTCATTCACAACAAAACAATTATACTCCTGGGTGCCCCGTATTTATTAATAACTCACTTGCGATTCTTGATTTAAACCACTATGTTCAAGTTCATACTACTTTGTATGTGTTGCATGAAAGGGTTAATGTACATATTTTAACTAGTTTTCTTCTTTCTCCATTACACTGTCTTCACAACATATTAGAAAAAATCCATTTCCCTGAAGCTAAAATGTGCCTGATCAGTTAATAAATGATATCTGATTTCACGTAACGCGAGTCACAGTAACGCGAGTCACACTGATTATGTAATATTTGTGTATGTTGCTGATAAATTTTCTAATTTTTTTTAACTAATAGTGATTTTTTAAACCCTATTTATTTGTGATTCATTCAAGGGTATTCATTGGTTTATGTCATTTATACTTTGAGGAGAACTTTGACATGAACCAAGGTAGGTTTTTGTGTTTTCCTTTCGCCGTAACGCAAGTCACGCTATAATTAGATGCAATTAAAACCATATTATGTAATCGAATTATTATATGTTGATATAATTTAATACATTATGCCAATAGGTTCCTATTTTCTGAAGATGGAATTTTGAAATGCATTATTATTGCACATATGCCAAAATATTGTTTCTAAAATGGGCAAATCTGTAACACAAGTCACGGTGGAAATGACCAAAGTCCAAAGTATGATGATGATCAAAATTTTGCAAAATATTATAATTTCCAAATCCTGTGAATATAGTAAATGAACCGTAAAATGTTGCTTGAATTGCAGTTAAAAGTAAGGTTATGTTCATTTATTCTTGTGAGTACTTGAAATAAACAGTTTTGATCTCTGGTTAGTCTGGTATGCATGCTCAAAGCTTGTTTCCTGGCTTCCTACAGAGTCAGCAGAAAACATTGACCATATTATTAACTATATTCGGGGTTGGTATTGGACATATATTGGTATCCTCGATGGGATTTCCATTGTAAAAACTACCACTTTTGTAAAGGAAACAAACATCTGTCATTTAGCTGCAGCACCTAGAAGGAAAGGCAATGATTTCATTCAAGAACTGCACATTAACTAAGTCTGTAACAGTACATGTTAATAACATGCACAATATAGTGAGGTTATGAAAACTTATGATAGTAAATATTGACTGAATAACATATATTGTAAACTTATTTTGTATTACATAATTTCAGAAGTTTTCTGTCTGTACATTTTCACTGTTGAATTTATCTACTTCCTTCTTCTACACAAGTTCTAGAGCTCCGTTCTTCTTTTGTTCACTTGAAACATTCCCACATTTGCTTTTCTTGAAATATTTTGTCCATCTTCTGCTGCTAAACGTAAACAGGGACGTGGCGGAAAGCGCTAACATAAACCGTTTCATGATCGTTGTCTGGTTGTCCCCTAAGCGCATTGAAGACATGCTGTTAATTAAATATACTTGTCACATCGTCAGAACACACATAAGTGTACAGATTCCGGTTTCGAACACAAAAGTCAAAGGAATAACAACAGCCTAGGTTACGCTGGTTCAAAGTGATATAGTCTGGGTTTCGTAGTTCTAACAAATTGGATGGCATCACATATGGAGCTAGCTAAAATGGTTCAACGAAAATAAAAATATATAAAATATTACAATAGGTCTGCCTACCCTACTTTTTTTGCAATAAAATGTTATAAAATTAAAAATTAAATGTTTTTCCTACCTACCCTATTTTAAAAATCAATGTTACCGGAAACAAAACTATATTTTATTGTGGCTTAATCTAAAATATTCTGTTCTAAGAAAAAGTCCATCATTTGCATGATCACACATGCTTAAAGTTGACAAAGTTTATGTGTTACTTGTATGGTGTGACTTCCATGGCAAATCAGTGCGACTTCCGTGACATACTTTCACGTGCATTTATTCACTACAATAAAGCATTTACATTATACATTAGTCATGCTTTGGTTACTCTAATTGTAGGAGATTCATAAACATATCAAACATTTCTACATAAAAACAAGCTACTAGTGTGGCGTGACTTGCGTGACAGACCTTGAGGTAGATTTCCTAACTACATTAATGCACTTCAGGGCCTCACCTAGTATACATTTTTTGCCAGTCCAAATTTTTCAGACATGCTACGAAGCGAGGTTTGGCACGCGATCGGACACGCGATCGAATGACATGCTATGTAACTATGAGTATATATATATATACATCAGACACGGGTTCAAATACATTGAAATGTATTTAAATACAAATACTCTTGAGGGAGTCAAATACAAATACTTCGAAATGTAAAAGTATTTAAATACAAATACATTGGAAAGTATTTACAAATACTTGTCAAATACTTTTCACTTTCAGACTACTATATTTATATCGGCTTGCCAGCCATGGTTTGTAGGTTCATAGGCAACTAGCTTGCAGTTACAACGAACCTGGCCTTTATGATGATGGTACCACCTGACTTGAGAAGCCACCACCTTCTCTTAACCCCAGACAGCAAGCAAATATTATACATAATTAGCTGGCCTTAGCAGCCACTGCCACATTGGTTAGGTACTAGGTAGGTAGTTTGGTTAGCTGGGGTTTGGACACTATGATCAAAAGACAGACAGACCAGTGCAACAGTTTCTTTTTTTGCTAATTGCATCTCAGTGACAACTGACAAGTAAGGTGATGTTGGCTTCTCACACAGTGATCTCAATGACTTCTCACATAATGGCATTTCCTTGCCATTATTTCTGAGTTGAAAAGTGGTGAATTGCCAAATGACATAGTAAAATTGCTCAACTCTTAAGAATTCAAAAAAGAATAATTTTAAGTTGTCATTTATTGATAATCACGTCCTACGTATTTTAAAAAGTATTTGAACATTTCAAATACTTTAGGAAAGTATTTAAATACAAATACTTTCATATCAAATACAAATACTTTTTAAAAAGTATATACATATTTTCAAATGCAAATACAAATGTATTTGACCCCATGTCTGATATATGTATGTATATATATATACCTGCATGGTACTATACTTTATATATATATATATATGTGGCAAGGCAGAGCACATGACTGAATGCACATCTCATGTGTGATCAGAAATGTAAGTAGTAATAACAATATAAATACAACAAAGAGATACTTCATAAAACACAGTAGCAACTATGAGTATATATAAATGTTATTTTATTTCAAAGTTAACTTTGAAAAATAATACATTCTGTGAAATATTTAAAATATCACAATGTTATGATATCTGCATCTAAATAATACTGTTTTACTGAGTGGTTAATCTTTCTAACAACACAAGTTTATTTGTGCGATATTTGCAACACAATAACAACCGTACATAATCAATTTAGATAATACAATAATTCATGTCGCACAATAACGTAAATGCCTGGTTGTTTCTAATACAGCAGTACTTAATATATAAGTTAACAAATGTAAATTAAACAAACAATCATATTAACAATTATGAATGTTCAAATCACTGATGCTGTTTCACTGATAAGGGGTAAGACCACATTTAAATTTTACATAGGCGGCCATTATAACGTTTCCTTCATTTCCTGCTAAATTTGACGAACAATTTTCTTGAAAATTTCACAGCATATTTAACCTCCATTGACACAAGTGCTGGGGAAAACTCGTACAATTCTCATACCTCAGTTTTCAGAAAAATCCACCCAAACCTGACACCCCTCAATTTCGCCCCAATCTGGTGACGGATTTTGAAATATTGGTGCGTTCTGCAAAATAGCCACTGTGCGAATACGCGAGCGACTAGCGTATGTTTATTGCTACCTCGTGAAAGATCTAATGTAGTAGTACATTCAGTATTCACTGGACTGACATGTGCCATGCCAAAGTGCTCGAACAAAATTCACACATGACACCAAAACGGTATTTTCAAGGGCACTCTTTCGGTGGGTAATGGCGGACGAATCCTTAATGTGGTCTTACCCCATAATGTTCAACCATTTTAGCTACGGCTATATATGCCACCATCCAACGGAATTGGTTAGAACTACGAAATGTGCCTGTATCACTTCGAGCCAGCGTAACCTAGGCTGTTGTTATTCTTTCGACTTTTGTGTTCGAAACCGGAATATGTACACTTTATGCGTGTTCTACGATGTGACAATTACATTTAATTAGCAACATGTCTTCAATGCGCTTAGCGGACAGCGAGACAACGATTGCGAAACGGTTTATGTTAGCGCCTTCTGCCCGAGTCCCTGTTTACGTCGGTTGACACGAGGTAGCACCGGCGCAGCGCCATGACTGATGGCAGTCGTAACGATTTGCCTTGCGCGTTTTAAAAATCCTGCGTCATAAATCCACCAAAATAAACGAATACCGTTGCATAGTAATCATGCTTGTTTCAAAATGTTGCCAATAAACTCAGTGTCGTTTATGGTGTTGGTGATTCTACTCTTTCAGCGTTTACGGAGTTTCTGTTTGAAAACACAAATTCCGTTTCGAAATGTCGATTACGCGGAATTCCATCCGTTTTCCCAAGATCGCGTCGTAATCGGCAAGTGCTTATTGTATCTCCCCGCCCTGACGTTGACCTCACGTAGGATTATTTATTCAACACAAGTGTTGGCTGCCTTTCAACAACCACCGCTATTGGTTAGGTGACAATTACCCTAGGAAGTCGATGCCTAGCTGGCTTAATCGGTTTCTGGCGTGTGTCGGGCAGTTGACCAGGCGATTTTCAAAACCAGTCTCCGTAGATTTTGTAACTGGCTTCGCGGCAGTTTCAATGACGTCGGAAAAATGGTGTGGATGGGCTGGCCGTACCAAAAAAACGACATGTACGGGCCCGTCCATAATCAATTTCAAACTGTCAAAAAACGCAATTTTCTAATTTTAACCATCCAAATGACGGGTGGACGGGTCTCTGGGTGAGGCCCTGATGTACTTACATTATACGTTACGCCAGCCCTACCCGGTAGTTAGTTTTGTACTAGGAGATTAACATTATATAACAAACATAAAGGATTTTTATCAAAAACTATATATTTTCCTGGATATAAAACAAAATACTTATTTTTGTGACTTCCGATACACCGCAAGAAGGACATAGATATGCTAGAAAGAATACAGAGGAGAGCGACTAAAATGATACCAAAACTGAGGGATCTTAGTTATGAAAAACGCCTAAAAGAATGTGGTTTAACAACACTAGAGACCAGGAGAGTGAGAGGAGATCAGATAGAAGTGTTTAAAATATTGAATGGTTATGAAAATATTGATAGAAATATGTTTTTTTCAGTTACGGAAGATAGAAAGACTAGAGGACATGAAGTTACATTAGTAAAGGAGCAGTGTAGATTAGACGTGAGAAAGTTCTCATTTTCACAAAGGACTGTGAATGAATGGAACAGATTATCTGATGATTGTGTGGGTGCTAGTAGTGTGAATATGTTTAAAAATAAAATCGACACATACCTCAGAAGGGCTGGATATATGTAAATAAAAGGGTTGGACTCTCGATAAGCCAAAGGGCTTCCTTGTCCACCTGCCATCTAGAGTTAATTCTCTGGATGGCAATCTTGTTAAATCTTGTTAAAATGAGGTAGACTACATCTTCTCAGCTCAAGAAACTGTGAGCTACTGTCACACCAAATGCACTCTGGTGCAATAGTGTTGCCAGCTTGCTATTTATTTTAGCTGCCAATTTCAGCCTGGTCAGATGCAGTTTTCCATGTCCAAAAAACTATGTGCATTTGTTATATTGTAAGGCATCCTGGAGCATGGTTATGGGAAAGAAGTTACATATCTATGGGATATTTCATATTTATTATCCCCAAATAAATATATCTGTAAATAGTTCCATTTTTCAACTCCTGTTGACATTAAAACAAATTATTATGATGTATACATTAGCTTGCAATGGCTGATATGTATGTGTCATAATTTTACTTGAAATACAAATGCTGAGTTGACAAAAACAGTTTGTCACTAGTCACTTTGGTGATGCAACAAGCATATCAGATGAACTGAAAAAATATAATATTTAGGTAGTGTTATAAGGTACAGACATACTATTATATGATACAATCAAAAATGTTGCTGTACAGGTAAATTATTTGTTGGGTAAAAAATACCAATTTAACTTGAAATTACCCTAATACAGCTGTACATGTATCATCTCTCTTTTTAACATGCTTATACTTTGGCACAGAGGGTCTTTTTAAACTAGTTTTGCCCAGCCGGGCTGGGCAAAACCAGTTTAACCTGGGTTAAACCCCAACCCCGGTTTCTGGACCTTTCAAAGGCATTCGATACAATAAACCATGATATTTTACTGTACAAATTAAACTTTTATGGAATTCGGGGAATAAGCAACAAATGGTTTGCAAGTTATTTATCAAATCGAAAACAATATACTGAGATACACAAATGTCAATCATCTCCAAAAAACATAATAAGTGGAGTGCCCCAAGGATCCATACTTAGACCAATCTTATTTTAAATTTATATCAATGATATCACTAACTCTACTTCTCTGAATTTATTATCTTTTGCAGATGACACAACTGTATACCAATCAGGTCCTCATGTTGATACTTTAATTGACAGCATAAACCAAGAATTAATACTTTTGTACGATTGGCTTTGTGCCAATAAATTGTCATTAAATATAAAAAAGAAAAACTTTTGCATATTTAGTCCACCGAATAGCAAATACCAGGTAAATAACTGTATTAACATAAACAGTGAAAATATTAATCATGTTGAAAAGGATGACAAAGAAGAATCAGTGGAGTTCTTAGGAATACATATTGATAAACATTTAACATGGAAAAAACATATCAACATTATCTGTTCTAAAATATCTAGAGCAATTTTTGCAATTAATAGAATGAAATTTTTTTTGTCACACAATAATTTAAAACTCTCTAATAACCTTAATTCAAAGTCACTTAACTTACGGTGTACATGCATGGGGCAATGGAAATACCATAAGAAAGATATACAAAATGTCAAATCCAGACAAAAATTCAAATTGTTATTATCCAATCAATAACTAGACAACTATCTTAGCCACGTGCATTGCCTAAATGAGGCTAAATCCCAGATGTGCGGAGTGCAATTAAATATTTGGTTACTTTTTAATTATATATATGTTTGGATATGCACAAATTCTTTATCATTGTTTTCTAACAGTAATTTCCTACACTAATTAATTTCCTTCTCCATCGCATCCCCAGTCCGTTGTCACACAGAAAATATCATACACTCATGATAATCATTATATACGTATGTGTAAATATAATTTGAAATATATGGTTATGGGGTCACAGGAAGACGGCATATAACATGCCATGTGACCACCATGCAACAAAACTTAAATTTGTTAAATGGTTGCTTTGTGTATGTATACTGTTATGTTGTTGTTGTTATTGCAAAATAAATGTATTTGATTTGATTTGTGTAGATTCATAATTAAGACAGTCAGATATGTTATATTGCTCTGATAATACACACTGGTATGCAGATACCAAATATTTACAACAGTCAATTAAGGCATCTACATTTAGCTCGCAATCAATGCCTGAAAACCCTCTCGTTAATTGCGAGCGATTTATTGAAACAATTGGGGCATCCAGAAATATCCTATGTTTGTTGTGATGGAAGCATGAAAGGATATCGAGAGTTATTAGTTATTTATGTTATAGGAACAAGCTTACCCCTAGAAAAAGTGTTGTGACAATACATGCTACGCCTCTTTGACTTTTTGGGTCGGAAGTTGGACTTTTTTAAAGAAATATAACAATGTACCATATTTGTATGTGTACAGATTCATAATTAAGACATTCAGACCTGCCATATTACTCTGATTTGCACTCTTGCATGTGTATATATAGCAATTATATACAACTAGTTTCTGAGGTATGTGTATTTTACTCACAATCAAGGTCTGAAAACCCTCTCGTGAGTGATTTATTGAATAAATCATTATGTTTATCAACTTGTCTTGGTGCACATCAACCATACACTGTATTTATGTTCTAATTATATTTATGTGATCTATGCATTGTAGAGAACAATTCCACAAAGTTTCATTGACACAGGTTAAATAGTACAAGAGATATTAATTTGTGAAATGCGAATAATTTTATTTAGTCCCATATTTCAAATTGCAGTAACTCGAAAACTACTGAAGCTAGAACACGCAAATTTCATATTCTTGCGTATCTTTCCAAAGGCTTTCACCATGCTGGTTCATTCAATTGGTTGCGTTCACACGGAATGATGGCATAAAATTATGGCATAATCATAATGCCATGATTATTTAATGGCCGCCTATGTAAAAGTGTAATGTGGTCTTACCCCTATTGGTCAAACTCAGTCCCAAATGTGTCATTTGTATGAGTCAGTGTGCAGTCGTAAACACACATAGTGCAATCTAAATCATACTGGGGCATTAGCGAAAAAAATACAAAGAAAATCATGTACCGTTTCTGATTCTGGAGACATCCCGTAATTCGCGGACATCATTATTGCGTTGAACTCCGTCTCCACTTCAGCTAGTCCATTCCATTTCCATATCGTGGTCATTTTCAGCTGGTCGTTTCTTTGAGCCGTGCGCTACTTTCAGCTTCCACTAACCAAATCAAGTAAATGGTTTGTTTGGCTTACAATACATTTTGGGTGCGGCAAAGTCAACTCGAAATGTCTACAGACTACTACTAGATCGCTCAAGTCAAAACATCCCAAAACGCTGCAAATACAACGCCAACGGAACACTCCAGCGGGAACATGTAGAGTACGTGTTCGTGAATTTCTGCACCAATGTGGAGAGATTATACCATAGATATTCTAGATAGGGCGTGAACTACAGCGGTTAGATGGAAAGCACACATGCTGGCGCTAGATGCGATTTCCGGATGTTATCCACGTGATAGAGCCATGTGGCGCGGGAACGAAATTCACAGTGGGGGGCTGCCGAAGCTTCAGCACCACTCCGTTGTCGGAGTGTCATCCAAAGACGTGTAAGAAAGAAAGAAATGTTACTATAAAGAGGGGAAGGTGGTGTTGAAAATGTTAGCGTCTCTCTGCTGTCTCGGCTCAACCGATGACAACCGAATTAATTACCATTTTAACGCATTTTAGGAAAGTTAATGTATACCATTAACACTATTTTCTTATTAGCATATACTTGCTATCATATGTGTCACTTTGTGTGGTTTGATACTTTATTTTTTATAAATGATGCATTTGCTAACAAATAACGAAGTTGGGGTTTCCTAAGATATCGATTTATGTTTACCTTCCGATGGAACTATGTTAACTAGTAATGTTTCATAAGTTTTTAGTAATGTTTTATAAGTTTTTAAATATTTAGTAATGTATCAGAAGTTTTTATGTATATTCTATTTTCGAATGACACTAACTTATGTTGTTGTGATTGTGATTTAGTCTGAGATCAACCGACCTAGAAGACAAATGCTGCGTTAAACAAACTTCATGTAGAGCCTATGGTTTGCTGTAAATAGGTTACCACTAAATGTTACAAAAACAAATTACATGATATTTGGAAATCGCATATTGAATTCAAGTATTTATATAAAGATAAATGAGGAAGAAATTACTAGAGCTGAAAGCGTAACATTTTAGGTGTTCTAATTGACGACAAGTTAACAAGGAAAAATCACATTTGCTTAGTGAAATCAAAATTGTCAAAGTGTTGTGCAAATATATACAGAGCTAGTTTCTTGATTAACATAAGTGGCATGTCTATATTATGCCACTCACTCTTTTTTGCCTTATATTATGTACTACGCTGAAATATGGGGCAACACTTAGTTAGTTTGCAAATACACAGGTTTGCTTGTTACGTAAATCACGCTGTTAAAATAAAGTTATATTTGCCTAACGACAATCGAATCATGCGTAGCCACTGACGCTGACCACTGGGACTGCCGCGCCGGGAATGGATGCAGTCGGGGGAGCACACTAACCGAAACATTTGAGATTATGTTACAGTTACAACGGCACGTGCTAATTGGTTAATTATACATTCCATATATATGCACTGAAACTAATTTTAACCGGTTCCAGTATTTAGTATTCGTGGTGCATCAAGTTCATCGTTCGTCTTGTTTTTGCCTGGTTTACGTGTCATAAATTCGTCCGGTTCAGACAGTTCAGTACGTGCCCCTTAGTTTTTTTGTGCAATGAATAAACGTGGTTGGCATGCCATAATTCAATGTAATCGTCTAATGTTTTAGAAAAACGGCGATAATACCATCTTGCCACGGAATTATGCGATGCACGAACTTGGATCACTAATATAAATGTGTTGATCAATCGAGCAATGCGTTGTACAATAATACATGTACCGAAATAAGTACTGACTCAGGTAGAGTTTTGAAAAAAGGTGCTCTCCAGAGAAAACAACTTTTGGAGAAGAAAAATCAGTGAGACGATTTAAATCAGAGAGAGGCGACCAGAAATAAACAGAGATTCCGGATACAACCTTCCCGCGATCTTCCTGGAAGTGTTATCATGTGATAGTTACCAACAAAGTCACATGACGACCGAGAGTGGCGCTGACCAACGCTGACGAAGACGTCGTGAAGACGTCGAAAGCTCCGTTCAGAGCAACATAGGACTAGGAAAGGTACCTTGTCATTTTGTTAAACTATGCATTTAACCGAGTCCGGAAGGAATGTACATGCTAAAATCAGGTAGAGTTGTTATCGCTTGGTTCAATCACCCCACGAAGGAATGCAATATTTTAAAATTTAGTTTTGTTCTTTCTATAAATAATGTATACTCTTTCCAAATTATGAAATATAATAAATATTAGGAAAATATTAATGTTTTGGAATATGGCTTGCAAATCTAATATTTAACATGTATGTAAACATTTTGTTTCCAGAACATATATCAGAGGTGGATGTGGTATGAGAAGAGAAAAAAGAACAGAACACGGTGGAAACGTTCGCTGAATAACGTTATGCTCATACACATAGATTTTGCATGGTATAGTTAATATCAATATATCAATCAATAGATACATATTAATAACCATTTCTTTCGTTGAGTAATATCCGGGTCCTGTTATGCTTCTGCTGTAATTCTTTATTCTGCATGTAAGAGGTCGACCAATGGAAATATTGACAATAAGACACTGTCACAATGCAGTTAATCTTGTGAGGTGGAAGACAAGAATTCGGTAGGAGATAATTCCAAGTAGCATGGTTTCACAGGAACCTTCAGCATATATCCACTACACTGGATTCAGAGGCGTACCCAGGATTGACATGTTGGGGGGTTTCCAAACGGGTATCACCGTCACAGTGGCGCGGGAACGAAATTCATATTGGGTTGAGCTTCAGCACCACTGAAAAATTTTCGCCGCCGCATATGATCTTCACATGTTCTTTCACCTTGTGGCTGTCTCGGTTGGCACGACTGTGACATCGGAAGACGGGGGGAGGGGAGGGGGGGTGCTGTTAGAAAACATTTCCGTAGCCGCGCCGCCGATTACTGGGAGTGCGGGCAGGAAACCACGTCTGCCCTCCAGTTGCACCCACTTTTCACAGTCAACAAAAATACACATTAATCGTCTCATAATATTTTGATTCTACCCGCCATTGACGCTCGCCACAAAAACAAACATTTCCGCTCATATTTAATGGGGGGAAAGAACCGTATGTCTGCCCCCCCCCCAGAAAAATTCCAGGGAAAGCTGCCCCCGTGTTCCCGCGCCTGTGCACCGTCATCTTTCCCCGTACACATTTACATTGCCGAATTATTGGTTATACAACAGAGCGGGATTTGGGGGGGTTTCTGGGCAACCAGAAACCCCCCCCCCCTGTGTACGCCCCTGGGATTTATGACCAGTTGTCTTGCATGAGTTTCACTCTGCAAAGCCCTAATTGTTGTACTTGTGAGTTGTGACATATTAAGTGCTGCTGGCTGGATCACTAGTTTTGGATTATTATTACTATTACATGTGTAGCAGTTACTACTACTATTACATTTGTCATCGGAAATGTAGTAAAATACACGGTATGCATATGTACCACAAAATATGAATGAATGATTCGTTTATTTAAACATTGGCAACATAATACAAGAAGAACGAAAAGACAACCGTGTATATATACACATACATAACCATATACACATCTATATATTTGATGGGATATAAATATACATAATCTACAAAATACCAATTACTCACACAAATGTTTATACAATGTTTGAAGGGGGTAAACACGAAGTCAATGACTTGTATGTAAGTTTACCCCTGACAATCATATTAGGGTAAAAGTGGTTTCCCACACGTGTACTTTTTTTTCACACACTAATCAATACAAATTGTGTACTCCCTCAATATATTTATTGTGATGCACGATACATTTGATTAAATCCGTTAAGTTACATTCTCACATTAACATACTTCTGAAATAGACGGTTTTTACATTTACAGTGTAGATATAAATGCAATTTTATTATAATTTTTTTGTAATTCATTACTCAGAGAAGTCCACAACCGCACTCGGTAGACACAGAGATGCATCCGTCTCGGATTGAACTCGAACCCGCTCTAATTCATGATTAGCACTCAGCGAGTACGACGTTTCCCGCCTAACAAATAGACGTTGAATGTTTGATGGTAAACAGCAGTTGTAAACTTTGAACATAAATAATGACGTTTTCAGTTCTATAATGTCTAGAAATTTTAAGACATGTAATTGTAGAAAAAGTGCATTCGTGTGATCCAAACACTTAGCACCATACACAATGCGGATAACTCTTTTTTGTAGTAAGAATGTACCATTAATATTTGTCGGATATGTATTACCCCATATTTCTACACAATATGTTAAATAAGACAAAAACAGTTAACAAAATAGAATATACATACTATTTCTGTTAAGCAGATGACTACATCTATACATTATAGCTGTACTTTTAGAAAGCGTTGATTTTACGTATTTAATATGAACATTCCAATTAAGTAAGTCATCAACATACACCCCCAAACATTTTACAACTCGTACTCTTTCAATATTAACATTCCTTATACTTTTAACGACATCCCTATTAAACATACGATTTCCAAATAACATACAATTGGTTTTAGAAATGTTTAAACCTATTTAATGCAAACCAAGTAGACATTTTGTCTAAATACATCGTATCACTCAGTCTTTTGATATCTCTATCTGCACAATGAATTTTCGTATAATCTGGAAAGAGGATATATTTCGCAATCTTAGATATGTTACACATATCACTAACGTAAAATATAAATAGCTTGGGGCCTAAAATCGAACCTTGCGGCACGCCACTGATATATTGCGTATAGCAGACTTACATTTGTGAATTGACACCAATAGTTTTCTGTTTTCTAGATAACTGTTTAACCACTTACATGCAACTCCGCAGATGTCAAGACATTCAATTTTGTTACATAATAGTTGGTTATCAACCGAGTCGAGTGTTTTTTTAAATCTATGAAGACACCTACATCATATTTTGTTTCATCTAACAATTAGATGTACTAAAGCATGACATGTTGACATATTTTGACGAAATCCATATTGACTTGGGCTCGACAAATTGTGTTTAGTAATAACACTCTAAGTGATAATTAAATAATTTGTCTAAACTTTTAAAGAATTGTGGCAGCAATGAAGTAGGTCTATAGTTGGTGCAGGCATACTTATCCCCAGACTTGAAAAGTGGGACAACTTTTGCAATTATATATATATATATGTGTGTGTGTGTATATATATATATATATATATACAAGTAATCGGTTTTGCAATACAATTAATAACTTTTTTGATCAAACTCATACTTATATCTTCATAATCAGTTGATGTTTTACTTTCCCATAACTTTACAACTCCGATTACCTCCTCTTCAGTAACTGTGGTTAGAAATAAATTACGTTTATTTCTATTGTTTAAATAGTCAGAAAAAGTCAAACATATAACTATCATATATAGTATTATGTACTAATTCCACTGCTTATAGATAGAACATATTTTCATTTTTATTTCAGTATTATATAATACTGTTACTATTACATCAATATTTGTAATCATTACTATTACATATTACTATTAACCCTGGCCTGCTTGTGACTTATGCCCTTCTATTCACTGGATTATTACATTTCATATTTATTTATTTGATTTATATATTTATTGAATTTTACATTTATTATCAAGTTGTGTCTTTCAAAAACACTGGCTGTATACTGCTTCGCGATCCACATGTTCTTTGCTATAACAGTGTTCCCCGTATGTTGTTACAACCAGCCCCGTAGGCGGGGAAAGTTGTTAAAGTCGACCGTGCCTGGGAAACTTCACATATCTAACTAATGATAATGCATAACACATTTGACAATATCAATTTTATTAATACGAATACTAAGTTAAATATATCCATTAAAATAATTAATCTATCAAACTTTTCATAAAAAGTTTATTTAATTAAACATTGTAAGAACTATCCACGGTCTCCCCTACATTTAACTATGGTACTTAGTAATTACTTTCACGTCATATTTAAATAACAACGGTTGATTTCCAAGTGTATAATGTGTCACGACCAAGAACATAAACATGTTACAGAAAAAGGAACCTAATAAAAATAGAACATGCTGACCTAATTTCAATATATTCAGCGTAGGCATTGTTCAGAATTGTTAACAAGTGTGTGAGACAATCATTAGACAATACAATACATATTTCGACCATGTCGCTGCTGTTTTATCACATCCCAGATCTTCGCCGTATTCGCCAGTATATATGTAACTTTCTGTCGCTGTTTGGCAAGGGTAGTTCTAAAATCCCTGCAATGGCTCCCCGTGGGATACCGCATTATTTTTAAGATATGTGTAATTACCTATGAAGCTCATTGATCCAAGCAACCTGCATACCTACATTCAGTGCTCACCCCAGCAGGAAGGCCCGGACAGTTTCGGTCGGCTGGTTCTAATTTACTATTTGTTCTCATAGATAGTGAATACGAACGCTGGAACTCGAGCCTTCTTGGTTGCTGCACCAACTTTGTGGAACTCAGTAGGAAATATACCTGGTTTCATTACGCCGTCATTTAAAAAATATATTTTTATATTGGACACCATCTTTAGCTTCTTAGCAAATCCATCCATCGGTTGATCACTTTTGTTTTCACCATCATTATGAGAATGCTTAATCCTTTAGTTTTGTTGTGCCACTGAGATTGGATTTTTCCGAGGATATTGGCGCTAAAGTCATTATTATTATTAATACGTGCAAAATGCCCGTCACCTGGCGGGATGCCTTGATAGATAGACAGTCGTGATAGTAATATTTTCCAAATGTTAGAAAACATTTAGCATCGCTAAATAAACACCATAGCGTGCTCGCAGGTAGGCCTACTCGTTGTTTGTTCAAATAACTAAGTTCAGAGAAAATGTGAAGTTCAAGTCCATCGACAGGCCATAGTCGTGATAGTGTAGAATTGTCAAATAATTTTCGTATTGCTACGCTATTGGCATGGGTGTAGACATAAGTTTTATTGTGTCAGCGTCTACTTCATGTTGCTAACGGTTTCCCGAAGTATTGGCCGCGCGCGCGTGGTTGCTTCGATTGTTAGGCTACGTTTTACGAATTACACGCACATTACATTTTACGTTCCGAACAACTGATTTACCCCATAAAAGGTGAGAATCTTGACATATGTGTGGGGTATTTTAAAAAGATATAGGTCTTACGTCCTATTAGTCTAAGAGCCAGGAGGGTTTCAATTACGTTTTATTTGCCACAAGGTCTGAGGGTGGTTTCAGGGGTAAACAATACGAATATCCGTTTCTTATAAAATTCTACTTGGTAAATATCTCAGAACTTGCACCGGAAGTGGGACACCCTCAAATCACACCTATGTTGTTTCGCGTCGAGTAAAGTTAAACAGTTTCAATATTATAAGTAAAAAGGGCGCATAGCCACCACCGATACATTAAAGTGAGGTAAAAATGAAAGCCTGACATATGCTGGTTCTATAGCCGTGCTTGAGTTAGTTATATCTACATTATGTCATGACCTTCGAAGCTGTATGTGACCATACCCAAAATGCGCACGAGAAGACGTTCGAAAAAAACTTGTAAATCAATACCTTTCGGTTTATATGGCCAGAACATGGATATAACTACTGGTCCAAATCGCACATCGTTAAAAAGTTGCCCTATTACTATGTTCTTATTTAATTGTTCTTCTAATCTGAAGTGTTTTATTAAAATTAATAATAACAGTTTCAACTAACTCCCCTGTTTAAGCTCAAAACATTGACGTCCGTGTTGTGTGCTACAGCACAACTTTTGCGATTCATTCTCAAGTCGGCATGAACATTGATGTTCCACATAAGTACAAATGCGTCTATATTTCGCGCACAACTATTTAGTATAGTGGAAAAGCAGTTGTGTAATGTAATACAGCAACCTTTCAGAAATACATCCATGGCAAGAACGATGAGTTTAATATGTAGGCCGACAACGTATGCGACATTTTGAAAAGACTGTCACAGTTTCGAAATTTAGGCAGTTTCGTTCACTTAACGTCGCACACTTGTGTCTTTCGGAAGCGACACTAAATGTCATTGGTCATAAGTAAATGTGTATCCTGTCGTGAACACACGCTTTGGTGGTTTCTCCAACTCATCATATTATTCCCTGCTGCCGCAGCTGCTTTCCGGTCACGTAAATGAGCCGCCGAACAAGCAGTGTATACGACAGCAATGTTTTACTGACTGCCTACTGAGGTCTGTAGTAGCATATAAATAGTCTTGAGTTGGTGTCGTGTATTGGGTACGACATTTACAGAGAACTATTGACGTAGTCAAATAGAACAAACATTTTATTACCGGAAGTCCGGAACAACTCTCTAACCAGGAACAGGAACACGTGATATGTCATATATAACATTCCTCCCTCTTTAGGATACAAACTTGTATTAGAGTTCACTGTTCTATGAATGAAATAAACTAAATTAGAAAACAGTCCAGAGTGTTCTACAGCTCGTAGAAAATGTGCAAATAAAAACGTACACTGATAACTACACTAACTTTGTAGTTATAGTTCACAAGTTTAACTTTATAGGTGCTTTCACTACTCTGGTAGATCTTCTCACGGGACTTGCCACCAATCTTGGTGTCGCAGATTCCGTCACAGTGACGTTGGGAAAGTTCGATTCCGAACCTTCTGTAGACACTGAATGTCGAGTACTCGCGATCGCCTCCGCGTCGATAGCTGGCGACGGAGGTAGTACTTCTGGCAGTTGAACAACCGATTGTTGCTGCTGCTGCTGCTGTTGTTGTTGTTGTTCTGCATCAACCGTCTCCGTTTCATCGGGTCGTCTCTCTCTGAGATGGTCTTGGTGGCGTTTCCAAAGGCGGCCGTCACTCAAACGTACGGTGAACGTGAGTGGGCCCAGCTGGTTCTCGATGACTGTCGAAACCCACTTAGGTTTTCCTTGGAAATTCATGGCCCAGACGCAGTCTCCGGCTCGGAACGTACGTGCAGCCGCATGAGCGTCCTGACGTTGCTTGTCGTATGCCTGTTTTTGCAGAACGCGATCTTGAACTGATGGTCGTATGAGATCCAGGCGTGTTCGAGGTGAAGTCTTGAGTACGAATTCTGCAGGTGTTCGACCCGAGGTACCTTGTGGCGTGATCCGGTATCTCGCTAGCAGAGTGTATAATCTGTCTTCCAGATTACCTTTGGTTTTCTTCAGACCAGCCTTGATTGTCTGCACAGCTCTCTCAGCTAAACCATTGCTTGATGGGTGGTACGGTGAACATCTGATGGTCTGATGTAATTTGCTCTGCAGAATTGTCCAAACTCCTCGCTTGTGAAACAACTTCCATTGTCCGAGACGATCGTGTTAGGCAGTCCAATATATGCGAATGTTTGCCTAAGTTTGGTGAGAAGGGACTGAGTGAGGCAACGATCAGTCTCGATCGTTTGCTGACGTACGGTCGTACGCTTGAGTCCACAATGCATCAATCATCGGTCATGGGGACCAACGCCGCGTCAACGACGAACGTCAACGCAGTTTCCAGTGATCGTCATCACCACCCGCGTTCGAGGAAGCAAAACTGTAGATACCACATGAGCATCGATGAATTTGCTGTGTGCGTCCACAATGATCAACAGCATGCGACCTTCAAACGGTCAAGCATAGTCAATATGGATTCGGTGCCAAGCGCGACCTGGCCACTCCCACGCGTGTAGTGGTGCTACAGGCTGTTGCTTGCCGTGCAGCTGACACACATTGCAGTCTTTCACGTATCTTTCGATCTCCATGTCCAATCCAGGCCACCACATGTAACTTCGGGCGAGCGCTTTCATCTTGACGATGCCAGGGTGTGTGTTATGCAACTCATCCAGCAGCGCATCGCGTCCCTTGGGCGGCACGATCACTATGGCTCCCCAGAACAACACTCCTTGTTGTACGCTCAATTCGTCTTTTCGTTGACAGTATGCATCGAGCTCTCGTGGTGCTTGGTTAGACCAACCGTGTTCCACAAAGTGACGTACTTGTGAAAGAACGGGGTCAAGAGCCGTCCATTTTTCGATCTGGTCCGATGTGACCGGGCTCTTCCATGGTTGACAATGCCAGGACTACTTCTTGTGGAACCGGTACTTTCTCTGGTGTGTTAGGCAGAGGTAATCGACTAAGGCAGTCAGCGTGGCTGATGCTGGTCCCCGGCCTGTACTCAAATTTGTACTGGTAGTTGCTCATTGTCAGCGCCCAACGTTGTATTCGTGCGCTGGACATTGGCGATATGAGTCGATCTTGTTTCAAGAGTCCCAACAATGGCTTATGATCCGATTGCAGTACGAACTCGCGACCATAGAGGTACTTGTGGAAATTCGTAATTCCGAACACAAGAGATAACGCCTCCTTTTCTAGTTGCGCATATTTCTTCTCAGCAGAAGATAGAGTGCGTGACGCGAACGCTACTGGCTTTTCGCTGCCGTCGTGTAGGCGATGAGACAACACGCTCCCGATGCCGTAGGGAGAAGCGTCACTGCTCACAACGATGGGTAAACGGGGGTTGTAGTGCACAAGCACCATAGAAGAAGACACTATTGCCTTTGATCGTTCAAATACATCTTGGTGAATCGCACTCCATTTCCACTTCGCGTCCAATCGAGTCAACTCATGCAGCGGTGCCAACAGGTTGCTGATGTTCGGCAGAAAGTTGTGATAATAGTGGATCAGACCAAGGTAGCTGCGCAACTCCTGCACGTTTTGCGGGGCACGCGCACTCTGTATGGCGAGCACCTTGTCGTTCGTCGGGTGGATGCCCTCCCTGTCTATGATATGGCCCAAGTACTTGCAAGACGTCTGTCGAAACGTGCACTTCTCTTTCTGCAACCGTATTCCAGTATCGAGCAGTCGCGTGAGCACCATTTGCAGGTTGCTGTCGTGCTCCTCTGGTGTCCTTCCAGAAACAAGGATGTCGTCCAGATATACCACGGTCATAGGAATGTTCTGCAGCAGTTGCTCCATGATGCGTTGGAAAATTCCAGGAGCAGAAGATACGCCAAACGGAAGGCGTTCGTACTCGAACAGACCTTTGGAGGTGTTGATTGTGGTTAGCTTGTGCGACTCCTGATCGAGGACAACTTGTTGATAAGCGTTGCTTAGATCGAGCGTTGTGTACAGTTGTCCACCAGCTACTTTGTCGAACAGATCATCGATGTTGGGAATGGGATATTTGTCGACCTTCACTGCCTTGTTTATCGTGACCCTGTAGTCTCCGCAAATCCGGATGTCTCCTGAAGACTTGAGTACTGGTACAATAGGAGCAGCCCATTCTGAGAACTCAACGGGATGAATGACGCCCTCAGCCTGTAGGCGTTCTAGTTCATCTTCTACCTTTGCACGAAGAGCGAGCGGCACTGGACGTGGTTTGCAGTACCGTGGCTGTACAGACTCATCAATGTACAACTTGGCAGTAACTCCTTTGAGCTTGCCTAGTCCTGCCGTGAAGACAGCTTGGTAATGCTCAAGAAACGAATCTTGGTCCATTTTATGCAGTTCAGCCCAATTAAGACGTAGCACCGACAGCCAATCACGTCCGAGCAGATTCGGACCAGCCCCTGGGACGATCAGCGCACTCAGCGTATGATGTTGGCGATTGTGATGTACATTCAATAGCACCTGCCCCAGTGGTTGAATTGTGTCGCCTGAATACGTGCGCAGACTTGGCACGTCACGTGTGCTGAATGTCAGCTGTGGATTAGCCTCTTTGATTCTAACCCAGTCTCTGTCTGCTATCAACGAAACTGAAGCCCCAGTATCAATTTCCATCTTGACTCGTGTACTCTGAATGTCAATTGTACACATGTATGGTGCGACAGTGTTCGTGCGCGTGGCGTTGCAGTTGTACAGATTTAATGTGTATGTGTCGTTGCATAAACCTGCATTGTCTGATTGTTGTGGAACGTCCTTTACCAAATTAGTGTTTGCCAAGACAGCTCTACACACTCTAGCGAAGTGATTAGGTTTTTCGCATTTGTAACATGTTTTGCCCCAAGCTGGACATTCCGTTCTATTGTGCGGAGATTTTCCACAGCCTGGACAAGATTGTGCATTGCCATATTTTGAAACGGTATCGCTGCAGCGCGGTGGCGCCACACGACGGGGTTTTCGTTGATTGTCAGTTTTCGGTGGCGCACCCTGGCGACCAACAGAACGACTATTCCAGTCGCGGTTTTGCTTCCTCGAACGCGGGTGGTGATGACGATCACTGGAAACTGCGTTGACGTTCGTCGTTGACGCGGCGTTGGTCCCCATGACCGATGATTGATGCATTGTGGACTCAAGCGTACGACCGTACGTCAGCAAACGATCGAGACTGATCGTTGCCTCACTCAGTCCCTTTTCGCGAATCTTAGGCATCGTGCACTTCTGAATGATTTGCGATTTTATTTCACGCGATTTGTCTTGAAAATTGCAATTTTTAGACAGCAGTTGAAGTCGAGCGTGAAATTGGTCCAGTGTCTCACCAGTGTGCTGTTGTGACTGGCGAAAGACGAACACTTCATATTCTTCGTTTCGTTTCGGTGTGAAGTAGGCCGTAAGCTTGTCTTTCGTTTCAGCGTAATTGTCACTGTCGACGACACCAACAGACTCACTCAGCTCGAATACAGCTTCACCAGCGTAGTGTAACAACATCGCCTTCTTCCGCCTGTCGTCGTCTATATCTCGCGCGACGACGAAATTGTCGAAACGGCGAATCCACCGCTCCCATCGCGCACTTGCGCTGTCAGCGGGCGTTATGGCGAACGGCTCGAAACCCGTGTTTTCCATTTTTCACAATGACGTAGTCAGCGAAAGTTCTACTTGTGTGCGACGGTCTAGGTGCTAGAGCTCGTCTTGTTGTGGTTACTCATCCCATCGTTCGTCGCCAATATGTCGTGTATTGGGTACGACATTTACAGAGAACTATTGACGTAGTCAAATAGAACAAACATTTTATTACCGGAAGTCCGGAACAACTCTCTAACCAGGAACAGGAACACGTGATATGTCATATATAACAGTTGGTAAACTTTAAACTCTATTTCGGTTTTTGTACCTATTGACACAACTGTCTTAGCGGTAAAGTCATCAACGCAACCGTAGCATAGCGGAAGGCCAACACTTTTATATTTTGCAAAACCAGTCAAACTTACCCCGAAAGTTGGAGAACTTCCTGCTGATTGTGTCTATCAGATAGATAGATGGATGTTGACTTGCGACTCAATAAACGAAACGTGTTCCCTGCAGTGGGGTTCAAGTGCTGCCGGAATTACGTTATGCGGCCGTCGACTTCCTTATGTAGCGCTCAGTCGTTCCGCAACAGTTGTCACATTATAAAACGCACTGGCTTGCAAAACGGAAGTTGAAATACGTGATTTGTTGCATGCATTCCTTGATATTGCCGTCGGGATTCTGTGGTATAATATTAAATTTTGTAATAACAAAAATACAACTATTCTTGTAATCTAGTAAGTGGGTCAACACTGGGATATTCTTTCTTTTGCAGTCTATATTCAAGTTTATATGATATTTAAATTGTCTTGGCCTTGGCGTTTATGAAGGACTGTGCCGGTGTACCCTTCGATATCTTCCCTACCATGTATATCCCATCTTCCACGTATAAAAGCTATTCACAACTAGTATCTCCGGAGGGTCGAATATTGATGAGCACACGCGCACACACACGCACACGCACACGCACACGCGCACACGCACACGCACACACGCACACATATGAAGAGCTAAACTGAGATGGGAGGACTGTGTGAAGAGACATTTTGAAGGATTGGGAGAGGCATTGAGAACGAAAGCAAAAGATAGAGAAGATAGATGGGAATGGAGCAAGTTGTTGGAGAGAGCAGGGCAACATCAGTGAGGGAAAAGAAGAAAAAAGATAATTGAAATCGAGGATCGGTCGGTCGAGGGGATCGGGGTTCGAATCCAACAAACCGTCGTTTCGAAACTTGGGTAATTTCGACTGGATGGACTCTGTAAACCGTTGGCCCTTTCTGCTTGGTGTCTAATAAAATACACCGAGTAATGCACGACTGAATGAACAGGCTTGATTAGTGCATTCACGCAACTGCTCGTAGGACTACTATGCATATCGGCCTGGTTACACTGTCTTTTTGATGCATCTGCTTGCATGAGAGTTTGCCAGTTACCTGCATTGTCCTCGTTTTGTCTAAAGCCACGATTCCATATCTACGGAAAGGTGTGCGGAAATGCATGCGGAAAAGGGCATACCTCTGTAGTTACGTCACTACTGGGAATTTCCTATCCGATTCGTGTCCAGATACGATTCCAATCGCTACACGGAGCGATTCAATTTGCCGCCGTGTTAATAATGGCGCGGCTCACCGAAGCATAGAATATGTATAACTGTTGGTGAGAAATTGTGGTGACCTGTCCGGAACGGTGTTTCGGTCGGTAACCAGCACGGCAGAGTTGACACATAATGATAGGTGAAATGGAATATTCGTAATTACATCGGAAATATCGGCAAGAGGTTTGTCTTACGTAGTGGGAAGTGTATTATTACAGTGTCATGTACAAATCAATCAGGTTTTGTTGGTCTTTCTTCAGTAGTTTACGTTTAAAAACGTTTAATCTACATTGCACATCAGTGGCGAACGAATATAATATTGTTATGCATGGACAATAACTTTATCTCCGGAAACTAACCCCCAAGGATGCCGGCAAACAGGAACGCAATTCCTTTATAATACCGGTGGTATTGACATAGGCGATGTAGACGATTTGTTCATACACTGGGTGTTATCATATCATCAACGAGCAGCGATCCACATATGAGTTGACGTGTCAGACATTCCACATTGAAACTACATTTTATGGTTCAGGACAAAATTGATGGTACAAAAAAAAATATAAAATGAAATTAAATACAAAAATCCAATTTACGTAACAGTAAGCGTCTCATGTCAAACTTCATAATAATGCATCGCGTTGACTATCAGTAGCTTCCCTTAGCAAAAAGCTATAGATTTTCTATAGAAAACTACAGGATTTTTGCGCATAGTTCTCTATAGAAAAGTTCTATAGTTCTACAGGTTTTTAAAGAATATTCTATATGATTTTTGCGCGTAGTTTTTCAAACTATCGAAAATTTTCTATAGTTTTTTTAAAGAATATTCTATAGGTTTTTTGCGCGTAGTTTTGTATATAAAACTATAGGAAATGTTCTATAGAAAACTATTGGAAATATCCTATAGTATTTTCTATAGGATTGTTGCGCTTTCTATAGAATATTTCCTACAGTTAATATCCTATAGTATTTTCTACAGCATATTTCCTACAGGAAATATCCTATACAATATTTCCTATAGGAAATATTCTATAGACTATTTCCTGTAGGATATATCCTACAGAATATATTAAATATGATACTGCTAAAATATACATAAATTAACATCCATGTACGAAACAAATTAAACATAATAACACTGGTTTTACTTACATAGGTATTGGAACCTGCTGGGGGGGGGGGCTTAGTCCCCAAAATTTGTGGATTAGGAGCTTAGCTCCCAAGGGTCCCAACATTTAGGAAGGGGTGTGCATTTTGTGGTGTATGGGGGCTGGAGATAGGATTACCCCTCACATTTGGGAAAGGGGGTGCATTTTTGGAGCAAATTTAGGTTTTCAGCGTGCCTTAAGGTGGAGAAATTTCAAGGTGGGTTTTTTGAACGCACCCTTCCCTGTTCCAATGCCAGTGACTTGATATACACTGTACTCAGGCATACTACCATGATATTTTGAAACAGGTACAACATGGTATTTTCATACATGGTACAAACACCAAAGATTGTCAGTCAGTAAACGACATGTCATGTCATTTTTGTACATAACATCGTCAAATTATGTTGATAAACAACGTATCTCAATATAAGATTTGCCATTATTTTTGCTATCGGCGGTTTTGTAAAAAGAATTCTGAAAAGTACCTGATAAACATATTTGTATTGAAATATATACTTTTTCATTTTATCGTATTTGAACCCTTCAAGATTATTTATATTTAAATACATGTCAATGAATTTGACCCATATCTGCTGGTATACTATCACGGTATTTTGAAACAGGTACAACATGGTATTTTGATACAGGTACACCATGGTACTCCATTTGATATTGACAAAGAGAGCAAGGAAAAGGTGTGTGGTAGAAAGAGAAAACCGAAATCACTTGGCATGGTAGTGTCAAGAGGGTGGGGGTGAACAGTTGATAGTGACGACTCTAAGCAAGATGGGTTATTTCTCAACACTTGTAGAATGTTAGATTGGAAACTGATGTTGGGTCAGTAATTCTGACTGAACATAATTGGCATGGCTGAATGATTTTCTTCCATTACTTTGAACGTGGCGTACCACACTGTATTTATATACTCATGCATTATTACCAGTGCATAACAAGAGTATATATAGGAAGGGTTTAAGGGCAAAATACAATAAACGTCATACGGCTCGGGTGACATGTTTGCCTAGGCGAAATTGAAGAATTTAAATGTACAGTAGAACCTGTCTTGAGTGACCGCCATTTCAACCTAGCAAAAGTGGTCTCTCAAGACGGGTGGTCGCCCATGACAGGTCAATACACATTGAAAATATTGTCAATTTCAAGAGGAACCGAGAAAGCAGGTGGTTATCCAAGACAGGTTCTACTATAAAAAAAACAGTTTGGGTCTAGATATCGGTCATTATGATTTTGTATTATTGAGATATTCAATATCATGTCAATTTTAAGATGGCATTTACACTATGAGGACGAAACGTATAATTGAGTGGTGATATATTGCTCTTTGTCCTGAAACCTTACACATGTACCATATGTATTGGTCAAATAAATTGATTCTGAGTTCTGTACTGCAATATACATTATACTTATATGTTATCATAATATTCAATAATTCAGTATGCATACACACAAACACTACACCACTTATATTGGTATCATTGCTGTCGGAATGGACAAATCTTGCTTTTGGACATCAGTGATGATATCAACCTGAAATAAATGGAATAGTACACAATATAAATACAATATGTGTGGTTTATATTACACATCATAAATCTAAAAAATGGAGCATCTTGACAAATACTTATATTCTGGATCTGGAAAATTAGTCAGCAAAGTCCTATTACAATGTAGCACTGTGGTTTTATATAATAATATCCTCATCTACAGGCCCAACAGGTAGTGAATCCACTACAGGATGGACTCAAATTAGCTCAATTACCCCCTGCATGGAATCTTGTATTTCCTCTGGCAGACAACAGTTAGAAGGGACCAATGGCGTAGTGTATTTTCCAAGAGAACGAAACTGCCCAACTTTATTAAAACGGTGGCCGATAGTTGGATTCGAGTCCAGTCCCCTCGACCGGTGCTTTACCACTCGGCCACCGGTCCCTTATAGGCAGTAGTCGGTACCCATATAATCTTTGAACAAGTAGGTCTAGTACTGTGATAGTAATCTACCTTTATATATCATTATTTTCAGCCTTAGTAACATTAACAAGGCCTCAATAAAATATGTTCTTCTTCTTCCTTTTAAAGGGTTGGGCTCTTGCGAGCGTAATTAGCCATGTGATGCATATACAGTTGCGTTATGGTGTAGCGGCCTGTGCGCCAAATATTTAAAATCATATTAAAACTATGTTAGATTAAAATAGTTTAAAATGCGCTTTGGCATGTTCCTCAGGGTGTTGCTGGCGGTGGCTGCAGGTTGTGTAAGCCGAATCTTTTAAGGAAGTGTTTACGTGATGATGCTGATGTGGTGGAAGCTGGGAGATGGTTCCAGTCTGCTGCTGTCCGGGGGAAAAAAGAATGATAAAGAACTGGGTGGTGGACGTTGAGTGCCTCTTGTTCTTGGGTCAGAATGGTGGTAGTAATTTGAGCGAATAATATCTACTAGTCCATTATTAATTCTAAAGAGCATTCCTAGTCTAGTGTGATATCTTCGCTGTTGGAGTGTGGGCCATTTGAGTTGTAGCAGCATGGATGTGACACTGCCGGGTGTCCTTTCTGTGTAATTATTAAAAACAGTTCTAGCTGCTTGACGTTGTACTCTTTCTAATGTCTGAGTATCTTTCTGCCTACGTGGGTCCCAAATGGATGATGCATATTCTAAAATGGGGCGCACCATTGTGGTGTAAGTTGCAGACTTTACCTGAAGAATACATTGTCGAAAATTTCTCCTCAAGTTGTTCTGTTCCTTTTTGTTGCCGTGCCTTCGATATGGTTGGTCCAGGATAGATTGTCTGCTATGGTTACACCAAGATATTTTTGAGAACTCGTTGTCTCGAGATACTGATTGTGCAAAGTGTAGTTAGTTAGAATAACCTTCTTGGACTTGTTAGGTAAGATTCGAATGACTGTACATTTGCTGGAGTTAAACTGCATCTGCCAGGTGTTTTCCCATTCTTCTAGGGCATTGAGATCTTGTTGAAGCAACTGTTGGTCTTTTTTGCTGTGAATTTCTCTATAGAGGAGGGTGTCATCAGCATATAACCGGGATGTTGAGTATTGTATTGCAGTAGGGAGGTCATTGATATAGGCAAGAAAGAGCAGTGGTCCTAAGACTGTGTCCTGGGGCACTCCTGAGAGTACAGGAGCAGGTGATGAGTGTGTTCCTTCCCAAGACAACTTGCTGGCTTCTATTGGTGAGGAACGATCCAGGTAAGGGTATTATGTCTCACTCCATAGTAGTGTAGTTTGTGAAGTAGGCGTCTGTGTGGCACTTTGTCAAAGACCTTAGAAAAGTCAAGTAGGATAACATCGGTCTGTTGATTCTTGGCTAAGTTCTTTGCTATGTCGTGGATGGTGATGAAGAGTTGAGTTTCACAAGACCGCTGTTTACGAAATCCATGTGCTTCAGATAAAACATGATGTTGGAGGTGAGGGATACTGGGCGGTAGTTTTCCGGTTTTTTCCTGTCCCCTTTATTGAAGATTGGCACCACCCAGGCATCTTTCCAGTCACAAGGCACTTCTCCGAGATCTAGAGAAAGCTTGATTATCTTTGTCATCATTGGGGCTAGTTCTGTCGCTGCTGTCTTCAGAATGTAGGCTGGAATGGAATCCGGGCCTGTGGCTTTATCTGTACGCAGGTTTTGGAGGAGTTTGCGTACACCTGCTTTCGCTAACTGTGACTTTGTCCATGGCAGGAAAGGGACTGTCACCTTTGTCAGGGAGGTTGTTGATGTATTATTTTGTAAACACTAATTTAAACTGGTTGCTGAGGCTGTCGCTTTTAATGAATCCATCTTTATTCTTTAAGGGATATACTCCTGTTGATTCCTGATGCATGCCTTTGAAGAATGACCACAATTTCTTTGATTTGGATTTGAAGTATTGGCTGATGTATTGTTTACTGGCTTGCTTAATGGCATATTTTGTTTCAGCTTGGAGTCTTCTATAACGAGCCTTGTCTTTCTTCTTTCCAGATTGTTTTGCTTTGACATGTGTTCGTTGTTTTCTTCGTATGGCTCTGCGGATTGTCGTGTTGATCCAAGGGTTGCTGTGTTTGCGTACTGTTGTTTTGGATAGGACATGGGTATTTATCACTTGCTGGAGTTTCTGCTTGAAGTCAATCCATACCTGTTCTATGGCTGTGGATGAGGATAGATCTGAATCAAAGGTATGTGCATAACATTCAAGATCCTGCTTTATGGCTTTTGTATTAGCTTTCTTCCACAAGTAGATCTTTCGGCGTTGAGTCTTTGCTCTGCGTGGGGTAAGTGAGGTGTCGTAGAGAATGATGTCATGGTCACTGCTGCTAAGTG
The DNA here is from genome assembly GCA_020002185.1 of Paraescarpia echinospica. Taxonomy (NCBI): domain Eukaryota; kingdom Metazoa; phylum Annelida; class Polychaeta; order Sabellida; family Siboglinidae; genus Paraescarpia; species Paraescarpia echinospica. Next base: position 50,950,702 of record CM034533.1, on the reverse strand, counting down.
AAGGCAGAGGTTTTGCACCGTATTTTGAAGCCTGGATGTGTGGTGAGTATTAGGTCGAGGGTTTTATCTTTCCTGGTGGGGAAGTCTACTTGTTGTTCCAATTCGTTTTCTACAATTAATTCAAGGACGATCTTGTTTACTTTAGCCGAATATTGATTTCCCTTGCTGCTTAAGGTGGGCCAATCAAGGTCAGAGGTATTAAAGTCACCGCATATTATCAGAACATTCTGTTTCGATTTCTTCTTTAAAAGTGTGAATTTTTCTTTGGTTGAGTTGATATATAGATCATCAGTTCTAGTGGGAGGCCGGTAGTATGCAGCAACTGTGATCTTCTTTTGTTTAGGAAGTTTGATTGTGCTACTGATTAGCTCGATGTCTTGATATATAGTTATTTCACCCATGTTGAGCTCTTGTTTTACTGCGATAAGTACTCCTCCATGAGAGTATGTAGGTCTGTCGCGTCTGTGCACATCGTATCCAAGGTAATTTGGAAATATCTCAGCTGAGTTCACTTGATCATTCAACCAGGTTTCTTTTCCCAAGATGATATCTGGCTCAGTTGCATCAATAATTGCTTCCAAATTTCTACTTTTATTTTTGACACGGATGTCAAGTACCAGTTCAATTGTAACGTAATTGCCCCCAAGTCTGCATGAGACGGACATGAAAACTGATTTAGTAAAATATAAAATGTTACTGCTACCAGAAATTACATAGTGACTACGTTGATATTACATAAATACGTACTTCCAGGACTGATCAGTGCAGCTAGGATGTCCATGTGAACATGTGAAAACAGTCTACCTGTTTTTCTTACTTCTTTTTCCTCAACTGTAATCTAGTCCGCAAACTCAGGGCAGTCTTATATATAAGTTAACTGGAACTATTGGTCCATTAAAATTGATTAGCGTAACAGCAGACATTGGATATTTTGTCCGTTCAACATTGAGCAAGATAATATCAATCGGCACTGTTTCGGCAAGAAGTCTATGCTTCTGACGAAGAAGGCCAATAATATAGCTATGCTCAACGTGGACTTATAAACGTACGAGCTCGCGTGATCATTCCTGCTCTATTGCTGACATTTGACGTCTCCCTTTAGTAGTGAATGACACAATAGTGGTTGCCATCGTAAATTCCACGCCGCCAGTAGCGTCAAAACCTGCCATTACGACGTCATGCGACATATTTTCCAATTATAAGCTCCACGCGAACAGTAGAGTGTTTGTCGTGTCTAGGTGAGCTTTATTTGTGGAGAGATGAGCTCATGTCAAGACGAAGGTGGTGCTACGAACGATGGTTGTTGTGTGTCATGACCCAGGTTTACGGTTGATCAGCCACAGTTAATCTTGTAGGTAGACTTAAATTTAACAATTCTAGACCATGTTATTATGCAGTGAGTTCGTGATGCAGCAATTATAATGTCTTCGTACCGGAGCGCTAGTAATTTCTACCAAAAAATCAACAAAATAAAGAATGCAGAAATATACATCCAACTGAATGCGTTCGCTACGCCAAACATGCTGATTTCCAAAAATGGTGTGGTTCGTGCGAACGAAAAGCCCACATAACATGTACTGTTGATATAAAGTCCTACCAGGAACGAGTTCGGTGCAATGTAGCCTGAACGATAAAAGAAACGCGAATAATTCACCAACCAATTTTTATTACACAACATACTCGTTGGACTTTCCTAAAGGCAGCACGACACGGCTAGATGTGGTGTAATGATAAAGTCGAAAGTCTGACAACAGCTATTGTAGCCGCCAAATTTGGCGATATGTAGCGCAATCAAAATGATTTTGATTCAAACTAGGTTCACTGAAAGCAATGCTATGAGGATATGATGTATGAGAAGTTGTGGTGCAGACAGAGCGGCGTCTAGCGCAGAATGCATATGGGCAAAACTGTTTTGGCAAACTGCAAAAAAGTGGGTTTTCGGATTTTGACATGTTCTAGACGCCACAAAGTTGAAAGTACAGCCATTTTTTTAAGTGCTGGTGAAATGCTGTCCAATTATCTGTAAGTAGTCTACTCAATCTACTTCAACTTCAATGTAGTCACCAAGAGAGATGCACACCTCTACATTCAGAGTGTCGCAAACCTCTTTCTTCAATATTTTAAGGTATTCATAGTGTCCTTCACAGAAATGGTGAAGAAGTTGGTATTGTCTCCAACATGCTTCAAAATGCAGTACTTGTGCTAAGCAAACCCACCAAAAAGAACACAGTGTACATGAATGACGATATGTTGATGATACATTGCCAAATGGAAGACAAAAAGCATTATATAGCACATTGTTGGTACTGAGAACGACCCCTTAGACCTTTATTGGATGAATAAAAAAGTCTTCACCATCTACGTTACAATTTTGTATTCAACAAACCATATGCCAAAAATTAAATAAATATTTCTGCACACTTACTTATTTTGGAAGCATTGATTTTATATAGACCATGAACACAGCATAAAACTTGCATGTTGCCTCAGGACAACAACGTCCACAAAATGGTTTGGAATCCGCAAAACAACAACTGACTAAATTTATACTGACATCGAAACTTGTGTTGCATTATTTGTATTAATTATCACGTACCAGTCATGTCTAGCTTGGCCCCAATGCTTTCCTACACGGCCAACTTTTTCTTTGCGCTTTTGTAATCAGGATAGGATGTCGCATATACCAATTCCCGTCTCTCTACATGTACGGTATGTTTTTCTGCCGACATCATGAGTTTTGTCAGGGCTATCAACAGAGAGCGCTGCTAATTTTTAAGCTCTGGGTTATCAACCACTATTATCAACAAACGGCACTGATAATTCGAATCCATTTTCCTTTATTTTAAAGTGTTTATGTCGCCATATTGGAATACGTGCAATCTGACATGTGCACTTTGGCGTCATACCAAGACAACAACGCTGATTGGTCAAAGAGAAATTTGCCGCGCAACATTTTCTGAAAAATCGCTTCTGTTTCGATTCTCGACGGTTTGCCGTCGAACAGTTTTGCCGTCGAGCAGTGTACTAGGGTCTCGGTAATTCAATATAGAGCGGTTTTTATTTTGCCGTTTGCCGTCGCGGTTTGCCGTTGCCGTTGCCGTTGCCGTCGAGCAGTGTAATAGGACCTTTACTCGCCAAACTTTGTCTACGCAGCACGAGACAGCTAATTATGCGGTCGAATATCGTTTGGTGCCTGGTTTTAAGATTGTCATCACCAAGTTGGCGACGCGTCGTTACACAACTTAATAGTCCAAGAGCCAGCGGTCTTTTATTTGCTTGAAAGGATCAGGTAGGCGTCTGGTGGGTATTTCTGAATAGCTCCACACCTGCGCTGTTCAAATCACCGCGTGTTAAGGTTCCCGAGCGGCGGAATGACGTGCTAAAGGATGATGAATGCTCTTAGGTGTGAATTATACGATATGGGGGAAGGGGACGATTGTAGTAGGCCTATATTTCATCAACACAAATCTTCCAAACTACAGCAAATGTAAAATCACTGGAAATATATGGGAATGCTCTTTCCAAAGATGTCATAATTAATTAATAATTATGTTGTAATGACGTCATTGTGACGTCATTACTTCACCGTTCCATTATAATTATGGCACATTTTGAACGACAATTAAAATATATTTCCAACGATACCTCATTTGTTATAGTTTGACTGATATGTTTTGATGAAGAAGACTACTATCTACCCCAACGCCCTTGTTTCACTAATTAATTATATATATATATATATACATATATATATATATATATATATATATATGAAGAGAGTTAGCTGGCAGGCTATATATATATATATATATATATATATATATATGTATACATGAAGTGAGTTAGCTGGCAGGCCGTATATATAAAGTAAAGACGCAACCCAATACTCTCCCTGTCGAACGTTCATGTTAAAGCTAGCCCATTTATTACTACTTATGTCAGACTCTTTCTAGACGCGAAATAGCTTCGCTTTAAATGTGTTGCAATTACATTATGTCGTCGATCTGCTAAAACGTTATTGTCCCCTTGGTCGTCTATCTACCGTCAATAACAGCGTCGCATTCGACAACCAAGCGAATCGAATGCATCCCATTGCCCAAATACTGGGAGCTTAGCCAATCACATAATTATAAGAAAGAGGCATAAGAAGTTAACTTGGTGTGACGCTTTCAGTGATACAGTAACTACCCTGCAAAATACTAATACTTATACAGGTGCAAAGAAGAGGTCCTAAACTGTTCGCTATACAATAAAACAGTTATCACAAATTGTATCCTGAGTAAATAGTTTCAAATTGAATCTAGTCTTTATAAGGGAAACGTGATAAAACCGGGATTTGATTTGCATTTGGTGCAAGTAATAGCTATAATACAAAATCACAAATATATATATACATATATATATATATATATACATATTAAAAACAAACTTGTGTTTGTGTGTGTGTGTAGGTGTGTCTGTCTGTCTGTGTGTTTGTGTGCGTGCGTGTGCGTGCGTGTGCGTGCGTGAGCGCGTGCGAGTGAGTGCGTGCGTGCTTGTGTGCGTGCGTGTGCATGCGTGTGCGTGCGTGTGCGTGAGCGTGCGTGTGCGTGTGCGTGCGTGTGCGTGCGTGTGCGTGTGCGTGCGTGTGCGTGCGTGTGCGTGCGTGTGCGTGCGTGTGCGTGCGTGTGCGTGCCTGTGCGTGCCTGTGCGTGCCTGTGCGTGCCTGTGTGTGTATATATGAAATGTGCATGTATGTGTGCGTGCGCGCGCGCGTGTGCGTATGTATGTGTGAATTTGAGTGTGCATGTATGTGTGACTGTGTTTGTGCATGCGTTCATGCATGCATGTGTGCGTGGTGTGCATGCGTGTGTGTGTCGCGCACAAAAGAGGGTTTGTTTTCAAAACGTAAAATATCCAATTCAGCCAATCTTTAACCCTCTTCCAACTAAGCTACGTAGCGACGTCACTTCCTCTATCTATATATCGTGTTTTGACAAAATAAACGTTATGTTCTATAACAAATCTACACTAAACAGCTCAGCCTTTGCTAACAATCTGTTTTCAATTCGGATTCTTAAGACACATCAACAAAATGTACAAGTTTATGTTTATACTCTACTGTTAGGATGACTTGCCACTTATCAATACCAAAAAAAATTATATATATAATATAGGCCATGGGCCAGTTATGCCCCTCGTGCACCCCCATAACTCTACCAACCCATGTTTATTTGAAGCTTTGGGGTCCCTTGAAGATGATTTCAAGTGGTAACAGTGAAAAAGTTGGGTCTCACTACCCATTTCCAACCTATGTTGGATGGTACCCTGAAATATCGTGTTTCTCATCAATGTCGCGTGGTATTTAATCACCCACACCATAATCGTCATTGTATAGTCATATATGTCTCAATATGTACTTGTAATACGTCAAATTGACGGTTGTCATCTGCTGATCATCATAATAGCATTCAATAAATATATACTATTATGGCATGTGCCCTAATTAGCATATAATAACTATACCCCATTCTCATTCGTGACCGCATAGATGACATCATTATTTTTGTCAAATATATCAATTTCTCTTGATCCCATGGCCTCATTAAGATCAGTAATAATGCAGAACACTCTACAGCATCATGTCTTTCATTTGATACCAGGATTGTCTTTCTTTCATTACAAATGGATTATATATGATGCTTCAAATATAACCGTAGTGTCGCGGATCAAGTGGCGAAAACAAAGATAACCATGGATATGGATGGCATGCATATCAAAACTGTCTACATTATGTGTGTGTTTTCAGGTATACATTTACGCCAAAGCACTACATATTTCATATAATGTATATGTATATTAGCTTAATGTGATATCCAAAACTCGTGAATTAAGATGTGACAAATGTCAACAGCACAGACAAAAAGCCAGTATCTCAAAATATGATAATTCAGTTTAAAACGAATTACGTATGTATGACATTCATTTAGATGCTAGCCATTGATAAAACAAAATGTAGTTAGATGCCAAAAAGTTATTCACATCTTAATTATGGCAATGACATGCAGTATCTAGGTTGATGTACGGACACTTTCCAAACATTGATAATTACTTAATCAATTAGTCACATTTTGATGCTGAGTCATAATCACTTTCACTGTCAGCATATAGTTCCATCCCATCAGACATGTTCATGTCAGACTCGTCATCACTATCAGTGTGGTCGGGGTCTACCTGAGCTATATCAGCCAGTTCACGTGGCAGCACATCTTCATCATTCCAGAGTGGCTTGATGCTTCCATTGCTGATGTTCCAGCCATGGGTTCTGCTCACCTTGGGGCCGTCAGGCTCAGGACTATCTGCTCTCTTCCATATGAAAACTTGATAGTTGACTCTTCTGACATGCTGGGTGAGACTGCGATTGCATGATGGTAGATTAGCCATGTCAATATCAACTGAAGGAATAACACGGTTATCCTTGGCACACAGCTCATTGATACCAATTAGCCTGAAGTCATCAACTTTTGACACCTTTGATGCTCTACCATACGCAGCACATGTGGAATTGTCCAGCTCATCAATCCTTTCTTCAGGTAGGTCCCATGTATCTCCCAGCTTCTTGAGTACATGAATGTATTTAGGAATATTCAATAGAGGTTTCACTGGTTTGAGTGTGAACTGATCCTATCCTGTGAGATCATTTAGAAGCTGTTCAAAATTATAAAATTATGAATGGAATACCGTTGGTCCTGGTGGTGACCTGACAATCTCGTTGGAGAGAAGAGTGGACGACTGCATAACAGGTTCAGCTAGCGCTGTCTCCAGTTCCAATGAAAAGGAATAGCTTTCACAGTGTCCCATTCTATTCAGGAGAATTACGAGTTTTTCACATTTGAACATATGACGCATGGACATTCTCATGAAGATGTGTTTTGGCAGCTTCCACGATCCATTGGTTGTTGCCCGGCAGATGTCCTGACCAATTGACAAAACAAGTCTCTCTGTGCGGGATGATGTGGGAGTTGCCATCCCAGTTATGACAGAACATAAACAAATTTGGAGTGTGTCTGGTATAATAGTGTCAATCAATTCTGTCACAATCACGGGGAGTTGGTGGCCATTTAAGATCAAGTGCTTCAGCAAACCCATCCTGGATAAACTGTCGAATATATGTACCAGTGGTCTTGATAACATCAGTTGATCCCAACTGGAAGGCATGTTTCATGGCTGTGTTGATGTCAATTTGTGAAACATAGACTACGCTTGACTGGAATTTCTCCATATTGCAGAAGGACAGACTGCCTTTGAAGGGTTCATGGTTTTCAAGTTTGGGTTTTAATTTCTCACTCCATCAGGATTACTATGCTCTGTATTCTTTAGGTTGGATATGTACACTTGTTGCAGGTCAGCCAATTTCATTCCGATCATGCAGGACATCCTTCTCCACCATGCAACAGTCCATGTCAAATCCTTTCTCATGGGCTTCCATCAAGTTGAACTGGTTAACACGTGCCTCTTCATCTGTACTTCGTTGATATTACATAAATACGTACTTCCAGGACTGATCAATGCAGCTAGGATGTCCATGTGAACATGTGAAAACAGTCTACCTGTTTTTCTTACTTCTTTTTCCTCAACTGTAATCTAGTCCGCAAACTCAGGGCAGTCTTATATATGAGTTAACTGGAACTATTGGTCCATTAAAATTGATTAGCGTAACAGCAGACATTGGATATTTTGTCCGTTCAACATTGAGCAAGATAATATCAATCGGCACTGTTTCGGCAAGAAGTCTATGCTTCTGACGAAGAAGGCCAATAATATAGCTATGCTCAACGTGGACTTATAAACGTACGAGCTCGCGTGATCATTCCTGCTCTATTGCTGACATTTGACGTCTCCCTTTAGTAGTGAATGACACTATAGTGGTTGCCATCATAAATTCCACGCCGCCAGTAGCGTCAAAACCTGCCATTACGACGTCATGCGACATATTTTCCAATTATAAGCTCCACGCGAACAGTAGAGTGTTTGTCGTGTCTAGGTGAGCTTTATTTGTGGAGAGATGAGCTCATGTCAAGACGAAGGTGGTGCTACGAACGATGGTTGTTGTGTGTCATGACCCAGGTTTACGGTTGATCAGCCACAGTTAATCTTGTAGGTAGACTTAAATTTAACAATTCTAGACCATGTTATTATGCAGTGAGTTCGTGATGCAGCAATTATAATGTCTTCGTACCGGAGCGCTAGTAATTTCTACCAAACAATCAACAAAATAAAGAATGCAGAAATATACATCCAACTGAATGCGTTCGCTACGCCAAACATGCTGATTTCCAAAAATGGTGTGGTTCGTGCGAACGAAAAGCCCACATAACATGTACTGTTGATATAAAGTCCTACTAGGAACGAGTTCGGTGCAATGTAGCCTGAACGATAAAAGAAACGCGAATAATTCACCAACGATTTTTTTTATTACACAACATACTCTGGACTTTCCTAAAGGCAGCACGACACGGCTAGATGTGGTGTAATGATAAAGTCAAAAGTCTGACAACAGCTATTGTAGCCGCCAAATTTGGCGATATGTAGCGCAATCAAAATGATTTTGATTCAAACTAGGTTCACTGAAAGCAATGCTATGAGGATATGATGTATGAGAAGTTGTGGTGCAGACAGAGCGGCGTCTAGCGCAGAATGCATATGGGCAAAACTGTTTTGGTAAACTGCAAAAAAGTGGGTTTACGGATTTTGACATGTTCTAGACGCCACAAAGTTGAAAGTACAGCCATTTTTTTAAGTGCTGGTGAAATGCTGTCCAATTATCTGTAAGTAGTCTACTCAATCTACTTCAACTTCAATGTAGTCACCGAGAGAGATGCACACCTCTACATTCAGAGTGTCGCAAACCTCTTTCTTCAATATTTTAAGGTATTCATAGTGTCCTTCACAGAAATGGTGAAGAAGTTGGTATTGTCTCCAACATGCTTCAAAATGCAGTACTTGTGCTAAGCAAACCCACCAAAAAGAACACAGTGTACATGAATGACGATATGTTGATGATACATTGCCAAATGGAAGACAAAAAGCATTATATAGCACATTGTTGGTACTGAGAACGACCCCTTAGACCTTTATTGGATGAATAAAAAAGTCTTCACCATCTACGTTACAATTTTGTATTCAACAAACCATATGCCAAAAATTAAATAAATATTTCTGCACACTTACTTATTTTGGAAGCATTGATTTTATATAGACCATGAACACAGCATAAAACTTGCATGTTGCCTCAGGACAACAACGTCCACAAAATGGTTTGGAATCCGCAAAACAACAACTGACTAAATTTATACTGACATCGAAACTTGTGTTGCATTATTTGTATTAATTATCACGTACCAGTCATGTCTAGCTTGACCCCAATGCTTTCCTACACGGCCAACTTTTTCTTTGCGCTTTTGTAATCAGGATGGGATGTCGCATATACCAATTCCCGTCTCTCTACATGTACGGTATGTTTTTCTGCCGACATCATGAGTTTTGTCAGGGCTATCAACAGAGAGCGCTGCTAATTTTTAAGCTCTGGGTTATCAACCACTATTATCAACAAACGGCACTGATAATTCGAATCCATTTTCCTTTATTTTAAAGTGTTTATGTCGCCATATTGGAATACGTGCAATCTGACATGTGCACTTTGGCGTCATACCAAGACAACAACGCTGATTGGTCAAAGAGAAATTTGCCGCGCAACATTTTCTGAAAAATCGCTTCTGTTTCGATTCTCGACGGTTTGCCGTCGAACAGTTTTGCCGTCGAGCAGTGTACTAGGGTCTCGGTAATTCAATATAGAGCGGTTTTTATTTTGCCGTTTGCCGTCGCGGTTTGCCGTTGCCGTTGCCGTTGCCGTCGAGCAGTGTAATAGGACCTTTACTCGCAAAACTTTGTCTACGCAGCACGAGACAGCTAATTATGGGGTCGAATATCGTTTGGTGCCTGGTTTTAAGATTGTCATCACCAAGTTGGCGACGCGTCGTTACACAACTTAATAGTCCAAGAGCCAGCGGTCTTTTATTTGCTTGAAAGGATCAGGTAGGCGTCTGGTGGGTATTTCTGAATAGCTCCACACCTGCGCTGTTCAAATCACCGCGTGTTAAGGTTCCCGAGCGGCGGAATGACGTGCTAAAGGATGATGAATGCTCTTAGGTGTGAATTATACGATATGGGGGAAGGGGACGATTGTAGTAGGCCTATATTTCATCAACACAAATCTTCCAAACTACAGCAAGTGTAAAATCACTGGAAATATATGGGAATGCTCTTTCCAAAGATGTCATAATTAATTAATAATTATGTTGTAATGACGTTATTGTGACGTCATTACTTCACCGTTCCATTATAATTATGGCACATTTTGAACGACAATTAAAATATATTTCCAACGATACCTCATTTGTTATAGTTTGACTGATATGTTTTGATGAAGAAGACTACTATCTACCCCAACGCCCTTGTTTCACTAATTAATTATATATATATATATATACATATATATATATATATATATATATATATGAAGAGAGTTAGCTGGCAGGCTATATATATATATATATATATATATATATATGTATACATGAAGTGAGTTAGCTGGCAGGCCGTATATATAAAGTAAAGAAGCAACCCAATACTCTCCCTGTCGAACGTTCATGTTAAAGCTAGCCCATTTATTACTACTTATGTCAGACTCTTTCTAGACGCGAAATAGCTTCGCTTTAAATGTGTTGCAATTACATTATGTCGTCGATCTGCTAAAACGTTATTGTCCCCTTGGTCGTCTATCTACCGTCAATAACAGCGTCGCATTCGACAACCAAGCGAATCGAATGCATCCCATTGCCCATATACTGGGAGCTTAGCCAATCACATAATTATAAGAAAGAGGCATAAGAAGTTAACTTGGTGTGACGCTTTCAGTGATACAGTAACTACCCTGCAAAATACTAATACTTATACAGGTGCAAAGAAGAGGTCCTAAACTGTTCGCTATACAATAAAACAGTTATCACAAATTGTATCCTGAGTAAATAGTTTCAAATTGAATCTAGTCTTTATAAGGGAAACGTGATAAAACCGGGATTTGATTTGCATTTGGTGCAAGTAATAGCTATAATACAAAATCACAAATATATATATACATATATATATATATATATACATATTAAAAACAAACTTGTGTTTGTGTGTGTGTGTAGGTGTGTCTGTCTGTCTGTGTGTTTGTGTGCGTGCGTGTGGGTGTGCGTGCGTGTGCGTGCGTGAGCGCGTGCGAGTGAGTGCGTGCGTGCTTGTGTGCGTGCGTGTGCATGCGTGTGCGTGCGTGTGCGTGAGCGTGCGTGTGCGTGTGCGTGCGTGTGCGTGCGTGTGCGTGTGCGTGCCTGTGCGTGCCTGTGCGTGCCTGTGTGTGTATATATGAAATGTGCATGTCTGTGTGCGTGCGCGCGCGCGTGTGCGTATGTATGTGTGAATTTGAGTGTGCATGTATGTGTGACTGTGTTTGTGCATGCGTTCATGCATGCATGTGTGCGTGGTGTGCATGCGTGTGTGTGTCGCGCACAAAAGAGGGTTTGTTTTCAAAACGTAAAATATCCAATTCAGCCAATCTTTAACCCTCTTCCAACTAAGCTACGTAGCGACGTCACTTCCTCTATCTATATATCGTGTTTTGACAAAATAAACGTTATGTTCTATAACAAATCTACACTAAACAGCTCAGCCTTTGCTAACAATCTGTTTTCAATTCGGATTCTTAAGACACATCAACAAAATGTACAAGTTTATGTTTATACTCTACTGTTAGGATGACTTGCCACTTATCAATACCAAAAAAAATTATATATATAATATAGGCCATGGGCCAGTTATGCCCCTCGTGCACCCCCGTAACTCTACCAACCCATGTTTATTTGAAGCTTTGGGGTCCCTTGAAGATGATTTCAAGTGGTAACAGTGAAAAAGTTGGGTCTCACTACCCATTTCCAACCTATGTTGGATGGTACCCTGAAATATCGTGTTTCTCATCAATGTCGCGTGGTATTTAATCACCCACACCATAATCGTCATTGTATAGTCATATATGTCTCAATATGTACTTATAATAGGTCAAATTGAAGGTTGTCATCTGCTGATCATCATAATAGCATTCTATAAATATATACTATTATGGCATGTGCCCTAATTAGCATATAATAACTATACCCATATAATAACTATACCCCATTCTCATTCGTGACCGCATAGATGACATCATTATTTTTGTCAAATATATCAATTTCTCTTGATCCCATGGCCTCATTAAGATCAGTAATAATGCAGAACACTCTGCAGCATCATGTCTTTCATTTGATACCAGGATTGTCTTTCTTTCGTTACAAATGGATTATATATGATGCTTCAAAGATAACCGTAGTGTCGCGGATCAAGTGGCGAAAACAAAGATAACCATGGATATGGATGGCATGCATATCAAAACTGTCTACATTATGTGTGTGTTTTCAGGTATACATTTACGCCAAAGCACTACATATTTCATATAATGTATATGTATATTAGCTTAATGTGATATCCAAAACTCGTGAATTAAGATGTGACAAATGTCAACAGCACAGACAAAAAGCCAGTATCTCAAAATATGATAATTCAGTTTAAAACAAATTACGTATGTATGACATTCATTTAGATGCTAGCCATTGATAAAACAAAAGTAGTTAGATGCCAAAAAGTTATTCACATCTTAATTATGGCAATGACATGCAGTATCTAGGTTGATGTACGGACACTTTCCAAACATTGATAGTTACTTAACCAATTAGTCACATTTTGATGCTCAGTCATAATCACTTTCACTGTCAGCATATAGTTCCATCCCATCAGACATGTTCATGTCAGACTCGTCATCACTATCAGTGTGGTCGGGGTCTACCTGAGCTATATCAGCCAGTTCACGTTGCAGCACATCTTCATCATTCCAGAGTGGCTTGATGCTTCCATTGCTGATGTTCCAGCCATGGGTTCTGCTCACCTTGGGGCCGTTAGGCTCAGGACTATCTGCTCTCTTCCATATGAAAACTTGATAGTTGACTCTTCTGACATGCTGGGTGAGACTGCGATTGCATGATGGTAGATTAGCCATGTCAATATCAACTGAAGGAATAACACGGTTATCCTTGATACCAATTAGCCTGAAGTCATCAACTTTTGACACCTTTGATGCTCTACCATACGCAGCACATGTGGAATTGTCCAGCTCATCAATCCTTTCTTCAGGTAGGTCCCATGTATCTCCCAGCTTCTTGAGTACATGAATGTATTTAGGAATATTCAATAGAGGTTTCACTGGTTTGAGTGTGAACTGATCCTATCCTGTGAGATCATTTAGAAGCTGTTCAAAATTATAAAATTATGAATGGAATACCGTTGGTCCTGGTGGTGACCTGACAATCTCGTTGGAGAGAAGAGTGGACGACTGCATAACAGGTTCAGCTAGCGCTGTCTCCAGTTCCAATGAAAAGGAATAGCTTTCACAGTGTCCCATTCTATTCAGGAGAATTACGAGTTTTTCACATTTGAACATATGACGCATGGACATTCTCATGAAGATGTGTTTTGGCAGCTTCCACGATCCATTGGTTGTTGCCCGGCAGATGTCCTGACCAATTGACAAAACAAGTCTCTCTGTGCGGGATGATGTGGGAGTTGCCATCCCAGTTATGACAGAACATAAACAAATTTGGAGTGTGTCTGGTATAATAGTGTCAATCAATTCTGTCACAATCACGGAGAGTTGGTGGCCATTTAAGATCAAGTGCTTCAGCAAACCCATCCTGGATAAACTGTCGAATATATGTACCAGTGGTCTTGATAACATCAGTTGATCCCAACTGGAAGGCATGTTTCATGGCTGTGTTGATGTCAATTTGTGAAACATAGACTACGCTTGACTGGAATTTCTCCATATTGCAGAAGGACAGACTGCCTTTGAAGGGTTCATGGTTTTCAAGTTTGGGTTTTAATTTCTCACTCCATCAGGATTACTATGCTCTGTATTCTCTAGGTTGGATATGTACACTTGTTGCAGGTCAGCCAATTTCAGTCCGATCATGCAGGACATCCTTCTCCACCATGCAACAGTCCATGTCAAATCCTTTCTCATGGGCTTCCATCAAGTTGAACTGGTTAACACGTGCGTGCCTCTTCATCTGTACTTCGCCATTTCTCTGGTTTTTGCATATTGTTCATGCGGCAATTCTTGTGGAACTTGGCTTCACAAGCAAACATATCGTATTCCTGCGAGGAACTTCTCATCTTGTTTTATTTCTGCCATCGTGGCAACAGTCTTACATTCATCAAATTCAAACTGAGTCATGCCTTGACTGCTTTTAATGATGACTTATCTTCTTCTAAATACTATTTACACCCGCCTACCCATAAAGATATACCTGAATGTCTTTAAATAATACACGTCAACGCAAGAAGTTTAAATGCAAATTTCAAGAAAATTGAAACGTATATAGATAACCTAAACATGCTGTTTGATGTAATTGCAATCTCAGAAACGTGGAAAGAGCATGCGGCATTCCATCCGTATAATCTACCAAAGTATAATTATTTTCAAGTCGATAGACAAAATGTTAGAGGAGGTTGTGTCGCTGTCTATGTGCACAAGGAACTCAATTGTACAAAAGTCCAAAGCAAATCCTTAGCTGTAAACGATATCTTAGAATGTGTTACAATCGAACTGACAATAGAACACCAAAAAATGCAATCGTAAGCTGTATCTATCGCAAACCTGCATCTAACATTGACACTTTCTGTGAAAATATGGAACAAATCTTTGGCAATATACAAACAAATAAGACATTATTCTTATATGGAAATTTTAATGTTGACATACTGAAACATGAAAACCATGTAGGCACAACACTTTTTCTTGACACTATGTATAGCCTAGGCTCTCATTAATAAACCAACAAGAATAACCAAGGACACAGCCACTCTAATTAATAATATCTTTACAAATAGAATATACAAGCGAACTACGAATGATATCTTAATAAGTGATATAACTGATCATTTTCTAATTTTCGCTTCATGTAAATATGGTGTGATGAACAAGAATTCAAAATACCACAAATATGTAAGAAATTTAAAGAATGAAAACATAAATCCTCTAATAGCCGACCTAAGTGGTGAAACGTGGGAACATGTTATTAATGCCAATGATGTCAATATGGCTTATGACACATTTCTATAAATATTTATGGAGAAGTATGATAAAAACTGTCCAGCTAATCAAATAAAAACAAGGCATGTGAACCGTCAAAAACATGGTTAACAAATGGTTTGAAAAATTGTTGTCACAAGAAAAACAATTTGTATCGAGCATTTCTCAAAAGTAGATATGATGAAACAGAACAGGGTTACACAAAGTATAAGAACAGTGTTGTGCCAGTTCTAAAAAATACTCGAACAATCGTATAATAACAGACTTGAACAATGTATAGATAATAACAATGTCCTGTCAAAGAGCCAATATGGTTTTCAACCTTCAGTGTCCACTTCATATGCATTGCTTGATTTGGTGGAATACATTAGTACAT
>CM034533.1:50901081-50934067 GCA_020002185.1 Paraescarpia echinospica | reverse complement strand
CATTTTCCCTTGTATGTTGAAGTTCCTAATTTTGTTCCAGAGGAAATTTCTATTGATACGTCATAAGCTTTACTAAAATCTATGAAACATGCAAACGTTTGCTGGCGGCATTTCTTTCTAGTATTGATTATGTTTGTAATGGTAGATAGGTGGTCGAGACAACTGCGACCTGGTCTAAACCCATTTTGTTCATCACACAAAAGGTTGTTGCGCTCTACCCACGATATAAGACGATCATTTAAAATAGAGCAATATATTTTATACACATGGGAACTAAGCGTAATTCCCCTATAGTTCAATGGCACTCGTGGATCAGACGTACAACACTTGGGTATCGGGGTTACAATGCCCCGACGCCATGCTTCAGGAACCATGCTGTTGTTAAAACAGTGATTAAATAGTTCATAAAGGAAGTCCATGGCATTTTCGTTGACCAGCGTTTCGACTGGGATGTTATCATCACCCAACGCTTTGTGTTTCTTGGCCTTGTTTAAGGCCAGGCGAATGTCCTCCTTAGAGATAGGCCCATCAAGGTGTTCATTGTGACCCAGTGAGTGGGTCTCCACCGGCGGTTGATAGTCAATTGTTTGTTCGTAATTGACCGGGTTCAGCAAAGTGTGAAAGTCAGTTCTCCATTTATGTAATAAAACGCTTTCATCAGTGGATATGGAGCCGTCCTCTAGCATCACTTCCATTGGTATATCATGGATGCGTTCTTGTTTTATCCCTAATTTTTCAATATGCTTCCAGAAAGCATTTGGATCATACGACGGCAGATCAAGTAGTTTGTTTTGTTGTTGACGCCAGAATTTGCGTTTGGCAGCTTGCACATGCCTATCAAACAGTTTCTGGGCTACCTTCATTTCCGCTTTCAGGTGCGGTTTATTTTGTTCGTCGCCCTTAATCCACAATTGTTCACTTGTTGTGAGGTTATTCCATAGGTGAGTAAGTTCATTTGTCCACCATTGTTTCTTGATCCGTCTACGCTTATTACTGAGCACTGAGTGGTTTACATGGACCACTTTTTGAAGTTTATCTTCCATCACCGTTTTAACATGTTCGCAGAAACTATCATATACATTGTTCAGATTTTGTTGTGTTAAATTAGATCTTTGAATGAACTGCATGAGCGTAGCACAATGTTTTTGTGTTGTGTCGTCATCGAGAAATGACTGGTCAATGCCTTCTAATTTATATATCGTTGTACATGGAATTTTGGGGTTCGGATCTGTATTATCGTAGCATTCCATGTAATCCAGGAGTAAAACCCATGTCAATATTGAGTGGTCTGGGATGGTCTTGTGTGGGTCAATAATCGATACACACCCAGAGTCATTAAATATCTTTCGTGCTGAAGTTATTTTAAAGTCGGTAAACGACGCCAAACGTTCATGCGGTACAAGGCAATAATCAACGACAGCCAAACCTTTGGTTGAAACAGATGTGAAGTCGTTTATCGACGAACCGCGACCGTTCAGCATGCAACAGTTTGATGATATTAAAAGGTCGATGAGGTATTGTCCATGTGAATTCACTTTAAAATCAATAACTTTTCTCTCAGGAATGTCATCCACACCTTCAATGTAATCAGGCTCACTGCCACAACGGCCATTGAAATCGCCACATATGAAGAATATTCCAAGTTTCTGGTATCGGTATATATGTGATAATAGTTCGTTGTAATAGGTTTCGGGGTCAATGTAACGTGATGATCCGTCAGGAGGAAGGTAACACACACACATCCTAAAACTAGTATCCGAGCTCTTGCTTGTGAAAGTTATCCACATTATTCCTTCCACAGATGTGTCTAGAATTTTCACATTAAAATCATGCAGCAGAGCATCTTTTACAAAAATGCCTACTCCGCCTGACCCTGACTTGGCCCGACAGTTCAGGTTTGTGCGATTATGCCCCCACCACTTATATCCATTCATTTCCAGCGTGTTTACATCTGTAAGATGTGTTTTCACCACGGCGATTACATCCGTGTTGAGGTGTTTAACACATTCTGCCCTCACTTGGTAGTTGTCGGTGTTTTTGTTTAGCTTCCACCCGTTAACATTCCAACATCCCACGGACAGCTAGCGACGACCGCGCACATCTGATCTATTGTCGCGCTCCCGACGTGTCCCTCGATTTATTGGGTTTCGACCACGACTGTTTCCTTGTTCATTGTTCCTGGTGGTTGATGGGGAATTGTGAGCGCGGTTGTTGGCGTTACGTGATCCGGCGTCTCATCTCGTGATTCTGGAGCCGCGTAGTTCCAGGTTGTTGTTGTTGTCAAGAGCTTTCACGAGGATTCTGAAGTTCGATTCGATTACACGTTGCTCTTTTGGCTTGTCGTGGACTATTATGATGTCACGATATTTCGCACTTTGTCGTAAGTCTTTTTTTTTTTTCAATACTTTCGCTTTGTCATTAGCGGTTTTAAACGTCGTTATTACGACGCCAGGGTAGCCGTTTCTGCTGGATGTTTTGCGTACAGCTTTTTCACATTTTACATTTGTGAGCTTGAGCCCGTCTCTCAGTATTTGGTTGATTTTTTCCACTACGTTTTCGTTCTCCGATTCGGGTAGGTTAAGAACGACACTGTTTAGAGCGCGACCGTCGTGTGCACCCACTACGTCTGCGTACGAGGGCACCCTGTTCTCCAAAGCTGTAAGACGGCCCTCCATGTTCTCGTCCGTATCTACACAGGTATATCTTTGTTCGAGATTTAGTATCCTTTCTTCTAGAGCTGCTGTTCGTGTGTTAATGTCGTCACGGAATGTTTCATCTGATCTTCGATCATATCCGCAATTTGTTTAGATAGTGTTTTCTCGAAAGTTGAGAATCTATTTTCAATGATGTCCCTAAATGACTTGATGTCAGCAGCGATAGATGCGAGGCTTGGTTCATTGTTCGTTGTGTTGTTAGTCGCCCCGCTCGCTCTGGTCATTGGCTTGTTGGTTGTAACACTCGCCATGACGCAATAGTGTACCTTGTGGGTGTCACGGTGAAAGGGCCACACGCAACACGGGTATGCTACAGGTAGCCACAAATGTAGGTTGTTGTTGTAGTTTTCAACTGGTGGTGAGACAACTGTTGGTCACTGGTTGGGCGATAATGGGCTTGTATGTTCAGTTGAAAAGCAAAATCATTAAAGTCACTCACACAGGTTCATCACACGTACGATTCATCTTCCCGGCGAAATCCAGAAGTGGTGTACAAACATATATTACAAAATGTGCCGATTAAAAATAAAATAAAATTGGTATAAACAGACGACTGATCATAGGCAGTGTAAACGTACGTCGAGTATGTATATCATGTTCATTCGTATATATGTATCAGGTTGATCGCATTCTTCCAGTCATTAAAGCCTTGCTTGGCAAAATAGTGAGTTGTCAGAAACAAGTTTGCAGGGGAAACAGAAGAGGCAACCTGTGCTAGGTGAATAGCATAGCCAGTTTATCGAAATTTGTTCAATTTTTGGCTTATGCACCTGCATAAAGAACAACTTTTGGCATTGTCGGGCGCTCTTCTAATTTTAGTTTATTCGGTCGTGATTACAGAAGTCAGAATCCGCGTGCAGACAATCGAGATTTCCCTTAGAAATCCAATATTCACATAATTCCTCAATAATGCATGTCGGCCATTCACCAAGATCAGTGGAGTAAGCACCCGTCGACTGCAGTGTTTGCTTAACCGCATCATCAGAACCACTCGGTTCAGTTTTCGTCATTGTGCAAAGTATCAACCAAATACTGAGAGACGGGCTCAAGCTCACAAATGTAAAATGTGAAAAAGCTGTACGCAAAACATCCAGCAGAAACGGCTACCCTGGCGTCGTAATAACGACGTTTAAAACCGCTAATGACAAAGCGAAAGTAATGAAAACAAAAAAAGACTTACGACAAAGTGCGAAATATCGTGCACAGCCACTGATGTACCTTGCTGCTCCTGTTCGACGAAGTACATGTCGGTCGATGTCAACAGAATATCACCACTTGCTGAAGACGACGCATCAATGGGTGACATCAGTCTCAGACGCCGACTCTGCAGCGCCAGAGGTGGATCCGGTTCCGCTCATGATTACCTGCACATACCCATCAATAGCGTTAAATAACATTAAAATTGATATATCTCTGTGCAAGCGTCAGTTGCATAGGTCTACTATTGTAGAAACATGCATTTTAATATGTCATTATAGAATCGGTTAAAATTATACGATTGTAGTGTTGCTTTTAATAGAAGTGTAAGCTATGCGTCATATAGGCTATCGTTATGCGAGCAATGCCGAGCACTGCAAAAATGTCAGAGCAGTTCAAGTTAGAGGCATTGCCTGTGTGCCACGTGCCTTCATGGCTTCGGCATATTCGAAATCATATGGCACATATTATAGGTCCTACTTGACGAGCCTGTCAATATAAATGTTGTCTACGGTAATGACATTTAGCGTTCATTCAGCGCGAAATGCATCTGTAACTGAATTGTCGTATCGAGGAGAGCTGTTCTTTGTACATGACCACATGAGTAGTAAAGGAGGTTAAGTAGCAGGGACCGTGGAGTCGGAGGTGTGGAAGTGGAAAGTACCCGGATGTAGGTCAAGATCAAAGGTCAAGATCAAGGTCAAAGGTCAAGGTCAAGTACCCCGGATATAGGTCAAGGTCAAATGGCAAGGTCAACTACCCGGATATATGTCAAAGTCACGTGGCGCCCCTGGCGGAATTTTTCGAAATTAAAATAGCGCCACCTATCGGATAGTTGGTGAACTAAACTATTTCCCGCCAAAAATAAAATAGCACCCCCTGGTGGATAGTTGGTGAACAAAATATTTCCCGCCAAAACTAAAATAGCGCCACCTATCGGATAGTTGGTGAACTAAAATATTTCCCACCAAAAATATTTCCCGCAAAAAAAAAAATAGCGCCCCCTGGTGGATAGTTGGTGAACAAAATATTTCCCGCCAAAACTAAAATAGCGCCACCTATCGGATAGTTGGTGAACTAAAATATTTCCCACCAAAAATATTTCCCGCCAAAAATAAAATAGCGCCCCCTGGTGGATAGTTGGTGAACAAAATATTTCCCGCCAAAAATAAAATAGCTCCCCCTGGCGGATAGTTGGTGAACTAAAATAGTTTCCGCCAAAAACTACTACGTCGCCACGCCGCCCGGTGGAATTTTTTGGAACTAAAATAGTTTGACCCGCAGCGCAATTTTTCGGGAACAACTATTCAAGTGGTGACACCTGACGGACAAATTGTAAACTAAATGCTCGAGTACTGCCCAATTTCGTGCGTCTAGGTTTGACCATTAGCGCCC
This sequence comes from Paraescarpia echinospica, assembly GCA_020002185.1. NCBI lineage: Eukaryota > Metazoa > Annelida > Polychaeta > Sabellida > Siboglinidae > Paraescarpia > Paraescarpia echinospica. The sequence continues at coordinate 50,928,761 of CM034533.1, read as the reverse complement.
CCTGGCGGAATTTTTTGGTACTAAAATGTGTTTACCAGCAGCGCCCCCTATCGGAATTTTTCGTGACTAATTATGCACGTGGTGCCATCTGACGGACAAGTTGTGAAGTAAATGTAGGAGTACTGCAAATATTCGTGTCTCTTGCACGCTTGCGTGCAATAGAGCCCCCGGACGGATACATCACGAACTACAAACATCATCCCCTAGAGGACAAATGTTCGTTCGGCACGACCACGTGACCTTTATGTTCTGTCGAACTGTTATAAAAGACCTGCGTCTGTTTGTTGTGGTCATTATATCTTACATTTTGGAAGATGAACAACATGACTAGTGATAACGTCCGACAAGGGATTTTGGTACCGAAGGCACAGCCTTCTCCGGCTACGGGACCACTCGACCTCTCGACCCCAACAATCAACCCGGACCAACAACCAACGACCAGTTCAACGACCAGTCCGACGACCAGTTTGACGACCAGTTCGACGATCAAACCAATTTCGTCTCTGTCATCAGCTCCGGCAATCAACCCAACCATCAACCTGACATCGTCACCTCCGACGAAGCGTCAGAAGCTGTGGCCTCGTTATACTTGCTGTATGTGTGGTAGTACCTTCAAGTATAAAGGAAATTGGCCCGCTCATGTGAAGCAGGGCTGCTGTCAAAGGAAGCAAGATAAACAGCGGCGACGTAAAGAACAACTTGAACAACAGCTTGAAGAACAACTTGAAGAGATAACAGTAAGCTTCAATTTTTCATAGTGTTCAAATGGTATTCATGCTATTTTGTTTGAACATTTTCAAAAGACCATAATATTATATTTTTTCTTATATATATCAGTTGAACATTCATTACTAAGCTCATCTCGTTACTGTTTCAGCGACAAGAAAAGGAGGGCATCGCTACTGCTGACAGTGTTCCAACTACCTCTGCGTCACGAAAACGTCGACGGTCACTGTCATCTTCAGCATCACCATCTGTCAACCGACCACCATCACAGTTGTACCACGATAGTACTATGCCTAACGTCACCCTCAAATCACACATCACGTCCATGAACTCAGACCAATTAGATGGTGAAAGACTGCTTGAGTGTTTTTGTTAGACGCAGGTGTGAAACTATCCGACGTGACAGTCGAACAGTTGTGTAATATCAATACTTGGTTGCAAGAATCCGTTTCGAAACAGTGGCGAGACACTATGAAACATATGGTTCTTGCAGTTATGGAGCGTGACATGTAAATACGTTTGTGTTGTTCACGAATAAACTGTGCAAACCTCATCTTGTGTCTTTTTCATAGTGTAATGCAAAGCATATGTTGGGAACCTTACTAATAGTCTTACACTTCACAAGTATGTCTGTGTAGTTCAGTAGAGATGATAGCCACTTATGTCTGTGTAGTTCAGTAGAGATGATAGCCACTTATGTCTGTGTAGTTCAGTACATATATGTTAACCACTCATGTCTGTGTAGTTCAGTACAGAGATGTTAATGTACTCAGACCAACTAGTGGTGCAAACGAAACACTATGCTTTGACCAACACACGGCACGAATTGAACTCAGACCAACTAGTTGCGTAAACGAAACAGAAACTTAACCGATTACGCTGCACAAATTGAACTCAGACCAACTAGTTGTACAAACGAAACACTATGCTTTGACCAACACGTGTCACGAATTGGACTTAGATCAACTAGTTGTACAAACGATACACTATGCTTTGACCAACACGTGTCACGAATTGGACTCAGATCAACTAGTTGGACAAACGAAACACTATGCTTTGACCAACACGTGTCACGAATTGAACTTAGACCAACTAGTGGGACAAACGAAACACTATGCTTAGACCAACACACGGTACGAATTGAACTCAGACCAACTAGTTGGACAAACGAAACACTATGCTTTGACCAACACGTGTCACGAATTGGACTCAGATCAACTAGTTGGACAAACGAAACACTATGCTTTGACCAACACGTGTCACGAATTGAACTTAGACCAACTAGTGGGACAAACGAAACACTATGCTTAAACTAACACACGGTACGAATTGAACTCAGACCAACTAGTTGGACAAACGAAACACTATGCTTTGACCAACACGTGTCACGAATTGGACTCAGATCAACTAGTTGTACAAACGAAACACTATGCTTTGACCAACACGAGTCACGAATTGGACTCAGATCAACTAGTTGTACAAACGAAACACTATGCTTTGACCAACACGTGTCACGAATTGGACTCAGATCAACTAGTTGGACAAACGAAACACTATATTTTGACCAACACGTGTCACGAATTGAACTTAGACCAACTAGTGGGACAAACGAAACACTATGCTTAGACCAACACACGGTACGAATTGAACTCAGACCAACTAGTTGGACAAACGAAACACTATGCTTTGACCAACACGTGTCACGAATTGAACTTATATCAACTAGTGGGACAAACGAAACACTAAACTTAGACCAACACGTTGCACGAACCAAATCATAGACACGAGTTGCACAAACGTAACACTAGACTTAACCGAGATATGTCACGAGACTACGGATGACACATCACACCAGACTATGACACGTCACACGAGAGTACCGACGAGACAAAAGACGAGACTATGACCGAGATATGTCACGAGACTACGGATGATACATCACACGAGACTATGACCGAGATATGTCACGAGAGTACCGACGAGACAATGTTCGAGATATATCACGAGACTACGGATGACACATCACACGAGACTACGGATGACACATCTTACGAGAGTACCGACGAGAAAAGAGACGAGACTATGACCGAGATATGCCACGAGACTACGGATGACACATCACACGAGACTATGGATGACACATCACATGAGACTACGGACGAGATATCACACGAGAGTACGGACGAGACAAGAGACGAGACTATGAATGACACATCACACGAGAGTATGGATGATACATCACACGAGTCTTCGGATGACACACCACACAAGAGTACAGACGAGACAAGAGACGAGACTATGACCGAGATATGTCACGAGACTTCGGATGACACGTCACACGAGAGTACCGACGAGACAAGAGACGAGACTATGACCGAGATATGTCACGAGACTACGAATGACATGAGACTACGTATGACACATCACACGAGAGTACCGACGAGAAAAGAGACGAGACTATGACCGAGATATGTCACGAGACTACGGATGACACGTCACACGAGAGTACCGACGAGACAAGAGACGAGACTATGACCGAGATATGTCACGAGACTACGGATGGTACATCAGAATAGACGATTATCACGTGAGATTCCACCAAAAAGATGGAATTCCACCTCAATAGACGGGTTATCACGTGAGATTCCACCAAAAAGATGGAATTCCACCTCAATAGACGGGTTATCACGTGAGATTCAACCAAAAAGATGAAATTCCACCTCAATAGACGGGTTATCGCGTGAGATTCCACCAAAAAGATGGAATTCCACCTCAATAGACGGGTTATCGCGTGAGATTCCACCAAAAAGATGGAATTCCACGTCAATAGACGGGATATCACGTGAGATTCCACCAAAAAGATGGAATTCCACCTCAATAGACGTGTTATCGCGTCAAATCCTTCCTTTTTCAGGAAAATAGCATCAATTCCTTCCTTTTTCAGGAAAATAGACGTGTTATCGCGTGAGATTTGCTTCAGAAGCAAAGCAAAGCAAAGCAAATAGACGTGTTATCGCGTGAGATTTGCTTCAGAAGCAAAGCAAAGCAAAGCAAATAGACGTGTTATCGCGTGAGATTTGCTTCAGAAGCAAAGCAAAGCAAATAGAACCCTTCGTATATGTTCACTCACTCACTCACTCACTAACTCACTCACTCACTCACTCACCCGTTGTGTCTGTTCACGCAGTCACTCACTCACGCACTCATTACACTATGCTTTGACCAACACGCTGCACAAACATTACACGAGAGTACCGACGAGACAAGAGACGAGACTATGACCGAGATATATCACGAGACTACGGATGTCACATCACACGAGACTACGGATGACACATCACACGAGAGTACCGACGAGACATTGTCCGAGATATATCACGAGACTACGGATGATACATCACACGAGACTACGAGTGATGTGTCTAATGTTCACGAGACTTCGGATGACACATCACACGAGAGTACCGACGAGACAAGAGACGAGACTATGGCCGAGATATGTTACGAGACTACGGATGACACATCACACGAGACTACGGATGACACATCACACGAGAGTACCGACGAGACAAGACGAGACTATGTCCGAGATATGTCACGAGACAATGTCCGAGATATATCACGAGACTACGGATGACACCTCACACGAGACTACGAATGTAACATCACACGAGAGTACCGACGACACAAGAGACGAGACTATGGACGAGATATGTCACGAGACTACGGATGTCACATCACACGAGATTACGGATGACACATCACACGAGAGTACGGACGAGACAAGAGATATACTACGAGACACATCACACGAGAGTACGGACGAGACAAGAGATATACTACGAGACACATCACACGAGACTACGGATGTCACATCACACGAGAGTACGGACGAGACAAGAGCTATGCCACGAGACTAGGGATGACGATATATCACTAGACAGGACTTACATATATACACTAGTAATTGGCGTCATCTCATTTACATAATCAATCAGACCGAACGTACATCACGTGATTTCCCTTAACACAAAAACTGTGCGCGTTCATGAGATAGGCGATATCCGATACCATTCAACGGATACCAATGTAATTAGACAGAGTATTGTTATCTACCGACCATGATAGATCTCTATTTGTTGACACACTTCCGGGAATTCCCGAAGCATAGAGGCCGCCATGACAGTCAAGTAACATCCGGTGCGACGTCACTTCCAACGTACCGTCCCTAGTAGAGGCTGTCATAGCAAACGAATTTGAAAACTGCTATGACCGAAAACGACTATGTCAATAACATGTAAGGACAACCACCTGACAGGACTTCATTCAAAGAGGTGACCATCACGGTTTCCGACCCCACTCAACGGACACCAATGTAATTAGTCAGAGTATTGCCATCTACCGGCCATGATAGGTCTCTATTCGTTGACACACTTCCGGGAACATCGGAAGCGTAGAGTCCGCCATGACAGTCAAGTAACTTCCGGTGCGACGTCACTTCCGACGTGCCGTCCTTAGTAGAGGCTGCCATGACAGTCAAGTAACTTCCGGTACGACGTCACTTCCGGTGTAGCGCCCCCTAGTGAATAATGTCAGAGTATTGCCATCTACTGGCCATGATAGATCTCTATTCGTTGATACACTTCCGGGAACACCGGAAGCGTAGAGGCCGCCATGACAGTCAAGTAACTTCCGGTACGACGTCACTTCCGTCGTAGCGCCCCCTAGCGGATAATCGGTATTCCGTCGTAGCGCCCCCTAGCGGATAATCGGAGTACTATGTCACATGGTGGCGCCATCTAGCGGTTAAAATATATATAATTAAGTTAGCTAGAGAAAAAAAAGTTGGGGTTAACCTCGCGAAAATTTAATGTTTTTGTCCCTCTGGGACAAAAACAGAAAATTTTCGCGAGGTTAACCCCAACTTTTTTTTCTCTAGTTAACCTAATTAAATATTTTTTAACCGCTAGATGGCGCCGCCATGTGACATAGTACTCCGATTATCCGCTAGGGGGCGCTACGACGGAATACCGATTATCCGCTAGGGTCGCTACGACGGAAGTGACGTCGTACCGGAAGTTACTTGACTGTCATGGCAGCCTCTACTAGGGACGCTACGTCGGAAGTGACGTCGCACCGGAAGTTACTTGACTGTCATGGCGGCCTCTACGCTTCCGGTGTTCCCGAAAGTGTATCAACGAATAGAGATCTATCATGGCCAGTAGATGGCAATACTCTGACATTATCCACTAGGGGGCGCTACACCGGAAGTGACGTCGTACCGGAAGTTACTTGACTGTCATGGCAGCCTCTACTAGGGACGGCACTTCGGAAGTGACGTCGCACCGGAAGTTACTTGATTGTCATGGCGGACTCTACGCTTCCGGTGTTCCCGGAAGTGTGTCAACGAATAGAGATCTATCATGGCCAGTAGATGGCAATACTCTGACATTATCCACTAGGGGGCGCTACACCGGAAGTGACGTCGTACCGGAAGTTACTTGACTGTCATGGCAGCCTCTACTAGGGACGGCACGTCGGAAGTGACGTCGCACCGGAAGTTACTTGACTGTCATGGCGGACTCTACGCTTCCGGTGTTCCCGGAAGTGTGTCAACGAATAGAGACCTATCATGGCCGGTAGATGGCAATACTCTGACTAATTACATTGGTGTCCGTTGAGTGGGGTCGGAAACCGTGATGGTCACCTCTTTGAATGAAGTCCTGTCAGGTGGTTGTCCTTACATGTTATTGACATAGTCGTTTTTGGTCATAGCAGTTTTCAAATTCGTTTGCTATGACAGCCTCTACTAGGGACGGTACGTTGGAAGTGACGTCGCACCGGATGTTACTTGACTGTCATGGCGGCCTCTATGCTTCGGGAATTCCCGGAAGTGTGTCAACGAATAGAGATCTATCATGGTCGGTAGATAACAATACTCTGACTAATTACATTGGTATCCGTTGAATGGTATCGGATATCGCCTATCTCATGAACGCGCACAGTTTTTGTGTTAAGGGAAATCACGTGATGTACGTTCGGTCTGATTGATTATGTAAATGAGATGACGCCAATTACTAGTGTATATTTGTAAGTCCTGTCTAGTGATATATCGTCATCCCTAGTCTCGTGGCATATCTCTTGTCTCGTCCGTACTCTCGTGTGATGTGACATCCGTAGTCTCGTGTGATGTGTCTCGTAGTATATCTCTTGTCTCGTCCGTACTCTCGTGTGATGTGTCTCGTAGTATATCTCTTGTCTCGTCCGTACTCTCGTGTGATGTGTCATCCGTAATCTCGTGTGATGTGACATCCGTAGTCTCGTGACATATCTCGGCCATAGTCTCGTCTCTTGTGTCGTCGGTACTCTCGTGTGATGTTACATTCGTAGTCTCGTGTGAGGTGTCATCCGTAGTCTCGTGATATATCTCGGACATTGTCTCGTGACATATCTCGGACATAGTCTCGTCTTGTCTCGTCGGTACTCTCGTGTGATGTGTCATCCGTAGTCTCGTGTGATGTGTCATCCGTAGTCTCGTAACATATCTCGGCCATAGTCTCGTCTCTTGTCTCGTCGGTACTCTCGTGTGATGTGTCATCCGAAGTCTCGTGAACATTAGACACACCACTCGTAGTCTCGTGTGATGTATCATCCGTAGTCTCGTGATATATCTCGGACATTGTCTCGTCGGTACTCTCGTGTGATGTGTCATCCGTAGTCTCGTGTGATGTGACATCCGTAGTCTCGTGGTATATCTCGGTCATAGTCTCGTCTCTTGTCTCGTCGGTACTCTCGTGTGATGTTTGTGCAGCGTGTTGGTCAAAGCATAGTGTAATGAGTGCGTGAGTGAGTGACTGCGTGAACAGACACAAAGGGTGAGTGAGTGAGTGAGTGAGTGAGTGAGTGAGTGAACAGACACGAAGGGTGAGTGAGTGAGTGAGTGAGTGAGTGAGTGAGTGAGTGAGTGAGTGAGTGAGTGAGTGAGTGAGTGAGTGAGTGAGTGAGTGAGTGAGTGAGTGAGTGAGTGAGTGAGTGAGTGAGTGAACAGATACGAAGGGTTCTATTTGCTTTGCTTTGCTTCTGAAGCAAATCTCACGCGATAACACGTCTATTTGCTATGCTTTGCTTTGCTTCTGAAGCAAATCTCACGCGATAACACGTCTATTTGCTTTGCTTTGCTTTGCTTCTGAAGCAAATCTCACGCGATAACACGTCTATTTTCCTGAAAAAGGAAGGAATTGATGCTATTTTCCTGAAAAAGGAAGGATTTGACGCGATAACACGTCTATTGAGGTGGAATTCCATCTTTTTGGTGGAATCTCACGTGATAACCCGTCTATTGACGTGGAATTCCATCTTTTTGGTGGAATCTCACGCGATAACACTTCTATTGAGGTGGAATTCCATCTTTTTGGTGGAATCTCACGCGATAACCCGTCTATTGAGGTGGAATTCCATCTTTTTGGTGGAATCTCATGTGATAACCCGTCTGTTGAGGTGGAATTCCATCTTTTTTGTGGAATCTCACGTGATAACCCGTCTATTGAGGTGGAATTCCATCTTTTTGGTGGAATCTCACGTGATAATCGTCTATTCTGATGTACCATCCGTATTCTCGTGACATATCTCGGTCATAGTCTCGTCTCTTTTCTCGTCGGTACTCTCGTGTGATGTGTCATACGTAGTCTCGTGTCATTCGTAGTCTCGTGACATATCTCGGTCATAGTCTCGTCTCTTGTCTCGTCGGTACTCTCGTGTGACGTGTCATCCGAAGTCTCGTGACATATCTCGGTCATAGTCTCGTCTCTTGTCTCGTCGGTACTCTTGTGTGATGTGTCATCCGAAGACTCGTGTGATGTATCATCCATACTCTCGTGTGATGTGTCATCCATAGTCTCGTCTCTTGTCTCGTCCGTACTCTCGTGTGATATCTCGTCCGTAGTCTCATGTGATGTGTCATCCATAGTCTCGTGTGATGTGTCATCCGTAGTCTCGTGGCATATCTCGGTCATAGTCTCGTCTCTTTTCTCGTCGGTACTCTCGTAAGATGTGTCATCCGTAGTCTCGTGTGATGTGTCATCCGTAGTCTCGTGATATATCTCGAACATTGTCTCGTCGGTACTCTCGTGACATATCTCGGTCATAGTCTCGTGTGATGTATCATCCGTAGTCTCGTGACATATCTCGGTCATAGTCTCGTCTCTTGTATCGTCGGTACTCTCGTGTGACGTGTCATAGTCTCGTGTGATGTGTCATCCGTAGTCTCGTGACATATCTCGGTTAAGTCTAGTGTTACGTTTGTGCAACTCGTGTCTATGGTTTGGTTCGTGCAACGTGTTGGTCTAAGTTTAGTGTTTCGTTTGTCCCACTAGTTGATCTAAGTTCAATTCGTGACACGTGTTGGTCAAAGCATAGTGTTTCGTTTGTACAACTAGTTGATCTGAGTCCAATTCGTGACACGTGTTGGTCAAAGCATAGTGTTTCGTTTGTACAACTAGTTGATCTGAGTCCAATTCGTAACACGTGTTGGTCAAAGCATAGTGTTTCATTTGTACAACTAGTTGATCTGAGTCCAATTCGTGACACGTGTTGGTCAAAGCATAGTGTTTCGTTTGTCCAACTAGTTGGTCTGAGTTCAATTCGTACCGTGTGTTGGTCTAAGCATAGTGTTTCGTTTGTCCCACTAGTTGGTCTAAGTTCAATTCGTGACACGTGTTGGTCAAAGCATAGTGTTTCGTTTGTCCAACTAGTTGATCTGAGTCCAATTCGTGACACGTGTTGGTCAAAGCATAGTGTATCGTTTGTACAACTAGTTGATCTAAGTCCAATTCGTGACACGTGTTGGTCAAAGCATAGTGTTTCGTTTGTACAACTAGTTGGTCTGAGTTCAATTTGTGCAGCGTAATCGGTTAAGTTTCTGTTTCGTTTACGCAACTAGTTGGTCTGAGTCCGATTCGTGCCGTGTGTTGGTCAAAGCATAGTGTTTCGTTTGCACCACTAGTTGGTCTGAGTACATTAACATCTCTGTACTGAACTACACAGACATGAGTGGTTAACATATATGTACTGAACTACACAGACATAAGTGGCTATCATCTCTACTGAACTACACAGACATAAGTGGCTATCATCTCTACTGAACTACACAGACATACTTGTGAAGTGTAAGACTATTAGTAAGGTTCCCAACATATGCTTTGCATTACACTATGAAAAAGACACAAGATGAGGTTTGCACAGTTTATTCGTGAACAACACAAACGTATTTACATGTCACGCTCCATAACTGCAAGAACCATATGTTTCATAGTGTTTCGCCACTGTTTCGAAACGGATTCTTGCAACCAAGTATTGATATTACACAACTGTTCGACTGTCACGTCGGATAGTTTCACACCTGCGTCTAACAAAAACACTCAAACAGTCTTTCACCATCTAATTGGTCTGAGTTCATGGACGTGATGTATGATTTGAGGGTGACGTTAGGCATAGTACTATCGTGGTACAACTGTGATGGTGGTCGGTTGACAGATGGTGATGCTGAAGATGACAGTGACCGTCGACGTTTTCGTGACGCAGAGGTAGTTGGAACATTGTCAGCAGTAGCGATGCCCTCCTTTTCTTGTCGCTGAAACAGTAACGAGATGAGCTTAGTAATGAATGTTCAACTGATATATATAAGAAAAAATATAATATTATGGTCTTTTGAAAATGTTCTAACAAAATAGCATGAATACCATTTGAACACTATGAAAAATTGAAGCTTACTGTTATCTCTTCAAGTTGTTCTTCAAGCTGTTGTTCAAGTTGTTCTTTACGTCGCCGCTGTTTATCTTGCTTCCTTTGACAGCAGCCCTGCTTCACATGAGCGGGCCAATTTCCTTTATACTTGAAGGTACTACCACACATACAGCAAGTATAACGAGGCCACAGCTTCTGACGCTTCGTCGGAGGTGACGATGTCAGGTTGATGGTTGGGTTGATTGCCGGAGCTGATGACAGAGACGAAATTGGTTTGATCGTCGAACTGGTCGTCAAACTGGTCGTCGGACTGGTCGTTGAACTGGTCGTTGGTTGTTGGTCCGGGTTGATTGTTGGGGTCGAGAGGTCGAGTGGTCCCGTAGCCGGAGAAGGCTGCGCCTTCGGTAGCAAAATCCCTTGTCGGACGTTATCACTAGTCATGTTGTTCATCTTCCAAAATGTAAGATATAATGACCACAACAAACAGACGCAGGTCTTTTATAACAGTTCGACAGAACATAGAGGTCACGTGGTCGTGCCGAACGAACATTTGTCCACTAGGGGATGATGTTTGTAGTTCGTGATGTATCCGTCAGGGGGCTCTATTGCACGCAAGCGTGCAAGAGACACGAATATTTGCAGTACTCCTACATTTACCTCACAACTTGTCCGTCAGATGGCACCACTTGCATAATTAGGCCCGAAAAATTCCGATAGGGGGCGCTGCGGGTCAACAAATTTTAGTACCAAAAAATTCCGCCAGGGGGCGCTAATGGTCAAACCAAGACGTACGAAATTGGGCAGTACTCGAGCATTTAGTTTACAATTTGTCCGTCATGTGTCACCACTTGAATAGTTGTTCCCAAAAAATTGCGCTGCGGGTCAAACTATTTTAGTTCCGAAAAATTCCACCGGGCGGCGTTTTTTAGTTGATGATCTATCCGCTAGGTGGCGACGTAATAGTTTTGGGCGGGAACTATTTTAGTTCACCAACTATCCGCCAGGGGGAGCTATTTTAGTTTTGGCGGGAAATATTTTATTCACCAACTATCCACCAGTGGGCGCTATTTTATTTTTGGCGGGAAATATTTTAGTTCACCAACTATCCGATAGGTGGCGCTATTTTAGTTTTGACGGGAAATATTTTGTTCACCAACTATCCACCAGGGGGCGCTATGTTATTTTTGGCGGGAAATAATTGTTGGCGGGAAATATTTTAGTTCACCAACTATCCGATAGGTGGCGCTATTTTAGGCCCGAAAAATTTCGCCAGGGGGGGCGCCACGTGACATTGACCTACATCCTGGTAATTGACCTTGACATTTGACCTTGACTTACATCCGGGGTACTTGACCTTGACCTTTGACCTTGATGTACATCCGGGTACTTGACCTTGACCGTTGACCTTGACCTACATCCGGGTGCTTTCCACTTCCACACCTCCGACTCCACGGTCCCCGCTACTTAACCTCCTTTACTACTCACATGTTTTCATAAATGTCAGTGGTTAGGATGGCCTACTACAGGAAGTTGACCATGCATCCAGGAGTATGTGATAGTACCAGAAATCGTGTTATAATACTTACGAAAGACAATGGTGCGGTGACTTCGGCCAGTATACCGGTCACATTTATGCTAATGTCAAATTACCATAACAGCGCGTCACGCTGCGCATGCCTTTTTAAGCCAAACAAAAATGTAAACAGAATTCCTACCTATTGGCTACGCGCGCGCACCGTCAACACGTCACGCATGTTCGTGTATGGAGTAATAACGGGGATTCGCAGCACCCTACTTTGTTTCACTTTACTTTGCATCGCGTAATAGCCTTATAACCTCTAATTGCAGTCAGTAGGCCTAATAACCGTAATGTGCCGTTGTAAAAAAATAATGAGTCGATCCGCGGGGCCCTTAGCATTTGCTACATCTGCTACGTTGTTAATCCGGCACTTGGGGGATGGGGGGGGGTCATGTTGGAATTTTTTCGCCGCTTCGCCGCTGTAACTTCAGCTTCTCCGCTGTCTCGGCTGTGAACTCATCACATCCGAACACGGGGGACAGTGGTGTTGAAAATTTTATTTTTACTACGCGCCGTTTCTGTCCTTAACCAGCTTCTCTCCGCTGTCTTGGCTGAAGTTATGCCCCCCCCCGGAGAAATTCCAAGGGACCTTGCCCCCCTCCCTATTCCCGAGCCGAAGGATGCAGACGTCGTAATACATTGAACCTTGGAAAACTGGCAAGGACATGGACTTGTCTTTTCCCAATGCACGACAGATGCCGTTGCCATTAAGATTAATAAAGTTATTGCCTATCCTAAAAGCTATCCAAATGTATGCAGCTGAACATAAAATTGACAAGCTCATGGTCACACTGCATGGAACATGTCACAGTTGCGCCTACTGACGCTAACCGATGTGTCTAAGGTGTCAAACACTTCCGTTCAACCTGTATAGTGAAGCTTTGCAACATTAGTAGAGAACAATGCAGGTAGCTCCTGTTTGTTGGTGACATCGCGGTGGACGTAGTTACAGTTTATTGTCACCTTGTTGCCCCACGTTACCTTCTTCAGAGTCCCGTTATCACGCTTCTCTCTTGTGGATTATTTGATGCTGCTGGCGAGGTAGATGTCCCAGACGACGCTAATTCTAAGTGTTTCATGATGGGACGAACAAAAACAGTATCTGCATACGCATCAAACGTGTTGATGTTGATTGATTTTTTGACGGTGACCTTGTTCAACATTTACTTCACAATTAGACCACCACTTTACAACTCCATGCCATACCTCATCTTGACGGGGATACAGTTCACATAGGAGTATAACATGGCATAGTGTAGGTAGTAGATAGAATATGTATTATATAATAATTATATATATATTCTACATTGGGGAATCTACTATCTAGTAGAATATATATTGTTTTGTATTGTATTTATTCAGTTTCCAACAGGTCCAGTGGACCCAGTAACAGGACTGATAATTGAAACAATACATATAAATAATAGAAAAATTATAGAATAATAAAAACAATAAAAACAAAAATGACATAAAAACCACACAATATCAGCATCAAATATACCAGGCAAACATATGTTATACGTAGAAATGTCTTTGAATTGAGGATCTAAATGGTTCAGCTCCTGTATATATATATCACAAGTTGGGAATTTTATTGAAGGGAAGGTAGTCTAAAATAATGGCAAAGTTCAGGATAACTGTCAGACGAGTACTGTATTTTGGATTTGTAACATAGATATTTAATGAATTTTCTTTTGAACTCTTTCGATTTTGTCAATAAACGTACGTTGCCAGGGATTCCAGATAACACTGCAATACTCCAAGCAGCTTCTGACTAGAGATAGATACAAGGATCGCAAAGCCTGTACGTCGATAAATGTTGTGCAGACGCGCTTAATAAAACTACTCATCTTAAAAGCTTTACAAACACAACGATTAATATGATCTTTAAAAGTCAAACTGTCGGTCAATGTGATACCGAGATCTCTGACAGCGGTGACCTTGGGCAGAGACTGGCTTAAAGTCGTGTAGTCATAGGATATACGTTTCTTTTTTTTATTGAATTACATTATGCAGCATTTCTCAACGTTAAGTTTAAGGTGCCATGTCTCACACCAAAGACATACACTGTCCAGATCCTTCTGCACCAACTGACAATCGGTCACCGACGTAATTTCTTTAAACAATTTGGAATCGTCAGCATACAAAGACTTTTCACATGAATCAACATGATTAGTAAGATCGTTAATATACAAAATAAACAGAAGTGGTCCAATTTGTGAACCTTGTGGTACACGCATTGTTTTCGGTTGACCAAGGTAAGACTGCAACCACTCTCTGCATTGCCCGGAATAGCCATATGATCTAAGGTTGTGAATTAACAATGGGTGGCATACTGAATCAAAGGCTTTACTGAAATTCAAATAAACAGAATCAACCTGTTTCTTGTTGTCAATAGATTCAGAAATGGCGTTCAAGTAACATGCTAGATTAGATACTGTATTTGTACATCTCACAAATCCGTGTTGGCTGCCCGAAATTGTGTTACGCACATGCTCATACAATGAGTCGTATACGACTTTCTCAAAAACTTTGCTAAATAGCGATAAGAGAGAGATAGGTATGTAGTTGTACACATTTCGTTTATTTCCCTTCTTGTACACAGGAACAACATTTGCTCTTTTAAAACAATTTGGAAAAGTTCCACAGTTTAAGGACATATTAAAAAGCATAGTTAGTGGACCTGCCAATTCGGCAGCACATTCCCTAGGGATTACACCCGATATATTGTCAGGACCGCATGCTTTGTTTACATCGGTGGTTCTTAGTACTCCGATGACATCATCATAAGACACATTGATATTAGTCATTGAGTCGGATTGATAGGAGGGAATACTTGGATAAACAAGGTTATCTACGAATGTAAAGACAGATTCGAAGTGGTCAGAATATAGTTCTGCTATGTCAGCTGGACTGTCTGCCTCAGTGCCTTTATATACCATTGAGTTAGAAAGTTTTACATTAGCTTGTTTGCTTTTGGCAAAACTGAATAGACGTTTAGTGTTTTGTTTGACGGACTGTTCAATTTCTGATATGTAGTCACAATACCTTTCTCTCTTAAGTTTCTTAAAAGTGGTTCGTAGTTCAGAAAATACTTGGTAATCAGATAGCGAACGTGAGCGTTTCCATGCTTTGTGTGCGGTGTCTTTCTCGTTCTAGGTTGCGATCATATCGTTATCATACCATACTGGGTATTTACGTCCACGAATGCAGATACGAGGAACGCATTCGTTTATGGCAGCATACAAAATGTCATAAAATATATCAAAACTGTCGTCAATGTCAGTACTGTCCGTGAGAAATGACCACAGGATACAAGACAATATGTGTCTTAGGTGACTAAAGTCCGCTTTGCGATAGTTATAAGCAAAACGTTTAGCGGGTTCCTGCTTTGGTCGGTTAGCAACAGTTTACAGTGTAGGGCGTCGTGTGTGGATTTCACCGCCTTATCTATTTTCTTAACATTACACTCTGCGTCATGCACAAAGACAAGATCTAGTGTGTGCTCGTTGTACGTGTGGTCTGCGTTACACTGCACAAGGCCGTATTCAGATAACATTTCAACACACAGTTCGGACTGTGGATTGGTCCATGAATGGGGCATGAGGCCTATTGTGTTGTTTGACGGTGTCCATTGAATGTCTGGAAGATTGAAATCGCCCGAGAGTAACACACAATCGCAGTCAGGGTTCATAGCTCTAGTGACCAGTTCCAGCGATTTGTCGAGCTCTGACCAGGTGTGCATATCCGACCAGGTCGGGACGTAAACACACCCTAGGTACAGGCTTTGTCCCGTCAAACGCGTTTGAGTCCATACTATTTTCAGATCCAAACTACATTTGGAGTTGTATGTATTACTCACTGCAACCAAGGCACCACCGCCGCGACACTTCTTGTTGTTTGCCACAACTGTGCTGTCTCTGTCTCTTCTGTATATGTTGTATGAATTTGGCAGTACCTCGTTGTCGAAAATATCCCCCCGCAGCCATGTTTCGGTTATCGCGATGAAGTTGTAGTCATGATCGCTAAAGAAAATGTTAGTCTTGTAATTTGCCGACGATGCTATTAGGGTTCTGGTAAAAGAGTTTATGAGTTAGGCTAGGTCCGGGGTTGGGATTTACATCCCCACTCAGCATAAGCAGAATCGGCAGAAGAGTCACCAATCATATATATATATATATGTACTACCAATCTGAAGAAGGTAACATCGGACAAGGTAACAATAAACTGGAACTACGACCATTGCGATGTCACCAACAAACAGGAGCTATTTACATTGTTCTCTATCAAGGTAGCTCCCCGGGGAGACAGTAGGCTTTCCAGAGGTATATGATATGGCAATGAGTAGGTAGATATCGTAGATATACGCCACCATTGATACTTTACAACGTTTGCGAGATGGCGTAGTTTCGATCATTTTATCATTTGACGGTGACACGTTTGTTTCATTATGAAGGAGATAAATTGTTCATTCACGATGTATGTGACGTGTCCATAGAAATAATTGTAACTTAGTTCCACACTTACTATGTCAGGTAACAGCTACACATAAAATCTCATCTCTGGATGTTTACAATTCGAGATATTCATAAAAGTAGTACACTTTGCATATTAATTGTTTTTTTATACCAAAAAACGCTCAAGTGTGCCAAGGTGGCATCCGTCGGATTATTGATCTAGAGCTAAAAAAACATCGTGCAGACCATAGTGCACGGTCGACCTTAAAAAGGGCGTTTGAATGCCGGACTATCTCTGTTGTCGGTTCGGCCCATCAAATCGGAAAGACGAGGGGAGGAGAGAGGTGGTGTTCACTGTTCACAATTTTCGGCGAGGTAAAGCGTATCTAGAGGGAAGGTCTGGGGACACGTGCGCCCCTAGACCTTTGTAATGTGGCATTGCTCCCAGACCGTTTTGAATGGGCCCGTGTTACCCTGACCCCTAGCCCCTTGGAAATGCGGCGGCAAAAATGTTTTACACCATTTTGTTCGACCGCTAGTGGAGGTTTTTGTGCCCCCCCCCCCAAGACTACCTTCTCTGGACACACCCCTGCCCCCCTCGCCGTTCCGACGCCTATGGTTCTATTTACTAATGGTTCATGTGGGTGTTGCAATTTAAATAAAACACCTCTAGTGATGATGTGGCAATTATATTACGTGTGGCATGTATCTGACGTCAATTCAGTTCTATTTAAACATTTATTTGGCAAGAAATGCACCCAATGAATCGGTCAAGATAAATACAATCATTCTCTCGGTTCATTGTTACAGCCGGAAGTTGTGGCTTTTACAAGTTCTACACACTCCTATGAGTGCACACGCTAGATTAGAAATATGGTCATGCAAGGGCTTCATTTAAATACGTGTCCAGCTGCTTGGAAGAAAGATGAGGTGTAATAGAAACCATAAGGTTCGACAGCCTGTGTTGATGCTTGTGCATCCACTACACAAAGATTAAACAGCTTCTTAAGTCATGGATATGTATCATACATAAACATCCCACAAGAAGTTATTGAAGTGGTTGTGTATTGCTGTCTCCACGCAAGAGAAGACAGGTGACGTTTCCTGGTCACCTACAGACGGTGGCATCTTCTGTTCTTTTGTGGTCCACCAAGAAAACATGGCGACATTCTCCACTGTCTTATGGCAACCAAGAGATGTCATACAGCTAGTTACAGAAGACAGTGACAACCTCTACCGTATGGCCCCAAGAAATTGTGATACTCTTCAGTCTTATAATCTCAAAAGAAGATTGTCTCACCTTGTCATATGCCCTCCCCAGTTCACCTCAAGCTGAATAAGTGGCCTGTATGCAGATAATCACTGCTAACCTCTTATCAACACTACAACTCAAAACTGTCATAATCGGACTTCAAGCTGACTTATTCACACGTGTTACCCACTGTCTTAGCCAATTATTAGTTTCTCCAAATACATGTCTGACCATGCAACAAAAGTCTACTGAACGTGCTACGACTTCTGGCAGTAGAACGTCTGTAGAATCAAAAACTCTGAGAGAAGACATGGGATACAGCAGGAATACAACAGGATCAAGAACACAAGAAAGTAGACCAACTCAACTCACAATGTTCTTCACTGCTGCAACAGTCAAAAGATGTGGTAGACGTGCCACTTTAAATAAAAAAAATCACTTCAGATTAATTTTTCAAACAATTAAATAATCAAAATTCGGCTATATGTACTGTAACTTCAGCAATTCAAACATTAGCACTTTGCCAGATGTATGATTGCTAAATGCATTTGTGTCGCAGCCATGATGAGTCATGTGTTTTGCTTTTACCCTTTCACAAAATGGGAGTTTCTAAAAGTAATTAAAACAGATAAATAAATAAAATATATACAAATAATAAAAAGTCCTTATCATTAGTGTTACAAAAATCACTTAAAATGTGTCAACGAATGTAAATTATTTTGATAATTTTAACAAACGTACAAACTCCCTCATAAGAACAACTATGCATGAAATGTAAAACTATTCACGCATTTAAGTTTTGAACGTGGATTAATTTGATTCAGGATGAATTAAATGAATTATGGGGGAGTTGTAAGGGTGATCAACTACATAGGAATTGATGGCCTCACCAGACAATAGCGCAGTATATTTGAGAGACCAATAGCTTCCTAGTCATACACAGACTGGTTCTAAATACAACTCTCATCACTGACACAGACCTCATTCACCTGACCACCTTTCTCCCACGACCACTTTCATTAGACCACCTTTCTTCTGAGACCACTTTCACTAGACCACCTGTATAAAGAGACCACTTCAATGAGATCACTGAAAAGACCACTGTTGTCATTATCCTTGTTTTGAACAAGAATCTGTCTTCTAAGACCACTATCAGTATAAAGCACTGTCTGCAACGACCAGTGCTACCAATATGCACCTGTCTGGAGTGACAGTCAAGTCATTGTACCAGCTTAAGTCATAAGCCAGCAATAACGTGACATGGCAAGAGAAATAATCAGACTTCTTAAATTAAACATGGGACTGTTGTGTTTTCGTGGGACAAGATCTACTGTAGATTCTTCATATACACCAGTGAGACCGAGTTGTATACACTCGCTGACAGTCTTCACCCACACACACAGCTCATTTGTTGTATCTAAACACACAAGTACACATATAAACATGTAGAAACATGTACAAACTAATGGCCATCCACTGCTCCTCTATCAATGACTATATAACATCCGACATGCTACTCTAATATACAATGAAAATTGCTGAAGATCCCCCCCTACTACGACATGATAATAGATCGAAGAAATAAATACAGCAAACATATACATATCATTCAGCAGCCATCGGACTCCTGCAAGTAACATCGGCCGCCTGTCAGTACAGACCATAAACTTATAACATCATTATGTATAATATCTTACACCTAAATGTACATCACACTCGACATTCCCGATCCTCTGTCCGGATGTAAATATAATTATTCTGTCATGAAAATTATTATTATTTAATGGAACAGTTTAAAAAATAATGCTACATGTGATGACTCTTCACCACAAGAAGCAGAAGACAAGCAACCAGTCGACACGTCCGCCAACACTGACTGCCTTCGCGTTGTTACACCATTACAAGCCGCGATGTAAATGTACTTCTGTTACAATGTAAAAAATTGGCAGTTAGATTACTAATACATAAGTTTGCCTACGCATGTTAGACTGATCAATTGCCTAAATCAGACAATTTACACTATCTGTCTACAATGATTAAGTTAGTTTAAAACCTACTCTGGTTTTATGGTTCAAGCACCAAATGAACGGTGTCCATGGGGACAGATTACATAGTCAATAACAATATCACAACAAACTTTCAGCCTTATCAAACTGGCCACCAAATATCTGTGTCAAACCTGTACATTACTTTGACACACATCTCTTGGTAAACCCACAAATTCATTCTTGCAAAATATAATTAATCTGATTGATGCAATAATTTTACACTTCAGCAATTATGAAACTCTAGAATTACCTTTTCATAGACAAACCAACTTAGAATGTCTCTACTATGTACACAAATTCCCTAGGAAGGTGTAGTTGCGTACTTTAAAATATCTCATTTCATCAAGGACATTATTTCACTTGACAGTTTTTGTGATTTAAAGATTACATATTTTTTACATTCCTAGTTTTTAGTGTGAAATGCTCATCTGTTATTGGTCAGTAAATGCCAGTGCTTGTGCAAGATTGCTAGAAGAAAGAAATATATATATATATATGTGTTAGCTAGTTAGTATTTGTACTGTAAATAAATACTACAATTAAGTTGCGACTGTCGTCAGCTAGAACTACGTCCACTTGCTCTGTCTGACCAGCGATACAGACCACCAAGTGGCGCCACCTGTCTCACACATTCTAAGTTTCTCTGCAGAATGCCAACTGTCTGCCTGAGCTATACATAACTGTAAAATATCAAACATCAATGACCCGCCACTGCACGTGACACTGTCAGACGCTGTTACGTGAAATGTATCTACACCTCAAGATGGCCTTGATGGCGACAGTGAGTGATTGATGGCGGAGACTAGCGGTGGTACAAGTGACAGCCTTCTGGTCCTGATGCAGAAGAAATGACAGATCACTCATGACACCTTCTCCAGGCCATTACAAGCAATGTCATTGACTTGTTGTGCTTCATTTCCAGCAGATGGCAGCACTGCAAGTGCTCGGATAATTTCTACGAGACCTGAGATGCCACATCATATGCCACTAAAGAGAACATTCCTCGTAACATCCACTAGTCACATGACTGATCACATGACATGTGCACCACTATAACATCTCAATGCCCTAATACAGGACGACACTACAAAATGTCGATTTCACCACCATTCACCAGGTGGCAGCACAACTGCACTGTTGGTCAGCTGGTGGTAGATCGACGCGGTCGTCACGGGGAGTCAAACAGGACATTCTGGTGTATGATGATAAGGTCAACAAGTTCTCGCTCATACTTGACTGCGGTTAGACTGGTCAGCGGGTCAGTCTCGGGTGACCGCAGGATGGTCGGGGCAAACACCGTGGCCAGGTTCTCCGGACTCATCATGTTCACTTGTTTCTGTTCAGTTACCCTGCACAGGCAAGACACACGGTTAATTCCACCGTCTGAAGGCAGACACATCTTAAACAATGGCTGTTCCTTGTTTATTAATACATTAGAACTTTGTTTTATGGTCACTTCGGTATTACAGCCACCTCGCAATTTAAGGTCACCTTTGGACAGTCCCAAATTATTTTTTCAGTCAAGAAAAATAAATTAGTCTCACTAATATGGTCACCTCGTTTTACAGATCACTTTTGCCCAGTCGTGTGGCAACCTTAATTGTGAGGTTCCACTGGGCTAGAATAAATATGTGGAAGCTAAATTGCATTTATTAAGTCTGAAATATTGTTCACAATTTGAATGTTGCATCGCGAATGTTAACATTTTCAACAAAACATTAAATTTACAAACAACTGCCATTATTGTTGAGGTGGGACCATAAACTGGGACGGAGAACAACTGATTCAACAAATGTCCTGCTAATGACTACCAGCCATGGTTGATTCGGGGGTGACAGAACAGACAACCTCCCTTCAACGTACAAAGTCTCACTATTTCTACTGTGCACACTTTCCACATCTCCCAATATGGCAGGCTTCTCCTGATTTTTTTGTTATTTTTCAAACCTCCTCCCAACCTTTCAAACAAAACCTCCAACTTTTGTCGTATTTGATTTTCATGTTTTTGTGGCTTGATTAAGTTATTTATATATATATATATATATATATGATTACACAAAAAACAGGCCACACATTAATAAAAATAATAAATTCTACAAAGTAGTAAAACTGTACATTACCTGTATAGATGAGCTATGAGGTATTTCACCGTGTGAAAGTGGGCTGGAGGCAGCTGCATAAATGTCCTTCTCAAGTCATCTAACGCCACGTCCAGGTTCAGATCTTCCTGCTCTGTGATGGAGAGACAGACAGAACATGCGAGAGTAGAAACAGAAAAAAACAAGTCTTTACATCCACAATAACATTTATTAATAAAAACCATACAGTGATAGCTCAATTAACAAATGTCTATGTAGCAGTGTCATTATAAATTGGACTCTCACCAATAAACTTATGTAAGTTTTCTGTTGTTTCTCTTAAATTTCTCTGATTCATAATAAGACATCACAAATTCAACCATTGTCATTTCTGTTGGTCTCTGTCTCTCATACCACAAACTGTTCCTACTAAGATGTTTTTTAGTTTTGTTTTAACTGAAACTTTATGTGCACATCCATCGAAATATAAATTTTCTCTGTATTGAATATACAGTTTGTTATATCTAGCTTATTATACACTACTAGGTTTCAATGCAAGTAACTTAATCTGTCAGCTTCAGGTAATTTTGACATCTTATAGCTTCATGGTATAACAGTGCATTTTCCACAAACATAGGTTCATGGAGATCAAATGTGATAAGGAATATGCTAACTGATGATATTGAAGACCTTGTAATGTATGTCAAATGTGATAAGAAGTATCAGGGCATCATTTTTGAGGAGAGCAGTTGCTCTCGCTCCTTGCCGCTCCCACTAATCACTCATCCCAGGTGCGATTTATCGCTCGAGCTAGTTGCTAGAATTGCGTGCTTCACCATATATGTATCAAATGTATTATCAGCAGGTAACTTTTCTAGTTAGAATAACGCTTGTGTCCAGAATTAAACACAAATGCCACCAAGTGGATAAAGACAGAACTAATATATCGCTCACCTAAATTATCTGGCATATTTTGGCAAACAATTTATTGCTTGCCTAGTGTTTTCAAATGTAAATGTATACTTACTGATGACATCGATGACCTTGTGGTAGAGGTCAAAGGTGATGAGAGGAATGGGCAGTAGTCGCAGGTAGAGTTTGAGGACACTAGCGATGGTGTTGATGTCCTCATAACTGTCTGTGCTGATGTCTGTCAACTCTCCGTCTGAGAAACAACAGACAACATGAAAGTGCTTTCTTCAATTATATTGTCCTGCAAGACAAATTAATAATAACATAAACATTAAAAAGCACCCTTTTCAGCCTAAACTGCTCAAAGGCACTTTACAACTTCCTTAAGGCAAGTCGAACATACTAAAAATCTAAATATATAAAAATAATTAAAAGTAGCGTATTTCTAAAACAAATGCAGAATTAAAACTAGATGTCTAAGATATATAGATGTCAATTACGAAGTATCTCAAAAATAAACGCATACAAAAACTATCTATAAAATATAAATACAAAATCTATAAAATGTCATTACTTACTTACTTCATAAGCCTGGTGAATAAAATGGGGTATACTGTTCCATGTGTGGGGTCAGCCACAGAGAAGGTTCTGCCACCCAGCTGTGTCGTGGTCACAGACCCTGTACATCTAGCAGTAACCTGCTCTCCAAATTTACGTCGCAGTTTCTTTTTCAATCTCAATAAATCTTAATCAGTTTTGTTGACTCACCCTTGTCGAATGACATTCTGATGGCTTCAACGTCATCATGGAATCCCGCCACTCTGTACAAACCTTCCGAGTCGAGACCTGGGGTGAGCAATCACAGAACATCAGAGAAACTACACTTGATCAATAGTCATGTGGCGCAACTGGAGGTTTTGGGCCCCCTAGACTACCCTCTCTGGATCCACAGTGATGGGTAAAACAGCAAACAGCTACATCATTTCGTACCCTAAATCATACACTGAACTTCACTGTTCTCTCACTGTTCCATGTGTCTTCCACTGAATAGGGATGCCCCACAATGATGTAAATATGTCAGCATTTCATTGGAATGTTTAGATCATTAAAGAACTGCTGCAAGGTATCTATTACATAACTACATCCGTGCCTTCACGTGTGTATTCATGCACGTTTATTTGTCTTATCACTGACCAATGGAACCAGCAGGCATATATGCTATTACACATTTTAAAATTTCCTGTATTAGAAAAGCGACTTCCACATGTACAATAACAATCATGAATAATGACCGACTCACCTCGTGCTTCAATCTCCTGGATACACATGTTAACAACGATGGGTATGAGTGTGTTCTGAGCCTTGACCAGGGTCGTCAGGTCAACACCAAACATGCGCTTCACGTACTTCATGTCTGGCATACAGTCATTTGGCACCTTCTCCGAGCACTTCTTGTGGGCGTTGAAACCACAGTCTGCAAGTAACATGGCAACACTCATGTGAACAGTGAGACATCATGTGAACACTTGACACGTCATGTAAGCAGTGAGACGTCATGTGAATACAGTTATATCATGAAAACAGTTCCTAATGACAGACATGACATCGTTGTCAAGACATCACCCGCCACGCTGCTCAATTCTGATATCCATAATACAACAATGTGCACTAATACATATTCCACTCACTAGGACATGCCACTAAAGCGATTTATTTTCCCTGCAGTATGTGGTGACATTGAAATGAGCATTCATACTTAATGCTGCTGTTTACTTTGCGAAAATATGCAACCACCACTAAAACAAACCTGCCCAATCAACTTAACATACATAATTATCTCAAAAGTGAATCAACCCTACCAGGCAATTGCTGATTCATACTTAATGAACTACTCCAAGTTAGGCAAATAAATAATGACCTGAAGGATATGGTCATTGCTACATCTGGTCAACAGATGGACAGGGAACTAATTGCCTGTGTTACTGACCATGGTCTTAGAAGGCCTCACGTAAATTAATCAGAGGAACATCCATTAAGGTCACCAGCAGGACTGGGGAAAAATGACCTGAATAGTGAAGTGACCATTTATTACCAACTGGGACTCATTTCCTACGCTTTATCATTATGTAAATAATTTATAACTGTCCTACTTTGGCCATAATTATGAGGTGGCTTTATTACAGAGGTAGCCATAAAGAGAAATTTGACTGTATGAATATAATACTGTTGCACATACATGGATGAAGCTCCAGAGTACTAATTGAGGACACAGTTTTTCAATTCCATCTGCCAGTGTTTTGAAGCTTGGGTGACTTTGCTCACAGTACTTTGCCCATGAGAGATACTAAAATCTGTTGGTTCCTTCTACCGAGATGTCAGGGGAAGTAAAAGATCCCATGCTGGGAAATAAAATAAACCTGTCATTGACTCACTAACACTAGAGGACCACTCTAACAATAAACCTACAGAGGGATGTATGAATTAAATCGTATACCTCATAAGTGAAGCACATTGCACAGTGACTTACCTTGACATTTCACCCCTTGTGCTATCAACCCCCACAGGAAGTTGGCACAGAAGTCACACCAATGCGGCCCCCGAAACGTGTGTTGCTATAGAAATACAATCAAACAGAAACATTACTGTCATGTTTCAAAACATTAGACATCTTTAGTTACATTAATGCACAGTTTAGTCAGTGAAAGAGTGCACAAGTTTGTTTAAATCTGTGAATGAACTGACTTTCTATAGATCGGACAACTTGCAAAAGCATGACTAGCCTAAGGCGACAAACACAGCTGTCTGCTTCCGTAGTTCGCATGCGTCATTCGTTGTTTCAACACAGAACAGCAGGATGCGTTGTCTGCTTCCACACATATAATTCTTGGAGAGATCTGTGTGACTGGTCTGTCTTAAAACAGGGGAAGATGACGGCATATGTGGTTGACAGAAATGGATAGTGTGTTCACCACTTTATGCACCATTTACAATCACAACAAGGCACACTTGCATTGTTTGACTAAATATTGACTAGATCCAGAAAAAAATAATCTAAGTCTTTTCCGACGATTTAATCAAAACCAAATAATTTTTTTTACAAACTGGCATATTGTAATGAATTGTAGGTAAGCTTAAATGTTTGCAAAGAGTCTGAAATGAGACAAGTAAAAAAACTAATTTATTTTAATTTAATTGTTCAGAATTTTAAACAATAGATTGCTTATGGTCATTATTTTACAATGACGCCAGATATTTGGAAAGAATATTTCAAACATTCAAAATCTGCCATGAAAGATACCAGGCTTGTTTGTATGTAGCAGCATTACTGATTATACCATTATTTTACATACAAAAGCAGGTTGAAAATATGTATTATGTAGTCATATGAATGACAAATACATGGATAAGGGGGTGGGAAGGGAAACCAGATAACGGTAAACCACAATTCTCAGATATATATCTTAAGAACTAAACTTCGCGGATTATGTTTGATGCAGGCATATTTTGTAGTCCGGTAGATGACGACACACAATCAGAATATAAGTGATGAAAACACCTGTCTGCTTCCATCATCTGTCATCTGCACATGTCATTCGCACCTGTCACACACACACACACCTGTCACCCACACCTGTCACCTGCACCTGTCTTCCAAGACTGTCACCCGCACCTGTCATCAACACCTGTCACCTACACCTGTCATCCACACCTGTCATCAACACCTGTCACCTACACCTGTCATCAACACCTGTCACCTACACCTGTCATCCACACCTTTCATCCGTTGATGTCGTCCATAGTTTAGTTGTACCTGTTGTCAGTTTCTGCACAACTCACTCCTCCCAGAATGGTTTGTGTGGAGAGAGACAACAGGTGTGACTGGTCAATGTTAAAACAGCCGACTATAATGATGACTAACTAAGAATGTCATAGGTATATTAATCAATAAATACACTTTTGTATAGAATTTCAAGTCAAAAATACAGATTTCAAGAAAAATACATGGCACATATGTTACGAGCAGTCTGTGAATAGCCACAAAGCATTGCACCAAGTTGCTACTGAAACCAGGACAAAGCTGTGCAGACACACCAGGGGTGTTTCTAACATAGAGACACCTCTCCACCCCAAGTGTACAGACTGAGAGTGACTAGAGATGCAGCAAGATTCCCGTCATCTGCTCCGAATCATTTTACTATAACAAGCTCTTGGTGTTAGTAAACACAACGCTGTGTTATGTCATCATTGGCCATTTACTAAGTGGTGCCTATAGAGAACATTAAACTACTGTAAATGCCAGTATACAGGTAGATCCACTGAGTCAACTAAAAACCATGGCAACAATTTAAAGGAAATATTTAGCATAGGAATAGCAATCTTTAGAATACCAGTAACAATGATTTCATATTTTTTGATGGCATTAGTAAAAAATAGGGCTTGAATTATCTTAAGCTAAAAAATTATTTGCATCCACCACATTGTTTTACAATGTAACAGAAAATTGTTAAACTGCACATCATGAAATATTTTTGATGGAATCTTCTATTTATTCCCACAAAGAAAAAAAGAGGATGGGTATACCGGGGTACACGTATGTATGAATGAATGTTGGACTCCCAATTTAATCTAACAGCTTCCTTGTTTACTAGTGTGGAGTCGCACGATACTGGGCCAAATTGGTGTCCTGTAACTTATGCTATATTTACTCCATAACCAGCTTCTTTGTGGACAGTTCCTGTTGATAACATTTGTGCTGTATCTCAGGCCCATGAAGAAAGAAGAGACACAAAAAACACATCCTGCCTGTTTATTGTTGTTGTGAAAAATTGTGGGATTCTGATGAGGTACTGGCACACATCAGTCAAGCAAATTTTTATTTCTGAAGGG
>CM034533.1:50871650-50900081 GCA_020002185.1 Paraescarpia echinospica | reverse complement strand
ATAATGATCCATGGCAATTGTCAACACAGTTTTTTGTATCTCTTATTTTACATACACACACACACACACACACACACACACACACACACACACACACACACACACACACACACACACACACACACACACACACACACACACACACACACACACCCCTAACATACACAAAATATATATTAATTACCCAGCTTTGCAAGGAGTATAACCACCTTTACATGTTAATGGATATGCTAAAATTCAATCTTAGGAAGCGGTTCCCTGTGCACCGAAATGTGACTGACCATCCAATCAATTGAACTGCAATTTAACACATTTTGTAAACAGTATTCTTTGGCGAAATTCTGAACACTGAAAATTTACCAACTCCAAATATCAATAATTCACCCAGCCAACCCAAAGACTGAGCCCACCCTAAATTCTTCTGGCTCATCCCCATATAAGCAACATTGAGGGAGAAATGCAGTATGTACAGACAGAGAGAAAGACGGACGGACACATACATACATACAAACAAACAAATAGACAGACAGACGGACAGACAGACGGATGGATAGACCGACAAACAGAGAGAAAGACAGACAGGCATACATACAGAAGAACAGACAAACAAACAAACAAATAAAAAACAAACATACTCATGTTTTGTCTCTCTCTCTCTCTCTCTCTCTCTCTCGCCCGTCCGCTCGCACACACACAATTCATATAAGACATATTACATGGAAACTGTTAGACACATGTTGACGTGCAACTACAACCGAGGTGACTTTGGATCTATGTATTGTTTGTTATAGTACTCCTCTTAGATGCTTAGCATATCGGACGTCTAACTCTGGCGTTCATCTATGACCAAAGGAAGGATCCATAGTGCATTCATTTTTTTTAATTCATTGTGTGTCAAATGTTTTTATTGGACGTCTGATTGTCTACCTGCTTTCTATGATTGTTCCAAGTTATGTAAACCGTCGCCAGCTGATCAGTGAGCAGTACGTACAGACTTGGAACAATGGTAGAACATTCGTATAGCATTGCAATTAACAGTTCAAAGTTATGTAACCTTCGTCAAACCTATGGTACAATTACTTTGTAAATTCGTATTGTGAACAAAAAGATTTGGCTGCACGATGTCAAACCTTTTGACCTTTCGAACTACCAAGTTTCCACTTCCGGAGGATACGTATTTTTCTAGTCTACATTATGGTATGACTACAACACAAAACACATGCTTATGAAGAAAGAGTAGATTGGATGCAAATACAGATACTTAATCGGGCTACCTTACCTTGTTTGCAAGTTACACCGCCGTCTTTCGGAGTGTATCCTTCATTACAAAAGCATGTGAAACTGCCTTCGTTGTTTGCACAGTTCTGCTGGCAGCCAGATGATTTCTCAGCGCACTCGTCGATGTCTGTAGAAGAACCAAGTCACAATAACGTGATAAGTGCACATTAACATAGTATATAGAGTGCATGTTGTTTCATCTGTATAAGCATACACAAAGATATGCAATATACCATCCTATATGTAGTGTGCAATGATATGATATAGCATACAACAGTGTTCCCGTGGCATTTTTTCTAGTGTTCATTATTTGATATATGCATTGTTACATATGCATTATTACCTTCACAAAAGTAACTTTACTCATACCACATTATGCATTTCCACTAGATATTTTTAAGTTCATTAACGTATTCAATGTGTTTCCGGTCAAAATAATAATCAACTCGTTTAATGGTTAATTATGGTATCATAACATCCCTCTCTGGCTGTTTCAAGAGACAATGTTTCCTACTATTGAGCATGGCCTCTCAGCTTGGTCCGTACAAGACAGGTGCAGTTAATATCATAATATATGGATACTTGTATTAATTGATAATCTTCATAAGACAGTATTAATTTGGTAATATCAGTTACCTTGGCATGTTGCATCTGTCATCCTGTATCCTGTCTTGCATATACACTTGAACGAACCGGGCGTGTTGAGGCACTGCTGTATATTAGTGCATGGTGTGACCTGGTCACATTCATCTATGTCTGCAGCACATCAAGTCATGTACACATTGCAATATTACGCAGGAATACATTACATACATTACACTGATGACTTCAACTGAGTTTAGTTTAATACAATTCAAAATAATGTTTTACCTTTGGTAGAGAGTACATCAAAAATAAACAAGAAACGAAAATCTTTGTATGTGAATGTCCAGATGGTTATAATAAGGAAACCGCAAAGCTAGTATTTTTCCATTGTATATTCTCTATGGTTTTGCGGATGCATGTAGTGACAACCTTTTTAACATATTCATATATGTTATAGCAACAAACAAAAATATGTATCTTTAAAAAAATCATAATACTTTCTGCAGATTTCGATTTCAATTATAAACTATGCTAAATAAGTTACTTTTTCCTTATATCTTATGTTACTAAGTTCCTACAAAAAACAATTCAATGTGCTGTGTTCATACACATACCAACACAGGTTCCATCGTCATCAACGTAGCCATTGGGACACTCGCTACATTCGTAGGCCTTGCCCTGACTCTCTTGTTCAGCTGGTGTCAGGTCGGTACAGTTGGTGCCCACTGTGCAAGGATTGTCCTGACAACCGTCGATGTCCTCATCACAACTACCACCTGCAAATACAGACTTGTATTGTATTTCATATATTTTCATACACAGTAAACAGGCTGTACGCTCATTAATCGACGTGTGCTTGTTGCGCATACACACACATACAATATGCTTGTAGTTCATGAGAGAATAATTTGGCAGAATTCATACATAGCATTAGCAACAATCACATTAATTGTTTAAACAATACTAACATTTACAATCTATAACACTATCAAGAAGTGGGGAGACGTTACAAGAATTTATAATACGTCAATATATTTTTCTGTGTTAATCATAATACGTCATTGAGCAATCCATCATGAACACGCTTGTGGATTGCTTATATTGTTATTAACAGTGGGACATAGATATACGAAACTGCTACATATATGGCATCTGTCATACCTGTGTACCCAACGTTGCATTTGCAAGCAACAATTCTAAATGTTGATGCTGTCATCTGGCCTTCTGCCAATTCGCCGAAGAGACATTCACCATGACCAGAGCAGTTACACAAGTTGACAGTGACGACTGCTGTTGGTGCAACACCTCCTTTAGGATCACTAGCGCCGAGACTGAAAAATCCCAGCATAATTCGTCATTACTACTGAGGTGACAACCAAACGAAAATATCACTAATTGTGATACCAAAAACTAACGTGATTAGATAACACGGGCTGCAGTAGCACAACTGCTGAGGTTGCAGCAGTAAAACAATAATATCAATTACTGGTTGATTAATTAATGTATTACTCTTCGTCGAGTGTTGATCTAGTGACATTAGCGATCGTTGTAACCTCAATGTGTCCTTTAATTACTAATTTCAAAATGACTGCTTCTGTGTCCTTGAAATTGTGACAAACTCCTACTCATTGTCATGTTCTTTGTTGAGACTGTTCATATGTGTACATAATACGTTTTGATTTGTCTTGATGTGCCATCATTATGGTGGTGTTAGTGCAATCAGTACTAATTTAATTGATAATAATGTTATCATAATTTAATGCTAGTTCATATATACCTTAATTCCACTTGTTGGGTATAGTGTTATATTAGTGTTATTATTGTGGAATTTGAGTTGTTTCTATTAGTGTGTTTGATGAGGATTGATGAGGAAAAATAACATTAGTTAGACTATTAAGCAAACTTTCTCTAGACTGTGGTCTTAGTTCACTCACCGTCAGTACAACACAACCAATTCCGTGAATATGACCACATATTAACGCATTGGTGAGTATTCGTGGGTGCAGAGGATTTTCTCAAAATATATTGTTATTAGTAGTGCACCTCAGGCGTGGCATTGAGCAGTGCAGTGTTTTCTACAATATCGCACATATTGTATAAACCATTAGGTTTGCTGGCAGTTTGTTGATGTCAATGGCAGTGCTTTGTTGCAATATAATGTGCAAATGATCAGCTTCATTACGATATGTTCAAGGGCTCCATGCTGTTTGGTGTCCAGGTAAAGGTTCCAGTCGTTGCGTTGAACTCCGCGCCGGAAGGAAGCTCAGACTCCAGACTCAGAGTGACTTTGTCGCCATCTTTATCATATGTAGTCACGTTTAATATAACTTCCTCGCCAATCGTCGCATTTAGCTGTTTGGTTACTGTGATCACTGGACTAGTGTTAGCTGAAATATTCCAGAGAAACATGGATCATTAGAAGAATAGAGCATAAACATTACCAACGTGTTTATATGCAGTGATATATCTGTGTTCGTTTTGTTCACATGTTCGTGTCATACACACAGCATATCCTGAATTACGATACCCCAATATCCACCCACACCCACCCACGCCCAACCGCGTCCACAAACGCATCCACACCAACACACAAACGCACCACACACACACACACACACACACACACACACACACACACACACACACACACACACACACACACACACACACACACACACACACAATATATATATATATATGTCACACACACACATATATATTATATATATATATATATAATTAATATGTCTGCGTTTTCTTACCTAATGTTTCGGCATCTTCTGTATTTTTGGTGTTCGTTTCCAAAGTTGCTGCAGCTGCTTCTTCTTTGCCTGTTATATCAAGGTTAATATACAGAACAGTTTTCATATAGCCTCTAAACTGCTAAACACGCTTTACACTTCACACCTTACTAATTCGAACAAAAACTTAACCACTGCGGGAAACATTCAGTCATGATTAATGCAATTATTGCGTGAAAACTAATTGTTCACATGTATCCGTCAACAGGTAATAGCTAATTAAATAAAAAATTTACAGCTGAGTGAACTGAAGCAACATGGAATGAACGAAACTCCCATGCTTTGTAATGGCAACAAAATGTTTCAAACGTGGATTCTCTTGATTGAAAATGAAATAATTTCGATAAATCAACATGCTATAAGAGAACAGTGAGATGGTGCCTAGGAAAGTGTCTAGCATTATTTTTAACACCACTCCTGCACACGTCAGTCAACCACAAATAAATGTTGTACAAAAACAGATATGGTTGATAACAACACGTTTGGAAGCATTCTCATAAATCTAGATAATGTAAATAGAAATACAAACACAGCTACTTGAGGCAAACATAAATGCATTAATGTCACCATACACATAATGCACTGATACATTTCTGGTGACAAATAAATGTTGTACAAAAACAGATTTGGTTGATAACAACACGTTTGGAAGCATTCTCATAAATCTAGATAACGTAAATAGAAATACAAACACAGCTACTTAAGGCAAACATAAATGCATTAATGTCACCATACACATAATGCACTGATACATTTCTGGTGACAATTCGCTGCTCACAAATTCAAACAAATGCCATCAATTTCGCTACTGCAACGTACAATACAAGAAAACAACATTCCAATGTGATTGACTTCTTACCAGTAACAACATAATCAAAGATGCACTCATTGTTGCCTTTGCATGTGTCCTTTGCTTTCTGTTGCTGTTCGGAAGTCATTTTGTCGAGGACCTCTTGCACGAAAAGTGGTTCAAAATCACGTTTGTCGAAAGTTTCAAAAGTAGTTCCTTCAATATATTTGAAGATCGAGTCGGCCCTCTCAGTGCGCCCTGCAACAAAGTACACTTCTAGATCACGCATATATCTTATTGTTTAACATTATTGACATATGAACAAAGTTTTGACATATTTCAATGATGTGAGTAGATTCACATATGATACTACAATTACTAGTACTATTACTACTACTACTACTACTACAATTACTACAGCCTGTAGTACAGTGACTACTACAACTACTACTACTACTATTATTACAACCTACTCTACCAATAAATGAACACTATCTCTATTATTAACATAACTGTACAATGTACTTACATGTCTGTCCAAAGTTAGAGAAGATGTCTCTCTCGGATGACGCACTTGCATTCAGTGGTGCTCCACCATTGGCTGGTTGCAAGTCATCATCTCGGTCATTGTTAAATACACCCATCAGACCCATTGTTTTGCCCTGGAACTCAGGAGGTGCGGCAACAGTGATGTCAAGCTGTTCTGCCTTTATGCCGATGTCCAGAGCGAAACCTACAACATGACGCCACAAGTAGTCAGTGGTTGACATTATATTTAAGCAGTGTACTTCATCAATACACATAACATGCACAGTATGTAGGCTTATAATAATACAACAAAAATGCGGTTTGTGTACCTATAATGGTAAAATGTAGAAACAATTATTATTAAGATACCATTATATTTACAACGATTTGATTACCTACCTATCCATTATAATGCCACATAGTTCAACACAAGATAGGTGGATTATAATATTTACGAAGCTCACGTTTGATATTCAGTTTAAAGCAGCCGGTGCATGTAGTAGTTTTCGAATTTCTGTAAGTTATGGTGCTGATATAAGATAGTTGATAACGTGACATTATCATTATTTGTATAATATGAATATGTAGAATAGCACTGCTTTGTTTTACCTGACGAAAAAGAGACCTCAACTGAAGTAGCAGATTTTCGTGACACGGAAACCTTGTCGCGAGATATGTCGTCATCGTCGTGAGCAGCACTGAACCAGGGTGTGATGTGTTCTTCATCAACGTACATAATCAATCCTACAGAAGTATATAACCATGCATTATATGAACATATGGTACATACAACAGTGTTGTATTATACCCAACCCATCCGTTTGGAAGTGTTGTACATACAGCCACGTCAACATCATGTCTGAACAATTAGTATACCAGTACCTTTATTAATGTAATCAGTTTCTAAACAACGACAACAAATGCTATTACAGTTTTGTCTTGCTAGATCAGAACCTAAGTCCTACTAGCTGTCTGCTGAGTTTACTTTAAAAACTATTGGTTCTTACCATTTCTATCCTTGTTCATTTGTACGTGGAACCTGTCCGAGTCAGAATCCTGTGCGGCAAATGCACTGAACACCGTCGCCTGCATCTCCGTTCCGTTCTTATCAAGAGCCCGCGCTGTGCGCCCTTGCAGGGTGAAGTTTTTGTCAGCAGTTGCTATGAGTGTGTATTCGCCAAGTCCATTGAAAGTGTAGTCGAGTCCATCCAACGTGCGGATGTGAGGGTCACCATAGAACCAACCTGTGCACAGAAATGAAAAACATTGGTGAGATAATTATAAATAATATTAATACAAGTTATTGTTTGAAAATCCGCAATATTAATTAGTTTATGTAAATATGTTTATTGTATTACATAGTTCAGAATGTATTCAACATGTTTTTCATCAAATCAATGTCATACACATTCACTATAAAAATGCTAGTACATGAATTCTCAAATAGTAATATATATTATACATTTATACATTACACATGATGTGTGCTACCCAATACATCATGTGTTATATTACACATTCATGCATGCACGCTTCGCACACATGCACGCACGCACATACGTTTAATTGTAAGTCATACTGTATCATTCCAGTATGTTGGGGTTCACACGGATGTGAAATCATCGATACTAAATAGGCCGATTTTACTGTTGATAACTCAGACGGAATTTTTACATCCTATTCGTATTGCAATGTATACAGTATTTCAAGTACTACACATTTCAAATAATGTGCTAGTTTGTTAAGAGGTCGATTGACATTCAGAAGCTGGGCTGTTAACACAGAAGGAAAATCGTGAAGATAACCACGATGTACCGTGGGTCACACCACCTGGTAGGCATATCAGTAGACAAGTTTCTTCATCCATCTACCTCCAGCAACAAGAGACCACACATACTTTATGACTCCCCTATTGCAGGACTGACATTTTAAGTACTCCTTCTTTCCAGTTGGTATCTGCCTGTGGAACCAGCCGCCTGAGGGCATAGTCACATCCCGTATTCCCTAGACACCTTGAAGGAAAATTGGCCACTCTGGACGTTTACGCACAGAGTACTTTCTTCTCTTTTAGCCAGCACCACACAGCACTGTTTTATTCAGGTCTAAACCTGTTTCTAATTATTTTAGGAAGCACCACATTTATGTCGTATGCAATCACCAACTTCATCTACACCGTATATAATCACATTAGTGTGACAATACTCCAGGGTGGAATGATACACTTAAAACGAGGAGAAAGACATACTATGTTTGATAATTCCAAACAAGCAAGTATGCTTGAGACACATTACGCACCGATAAATGGAGGCAAGTAGTTGTAGCAGTAGTCAAGAGGTCTCGCGGCCAGATACAAGTAGCACATATCAGTGTAGGAACAACACCATTGCTGTGGCTCCAGGTCGTATTTCTTGTGCTTCTTCTTGAAGAACTTAGGATGGTAGGAGAACATGTGACCGGCGGCTCCGTCTTCACTAATGACAAGTGCACCTCGTTGATCATAGCAGCAGTACTACAGCGGAATATTTCACATTTGCTGTCATTTTTGGATGATACTTAATAATTGAGTGTAAGATGTGATTGTAGTGACATTATAGTGGTAATTAGTGTGTGTGTGTGTGTGTGTGTGTGTGTGTGTGTGTGTGTGTGTGTGTGTGTGTGTGTGTGTGTGTGTGTGTGTGTTTGTGTTTGTGTTCGTGCGTTCGAACGTCGATGTTTCTTATTGAGCTCCAGAAGGTGTTATTTATCATGTTGACACTTCAACAGCGACGTCACAACGACAATGTACCTGTATTTGTAAACACACTGCTTGTCTTGTAGACAGCATTTTATTAACCTTATGCTAGCTTTGTGTATTAAATAGATAGGATGATGTTAACGGAAAACAATAAAAAAAATGCAAATTACCAATTTGTAGAAGCAAACAGAGGCTAATAGGTGAATTTAGTATTATATACATACAATTTGAATAATACAATATAGAAATGGTAAACAGATTAATACACAGTGAATCCATATACAACATTGTATTTCCTTTGAAGAAGTAATTTTATAAACTTGATTTAGCTGCTGCATCTGGTTAAGAGAGCGTAATTTCACAAAACATGCAGCAGAAGAAGAAGAGTACATTTACATAGCGTCATAAATCTGAATAAATCCATATATATACAAACCTGAGTCGCTGTTGTGAAACGTAAAGTTCTTTGATAAAAGCATGTCATTTGTGACTTTGCAAAAGCAGAGTTTTTGTCCCTTTTCCATCGTTTGTCATGTCTTGCCAGCCTTCGGTCACAGGGACATGACAATGTGGTCGTCATTTGGAAAATCAATGATAGCAGATTCTGGCTGTAGAACCAATCTTCACATTTCTGGTTGTAGTTGATAGTGTTTTTTCCAGAAGCCACACGGTATAAATAACGTCCTATCTCACCTGAAGATAAAACAAATCATATGTACATATATATGTGTGTATATATATATATATGAAGATAAATACAGCATCCACACATATATACGGACATACATACATACATGCATGCTCGTAAGCACGCACACACACACACACAATCATAACATCACACATACTTAACAGTAGCGCATTGCTATCTCAGCACAACTAGCTTAAATTACAGGTTAACCCTGATGTATATTATGCCGCATGGCAAACACACTAATGCAGTGTATCTATGCCCAAACATTAAAAAATCTCAACGGTATTTAAATATCACATATGCCAGCAATGTAAGACACATTGACAAAGGTGAGAGAACATTAGTTTTGTGATATCTGTATTGCAAGTCAAATACACTCACCAGTATTTCCATCGAGGGAAGCCATTCTAAATGAGAGTGGTTTTCCCGAGAAACCATTTGTCTCGGTCTCGGTTTGATGGTACTGGGTGACATAGTATCCAATCCTGCTTCCCCGTGTTGTGAGCACTGTGTCCCAGCCTGTCTTCTCGTACGAGAATATGACAAATGTCGACCAGCGAGAAGCATCGTAGGCGATCACAAGTTGGAATGTGTTGGGCTGGAAACATAATGGAAACCACAATGACAATAGGAATACACATCAAATATTCAGTGTTCTCTTTAAAAGCATAATTGACATACAACCAGTGCTTATAGTATAATTGATTTGTGTAAAGCAAGCGATAACAGCAAGCTGGCATAGATGATGATGATGAAATAAAACGAAATGATGACATCATTATGATGACGACAATATGACTATCATCTTATGACGACAACAATAAAACTATCATCATCAAGTGTTATCAGATTAACAAATCCAAATTACATTATCATAACCACTAATTCCAATACAACGCATATGAAGCCAGTAAACATGGTATATATGTAATATTTACCCTGTCATTTGATGGGTTGTATGACCTACGAGGTAACTGATCTGCCCACGTGATCACCATAACCCAGGAAGGATCTACATCCGAGAGTCCTCCAAACTTCTTTACGTCTTCTGCAGCCAGAGTCATAGCATGTCTCGCCCTCGCCTTGTTGTCGCCCGACAATGCTTCAGTCGCTCGGCTATACATGTGG
The DNA here is from genome assembly GCA_020002185.1 of Paraescarpia echinospica. NCBI lineage: Eukaryota > Metazoa > Annelida > Polychaeta > Sabellida > Siboglinidae > Paraescarpia > Paraescarpia echinospica. Next base: position 50,889,543 of record CM034533.1, on the reverse strand, counting down.
TAAAACACGTCACCTTTATGTGCGTCGGAATCTGTCCACATCGGAGCGAACAGAGCAAATCCTAATTTTGCTACGGCTGTTTTCTTTGAGGCATTCAACATGTCGTCAAACTTTGTCGGCGTTCTGCTTTTGTAAGATGCACCCATTGTGACATAGCCATTGGAGGTGATCTGGTAAAAGCAATATAATTTATGTGTCAAAAATACTATTCTTCACATATATTCAAAACCAATACCTCAGAAAACAATGCAATTATTGCAATATTTTATTCAATGTAGTTAACGTCAACACTGATAAGTTACTAGTAGCTAACAATGTTCACATCTTGTTAGTACCACATATTTGACATTTTAGTATATTGATTAATGTGTTACCAGTTTAATACTGCTCAATGGTTATACCATCCGCAACAACTGATCATTGTAGAAAACCCAGTTTTATATCATAATTATCATTAGAAGTTGTTACCTTCCCATTATAAAAAAACGATAGTTTGGCTGAATTCTGCATGACGCATTAAAGCATAACTCGTTAAAGCTGCCATAAGTGTTATAATTTAAAGTATGTCACAAATTATGGCTTTCAAACAAAAACTAATGCACAAAAACACACAAAAGTCACAATTATGCTGACTGTATTAATATCTAATCACCTTAATTGCCTTGAACTGTGAGTCGAACACCTGCAATAGCGGTGTCTTAATGAAGCCAGTGGAGCAGAACTTCTTTGCCTTGTCACACGACACATCATCGCTATTCCTCAGAGTCTTGTCGTCGTGGGCAGCGCCATACTGGTAGAGTCGTTGTCGTATCGCTGAAATAATGCACATTCAAAGATAAGCACACAAAGGAGAGCTTATAGTCGACTATATAGGACTGGGCAGAGCGCTTCATTCACTGATAAACCTGTTCATTCTAACTCTATTAATGGGAAGCACTCAGCCATACCACAATTACTGTGGGAATACTATTCAGACACACTCGCTAGAACCAAGTACTAGTTTATAAGGCTGAATGAACTATGGCAATGACGATTAAAATAAACTGCCCAAGCTTCAAAACAGCAGCAAGAAGATTTAAAACCGGATTCTCCCAAATAGTGCCAATACCTTCAAACACACATACAAACACTATTGTATGCATAATCGAAGCAGTACAACTAAACAAGATCCATGCTTTTCTACCCGTTTAAGTTCAATGTAGCACAAATACTCTGTGTACCTTTATATTTTATGAACACGCTTTAACCCACCGAGGTATTTAATTGTTTATGGTACAACACGGTGTTTAATTATTACATATTTCTGCAAACATTCCTGAACGATATATTTGCCAAAAAATCAATTGTGAAAATGGACACACTGTTAAATACATGTATCTATGCGTGAATAAGTGCGTCAAGAAATACGCATATATTCAAGTTTATTCAATATAATATCAATATTGTTATGCTTCACATGGTACAAAACACAACTTACGAAATATATAAATGACTGAAACGTAACAATCAAGTACACAACTTAATTGGAAAGTAACCAAAAAGAAACGTAATACACTTGAGGTTAGCATGTTTAAAGCATAACATAAAATCAACATCACCGAATATGTGGGTGTGTAGCAAAGAATGGTATTCACTCACATTTTTCACAGTGTGTGCCAGAGTATATATTAGTGGTACATTTGCACGAATATCCACTAATGTCATCCATGCATGTTCCATAATTTTGGCAAGGATTGCTAGAGCACTCGTCGATGTCTGAAATATCAAGAAAACAAAATGTAACTGGCATCAGTAGGCTGTGAATTGTAACCTAACAGTGGAAACTATTTACAATCTTCCGAGTTGCTTACTGAAAACTAATTATTTAACCTTGTAACCCTAAGTATGCTTGTCTTTCCAACACAAATAAGGCAAATTAGTTACTTTAAAATATGATATTCGGACTCTTCTGCTATATTAACTAAACAATTCATTAATATAAAATAGTAGAAATAAACATGTGTTACTTGTAGATGGTGAGTAGACTCTACATTAACCATTTGCAAAGACAATCAGTGAGAATATTGACTTTATCATCTCTCGTATAAAATGTGAGGTAACAGTGGACTATGTGGGTTATGTATATGATGATAATAACAAATGCCATACAAGCATTACGTCTAGCATGACACTATGAATGCGCATTGTATCAACATTGGATAGGCCAAAACGAATGACTAAGCACCACTGCTCATCAACATTTACAACATTGGCCAACTAGTCCATAACAACAACTCCTGTTAGAGCATTATTGTGGAAAATACGATATTGCAAAACAACCAATTAATGTGGAGACAACATGAAATGGAAAATGCTTTGTTATGAAACCAAGTAGTAGGCTAACTATACATGAACGCAATGTATAATGTGTGCAACCAGGCTACTGCATAAAAACCTAGCAATTGTCGACGTCTCACCATGAAGACATGGGACACTAACATATAACATATGTGAACAAAAACCTAAAATAACATTACTACAATTAATAATAATTGTTTTATCCTATTGTAGTTAAGCATTATTTTAGTTACAGAGCAAACACGTACACAGGAACATGAGTCCACCCCATGATCTATCGTAAACTGCCAAATAAAAGCTTCATAGAATAATATTAAACAAACCCAGTATACATTTCGGTTTGTAAAATCGAAATATGATTCGTACAAAATAATAATCGTATGTTTATTATTGGTTAAACGTTATATCGTCACGATTTTGTTTAGATTCCATGACTTGGTTGGGACTATGCTTTCCTCCACATGTGGTAACACAATTATTTTATTGACTTAAAAGTTGACGTATTGGTGAATATACTATACCATAATATTTTAAGTAATAATTGTCCCACGCATTTCTCATTCACAGTCACTCTAATCACAAAATAGAAAGTATTTTGATTTATCTTTTTTAGAGTTATCCATACCATTTGAAAGAAGATATGTTACGTTTTCCAATGGTGCATAAAACATTGGCCTAGCTTACTCATGGCCAAAGTTATACCACAATGAACATGACAGGGGTAGAAACGTTCAAATTGAGAAAAACGCAGTTGAAGTTCGTGTACATGTACCTATATTGAGCTGCGTCTAGTGGCTGCACCTATTAAGGTTCTGCGTTTCAATGTTTCAATTTTTTTGTAGTTTTAGACGTTTTATAGTACTGTAACTTCACGGACAGTTTTATGAATGTATGAAGTCTCTACTTGACTGCTGGTTCGGCAATTTGTATGACTTCTTATACGTTTTGACTACATTTCCTGTGATACTGTCATACTGATTCGGTCAGCCGTGACCGCTGCAGCCAGAACAACGTGTCGTCAAAGCATGACTACATGACACTACAGCATTCAGTAGCACACAGCATGATCAGATACACTGCCAGTCAATTGCTTCGCCATTCCTGTGCTTCACGCGTGAACGCCAATACTTGTAGGACACTAGTCAATCACTGCATTGCAGCCAGGTTGCTTACGAGACGCGGCTGCCGAGGCGACGCTTGGAAACAACGAGCGATTGAACTTGTGGTTGGACATAGACCATACCACGGCCGGCCATGCACACGTCATTGTGACAACAATTTAAGACACATACGCACAGATCAATGGGACTCGCCCACTCCAGACAGTACTCCTTCGGTCAATGGGGATCTGCCCCATTGACCGAACGTTATTGACTACGTAATTGACGCCAACTTTAATCTCGTGGCAGTTACCGAGACATGGCTCAGCCCGGGCGATAAGGACACGAAATCAGTGAAAGATTTAACACCGATCAGCTACAATTTCATGCATGCGTCCAGAAAGAACCGGCGAGGGGTGGCATTGGCTTCTTATACAGATCGATCTTTAAAGCTTCCGTCAACAACAACAAACAGCTGATACAATCATTCGAATTTATGGACATTGATGTCATGTCGCCCGCTAGCTTCATCAAGCTGATCATTATATATCGCCCACCTTGGTCAAGCAAAAACAAACTCTCTGATGCCGACTTTCTTGCCGAGTTTGCATCCTTCGTTGAAGGCTCTGCCATGATGTCGTGCCGTTTCGCGATGATCGGAGACTTCAATATTCACTGGGACAGACCGTCCGACCGCACTGTGAAGCATTTCATTGAGATAACTGATGCCGTTAATGTAATCCAATACGTTCGTGAGCCTACACACATCGATGGCCACACTATCGACGACGAAAACTCGAACGAAAATGGCGACGCACATCCCTTACTGTACATCGCGATATATACAAAGCACAATGTGCATACGTCAAGAAACTAATCAACACTGCAAAATCGGACTACTTTGCATTCGAACTTGATCAATGCGGTGGCAATTCAAGACGACTGTACCGTTTGATGAACGGGCTCCTGCAGCGACGGAAATCCACTCACCACAAAACAACAACACGCAAGAACTCGCAACACATTTTGCCACTTTCTTCTCAGCAAAGGTCGAGACGATTCGTGAGAGGTGACTACCCCGCCACCACACCTAGCCCAGATGTCGAGAAGTGGCAGACCTCCAGTGTACCATGATTACACACGTTCGCGACAGCGTCGACATCTGATATTCGCAGTCTCATCACCAAGTCGTCAACGACATCTTGCGTGCTCGACCCATTGCCAACATGGCTACTTAAAGACTTTTGGACTGATTAGCGCCAATTCTGACGCAACTGATTAACGCATCCATCACACACGGTGTCGTCCCTCGTTGCCTAAAACATGCTGACGTCACCCTGTTACTAAAGAAGCCTAATCTAGATGCTGACAACTTGTCACACCACAGACCCGTCTCGAATCTCCCTTTTGTCTCCAAGTTACTCGAGAGACAGTTCGCACGGTGCCTACTCGATCACGCAACTGCGAACGACCTACTCGACCGGAACCAGTCGGCTTATCGACCGTACCACTCAACTGAAACTGCTCTAGTGCTTGTACAGAATGACATTCTTCAGGCATTAGACCGGCGTACTACTCGATATGTCTGCCGCATTCGACACCGTCGACCACGACATCCTGATATCGCGTCTAGAAAAACGCATTGGTGTGTCTGGCTCCGCGCTAGAATGGGTCCGCTCATATTTGACCGATCGAACACAATCCGTGAAAATACAAGGCCGTGCTTCCGACCATTCAAATATCGCTTTCGGTGTTCCCCTAGGCTCAGCATTGGGGTCATTGCTTTTCACCATCTACACGTCCCCAATCGGCGATATCATCAAACAACACAACTTGATCTATCACATGTACGCAGACGACACGCAGCTGTACACCAAATTCGACATCACTGATGTAATCGACAGACTGTCATCGCTGCATACAATCGAATACTGCGTCAACGACGTCCGCGCGTGGATGAACACCAATTTGCTGAAAGTCAACCAGGACAAAACAGTCGCGCTCGTCTTGGCATCACGCACCATCCAGAAGAAACACAACATCACAATGATAAAGATCGGCGACTGTGACATTACTCCTAGTCCGAGTGCCTACAACACCGGCGTTGTGTTCGACGTTGAAATGTCGATAGTACGTCATGTGCAACACGTATGTCGTTGTTGTTACTAAAGTAAATTTACTATAGTTTACTATAGTAAACACTATAATAAACTACAGTGTTTTTGTGGAATATTTTACCATGTTTTACCATAGTAAATACTATGGTTTACTATAGTAAATACGTCATTTTACTATGATGAATATCACATTTTACCATGGTTTATTACAGTGAATACCATATTTTACTATGATTTACTATGGTGAAAGCATGGTAAAATGCAATATACTATGGTTTACTATAATTCACCATGATTTACTATGGATGTATCATGGTTTACCATAATAAAATTTAGTACATTTTTAGCAGAAAAAAAAATATATTTATAAATAAATACATTAGTTGTTTTAATGATGTATAAAAACAGTATGTAAAAGGCCCTGAGTTATAACAAGAGAAGTCGGAAAAAGTGGATGATGTGTCAACTACTTGGAGTATCCGGCCAGACCAACCCGACTGGCCCAGCAATGTTCAGTCACTCTCTGTAGCCTTCGAAGTCGGGGCCTGGCCTTGTAGATGGACGATTAGGTTCATAAAGCCACAAAGTGTAGGTGTTATAATTATCTATATACTCATTACAGCTTAGCAATTATTTAAAATTTCATTACGTTCTACTGTGTCGATGTTATGTTGTTGCTCAGTTATTATACGGCGTTTGTGCATGCAGAGATTATGTAATGCTATAAAGTTATTTTTACTATAACTATATGCGGTATTTTGTTGTTGTAATATTATTAATAGGTCACATATTTGGTTCATATTTACACTACGTTCGGAAAATACCACTAGACAATTCTTCAGAGAAATATATTATGTGTAAGTAAGGTAATTTGAAGAAAACGTGTAAACATGTAATAATAATAATGTCAACTTGTAGAGCGCCATAATTCTAGACAAAAGTCCATTCAGAGGGGCTAAAATAGATTAATACATGAATATTAAAACAAGCTAGTTAAATAAATGATAATAAAAATAAATAAATAAATTGCTAAAACCGTGATGCATAATGCGTAGGCAATACGATTAGGTTGTAAAAGGATATAGCATTACTTAAAATGTGACATATGTGCATCATAAGGCATAAATAAGTTAGTTAAATGAAATAAGTTATTTAAAAACACTATGTTATGTACGAGATCACAGACTAAACTAAACATTGAATGCTACACGGAACAGGTGGGTTTTTAAAAGTCGTTTGAATGTGGCTAGCGCTGTGGCTGTCTTTAATACTAACGGAGGAGTGTTCCACATCCGTGTTGCCGAAACTGAGAAGGAGCGATCGCAGTGTCTGCTGTTGGATGGCGGCACACGCAGGTCGTTGTCGTAGTATTTTTTAGCAGGGTTAAATATATTTATTAATTTATTTATCTTTTAATCCCTAGCGCATCACCTATCATTTTATTAAGCACAGCAGCCCCCTAAAGTGCAGCAAAATCTCCGAGCAGACTCGATCTGCTCAACGGATGGTGGCTGCCTAACATAAAGAAGAACAAACTCATCACCACCGTAAGTTATTTACAGTTAGCGAGGTCAAGAAAGGGCGCTCTGTGCTTGCACACGTTGAGATGGCCAATGAGGAGATCTGTTTCAGACACGCGGCCAGCTCTCGAAATCAAATTCACTGTCATCTGACTCATTTCGTTATGTTTCATATTACCTTACACCAGAACATTGAGCAACAAATCAAGCGCAGAAGTTATCATGACATCACAGTAGCGCCCTCTGGATAATGATTCACCACTTAATATATATTGTGTGAGCTACACCCTCCAACAAGTATTATAAACTAGTATATATCACGGTTATTGTCACTCCAAATAGCTGGATACTTATCATTACAATTTAAAAAAAAGTAAACTGACATACTTATTTCGCAGTCCTTGCCCTCATAACCTTTGACACAGTCACAGCTGTAGTCATTGAGTTTGTCCTTGCACGTAGCACCATTCTTGCACTGTTTACTCTCACAATCGTCTATATCTGTAAGCAAAGAAAACTATACATTGAAAGCACAACAAGAGAGTACAAGCAGAGTGCTCAGCATGACATACTACATTTATATTAGCAAATGTTCTGCTCTATTTGCAAAGGAATAACATACACACACAAACATGATCTATTCACGGTTATAATGTTACAATTGCAAAATACCATTGATAATATTGAACATGTGGCCCAACTTTAACTGTTCTACTGTATATTCAACAGACAGTATTCCAAATGTCTGAAATTCATTAGCACCACCATGGAACCTCGGTGGAGCATTTAACATAAATCTGATAATCTTATCCTGTGTACACTGCATTCTGCACTTCATTTTGTTCAATAATCCACTGTACCAAGCTGAACATGTGTAATCACAATGACATTGAATCAAAGCAGACTAGTATTTTTTTTTTTGATACTAAACTTTCTGCCGTTCCTGTACACAAAATTAAGTTTATTTGAAGTTTTAGAAATGATATTAAAAGCTATAATATCACCAGAAAGGGACTGATCTAAAGTCACCCCTAAATATGTGACACTTGACTTTGAATCAATGACATTTCCATTACATACAACATTAAGATTGCTACATTTGTACAATTTTCTCTTCGTTCCAAACACGATGGATTGTGTTTTTCCTAAATGAAGAGACACTTTGTTATCGATTAACCATTCACTCACGGATTCCAGCTCCGAACTTAAAGTTGCCTCTATTTCTGCTAAATCCTTTCCCAAGGCAAGCAAGACTGAGTCGTCCGCATATAACAAAAGCTTGCATTTAACTGCAGCAGACATGTCATTTACATATAACAGGAAGAGAAGAGGCCCAAGTATTGAACCTTGTGGTACACCGCAAGTGATACCTTTTTTTGTCCTAGACATTGTTCCATTGACATCGGTAACTTGCACTCAACCCGTCAAATAAGCTCTAAACCAATATATAGAGAGTTCATTTGCACCTACACCTTTAAGTTTCTTCAAAAGAATGGTGTGATCTACAGTATCAAAAGCTTTTTGCAAATCCAACAATACCAAGCCTGTATAATTGCTATTATCACATTCTTGTTTAACGTAATCGGTTAGGTGGATCAAGCATGTATCAGTGGAATATGATGACCGAAAACCAGTTTGAAATTCATATCGTAGTTTATGTTCCGTTAAAAAATAACTTAATCGATTGAAGACAATTTTTTCGAACACTGTAGAAATTATACTTAACACTGAAATTGGTCTATAGTTCTCAACATCAGTATTATTCGTCTTTTTATGCAATGAAACAACCCTGGCTATCTTCAAGTCATCGGGGATATTTCCAGTAGTTATAGATAAGTTTACAATGTGAGTAAAAAGTTTTGCTATGACAGAAGAACCATCTTTGACAAATCTGGCATGGAGTTCATCTAAACATGTTGCCTTATTAGCGATTATACTAGTTAATATATTGGCCACTTGTTCTACAGTTATGCTGACTAGACCAAACATATTATCAGAAACATTTTGTTTATGATAAAAATCAACAACGTGAGCTTGACCAAATTGACCAGAACATGATGGTAGCTACTCAACGAGTGATGAAGCAATATAAGTAAAATAATCATTAAAATATTCCACGACCTTCCGTTTATCAAACCATACTTAATTTTTAATGTTCAGACTAATGCGTTTAGGTTTGGTCTTACATTTTGACGATGAGCCAGCCTCTTTCAGAATTTGCCAAGCTTTTTTGGTCGATTTTGATTTTCATTTACAGCATGTACATAATACCGAGATTTAGCTTTTTCTTTTTTATATTTGACTTGATTTCTGTGATAAACAAACAGCTTGTAGTCCGATTGATTTTTTGACTTTCTAAATTTACCTACATAAGTAACCCAATTGTCTGATTAAGTTAAGTATTTAACTGGACATCCAAGGTTGTGTTCTTTGTTTAACTCGAACCTCCTTATATGGGGCCAGTTTATCCAGAAATGCTAAGAATTTTGATTTAAATTTGCCCCATGCAATATCAACATTTTTATAACTTAATACAGCTGTCCAGTCTACGTCATCTAGATTGTGTAAGAACTGATCTTTACTATAATGTTTAGGGCAACGAATTTGAAATGTATGGTCGCTGATTATATAATTTTAAAGGATTTTAAATGGAGTACATTTTCCCATAGTTAATACAAGACGTTAACCAAATGAATGCACCACTATGATAAAACAAACTACAAAGTAACCAGACTACAAAAGACCGACCACAAAATAACCAGATCAGAGATTTATCCCTGAATCCATCTCTTCTGCTGCCATCAGAAGACTCCAGCGGTTTGTGCATTCTTGTCTTATACTGAGCATGCTGTTCTTTCAAGCCAAACAAATACAACAATAAAGTGGAAAGATACGGAAGAGGTCGAGCGATCAAAATCTATCATGACACGGGTCCTTCACTATTAACAACTGAATGGCGTGCCCTAGCTACAATAAGATGGAAGAATGGGGCATTCAGGAGGACAGTTTGGCCTATGCCGTTGCAGTGGAAATTAAACTATTGCGTATGTTGCCAAAACGTTCCCAAAAAACTGTTTTATATACCACAGGGTTTTCATACATTTAATATGACATACTTGTTTCACAGTTCTTGCCCTCAAAGCCTTTGATACATTCACAGCTGTAATCGTTGACTTTGTCCTTGCACTTTGCACCATTCTTGCACGGGTCATTTGTACATTCGTTTATATCTGTAAGGAAAGCAAATAGTTAGATATTAGAAAATCACAGGTTGTCGTACTTGAGGACATGTATATTTTGACATTGCTTGTATATATATATATCTTTATATATATATATATATATATGTATATATTTTCGACAAACTGTGTAGATGAACACTGAAACAGAGACACACATTTATGGGTGAAGGACTTGTTTTTAAGACATTGATGAATTAGATATAAAAAATAAATCAAAGTCAAATAAAGAGGCAAAACAATGTTTAACACGAGCAAATCAATGCATTAAGAGTGTACACAGAATACAGGAATAAAACGCATTAAATTTGGGGAAGAAAAGATCCGGTTCCAGACGAAAGTTAAGAAAGTTACACCTAACATCCATTTGCTGCCATTAAGTTTAATATCTAGAGGCAATAACGCTGATTGCCGTTAAATGAATCACAGCTTGGAATCACTGAACAAAGTTTACAAATATGCGAAATATATGTAATTGGTTAAAGTAGGAAGATTAACCCAGACAGTTGCTGCTGTTTGAACTTCACTTTGGTCCACTCTGATTATATGTGTGTACGTGCAAAGCGCAAAAGTGTCAAGATATGAATATATATATACATCATCATCATTGTGCAGCCGTAGTGACCCGTGGTAGGGCGAAGGCCTCAGCATGTCGTTTCCTAATCTGCCTGTCTTGCGCTATCCTCTGCCAGATGGTGACCTTCCAGTACTTGTCTAGTTCGTCTCTCCACCGTCTCGCCGGCCTTCCACTAGATCGTTTCCCTTCGTAAGGTCTCCAGGTTGTGATACGCGATGTCCATCGGTTATCTCATAGTCTGCTGATGTGCCCTGTGCAGGTCCACTTCTGTCTTCTGATTTGTTCTATCACGTCTATGACCTTTGTTTTCTCTCTTACTCATATATTTGTTGTTCTCTCCCAATGTATGATGTTTAACATATTTCTTTCCATCTTTGTTTTTGTGGCTGCTAGCATGTTCTTTGCTTGGATGGTGAGTGCCCATGTTTTTGCGCCGTACGTCATCGCTGGAAGTACGCATGAGGTGTCTTCAATACTGTATCGCTGTCCCAGATAGACCTAGCTTTCAAGGTTCTCTATCTGGGGTTGATATATATATATTAATATATCATTTTCTAGCATCACTTTTGTCTTCGAAATGTTCATCTTCAGAACCTGATTTTTACTTTCATCAGCATTTTTTGTAGTTCTTGCGGTGTAGTAATGCATATGAGTATGTCGCTGGCGAATCAAATATGACTGAGATATTCTCCGTCTATCCTCAAGCCTCTGGTTTTCAAGGTCAATCTTCGGAATATGCTTTCGAGTGTTTCCGTAAAGAGCTTGGGTGATATATACATATATATATATCGGTCTGTTTTTTTGGTCAATATTACAGTGGTTATTAGTTATATAATATATTATAATATAAATACACAGCTTATTATCAATAGCAAAACGTCCAGATTAATTACATTAGTTTCTTATTTCTAATATTATGCAGACATTATGGGTGTCCCCAGAAACCCCTATTATCCATCGTCACTCGTTACAGAGTGTTTTGTAAATAACATGTACATTTTGAATTCAATAAAATTATATTAGTGTTACAATGTGATGCCGAACGGGAATATTGTTTTCACTATATAGTATTGTCTAATAGGCTGTCTGGTACTCCTTTCAGTAGGACGTCTTATGCAACTTTAGAGGCACGCATCTGTATTACTTTGTTTTCAGTATATTTGAATTTTTACAACACAGCACCCACCCACGAACACTTGCAAATATATATTTATGTTTCTCTAATAATCCCATCAAACAAGATTTTGTTAAACATACCTATTTCACAGAGTGTACCAGTGTAACCGGCCTTACATCGGCATTTGTACTGTTGGAAGCTGTCTTGGCAAGTTGCGTCATTTTGACATGGATTGCTTTCACATTGGTCATCATCTTCAAAAGTACAGTAAGGATTGTTTTTACACAGGTCATCGTTAGAATGATAATAATAATAATAATAACAATAATAATATATATTTTATTTCATATAGCGCCAGATCCAAATGTGTTTGTGGCACTTCACAACATATTAAAATGCATAGTACATACAATAAAACATACAATAGTATTGAATAGCAAAAACGTATTAAAATATTACTAGTAACAAGAATATTTTTAAATATAGCAATTCAATGGTGTAGAATTTGTAAATAAGGAAATACCAAAATCAATATAATAGATTATAGTAATAAGAATGATTTAAAAACATTAAAATAGCACAGTAATAATGTAACAATAATACTAATAATTAAACAAATGTGTGTGTGGTTGTATATGATTATTGATAATAATACAAAATAATTTAACAATTTAGTAAGTTTTTTTTAATTATAAATAAGTGATAGAATTATTGGTAAGATAGCGTTAAGTGTCATGAAACATGTCTTGGCTAATCATAATGTTGAGAACAATGTTCATCAGGAATATACACTAATATGCAATCCGAAAAATGTGTCGTTAGTTGACAGGGACGCAGCACTGACTGCCAGAGAGCCATCACCAGTTTTGATCTGTGGACGAGGCACTTCCAAACTGTTATTGCTAGCAGAGAACAGTGCCCTTGCCGATAGATATGGACGCACGAGTTCACACAGATACATGGGTGCATTCGCCTATTGATTTATATATAAGCACCAGTATCCTGAACGTTACTCTGCGTGCCATGGGCAGCCAGTGAAGTTTTAAATCAAATAATTTTCATACATACCTTTATGACAGGCACACACACACACCAACAAATTCATAATTAGGTCATACATTAGCTGCACAACTACATTACCTATCCTAAAGTAAAACATGGATAATTATTAGCTTGTGAAATCAACGTAACCGTATGGTTTTGTTTAAAGAGTGAACACAGCTCGTCCACCCCAACATTTAGTAGAACTCAACTGTTAGCCATGATATCTGCATGTCAATCATGGTCAACGACTGTCAACAGGTCCAATATATGACATAAAAATTATCTGTACAGCCATATAACTTGTACATACCTCCATCACATTGCTTGCCATGGAAACCTTTCGCGCATTCACAGCTGTATGCATTCACTTCATCTTTACATGTCGCACCATTAGAGCAAGGGTTGCTGGCACACTCGTTCACATCTGGGAAACATACACATTAAACACACATTTCATAGGAAATTAGTACCTGTTACAATTTAAAGGTTTGTGCAAATGATACAGCAACATATCTACATTTGACGTGACTGACATGGTCAACATACTAATTGAAAAACGCCATATACATAGAAGATCCCACAAGAGTGGAGAACATGGCTGATGATCCTGGAATGGAAAAGAAAGGGAGACGTGCATGACCCTGGAAAAACAGAGACATCACTTTGGTGAGCCATGTATTGAAGATGCTGGAAAGAATCCTGGATGGAAGAAGTAGAGTGGTGGAGTAAATGGAAATCGGTGAAGAAACACAAGGTTTAGAACAGGAATAAGAACAACTGACAAGATATTTGTCTTCAGACAGCCCGTACCAAAGCAAGATGGCGATGACGACACTGACATGGATGGGGATCCCAGACGCAGAGGTCACGATGGCAGAAGGGACATATGAGGACACGAAGCGCATAATGGTGTGTGGACTGGGAGTATCAGAATAGTTCAAAATGAATGCTGGCTTGAGGAAGGGGAGCGCCCTGAGCCTACTGTTGTTTATCACAGTGGTGAAACTGATAAGCAGATAAACTTGTACGATGAGTATTCTCCGAAAGCTACTATGTGCAGACGATCTGGCAGTGATAGCGGATGGGGAGGCGGACCTCTATGACAAAGTGGAAGTATATGTTCAGCAGACATTGACTGAAAGCAAGTCTGGAGAAGACAAAGGTATTATGGGTTTGACAGCAACACAATGGGCTGGAAATACATCTGGAGGAGAACAAATTAAAACAAAGTAGTAGTATTCTATGCTCAATGGAAAACATGCTCTGCACATGTGCCACTCCGGCAAACATGTATAGCCTAGAGACTATAGCAATAACAGAAAAACAACAGGAGAGTATGTTTGTAAAAACAACTGGGTCAGAGGAATTATGGATGTAAAAAGTGAAGAGGAGGTTGGTGTAAAAGAAAATTTTATGAAGCTGGTGAGGAGTCGACTAAGGTGGGCTGGACATGCAGAGAGAGTGTGAGAAGAACAGTTGGCAAAGAAAGTAGATGCCCGGAGACTGCCATGGGAAGGCGGTGTAAAGAGAGATTTGGAAGGTTTGGGAGAGAATTGGAGAACGAGTGTGAAAGATAGAGGGAAATGGTGATGATTTGTAGAGGGCAGTTTAGGATCAGAAAAAAGATACCAGAAATCGAAGCTAGCCTCACCCCTTACAGAGAGAGGAAATAAGAGTAAAACACATTGTTTGTCTTCAATGGTAATTCGATATATATATATATATATATATATATAAAATTATATAAAGTACTAGAAGTCTTAGAAGGAGATACAAATAAACAGAAAGACAGACTCACAGACAGAAAGACAAACTGTATTTATATTATTTATCAATATGACTTTACCTTTACAGGTATTGCCGTCGGGATAGTTCCCAGCAGAGCACTTTGTGCATTACAAAGCAGCGTTGCATTCAACACAATTTGCTATGGTAGAACATTATGGAAAATACACAGGTACATTTTGTCATTATTTTTTGAAAAATATGCCATTTTGCATTTACGCAATACGTTAACAAATAACATTCTTTGCAATCATAATTAACTTAATTATTACACTTGTATTTATTGGTACAGTGTTATTAACTTACTGTAGATATGTAAAATAATGAGTATACCATTACAGTGCATAAGTTCAGCAGCAGGTGGTAGTAGTAGTAGTAGTAGCAGTAGTAGTACAATTAGAAGTAGAAAAAGTAGTAGAAATAGTAGAAATCGTAGAAGTACAAGTAGTAGTATTAGTAGTATTAGTAGAGTAGTTGTAGAGAGATGGGAGAGAGAGACAGAGAGAGGTTTTTATTTACCTATGCATGCATCGTAATAGTCAAAATGCTTCATTTCCATGGACTAGCACATATTTAGTAGCAGTAGCAGTAGTAGTAGTAGTAATTGTAGTTTTTTCAGTATTCCTAACTAGCTTTCAGTAACACTTTTATCGTAAAAAAATAAACACTTGCATAATATTCACACAAAAACTTGTCATGCTTCCCACAACAAAGACAACGCAACATACTAAAGAAATACTACATTGTTAAAAAATGCACACGTATACAATACATAACATAACATTATTATAGACACCATGTAGAATTGTTGACATGTATGAATTGGTTAAAAACGCAAGCAGTCACCAGATCAGCATAGAATAAAAATGCAAGGCTCAGACAAAATAAAATAATTATGATCGGAATAAGCACTTTAACAGATAAACAAAAGTAAATTACAATACTGGCTGAATAAGTTGTACAATTAATGCAAATCACAACAAATATGAAAAGAACATAAAATTAATGCGATACATAATATCAATAAAATATTCTAACTCTGAGTTTCTGTTATGGTTCGCCCTCTTGCCATTGGCGAATTTCAGAGAATTGGCTAAACAAAAATCTCAAATTTTGGCCCATTTTTGCCAATTCTGTATCCATTCATATGAAAATCTGATCGCCCTGGGCAATTTGATTTTTTTTTTACCCTAGAGGGAACCCAGTTAAATTATCATACATACAATAGTATAAGCATACTGCCATGCCATACATTATATTTATACTGATTCAATCAGAAACTAAAAACACATCATATATATCAGACCAGCTTGGAATAAAAATAATGCAAAGTTGTAGATACAAATAAAATACGATTTCAACAACCACTGCACAGCCATTCCATGTACGTAGTGACAAAGCTAATCTGCTGATGGTTTGTTGGCCTGGTAATATGCTCCTTTCAATGCCTCAAGTCTGGCCTCAGAGTGCTGGTGTGCACAGTCGATAGGATGGCTCGGCTGACACTATAAGTTAACTCCAACCGAGCTTCCAGCATGTCTTCCGACAACATGGCTCGCTGGTCTGTTCGGTTCTTGCAGACAGTCGAGAAAACTCTCTCGCAATGCGAGCTGCTGTGATGGATGGCAAGAATGCCCAGCATCATCAACGCCAGATGCTGCAGAGGTCTGCCACCATCCTTGTCTCGCATGCTACCGATCGTGGACCACATCTCATCCATGATATCAGTAGCCTGGTAGAGCGAGAAATGCTTGGTCACAGTATCTATGGAGACCGACACTTCGTCAAGAAGAAAGTCAAGTCCGATAGTTTCAATGTCAATTGCCCCCTGACGTCAGCCACCTCAGCGAGACGAAAAAGTGGCTCAACGAGGGGGCAGATTCTCAATCATGTACGAGCAGACAGAAGTGAAATATTTGTTCATGTTGGCAAAGATCTGCTGCACCTTCTTGTCTCGCAGCGAGTTGTTGTGCGCGTCCAGGATGTAGGCATGGGCTGCCTCTTTGATGACAAGATCGCCGTCACTCTTGAGGTTGTAGGCCGTCTTGAACTGCACAGATGGGGACCGCCTCTGGATTGCAGTCGACTTCACGAACTGTGTGAACAGATTCCTCAAGACCGTGAGCAGTGACTACCGCATCACGTGGATCTTTGGTTTGTCCGAATGCAGGTTGTCGATAACATCATCAAACACCTTCACGGTGTACTCAAGGAAGAGCATGTACAGCATGTTTGTCAATGATCTCAGGAACGACAGCATGGAGTCCACCTTACGCTCCACATACGGCTTGTAAGCAACACTGTAGTTTTTCTTGGTTGGCTCACATCATTACCACCGCCATGGGCGATCAAAAAACTTTAATCATAAACTTTACAGTAGCCAAAGGAGTCTTCTTCCGTGGCAACAATGCACGGTCATTGCTTAGTCTATGTTGCTCTAAACTGCTGAAGTCACGCACGTTTCTTTGATGGCTATGTCGATAGTAGTAGTAGTATTACGAATAGCCATAGTAGTAATACTAGTAGTAGTAGTAGAAGTAGTAGTAATAGTAGTAGTAGTAGTTGTTAACTGTGCAAGTGTTAGCTGTTGATGTGTAGTAGTATCCACTTTCACAGGCTGAGCATGTATTAGCAGCAGTCCCAGTGCATTCGGTACATCCAGTAGCACATGCTGTAAAAAGAAAAAAATATTGTGACATAAATAAAAAATACACTGTTTATATAACTATATATCATCCAGAAGGCAGCATACACATACCAATCCACAGATAACCTCCTAGAACAATGCTCTTGAAATCAATTTAAAAAAATCAAAACAAATTATTAATAATAAAGAGGGAGGGAGGGAGGGAGGGAGGGGGTAGGGGGAAGGGGGAGGGGGGAGGGGGAGGGAGGGAGGGATGATATCATGATATGATGATGTCATGTACTATTTGCATCTGTACATATAGTGTGTATTATTATTTACCTGAACATGAGCCAGGTGCGGTCACAAAGTATCCAGGTTCACACGTTGCGCAAATTTTACGGTCCGAGCACGTTACACATTTATCAGCA
>CM034533.1:50714150-50866650 GCA_020002185.1 Paraescarpia echinospica | reverse complement strand
TTCGGTACATCCAGTAGCACATGCTGTAAAAAGGAATATATTGTGATATTAAAAAATATACACTTGATATGTATATGCAAAGATATATATCATCCAGAAGGCAGCACATACATAATACTGCTATGGGAGAGAGAGAGAGAAAGAGAGAAAGAGAGAGAGAGAGAGAGAGAGAGAGAGAGAGAGAGAGAGAGAGAGAGAGAGAGAGAGAGAGAGAGAGAGAGAGAGAGAGACAGAGACAATCAGTATTGATAGTATTTATGAATATGAATTTACCTCCACAGGTATTGCTGTTGAGGTATTTTCCAGTAGAGCACTTTGTGCAGACGCTAGTAGAGCTGCATTCAACGCAATCCGTCATGGCAGAACAATCTGCAAAATACACAGGTACATTTTGTCATTATACTCAAAAGAACCCATTTTGCAATTACGCATTGCTTTAACAAATAACATTGCTTGCAATCATTATTAACTTAATTATTACACTAGTATTTATTGGTAGTGTTTGACTAACAAACTGTAGACATGTAAAATAATGTGTATACCATTCCACTGCACGAGTTCAGCAGCAGGTAGTAATAGTAATAGTTACAGCAGTAGAAGTAATTGTAGTAGCAGCAGTAGTAGGAGTAGTAGCAGTAGTAGTAGTAGTTTGTTACCTGTGCAAGTCTTATCTGATTGTGCAAAGTAGTATCCATCTGCGCAGGCTGAGCATTCTGTGGAAGAAGGCCCGGTGCATTCGGTACATCCAGTAGCACATGCTGTAAAAAGGAATATATTGTGATATTAAAAAATATACACTTGATATGTATATGCAAAGATATATATCATCCAGAAGGCAGCACATACATAATACTGCTATGGGAGAGAGAGAAAGAGAGAGAGAGAGAGAGAGAGAGAGAGAGAGAGAGAGAGAGAGAGAGAGAGAGAGAGAGAGAGAGAGAGAGAGAGAGAGAGAGAGAGAGAGAGAGAGAGAGAGAGAGAGAGAGAGAGAGAGAGAGAGAGAGAGAGAGAGAGAGAGACAATCAGTATTTATAGTATTTATGAATATGAATTTACCTCCACAGGTATTGCTGTTGAGGTATTTTCCAGTAGAGCACTTTGTGCAGACGCTAGTAGAGCTGCATTCAACGCAATCCGTCATGGCAGAACAATCTGCAAAATACACAGGTACATTTTGTCATTATACTCAAAAGAACCCATTTTGCAATTACGCATTGCTTTAACAAATAACATTGCTTGCAATCATTATTAACTTAATTATTACACTAGTATTTATTGGTAGTGTTTGACTAACAAACTGTAGACATGTAAAATAATGTGTATACCATTCCACTGCACGAGTTCAGCAGCAGGTAGTAATAGTAATAGTAGTAGTTACAGCAGTAGAAGTAATTGTAGTAGCAGCAGTAGTAGGAGTAGTAGCAGTAGTAGTAGTAGTTTGTTACCTGTGCAAGTCTTATCTGATTGTGCAAAGTAGTATCCATCTGCGCAGGCTGAGCATTCTGTGGAAGAAGGCCCGGTGCATTCGGTACATCCAGTAGCACATGCTGTAAAAAGGAATATATTGTGATATTAAAAAATATACACTTGATATGTATATGCAAAGATATATATCATCCAGAAGGCAGCACATACATAATACTGCTATGGGAGAGAGAGAGAGAAAGAGAGAGAGAGAGAGAGAGAGAGAGAGAGAGAGAGAGAGAGAGAGAGAGAGAGAGAGAGAGAGAGAGAGAGAGAGAGAGAGAGAGAGAGAGAGAGAGACAGAGATACAGACAGACAGACAGACAGACTCACAGACTGACAGACAGACAAATATTATTGACAGTATTCATCAATATGAATTTACCTTTACAGGTATTGCCGTCGGGGTATTTTCCTGTAGAACACTTTGTGCATACGGAATCAGAGCTGCATTCAACACAATCCGTCATGGAAGAACAATCTGGAAAATACACAAGTGCATTTTTTTCATTGTATTCAAAATAAGCCATTTTGCAATGATGCATTGCTTTAATAAGTAACATTCCTTGAAATAATTATTAACTTAATTATTACACTATTTATTCGTAGTGTTCGACAAAGATCCTAGTAGTAATAGTTGTATAAGTAACAATAGCAGTACAGAGAGAGAGAGAATCAGATAGAGAGAGACAAAGAGAGACATATATATAGAGTGAGAGAGAGTGAGAGTGAGAGTGAGAGAGAGAGAGAGAGAGCGAGAGAGAGAGAGAGAGAGAGAGAGAGAGAGAGAGAGAGAGAGCAATTTAAGTAAACAAAGACACAGACAGAGACACCACAGTCAGACAGACAGACAGACAGACAAATGCTTAAACATACAATGTTAGGTAATGTATCCAACCATTTAACGCTATTTTCATGGCATACTTACGAATTACTGACAGTTTATACAACATTCACAATTGATATAAAAACAAACGCTACTGCAAGAAAAGTTGTGATGATCTCTCAGAATGTTACTATTCACAGAATACTTCCCCACTTTAAATACATTAAGCTACTACTACTTAAATAATCTAGCACTTGTAATGGACGTGGAAATGGACAACTTCATGGACGTGGAATTATGAAGAAAATTCATCAATCCATGTAACAAGAATCTTTATTGCATGAATCTGTGATTGCAACAACGTTTTCTAGCCCTATGTAAAATATCCGTTGAGAGCATGTCAGAAAATAGTCATGCATTTTTTATCACATTTCGTCAGTTAAACATAAAAATGGGAAAAATTTAACATTTTAGCACAGCATAACTTATTTTTCCTATTAGCTTAGCCTTTTAGCTTATGGCATTGCAGAAGGGAAACAGAATAGGTTATTATAGTTGTTTATGGTATGATTTGTAAACACTACCAAACCGTCCTCGAAAATAATGCATTACCGTGCTTTTGCCCATATATACATATTAACATTAAATGTAATGGTGGATCTAAGAGAGACTACATATGTGCAATCAATCATGTACGTGTTACTTTACAAAGTTTCTGAGTGAGAAAACTGATAGGCATCCATTCTGTGTCGTATTCCATATCGTACCTGATGCCGTTGTAGTATCGGATGCCGCTGTAGTAATGGAGGCCACAACCAACATCGCCATCAGAAGGTTGGGTCGCCACCCCCCACTGGGCTCCATCTTGTGTGTCAGGTGTCAGTAGCCTGGTCCAGAGGGGATTTTGAGCCTGTTATATAGACGTGTGAAAACCCTCTCAACAATCAGTAGTCTACGATCAGAAAATATAAATTGCAAACTTCTAATATCAGCAGATTACAAATTGCAACACTGCCTTTGTGCACCAGGCTCACCCTTTGAACAACTCATGTTCATGCAGTACAACGGCAAATAGATTATAAGATCATAGGATGCCACTGAAATGAATGCCAGCGGTGTGCCATCGCATATTCACTTGTGCTATATTATATCAATTAGATTAATTAATAATTTTAAAATACCTTAAAATTTGTACTCGTACCTTTACTTTGCCCCATGTTTGCTTATCACCTTCAGGCATTTACATTATAATGACAATGGTTCTATTTGTTTTAGAGATGGAATTCCAAGTACGACATGGTTGTCACCCAGCGCCGTGCATTTGTTTATATTGTAAACAACAATGATTAATAAAGATGATATATTTTTAATGATTCCATGTCATCTTTTGTGGGCTGCGGGGCGGGTGCGGGCTGACTTTTGACTAATTACTGCGGGGCGGGGCGGGTTGCGGGCCAAGTTACTGTGGGGTGGGCTGAGGGCTAAGATGTGACAAAATATGCGGGGCGGGGCAGGCTGCGGGCTGAGTTGTAATACGCGGGGCGGGCTGCGGGTCAAATTACATAGTTGCTGGGCGGGTGCGGGCTCAGATTTCCAGCCCGCGCAAGGCTTTAATAGCTTTTGCTCCATTATTAGAATGAACACGGTAAGTCCATAACTGAGATTATCATTCGTTAGTTTCTATAACTAAACCTAGTCCAGTTGGAAAAAAATTATAATATCAAGAGCAAATACTGGTTACCAGTCCAGGCCTATTCCTTGTGTTTGTGTATGCCAGGAAATCCATGACATGATGATGAAAGAGTAAAATATTAAGTTAGTAAATAAATGTCATTGTCACTCTCACAAGGGGCAGTGCAAAATACTGCTCTCTGGGTCTTCTTCTAAAGTATGGTGATGAAGTCATATTCTATAGCCTGTACTAGTGCTGTCTCATATTGACAGGTGTCAGTTTGCAATCTGGTTAAAAATCAAAGAAATGTTGAGCTTTGGACATTGGCAGGTACGTTGTCGCGCTTACATTGATCCGGGCGTTAAATTATATCCTGGTGACGTTTCTGCGCGTGCGCGCATCTAGGGAAATGTTTATCACCAGCTACGACTGTCGCGTTTTCATTTATTTGGGCGTTATGTATGTTTATATGTATATATATATATATATATTTATATATATATATATATATATATATACATAAATTATAAAATGTTTGCTTCTCACAGACATAAACAAGTTTCCTCTCCACGCACACGTCACGTGACTTACTCTTATACTTGGTCACAAATCTGAAATAGCAAATTATAATTATGTACTCTAACTCTCGAATTACGACAACAAACGAAACATATTTAACTACTGGTTATTATTTATCACTATGCGATCTACTGGTGCCAAATATTATGCCTTACATATGCACATAAACATCACCCGGATAAAATTAAACGCCCGGATAAATGTAAGAGCGACATCGTACCAGGGTCCATACACTATGACATACCAAATTCAAAGTTTTTTAATAGAGAATGAACTGGTGCCAGACTATTGACAGCAACCTACAGCTGGACAACAAAAGATGGGGTGACATGAAAATGCTAATCAATAACACCCATTAACACCCATATCCATTAAAAACTGATTGGTCATGGAAGATCAGTTTGAAAGAACAGGAATCCCTGCATCACAGAAAGGGTCCATGGGACCCTGGGCAACTGTTGTGCAAATATATGCTGATGGGTAACAGAAGTGTTCCCCTGCCAGAGTGGGGAGGGGGGCTACTGATGAACAAAGGCTACCAGGGTTAATGGACAACTGTGGCCAACAGCAGTGCCATGAGTTATGCAATATAAACTTTATTTATTTGTTGCAGTTTTCAGTCAAACTACATTATGTTTCTCCAGTATCATTCTGGTTATGGTACAGTAGCTTTTTTGAAATACAGCTCCAAATATAACTTTTAAACGTTTTTCCCATTTATCCTGGTTTTTACCACTAGTTGAGGTTTTTTCCCAAGATGGTATTTACTGGTATTTCCCACCCGGTATTTACCAAGGTGGGGAAAACGTGCCAGTAAGATGATCTGCAGTGAAGCAACATTCTATTTGGGAATGTTAATCGTCGTGTAGGCCTACATATGCAGGACAATTCCATAAAAAAGTGGACATGAGTACCAACAATTAAATTGTACATTTTACAAAATTTGATAAAAGAACTTCATAGAGGCTATATCAAAGTGTGTAGAAGTAGAAAGCTGGGTGACCCATCATGATTGTTTGACAAAATACAAGCACTTAAAGTTTGAACATCATAAAAAAACAGACTAAACACTGCCACCAAAATTGCCAATATGTACAATGCTTTTCTTAATTTGCAGACAATAATAGAAATAATACCTATACATATATGTGTCTTCAAGGGTTTGAAGCATGGAAATAAGTTTTCTATTACATGTAAGCATTCAAAATATTTGTTGCCAGTCTTGAATTAATGAAAGTTGTACATTTTAGTTTTAGCGCGCGAATGGTTTGTATGGAAGCCATTTAAAATAGTCAATCTCAGCCATTATTGGTCAGTTTTGTTTTTTCAATGACAAATCAGTGTCACTCGAGTCATTTATTTAATTAATACTGATCCATTCAATTTGTTTCACTATTTGTGCCAATGATAGTCACTAATGTGGCCCCCTAAACTGGAACTATAAGTTAATCTAGTGGTCAGCTGGAGCTGGTTCCCCTTAAATTCCACCAGTCTTATCAGTTGTAATTGCCAGTTGTGGCCAGTCATCTGCCTGTCTTGAAGATGGGCAGACAGGTCTCTGGCTAAGCCCTTGCATATAACTTTATATAAGTGTTTAGATTTACCATTTAGGGAACAAACCCTATTCCTAGCCTTAATATATTATAGTTATTCCTGACAAGTACCTTATTGATATATCTTGTATCCAGTTGAAAATGTCCAACTTCTGACACACATGTGATGTCTATTTTATTAAGCTTGTGTAACTATTGGACCAACAATCAACTAGTTTTGACATATTGCCTATATTATCTTGCAAACATAGCAATAGGAAAGAGAGCTGTGTATATATGTTAACACAAATATATTTAAGCAAGGTTTTTTTTTAAACAGGAACAAACATTTCGTGCACTAGCTCATTACATTAACTATGTATACATGCATTTCATTCAAGACACAAAGCATCATTATTCAATAAAACATTGTGTTTGTCATGCCATAATATAAATAACATTGGGTTCAGCTTATTATTGAACAGCATAGTAGAATTTCTGTGATGTCCAAGAACAAATGGTCACTCTGACCCTGATTGTAAGAGATTGGATAATAGCATAAGTTGATGCAACAGCGATAAAGGCTATTGTGGGAGTGTTTAACATGTCTGAACTTTGATGATTAGTGTTAGAAGTCATATTTCCATATATGTTGCAATGTGCTTAGTTAGCAAGATATTAAGTGTGATGTTTTTAAATGGCGGTGATCAGTTCCACAACAGTGCTATATTATTTCCCTCCAAGACGAATTGTAAGACATGTTGAGTTTTTTGCAACCCATCTCACAACGCAAAACACTAACTGTTGTAATGGCAGTAGTTCCGGTTTACCCGTGTGGTGGCATCATTGTGTTTCCCATACATCACATGTTATGAGGGGCATATTGTGGCATCACCTTATGGATTATACCAACAATAAAGATTTCAGTAGACAGAGGATGACTTTGACAGGTACCCTGTTATAAAATAATCAGTCTGGCAGCTTTCATGTGAAGAGGATGCAGCAGGTGGCATGATGAATGATAAAGACGACTGAATTTGTGGCTCTGGACAATCATCATGTTCACACTGATCACTTACACTCACTTTATTCTTGGTTAAATTGCTAAAGCAACAAATTAGTTCTGATACAGTTCTTGAAGTTTTTAATACTTTTTGTATTACGTAGGCCAGAAGAGCAAATCACTCTCCTCGGAGTGTTCAGGAGAGTGATTTACCACTCTCTTCATTTTGTTAAAACAGAACGACTAATCTAAATAAAATAAACTAACCATGGACTGCCATTGTGTCTGTTATTGTGTGCACTATTTGTAGCCTTCTAGTGTTATGCTTACATAAATATGGTACATGGTTTCAAATTATACTGAAATCGGAGAAATTAAGTGATTTTGAAAAGTTGCCAATGTCAAACACTAATGGCCTAGGTTATTGTGAAATTGCCCATATATAGTAATACACACACACACATATATATATACATATAACATATATATGTGTATATATATATATATATATATATACACATATATATGTTATATATAACATATATATATATATATATATAGACATTCTTAAGCTAACAGCAGCATAGGCAGACTAAATAGGCATACAGAGCCACCTTAGGCAGAGTGGTATTTTAAGCAGACCATAGCGAGTCTGCCTAAAGTTCTGACGTGTTAGTTTGCAACTAATTTTAATTATTTATTTATGCATATATATTTATATATATATTATACATCGCGCAATACTGAGCCAAATTGGTGTCCTGTAACTTACGTTATATACTTACGTTATATTTACTCCATAACCAGCTTCTTTGTGGACAGTTCCTGTTGATAACATGTGTGCTGTATCTTAGGCCCATGAAGACAGAAGAGACAAAAAACATACCATGCCTGTTTATTGTTGTTGTTTGAAACAAAATTGTGGTTGTGGTGGATAAGTCAAGTTACAGTGTCCACCATTTCAGGTTCAGGGTGCTCTCATCATTCTTTTTGAAAGTCTTTTGGTTGGATTCTGATGAGGTACTAGCATACATCAGTCAAGCAAATTTTGATTTCTGAAGGGTTTCACATTCTCATTTTATTTTAGTTAAAAGACACCGTGTAACTCACATCATGAACTTCGACTACGATGACGAGTACGTACACTTGGTATTGCACCACATAACAGTGAGTAAAGAGATCTTATATTCTTCTTTAATTTTAGGTGTAGATGTATCTTGGCTACCATCTAAGACAGTTTTTCATTTATTTAAGCACTTTTACTTTTTTGCACTTTTGTTTTTGTGTTTAGTGTCCATGTCCTCCTTTTTTGGCCCAGTATTGTGCTTCACCATACACATATATATATGCAATGCAAAGTTATAGTATGTTAGTGTAACTTAGCTCTGTTATGTTAGTGTATGCAGTTCTGAGTTTTTCAACTGTGGCTCAGTTGGTCCCTCACCATCTCAGCATTCCAGCCTCACCAGACACAGTTGAAAGGGTATTTAGCATAGCCGAGAAAGTATTCTGCCCTGAACAGTGCAGCCTGAAAGACTTAACCTGTGAACAACTCATGTTCATTCGGTGCAATGGCAAATAGATGATAAGAACATACGATGCCACTGAAATGAATGCCAATGAAGTTAATTTCATTGTTGATGAAATAGAGGTTTTTTTAGTTTTCCTCATAACAAATTGATCAACTGCCATTACATATTCACTTGTGCCGAGTTATATAAATTATATTAATTAATAATTTTAAAATACGTTATTATTTAATAGTTATATTTTTTTTAATGTACTCGTACTTTTACTCGTACTCGTGAGAATGTACTCGTACTTGTACTCATACTCAGCTTTTAGCAATGTACTCGTACTTATCCATCGTCAACGTACTCATACTCATACTTGTACTCAGCCCCAGGTCTGGTCACAATGACGCCACATTATCCAAAAGCTAGCAAATGTTTCTCTAATAACCCTACGTACATTGGTAAAACTATATGGTTGTGTAGTTTGTTGGCATTTTTTGTTTACTGCAATTTCAAAATGGTGTATTTTTAATATGTCATACTAAATGTTTTAAACTCCTGACAATTTTACTCTAATTTTCCAATAATTTATTTAATGTACAATGCAGCGACTTGAAATTTTGCACGAATAAAGACTGCCATAAGAACTTCTGTGGATGACACCATGCACATCTGAAAGCACATTATCAGATTCTGTATCAGTGAAAGTATAAAAATTAACAAAATAAGCCATATTTGGAGCCAGGCTATATTTGAACACATGAATCACATATCAACTGGTTGTTCAGAGCAACTTTCAAATTTAGCACGCAAGGACAATTTTCCATTGATTTGCCCATTTATTTCTTTTAATGTCAGCTAAAATTACAACATACACATAGTAATTAATGCACATACCGGTAATAACATCTTTGAACACTGTGCTTCTAAATGGGCCCTTTCTGGACTAATACATGATTGTGTTCTCATACTGTGGCTAATTCACTTGGAGAAATCCTACTGTTCCCTGTAATTCATCAGCTCAGGTACACTTGGTTTCCACGTTATTGTATACTCCGTGTACACAATTTTCACTATGAGTAGATATGATATTTGACTTGTCAGGTTACATATCTGAGTAACTATGGTTATTTCTACAATAACATAACAGAAATCAATACTGGTCAAACTATTTTGCAAAACAATACCTCTCTGCACTGAAAATCTAAACACTGTATCTATAGACAACCATGGAAATTGAGGGGTTAGTCCTACAATTGGATGATTAATAAATGAAATTATTTAATGCTCCTATGGAATTTATTTAAAGTTATCTTTACATAAACATAACATGTATGTTAAATTTAATCAATAAATTTATATACTGTTTGGCAAAGGATAGCTTCAAAATAAACAATTCAAACACGGGTACAATACCATTTAAAAAATACATATTGGTCATTCTGGTGACAACACTTAAACAACAAGTTGCACAGAATATTAGACTGGTGCTTCTGCCTAATGTCTGAAGTAACATTTGAAGAGTTTGAGAGCAGCTAGATGCTTCCTTTAGTGTGCTCCATTGGCTTTCTAGTAAAAATACATAACAAAGAAGAACCTTTTGAAGAAAAATAACAACTAGCAGTTTTAGTCGTGTTGAAATTACAGTTTTAGCACCTACTATGTTGACGATGTTCACATGCTAGTATTTTACAAAAAAATACAGATGGGACACCAAACTTGCTGCTTTTATACACTTACATATACCTTATATGATGTTCACTTATAACCTAATTTTGCAAACTGTCTGTACACAAATGTAATTATAATATAAATGCAGTTTATGGTTAATGTACACCACACTAATAAACATGATGATTTATTCAGAAAGTCACTCACGAGAGTGTTTTCAGACCTTGATTGTGAGTAAAATTCACATACCTCATAAACCAATTGTGTATATTTTATGTCTATGCATGCCAATGTGCAAATCAGAGCAATATGACAGATATGGTTGTTTTAATTATAAATCTGTAAATAATTTTTTTATTATATTATATTTCTTAAAAACAGACCAACTTCCAACCCAAAAATGTCAATGACGTGTAGCATGTATTGTTATGAAACTTTTACCAGGCATAAGCTAGTCCCTATAACACAAATAACTAGTAACTCTCAATATCCTTCCGTAGGTGCTTCATTCACAACAAAACAATTATACTCCTGGGTGCCCCGTATTTATTAATAACTCACTTGCGATTCTTGATTTAAACCACTATGTTCAAGTTCATATTACCTTGTATGTGTAACATTAAAGGGTTAATGTACATATTTTAACTACTGTTTTCTTCTCTCTCCATTACATTGTCTTCACAACATAATAGAAACAGAAAAAAAATCCATTTCCCTCAAGCTAAAGTGTGCCTGATCAGTTAATAAATGATTGTGATTTTTTAAACCCTATTTATTTGTGATTCATTAAAGGGTAATCATTGGTTTCTGGCATTTATACTTTGAGGAGAACTTTGACATGAACCAAGGTAGGGTTTTTGTGTTTTCCTTTTGCCGTAATGCAAGTCACGCTATAATTAGATGCAATTAAAACCATATTATGTAATCGAATTATTATATGTTGATATCATTTAATACATTATGCCAATAGGTTCCTACTTACAGAAGATGGAATTTTGAAATGCATTATTATTGCACATATGCCAAAATATTGTTTATAAAATGGGCAAAACTGTAACACAAGTCACGGTGGAAATGACCAGATCACAATAAACAAATAAAGTCCAAAGTATGATGATGATCAAAATTTCACAAAATATTATAATTTCCAAATCTTGTGAATATAGTCAATGAACCGTAAAATGTTGCTTGAATTACAGTTAAAAGTAAGGTGTATGTTCATTTATTCTTGTGACTACTTGAAATAAACAGTTTTGATCTCTGGTTAGTCTGGTATGCATGCTCAAAGCTAGTTTCCTGGCTTCCTACAGAGTCAGCAGAAAACATTGACCATATTATTAACTATATTCGGGGTTGGTATTGGACATATATTGGTATCCTCGATGGGATTTCCATTGTAAAAACTACCATTTTTGTAGAGGAAACAAACATCTGACATTTAGCTGCAGCACCTAGAAGGAAAGGCAATGATTTCATTCAAGAACTGCACATTAACTAAGTCTGTAACAGTACATGTTAATAACATGCACAATATAGTGAGGTTATGAAAACTTATGATAGTAAATATTGACTGAATAACATATATTGTAAACTTATCTTATATTACATAATTTCAGAAGTTTTCTGTCTGTACATTTTCACTGTTGAATTTATCTACTTCCTTCTTCTACACAAGTTCTAGAGCTCTGTTCTTCTTTTGTTCACTTGAAACATTCCCATATTTGCTTTTCTTGAAATATTTTGTCCATCTTCTGCTGCTAACTTTGTATTCAGCAGCTACCCCACCTGATTGTATTTTCTCCCTGGGTGAGTGAGTGGCATCCTGGCTCAAGAGTATTAACTTAAGGAACATAAGGCCAAATAAAATAATATCTGTGTTTCCGGTAACCCAACTGACCCTGGTATTTCCGTGCGACCCTAAGCATTTTTTCAAGAACAAAAGAAAAATATTTTTTACTATGCCGACCCTCGACCCCTGACCAAAAGCTTTTCTTTTAATATTATATTCCGGCAAAAGATTATTAAGACGATCTTTCAACATGATAACAAAATACAGATAATCGTTGCAGAAGTCACGAGAAGTAACAAGAATTGACCTTTTGGAATGGCAATTCCGCGATCGTTCCTTGTATTGGATGGATTTCCGCGTAAATCGTTGCGAAGTGTCATGGCGCCCCTGCTACATACCTCCTGTCAACCGACGTAAACAGGGACGTGGCGGAAAGCGCTAACATAAACCGTTTCATGATCGTTGTCTGGTTGTCCCCTAAGCGCATTGAAGACATGCTGTTAATTAAATATACTTGTCACATCGTCAGAACACACATAAGTGTACAGATTCCGGTTTCGAACACAAAAGTCGAAGGAATAACAACAGCCTAGGTTACGCTGGTTCAAAGTGATATAGTCTGGGTTTCGTAGTTCTAACAAATTGGATGACATCATATATGGAGCTAGCTAAAATAGTTCAACGAAAATAAAAATATTACAATAGGTCTGCCTACCCTACTTTTTTTGCAATAAAATGTTATATAATTAAAAAAATGAAATGTTTTTCCTACCTACCCTATTTTTAAAATCAATGTTACCGGAAACAAAACTATATTTTATTGTGGCTTAATCTAAAATATTCTGTTCTAAGACAAAGTCCATCATTTGCATGATCACACATGCTTAAAGTTGACAAAGTTTATGTGTTACTTGTATGGTGTGACTTCCATGGCAAATCAGCGCAACTTCCGTGACATACTTTCATGTGCATTTATTCACTACAATAAAGCATTTACATTATACATTAGGCATGCCTTGGTTACTCTAATTGTAGGAGATTCATAAACATATCAAACATTTCTACATAAAAACAAGCTACTAGTGTGGCGTGACTTCCGTGACAGACCTTGAGGTAGATTTCCTAACTACATTAATGCATTTCAGGGCCTCACCCAGTATAAATTTTTTGCCAGTCCAAATTTTTCCGACATGCTATGAAGCGCGGTCTGGCACGCGATCGGACACGCGATCGAATGACATGCTATGTAACTATGAGTATATATATATATATATATATATACATCAGACACGGGGTCAAATACATTGAAATGTATTTAAATACAAATACTCTTGAGGGAGTCAAATACAAATACTTCGAAATGCAAAAGTATTTAAATACAAATACATTGGAAAGTATTTACAAATACTTGTCAAATACTTTTCACTTTCAGACTACTATATTTATATCGGCTTTCCAGCCATGGTTTGTAGGTTCATAGGCAACTAGCTTGCAGTTACAACGAACCTGGCCTTTATGATGATGGTACCACCCGACTTGAGAAGCCACCACGTTCTCTTAACCCCAGACAGCAGTGTTTCCCCTGGGTGAAATGATGGGCGAGGTGGTAGGGGTGGGGTATGCGAGCGCCGCTGGCGCGAAGCGTTATTAGGGGGGTCCGGGGCATGGTCGCCCGGATATTTTTTTTAAGTAGCTTTAAAATGGTGCATTCTGAGGTATGTTTTAACCTTTACTCTTGAATATACAGGGGAAGATATAAAATAACAAGACACTACTTGTAAATGTAGTAATCATGATTGATAAAAGTCAGTAATCATGATTGTTTCATCGTGTTGAGGTGTGGTTTCCATTTTACCACTGGTACTCAGTAGAGGTGTGGTTTCCTCTTGGCCACTGGTACTTGGTTATGGTTATGTTTTATTGCACTAACCCTAGGCCTTGTTACCTCGCTGACAGAGTCAATAAAAAAGTAAACGGTGAGTTCTTATATAGCGCAGGACTGCTCAAAGCGCTTTACACTTTACTCCCTGGCAGACCTGTTTAGTTGAACACCATCTTGACTTCTCTGGGAAGCATCCAGTGGTATCATCTGAAGACTCTTTCATCATCACCTTTAAATTATTTTAATATCATAATATTACGGTAAATTGGTGGTTTATGTTCAAAAGATTATATTTTATTTGTTTGCTAGAATGCTATACAATTAATTAAACAGTCATTTATGGAATGCCACAAAAGTATGTTTCTATTAATTGCAAGAATGTTTCTCAAATTGTGTCCTTTTTATAAAACAGTATAAGTTGTTTAGTACATCCAATTGCTGTGCAAACATATCATTGTCTAACCCAAGTTATTGATAACCCGTTAGTATACACAGTTTTAGTTAGTAGGCATTTTTTTATGAGATGTGAACTTCGTTGGTTTATATTCGTAAGTATTTCACTCAAATCAACTTTCCCAAAAGTTTGTTTGCACAACTTTGTCGGAATATGTATTATATATGTAGCACAAAGATATCTTACGAATCACATTCCTTATTTTGCTAAGACAAAACCGCATAGAATATTAGTTGAATAGACTTGTGAGCATTTGCGTTGAACCCGGACCTACTTTGCCATTGATTTTGCCGCTTGAGTATTGCTTATCTTTGATACCTCAGTGAGATACACTGTAGTTTCATCATTCAACATTATCCTAGGCATATTTACCTTTAAGAATATTGCGTCTTACGTCCATTTGAGGTGTAAATAGCGCCCCGGTTTGTATCAACATACGCTGCAATATATATCTCTTTTTACGCGCGCTGTGCGGTAACGCACGGCCGCAGCGGCACAGACTAGCGCAAACCGGGTCGGTATTTGAACTTCAACAGGGTCCGGATTCGATACAAATGCCGACTAGTGAATAGGATTAGGATGCACGGTTTTTATTTGGGCTTCAAAAGAGTCCGGATTCGACACAAGTGACGTAGTGCCATCAGCCTGCACGGTTTTCACTCCCACCACCGTCATAAACCAAAACGCAAGTTACCGTTTGGGCGCCATTTTACATGAATGTCTAGATTTCTAGTATGTCGAAACTCCGCAAGGTGTCACCATTGGAGACACCGGGGATCCCGCAGGAATATTCAGTGATTGGACAACTGACAAGTGATATCTTTCACGTTGTCCAATGACGGCTAAACGATGTTGCTACAAATCTGCGATTTTGCAGGAATATAAGTGACTTTGTGGTGTCATTACGCGCCGCTCGCCGACGTTGAGTATACCGTGAAAGAACGAAAAAAAATGGGCGTATGAAATAGCTACGAGGCGGCAATTTCAGCACATTTTGGGCGAGGCGGCATAGAAAAACGGCGAGGCGGCCCGCCTCGCTTGTTATATACCAGGGGAAACACTGGACAGCAAGCAAATATTATACCTAATTAGCTGGCCTTAGCAGCCACTGCCACATTGGTTAGGTACTAGGTAGGTAGTTTGGTTAGCTGGGGTTTGGACACTATGATCAAAAGACAGACAGACCAGTGCAACAATTTCTTTTTTTGCTAATTGCATCTCAGTGACAACTGACAAGTAAGGTGATGTTGGCTTCTCACACAGTGATCTCAATGACTTCTCACATAATGGCATTTCCTTGCCATTATTTCTGAGCGGAAAAGTGGTGAATTGCCAAATGACATAGTAAAATTGCTCAACTCTTAAGAATTAAAACAAGAATAATTTTAAGTTGTCATTTATTGATAATACGTCTTACGTATTTTAAAAAGTATTTGAACATTTCAAATACTTTAGGAAAGTATTTAAATACAAATACTTTCATATCAAATACAAATACTTTTTTAAAAGTATTTAAATATTTTCAAATGCAAATACAAATGTATTTGACCCCATGTCTGATATATGTATGTATATATATATACCTGCATGGTACTATACTTTATATATATATATATATGTGGCAAGGCAGAGCACATGACTGAATGCACATTTCATGTGTGATCAGAAATGTAAGTAGTAATAACAATATAAATACAACAAAGAGATACTTCATAAAACACAGTAGCAACTATGAGTATATATAGGGACACTGGTTTTCCGTTTCAAAAAAGGCAAATTCTGTTTCAATGCCATTTCAGAAAAAGGCAAATTCTGTGTAAAATTACGTATGTTCTGTTTAAAAGTGAAACAGAAGCCCATTTCTGTTCAGAATTTTTTTATTTTATTTCAAAGTTAACTTTGAAAAATAATACATTCTGTGAAATATTTAAAATATCACAATGTTATGATATCTGCATCTAAATAATACTGTTTTACTGTGTGGTTAATCTTTCTAACAACACAAGTTTATTTGTGCGATATTTGCAACACAATAACAACCGTACATAATCAATTTAGATAATCAAATAATTCATGTCGCACAATAACGTAAATGCCTGGTTGTTTCTAATACAGCAGTACTTAATATATAAGTTAACAAATGTAAATTAAACAAACAATCATATTAACAATTATGAATGTTCAAATCACTGATGCTGTTTCACTGATAATGTTCAACCATTTTAGCTACGGCTATATATGACGCCATCCAACGGAATTGGTTAGAACTACGAAATGTGAGCTATATCGAGCCAGCATAACCTAGGCTGTTGTTATTCTTTCGACTTTTGTGTTCGAAACCAGAATATGTACACTTTGTGCATGTTCTACGATGTGACAATTACATTTAATTAGCAACATGTCTTCAATGCACTTAGCGGACAGCCAGACAACGATCCCTGTTTACGTCGGTTGATGCAAGGTAGCACCGGCGCCATGACTGATGACAGTCGTAACGATTTGTCTTGCGCGCTTTAAAAATCCTGCGTCATAAATCCACCAAAATAAATGAATACTGTTGCATAGTAGTAATCATGCTTGTTTCAAAATGTTGCCAATAAACTCAGTATCGTTTATGGTGTTGGTGATTCTACTCTTTCAGCGTTTACGGATTTCTGTTTGAAAACAAATTCCGTTTCGAAATGTCGATTACGCGGAATACCATCCGTTTTCCAAGATCGCGTCGTAATCGGCAAGTGCTTATTGTATCTCCCCGCCCTGACGTTGACCTCACGTAGGATTATTTATTCAACACAAGTGTTGGCTGCCTTTCAACAACCACCGCTATTGGTTAGGTGACAATTACCCTAGGAAGTCGAGGCCTAGCTGGCTTAATCGGTTTCTGGCGTGTGTCGGGCAGTTGACCAGGCGATTTTAAAAACCAGTCTCCGTAGATTTTGTAACTGGCTTCGCGGCAGTTTCAATGACGTCGGGAAAATGGTGTGGATGGGCTGGCCGTACCAAAAAACGACATGTACGGGCCCGTCCATAATCAATTTCAAACTGTCAAAAAACGCAATTTTCTAATTTTAACCATCCAAATGACGGGTGGACGGGTCTCTGGGTGAGGCCCTGATGTACTTACATTATACGTTACGCTAGCCCTACACGGTAGTTAGTTTTGTACTAGGAGATTAACATTATATAACAAACATAAAGGATTTTTATCAAAAACTATATATTTTCCTGGATATAAAACAAAATACTTATTTTTGTGACTTCCGATACACCAAAATGAGGTAGACTACATCTTTTCAGCTCAAGAAACTGTGAGCAACTGTCACACCAAATGCACTCTGGTGCAATAGTGTTGCCAGCTTGCTATTTATTTTAGCTGCCAATTTCAGCCTGGCCAGATTCAGTTTTCCATGTCCAAAAAACTATGTGCATTTGCTATATTGTAAGGCATCCTGGAGCATGGTTATGGGAAAGAAGTTACATATCTATGGGATATTTCATATTTATTATCCCCAAATAAATATCATTGTAAACAGTTCCAGTTTTCAACTCCTGTTGACATTAAAACAAATTATTATGATGTATACATTAGCTTGCAATGGCTGATATGTATGTGTCATAATTTTACTTGAAATACAAATGCTGAGTTGACAAAAACAGTTTTTCACTAGTCACTTTGGTGAAGCAACAAGCATATCAGATGAACTGGAAAAATATAATATTTATGTAGTGTTATAAGGTACAGACATACTATTATATGATACAATCAAAAATGTTGCTGTACAGGTAAATTATTTGTTGGGTAAAAAATATCAATTTAACTTGAAATTACCTTATACAGCTGTACATGTATCAGCTCTCTTTTTAACATGCTTATACTTTGGCACAGAGGGTCTTTTTAAACTAGTTTTGCCCAGCCGGGCTGGGCAAAACCAGTTTAACCTGGGTTAAACCCCAACCCCGGTTTCTGGACCTTTCAAAGGCATTCGATACAATAAACCATGATATTTTACTGTACAAATTAAACTTTTATGGAATTCGGGGAATAAGCAACAAATGGTTTGCAAGTTATTTATCAAATCGAAAACAATATACTGAGATACACAAATGTCAATCATCTCCAAAAAACATAATAAGTGGAGTGCCCCAAGGATCCATACTTGGACCAATCTTATTTTTCATTTATATCAATGATATCACTAACTCTACTTCTCTGAATTTATTATCTTTTGCAGATGACACAACTGTATACCAATCAGGTCCTCATATTGATACTTTAATTGACAGCGTAAACCAAGAATTAATACATTTGTACGATTGGCTTTGTGCCAATAAATTGTCATTAAATATAAAAAAGAAAAACTTTTGCATATTTAGTCCACCGAATAGCAAATACCAGGTAAATAACTGTATTAAAATAAACAGTGAAACTATTAATCATGTTGAAAAGGATGACAAAGAAGAATCGGTGGAGTTCTTAGGAATACATATTGATAAACATTTAACATGGAAAAAACATATCAACATAATCTGTTCTAAAATATCTAGAGCAATTTTTGCAATTAATAGAATGACATTTTTTTTGCCACACAATAATTTAAAAATCTAATAACCTTAATTCAAAGTCACTTAACTTACGGTGTACAAGCATGGGGCAATGGAAATACCATAAGAAAGATATACAAAACGTCAAATCCAGACAAAAATTCTAATTGTTATTATCCAATCAATAACTAGACAACTATCTTAGCCACGTGCATTGCCTAAATGAGGCTAAATCCCAGATGTGTGGAGTGCAATTAAATATTTGGTTACTTTTTAATTATATCTATGTTTGGATATGCACAAATTCCTTATCATTGTTTTTTAACAATAATTTCCTACACTAATTAATTTCCTTCTCCATCGCATCCCCAGTCCGTTGTCACACAGAAGATATCATACACTCATGATAATCATTGTATACGTATGTGTAAATATAATTTGAAAAATATGGTTATGGGGTCACAGGAAGACGGCATATAACATGCCATGTGACCACCATGCAACAAAACTTAAATTTTTTAAATGGTTGCTTTGTGTAAGTATACTGTTATGTTGTTGTTGCAAAATAAATGTATTTGATTTGATTTGTGTAGATTCATAATTAAAACAGTCAGATATGTTATATTGCTCTGATAATACACACTGGTATGCAGATACCACATATTTACAACAGTCAATTAAGGCATCTACATTTAGCTCGCAATCAATACCTGAAAACCCTCTCGTTAATTGCGAGCGATTTATTGAAAAAATTGGGGCATCCAGAAATATCCTATGTTTGTTGTGATGGAAGCATGAAAGGATATCGAGAGTTATTAGTTATTTATGTTATAGGAACAAGCTTACCCCTAGTAAAAATGTTGTGACAATACATGCTACGCCTCATTGACGTTTTGGGTCGGAAGTTGGACTTTTGTAAAGAAATATAACAATGTACCATATTTGTATGTGTACAGATTCATAATTAAGACAATCAGACCTGCCATATTACTCTGATTTGCACTCTTGCATGTGTATATATAGCAATTATATACAACTAGTTTCTGAGGTATGTGTATTTTACTCACAATCAAGGTCTGAAAACCCTCTCGTGAGTGATTTATTGAATAAATCATTATGTTTATCAACTTGTCTTGGTGCACATCAACCATACACTGTATTTAAGTTATAATTATATTTATGTGATCTATGCATTGTAGAGAACAATTCCACAAAGTTTCATTGACACAGCCACAGCCTGCACAGGTTAAATAGTACAAGAGATATTAATTTGTGAAATGTGAATAATTGTATTTAGTCCCATATTTCAAATTGCAGTAACTCGAAAACTACTGAAGCTAGAACACGCAAATTTCATATTCTTGCGTATCTTT
Organism: Paraescarpia echinospica; assembly: GCA_020002185.1. Classification (NCBI taxonomy): domain Eukaryota; kingdom Metazoa; phylum Annelida; class Polychaeta; order Sabellida; family Siboglinidae; genus Paraescarpia; species Paraescarpia echinospica. The sequence goes on along the minus strand of CM034533.1, from coordinate 50,846,349 downwards.
CCAAAGCCAGGCTTTCATCATGCTGGTTCATCCAATTGGTTGCGTTCACACGGAATGATGGCATAAAATTATGGCATAATCATAATGCCATATTATTATTTAATGGCCGCCTATGTAAAAGTGTAATGTGGTCTTACCCCTATTGGTCAAACTCAGTCCCAAATGTGTCATTTGTATGAGTCAGTGTGCAGTCGTAAACACACAGTAAACACACATAGTGCAATCTAAATCATACTGGGGCATTAGCGAAAAAAATACAAAGAAAATCATGTACCGTTTCTGATTCTGGAGACATCCCGTAATTCGCGGACATCATTATTGCGTTGAACTCTGTCTCCACTTCAGCTAGTCCATTCCATTTCCATATCGTGGTCATTTTCAGCTGGTCGTTTCTTTGAGCCGTGCGCTACTTTCAGCTTCCACTAACCAAATCAAGTAAATAGTTTGTTTGGCTTACAATACATTTTGGGTGCGGCAAAGTCAACTCGAAATGTCTACAGACTACTACTAGATCGCTCAAGTCAAAACATCCCAAAACGCTGCAAATACAACGCCAACGGAACACTCCAGCTGGAACATGTAGTGTACGTCACGTGTTCGTGAATTCCTGCACCAATGTGGAGAGATTATACCATAGCCTATGGCATAGCCATAGGTATTCTAGATAGGGCGCGAACTACGACGGTTGTATAGAAAGACTATTGCGCCAACTTCGTCTGGAACATACAACACGCACGACGTCGAGCGATGATGAAGAGACCAGCTTGAGCGATAGCGCTCCCGAGTTGGCGCTAGCGTATCATAACTAACATGTAAGTCGCTAGATGTCGGCACACATGCTGGCGCTAGATGCGATTTCCGGATGTTATCAACGTGATAGAGCCATGTGGCGCGAGAACGAAATTCACAGTGGCGGGCTGCCGAAGCTTCAGCACCACTCCGCTGTCGGAGTGTCATCCAAAGACGTGTAAGAAAGAAAGAAGTGTTACTATAAAGATGGGGAAGGTGCTGTTGAAAATGTCAGCGACAATCGAATCATGCGTAGCCACTGACGCTGACCACTGGGACTGCCGCGCCGGGAATGGATGCAGTCGGGGGAGCACACTAACCGAAACATTTGAGATTATGTTACAGTTACAACGACACGTGCTAATTGGTTAATTATACATTCCATATACATGCATTGAAACTAATTTTAACCGGTTCCAGTATTTAGTATTCGTGGTGCATGAAGTTCATCGTTCGTCTTGTTTTTGCCTGGTTTACGTGTCATAAATTCGTCCGGTTCAGACAGTTCAGGGCCCCTTAGTTTTTTGTGCAATTAATAAACGTGGTTGGCAAGCCATAATTCAATGTAATCGTCTAAGGTTTTAGAAAAACGGCGATAATACCACCTTGCCACGGAATTATGCGATGCACGAACTTGGATCACTAATATAAATGTGTTGATCAATCCAGCAATGCAGTGTACAATAATACATGTACCAAAATAAGTACTGACTCAGGTAGAGTTTTGAAAAAAAGGTGCTCTCCAGAGAAAACAACTTCTGGAGAAGAAAAATCAATGAGACGATTTAAATCAGAGAGAGACGACCAGAAATCAACAGAGATTCCGGATACAACCTTCCCGCGATCTTCCTGGAAGTGTTATCATGTGACAGTTACCAACAAAGTCACATGATGACCGAGAGTGGCGTTGACGAAGACGTCGTGAAGACGTCGAAAGCTCCGTTCAGAGCAACAGGACTAGGAAAGGTACCTTGTCATTTAACCGAGTCCGGAAGCAATTTACATGCTAAAATCAGGTTGAGTTGTTATCGTTTGGTTCAATCACCCCACGAAGGAATGCAATATTTAAAAAATTAGTTTTGTTCTTTCTATAAATAATTTATACTCTTTCCAACTTATGAAATATAATAAATATTAGGAAAATATTAATGTTTTGGAATATGGCTTGCAAATCTAATATTTAACATGTATGTAAACATTTTGTTTCCAGAACATATATCAGGGGTGGATGTGGTATGAGAAGAGAAAAAAGAACAGAACACGGTGGAAACGTTCGCTGAATAACGTTATGGTACATATAATATCAATTAATAGATACATCTTAATAACCAGTTCTTTCGTTGAGTTATATCCGGATCCTGTTATGCTTCTGCTGTAATTATTTATCCTGCTTGTAAGAGGTCGACCAACTTGAATGTCCAAGACGAACGTATATTGCATAACACAACCATTTATAGAGCCGATATGTGCGTTGTTGATGGAAATGTTGACAATAAGACACTGTCACAATGCAGTTAATCTTGTGACGTGGAAGACAAGAATTCGGTAGGAGATGAATAATTCCAAGCAGTATGGTTTCACATGAACCTTCAGCATATATTCACTACATTGGATTCAGAGGCGTACCCAGGATTGACATGTTGGGGGTTTCCAAACGGGTATCACCGTCACAGTGGCGCGGGAACGAAATTATGGGGGCTACCGGAGCTTCAGCACCACTGAAAAATTTTCGCCGCCGCATATGATCTTCACATCTTCCTTTACCTTCTGGCTGTCTCGGTTGGCTCGACTGTGACATCGGAAGACGGTGGGGGGGGGTGCTGTTGGAAAACATTTCCGTAGCCGCGCCGCCGATTACTGGAAGTGGGGGCAGAAAACCATGTCTGCCCTTCAACTGCACCCACTTTTCACAGTCAACAAAAATACACATTAATCGTCTCATAACATTTTGATTCTACCCGCCATTGACGCTCGCCACAAAAACAAACATTTACGCTCATATTTAATGGGGGGAAAGAACCATATGTCTGCCCCCCAGAAACATTCCAGGGGAAGCTGCCCCCGTGTTCCCGCGACTATGCACCGTCATCTTTCCCCGAACACATGTACATTGCCGTAATATTGGTTATACAACAGAGCTGGATTTTGGGGGGCAACCAGAAACCTCCCTGTGTACGCCCCTGGGATATATGACCAGTTGTCTTGCATGAGTTTCACTCTGCAAAGCACTAATTGTTGTACTTGTGAGTTGTGATATATTAAGTGCTGCTGGCTGGATCACTAGTTTTGGATTATTATTACTATTACATTTGTAGGAGTTACTATTACTATTATATTTGTCATCGGAACTATATAGTAAAATACACGGTATGCATATGTACCACAAAATATGAATGAATGATTCGTTTATTCAAACATTGGCAACATAATACAAGAAGAACGAAAAGACAACCGTGTATATATACACATACATAACCATATACACATCTATATATTTGATGGGATATAAATATACATAATCTACAAAATACCAATTACTCACACAAATGTTTATACAATGTTTGAAGGGGGTAAACACGAAGTCAATGACTTATGTAAGTTTACCCCTGACAATCATATTAAAGTAAAGTGTACTTTTTCACACACACTAATCAATACAAATTGTGTACTCTCTCAATATATTTATTGTGATGCACGATACATTTGATTCAGTCCGTTAAGTTACATTCTCACATTAACATAATTGTGAAATAGACGATTTTTGCATTTACAGTGTAGATATAAATGCAATTTTATTTATAAAAAAATTGTAATTCATTACTCAGAGAATTCCACAACCGCACTCGATAGACATAGAGATGCACCCGTCTCGGATTGAACTCGAACCCGTTCTAAATCATGATTAGCTCTCAACGAGTACGACGTTTCCCGCCTAATAAATAGACGTTGAATGTTTGATGGTAAACAGCAGTTGTAAACTTTGTACATAAATAATGACGTTTTCAGTTCTATAATGTCTAGAAATTTTAAGACATGTAATTGTAGAAAAAGTGCATTCGTGTGATCCAAACACTTAGCACCATACACAATGCGGATAACTCTTTTTTGTAGTAAGAAAATACCAATACTATTTGTCGGATATGTATTACCTCATATTTCTACACAGTATGTTAAATAAGACAAAAACAGTGAACAATATAGAATATACATACTACTTCTGTTAAGCAGATGATTACATCTATACATTATAGTTGTACTTTTAGAAAGCGTTGATTTTACGTAGTTAATATGAACATTCCAATTAAGTAAGTCATCAACATACACCCCCAAACATTTTACAAATCGTACTCTTTCAATATTAACATTCCTTATACTTATAACGACATCCCCATTAAACATACGATTTCCAAATAACATACAATTGGTTTTAGAAATGTTTAATGTTAACCTATTTATTGCAAACCAAGTATACATTTTGTCTAAATACATTGTATCACTCAGTCTTTTGATATCTCTATCTGCACAAAAAATGTTCGTATCATCTGGAAAGAGGATGTATTTCGCAATCTTAGATATATTACACATATCACTAACGTAAAATATAAATAGCTTGGGGCCTAAAATCGACCCTTGCGGCACGCCACATGATATATTGCGTACAGCAGACTTACATTGGTGAAATTACACCAGTTGTTTTCTGTTTTCTAGATAACTGTTTAAACCACTTACCTGCACCTCCGCGGATATCAAGAAATTAAATTGTATTACATAATAGTTGGTTATCAACCGTGTCGAGTGATTTTTTAAAATCTATGAAGACACCTACATCATATTTTGTTTCATTTAATGATTGGCTTATTCTAACAATTAGATCTATTAAAGCATGAATGTTGACATATTTTGATGAAATCCATATTGACTTGGGCTCAACAAATTGTGTTTAGTAATAACACTATCTAAGCGAGAATTAAATTATTTGTCTAAACTTTTAAAGAATTGTGGCAGCAATGAAGTAGGTCTATAGTTGGTGCAGGCATACGTATCCCCAGACTTGAAAAGTGAGACAACTTATATATATATATATATATATATATATATACAAGTAATCTGTTTTGTAATACAATTAATACTTTTTTTGATCAAACTCATACTTATATCTTCATAATCAGTTGATGATTTACTTTCCCATAGTTTTACAACTCCGATTACCTCCTCTTCAGTAACCTGAGTTTTAAAAAAAATTATTTTTATTTATGTTGTCTAAATAGTCAGAAAAAGTAAAACATAACTATTATATATAATATTGTGTACTAATTCCACTGTTTATAGATAGAACATATGTTTTATTTAAGTATTATATAGTACTGTTACTATTCAATATTTGTAATCATTACTATTACATATTACTATTAGCCATGGCTTGCTTGTGACTTACGCCCTTCTATTCACTGGATTATTAAATTTCATATTTGTTTATTTATTTATTTATTTGATTTATATAGTTATTGAATTTTATATGTATTATCAAGTTGTGTCTTTCAAAAACACTGGATGTATACTGCTTCGCGATCCATATGTTCTTTGCTGTATAAGTGTTCCCCGTATGTTGTTACAACCAGCCCCGTAGGCGGGGATAGTTGTTAAAGTCGATCGTGCCTGGGAAACTTCACATATCTAACTAATGATAATGCATAACACATTTGACAATATCAATTTTATTAATACGAATACTAAGTTAAATATATCCATTAAAATAATTAATCTATCAAACTTTTCATAAAAAGTTTCTTTAATTAAACATCGTAAGAACTATCCACGGTCTCCCCTACATCTAACGTAGTAATTACGTTCACGTCATTTTTAGATAACATTGGTTGATTTCCAAGTGTATATGTGTAGTATACAAATCAAGAACATAAACATGTTACAGAAAAGGAACCGAATATAAATAAAACATGCTAACCTAATTTCAATATATTCAACGTAGGCATTGTTCAGAAGTGTTGACAAGTGTGTGAGACAAATCATTAGACAATATACTGTACATATTTCAACCATGTCGCTGCTGTTTTTATCACATCCCAGATCTTCGCCGTATTCGCCAGTATATATGTAACTTTCTGTCGCTGTTTGGCAAGGGTAATTCTACAATCCCTGCACTGGCTCCCCGTGGGATACCGCATTATTTTAAAGATATGTGCAATTACCTATGAATATATTTCATCCAAGTAACCTGCATACCTACATTCAGTGCTCACCCCAGCAGGAAGCCCGGACAGTTTCGGTCGGCTGGTTCTAATTTACTATTTGTTCTTATAGATAGTTAATACGAACGCTGGAACTCGAGCCTTCTTGGTTGCAGGACCAACTTTGTGGAACTCAGTAGAAAATATACGTACTTTCATTACGCCGTCATCTAAAAAAATTCTGTTTATATTGGACACCATCCTTATCTTCTTAGCAATTCCATCCATCTATTGATCACTTTTGTTTTCACCATCATTATGAGAATGCTTAATCCTTTAGTTTTGTTGTGCCACTGAGATTGGATTTTCCGAAAAGTGAAGTTCACGTCCATCGACAGACCATAGTCGTGATAGTGTAGAATTGTCAACTAATTTCCGTATTGCTACGCTATTGGCATGGGTGTAGACATAAGCATTATTGTGTCAGCGTCTACTTCATATGGCTAAGACGCAGGGGGCGGTTCCCCGAAGTATTGCCCCCGCGCGCATGGTTCCTTCGATTGTTAGGCTACGTTTTTACGAATTACACGCACATTGCATTTTACGTTCCGAACAACTGATTTACCCCATAAAAAGTGAGAATCTTGACATATATGTATGGGGTACTTTGAAAAGATATGGGTCTTACGTCCTATTAGTCTAAGAGCCAGGAGGGTTTTATTTACATTATATATTTGCTACAAGGTCTGAGGGTGGTTTCGGGGGTAAACAATACGAATATCCGTTTCTTATAAAATTCTACTTGGTAGATATTTCAGAATTTACACCGGAAGTGGAACACCCTCAAATCACACCTATGTTGTTTTCCGTCGAGTGAAACTAAACTGTTTCAATATTACAAGTAAAAAGGGCGCATAGCCACCACCGATACATATAGGTAAGGTACCAATGAAAGCCTGACATATGCTGGTTCTACAGCCGTGCTTGACTTAGTTCTATCTACATTATATCATGACCTTCGAAGCTGTATGTGACCATACCCAAATTGCACACGAGAAGACGTTCGAAAAAAAACTTGCAAATCAATACCTTTCGGTTTATATGGCCAGAACATGGATATAACTACTGGTCCAAATCGCACATCGTTAAACAGTTGCCTTATTACTATGTTCTTATTTAATTGTTATACTAATCTGAAGTGTTTTGCCAACATTAATAATAACAGTTTCAACTAACTGCCCCGTTTAAGCTCAAAACATTGACGTCAGTTAACTTTTGCGGTTCATTCTCAAGTCTGCATGAACATTGATGTTCCACATAAGTATAAATGCGTCTATATTTCGTGCACAACTATTTAGTATAGTGGAAAAGTAGCTAACGTAATGTAATACAGCAGCCTTTCAGAAATACATCCATGACAAGAACGATGAGTTTAATATGAACGCCGACAACGCAGGCGACATTTTGAAAAGACTGTAGGCTTGAATTTGTTTGTATATACCTATCACGGATTCGAAACTTAGGCAGTTTCATTCACTTAACGTCGCACACTTGGGTCTTTCGGAAGCGACACTAAATGCCATTGGTCATAAGTAAATGTGTATCCTGTCGTGAACACACGCTTTGGTGGTTTCTCTAACTCATCATATTATTCCCTGCTGTTGCAGCTGCTTTCCGGTCGCGTGAATGAGCCGCCGAACCAACAGTGTGTGTATACGACAGCAATGCTTTACTGACTGCCTACAGGGGTCAGTAGAAGCATATAAATAGTATTGAGTTGGTAAAGTTAAAAACTCTATTTCGGTTTTTGTACCTATTGACACGACTGTCTTAGCGGTAAAGTCAGCAACGCAACCGTAGTATAGCGGAAGGCCAACACTTTTATATTTCGTAAAACCAGTCAAACTTACCCCGAAAGTTGGAGAACTTCCTGCTGATTGTGTCGATTAGATAGATAGATGGATGTTGACTTGCGACTCAATAAACGAAACGTGTTCCCTGCAGACAGGAGCAAGTGCTGCCGGAATGACGTTGTGCGGCCGTCGACTTCCTTATGTAGCGTTCAGTCGTTCCGCAACAGTTGTCACATTATACAACGCACTGGCTCGCAAAAACGAAAACTGAAATACGTGATTTGTTGCATGCATTCCATGATATTGCCGTCGGGGTTCTGTCGTATAATGTTACATTTTGTAATAAAAAAAATACAACTATTGTAATCTAGTACGTGGGTCAACAATGGGATATTATTTCGTTTGCAGTCTATATTAACGTGTATAAGATAAGTTATCTTGGCCTCGGTGTTTATGAAAGACTGTGCCGGTGTACCAGTCTATCTACCCCTCGATATCTTCCCTACCATGTATATCCCATCTTCCACATATAAAAGCTATTCACAACTAGTGTCTCAGGAGGGTCGAATATTTGTAAATATTGATGAGCACACGCGCACACGCACGCACACACACAAACACATGTGAAGAGCTAAACTGCGATGGGAGGACTGTGTAAAGAAAAATTTAGAAGGATTGGGAAAGGCGTGGAGAACGAGAGCGAAAGATAGAGAAGATAGAGGGGAATGGAGCCAGTTGGTGGAGAGAGCAGGGCAACGTCAGTGAGGGTAAAGAAGAAAACAGATAATTGAAATCGAGGATCGGTCGATCGAGGGGATCGGGGTTCGAATACAACAAACCGTCGTTACTAAACTTTGGTAATTTCGTTGACTCCACGTTGCGTGTGTCTTTCGGAAGGGATACTATAAACCGTTGGCCCCTTCTGCTTGGTGTCTAATAAAATACCCCACGCCGGGGGTAAATGTGTAGCATGTAGTGGACTCACTAACTCTAGAGAAAGATACTTCGGTACAAAACCCTCCACACCGGAATAGTAGATACATGTTTGTCATCAAGGATATATATTGTGTGTGCGTGCGTGGGTGCGTGCGCGCGTGTGTGTACGTATATTATACTAATTTTGCTTTTGCGCCCGACTCCACGAGTGTCGTGTGCTTCATACGCACAACAGACACAACGTTTCCAAAACACCTGATGCACGACTGAATGAACAGGCTTGATTAGTGCATTCACGCAACTGCTCGTAGGCCTACTATGCATGTCGGCCTGGTTACCCTGTCTTTTGATGCATCTGCTTGCATGAGAGTTTGCCAGTTACCTGCATTGTCCTCGTTTTGTCTAAAGCCATGATTCCATATGTACGGAAAGGTGTGCGGAAACGCCTGCAGAATGGGGAATACCTCTGTAGAGACGTCACTACTGGGAATTTCCTATTCGATTCGTGTGCGGATACGATTCCAATCGCTACACGGAGCGATTCAATTTGCCGTAACCGCACCCGCACAACAAAACTGATCCGCCGGTGTACATTTGGAATTATTTATGTTAATTTCCACCGGGCACTATATTCATTGTTTTGTCACATACCGCATCCGCATGCCGTATCCGTACATATGGAATCGTAGCTTAAGATGGAAATATCCCGCCCGAACTCTCGCCTCTGTTCACGGTCGAATGCATGCAGAGCGTCGAGGTCGGCGAGGCAACGTAGTGTAGACCGATGCGTCTCAGGTCCGCGCTCAACGCTGTTGATTGCCGTGACCCCTGTTTCCACGAAATAGTTGTCGATCGCTCGCTGGGCGAGTGCATCGGGTGTCATACGGAGCACGTGCCCGAATATACTCCATGTTACAAGTAGTTCTAAAGAGCGTCGATTGCCACCTGGAAATGGCAGCAATCCTGAATATTTGTGAAGGTGTGTGTTAAGTAAGCCTACTATGAGTGGAGCAACATTGCTAGGTCTCGAATGCTAACAAGGTAATCGAACCAGATCATCTCCGTTCAGAAACCATTGCACTGTCATTGACTTAGTGACAAGTGTTTCAATATCATTTTCTACATGCATTTGCTGTGTTTTACCTTCTGTATTATGAATTAAAAAGCAAACGTCATATTGTGTCAATAATGGCGCGGCTCACCGAAGCATATAATACTATTGGTGAGAAATTGTGGTGGCCTGTCCGGAACGGTGTCTCGGTCGGTAACCAGCGCGGCAGAGTTGACACATAATGATAGGTGACATGGAATATTCGTAATTACATCGGAAATGTCGGCAAGGGGTTTGTCTTACGTAGTGGGAAGTGTCTTCATAGTATATTATTACATTGTCATGTACAAATCGATCAGGTTTTGTTGGTCTCTCTTCAGTAGTGTACGTTTAAAAACATTTAATCTACATTGCACAATATCATATTTTATGCATTTTATGCGTAGACGACTTGTCTGTCCCAGGTCCTGTTCATTCAACATAATTATGTTATAATTTCATCAACGAGCAGGGTTCCACATATGAGTTGACGGGTCAGACATTCCACATTGAAACTACATTTTATGGTCCAGGTCAAAATTGATGGTACACAAACAAATGTTAAATGAAATTAAATACAAATCCCATTTAAGCAAACGTAAGCCTCTCATGTCAAGCTTCATAATAATGCATCCCGTTGACTATCAGTAGCTTATCCGGATAGCTATATAAATCTAACCATTGTTCATATTTTATTAAACATGTTTAGACCAAGTCTGCAGTGATACCAACTACATGACCAGTATACTATCATTTATGCTATAATGTGACATACGAAATAACTAAGCGAAATACTGACGTCAATATGACACCATATGCGAAGTATGCTATATAGTTTTATAATTATCATTATAGGCAAATGTTGTAAGGGGGTATGGTTTTTTATTCTATTATGGTATGATAACATTGCCGGAGCTGGGCATCACCACATGTTTGTTTACTCTACTCTACATCAAGCGAACAATTATTAGTTAATATTACTGTTGTTACATTTTATTAATATGTTCTATTAATTATAGCATCTTAATCAACACGCTACACGAGAAATCAGTACATTGTTTATAATTGTTATTTGGGAGATGACAACGACCAGTTCACATAATCATTAGTTAATCCTACATTGGTATAATTGAAATCAACTGGTTACAGCCTTAATTAGCTCCGCGGTCAACCCGGAATTGTATATCATCTTATCGATTGTTCTATATATTGTGTACGTTTATTTGTATGTATGATATATACAATTCCGAAAATAAATTCTATCTATCTATACATGATTCGACATTTTGTTACATAGATCAGATAGGTAAGACACTCATACTTACTCATACCTAAGACATTCGTGACACAATGTTTTCACTAGTATATTACATTATCTTATAACATAGCAAACGTGAAAGCCATTCTATATTAAAAATTATATGGGATATAAAGGTTTTTATATTTTAATTTGCCACCTGCAAATGGCAGTCATTGTGTATTATTTGATGGCAATGACGCTATGACATTATGACTGTATAAATTACTACTACTGCGCGTACTTGTTTGTATTTGTAAATGCGTACTTGTTTGTGTTTGTAAATGAGCTCAAATAGTTTACGTTTTTTATTCATTTATGATTTTGCCATGCACAGTTCACAGTTTATATGGAATACAAATTTAGTTTTGGTTTTCTAAATTATTTGCAATAATACATATTTCATCAAATACAGTTAATACACACATACACGCACACACACACGCACAAAAACACACACACACACGTTTTGTATTGTCAGTGGTTTAATGCAACTGGCATGATTAACAAAGTATGGTGGTGTGGATGGTGGTAATAATTAATTTATCACCATGTATCCATTTCAAAACAACAATCTGCCAAACTTCCGCAATTGAGGATATGTGTTTTTTCTTAAGGCGTTGTTGTGTGTACCTATATTATAGCCATCGGGCGATCATTTTTGTATTGATACGCACAAAACACTAAAATACACACACGTCTGATTGCAAGTGAAACAGCAATTATTACTATCAGTTAAATATTGCTAATGGGTCTGTACATGATGCTGATTTAGGTTCTAAATGTATGGCAACAAGATGTGTCGTGCTGTGAAGAAGTTCATTTTGAAGAAGATAGGATAAGTGAGAGCTAATATGCACACGCCTAATTCCGGCGCCGAATTAATCCTTACGTATTTGTAAACGTCTATATGGGACAACATCACCTCAATGGAAAACACACTTTTTTTATTCATATAGGTAGTAATCTGGCAAATGATACCAAATGCAAAGGCATTCATGATCCTTCATATTATCTAATCAAAATAATAGACTGTGACTTTCCATTTAAATATGTTGAAGAAGATACTATAACGATGATAATAAATAATCTACCCAACAAAAGTAACTGATCTGTGGATATGATGCTTTCTCCACCAAATTGCAAAAAAAAAATGCTTGAACCTGCACTATCTAAATCTTTAATTTTGATTAACAAATCAAGTTTCAACCACAATAATATTTCGTGATAAACTAAAAATATCCAAGGTAAATCCAATTTATAAAAAGGTGAGCCAACAATATTCAAAAATTATAGGCCCATACCTCTTTTACCAGCTATTTCAAAAGTACCTATTGTCATCATACGTAAAAGACTCTAAGCTTTGTTTGCCTTTTGTATGGTTTCTGACCTAAACATTCAACTGAATATGCGGCACTAGAATTAATAGATAGAATAACCAAATTGGATCAGGATGAAATACCCATAAACATTTATTTAGACCTTTCCAAAGCCTTTGATACTATTGACCATTTAGTTTTAATAGAAATATTAAAATATTACGGTATACATGGATCAAATCTGAACTTATTCAGCAGCTACCTAAAAATTGTAAACAATATACTGAAATTGACAATATAAAACCAAATATGTTATCAATAACAACAAGTGTACCACAAAGCTCAATCCTATGACCTCATATTATCCATGACGACAATGTAGAATCTTTAATAAATGAAGAACCTCTAAAAATAAATGAATGACTTAAAATAAAATAAATTATCACTAACTGTAGCTAAATTTAAATACATGACATTTCAAAAGGCAAAGAAAATATACATACATTTACTCTGAAGATAGACAATATATATATTGAACAAGTTAAGGAATTTAACTTCTTAGATTTAATTATTGATTCAAATTTGAAATGCTTGTTCTAAAATATTTGTATTTGAAATTAATTTAAACATGTCTTGTCTCTTCAAATAAAATAATATTATACTATTCCTTAATTATGCCACACATTAATTATTGTATCATGACATGAGGCGTCAATCAAATAGAATAATAAAACTTCAAAAGAAAGCCTTGATAATTATTATCTTATGTAGTTATAATTCCCACACCGAGCCACTTCACAAGAAACTCAGCAAGTTAAAAGTAGATAACATCCTTATATTACAATAATTAAATTTTTTACTATCAATACTTACACAAAGACATAATGTGCCACTTTTACGTAATATCTTTCCCGATATAGTCTTAATACACACAGTTTACAAGGATTTGCTAAATATGTTAAACTTATTTTTTTTACAGAATTATTATGTAACACGCACTAGACAAAATTGCTATATACGTATACAAAATTAAGTACAGAACTGGTAACCAGTTGTCTACTTTATACAGTACAAGACAGTTCCTAAACGACACATACCATAATCGTGTAAGCATGTCACACCACACTACTTTATAAACCGCGTATAAACCGAGCGGCCTGTACACTGACTGTAGCTTCGACGGCGAACACATTTCTGTGCCCCGCATCGAATTTGCCAAACATAAAATAGAGATTTCTATAGAACATTACTCACATTCATTACTCAGATACGTTGGCCATAACAGTAATTATGTTCACACTGCCTTCACTATTTTGTTCGCTGATGCTGTCGTGTTAGTTGGTTAGACCTACTTGCCTGACACAAATCTTTCCGTTCTGACTACACACATATTCACACTCATGCACACACGCACGCATGCACACACACACCCACCCACACACATATACGCGCGCACACACACACACACACACACACACACACACACACACACACACACACACACACACACACACACACACACACACACACACATTAACACTTCCTCTTAAAGGAATACTCCTGACCCCTATTTTATTTGCAATTACATACCATGTCTACCATAAGTCTATTAGTTGTACTATTTAAAATTATAATTTGACATACATGTATTATGTGTGTTATTTGAACTCCGCCTACTTGACATACGGAAGCATCTTGTGGGGATCTATTTACAAAACCCATATGATGAAATAATTCGTTATGCAAAAAACAGTTCGTTCCATTCTTAAGGCAAACTATTGGGAGCACCCACACCCCCTCTTTACATGCTTAACATTTATAAAATTGAATGATACTTATCAAATTTAAGTTGGAGAAGTTATGTATAATGATGTCCAAGGGTCCCTACCACATTCTTTATATAATATTTTTACATTTAACTATGACATACACATTCATAAGACAAGAAAACTACAGATATACGTCCTTTCATCTGTTCAACTGTAAGATCTTTAAATAGTCTGCTATGTAAAATTCCGATGATCTGGAGGACAATTCCACCTGTTATACAAAATAAACCCACTTTAAACAAATTATAACATCATTAAAGGTAAATTTTTTAAGCGGGTATGGGGTTTTATTGAAAACTTAATTAATCTCGAAATGGCTGACGTATGTGTGTATCTATTGTTATTTCTATTTAGGTAGATATATATGATACCATTGCGGCAGCTTAGCATAGTCACGTTTTTATTTTTGTTTTGTTTGCTACGCTACTTATGTTGTTGTTGTTGTGAACATTTACTATTTAATTTAATCACGAAAGTGAGAGGCTACTCGGGCTTCAGGTAGATAATTTCCTCACATGGAACGCCCATGTGCACAAGACACACAACACGATTGCCGGAAACCTCGCACTTCTCTGCAGAATAAAGAAATATCTTCCATACCAAACACGGAAGACGTTTTACAACAGCTACGTTCTACCACACATGGACTATTGCAGCACACTCTGGGGCAATGCAAATTCATCAGAACGCATCTACAAACTACAAAGACGTGCTGCCAGAATCATAACAGACTCTGAATACAGAGCTCCAAGTGCTCCACTATTGAAACAACTAAACTGGCTGCCACTACCAGAGCGCGTGAAATACAGACAATCTCAATTGGTGTTCAAGGCAGTAAAAGGACTGGCTCCTGACTACATGTGTGCGCTATTCAAATCTGTCTCGAACGTTTCGACAAGAACAACACGGTCAAATACAAGAGGGGACTTGTATGTTCCAAGAGCACGAACAAACATCTTCAAGAACTCTATAGCTGTTAATGGCGCACAAATATGGAATACTTTAAATCCAGAAATAAGAAAATGCAGCTCTCTAAGTGCGTTTAAGAGAGCATATTTGCAGAACGTGTTTAATTAGACAACATGGACAAACAACGTAATGAACATTTTAACACAGCACTTTTTATTTTATTTATTGATGCTATATGTTTTACAAATGTTATTTATGCAATTCTAATTTCTAAATTGTAATATGTATTTAAGTATATCTTAACTACATTATAAAATATACTATTTTATTTAAATAATTTGTTTAGCATTTAAATAACATTTACTTGTACTCTAATATTTTATAATCACGACCCTTAGGAAGATAAAATGTATATTTTATAAGGTTATCGTGAATAAACAATGTTTATTATTATTATTATTATTAATTCTAATGTTGTTACATTTTGCGTGTAATGTTCTATTAATTACAGTAACGTAATCAGCATGCTACACGTCAAATCAATACATTGTTTTGTAATACTTATTGTAGGTTGCCTGCGACCAGTTCACTTAATCATTACTTAATCTTACATTATTATTAATAAATATTTAACTCAACTGGTCACAGCCTTAATTGGCTCCGCCGCCATTGATTATGATTTATGTAATGCTAAAATAAAATAATTGTTTATGTATAAACAAGTAAAGAGGGCGACTTTCAAACGTATAAAATTCCAACAAATTATTGACCAGTTTGCAGCAATCAAAGCGAGAAAAACATTTTTGCTGTTGCCCCTGTTAATTTGCGTTTGTAAATGCGTACTTGTTTGTGTTTGTAAATGCGCTCAAACATGTTTCCTTTTGTATTATTTTATTTTACCATGAACAGTTCACAGTTCATATCGAATGAAAATGTGAACTTAAGTTTTGGTTTTCTAAATTATATGCAACAATACACATTTAATGAAATAAAGTTAATATATATATATATGTACACACACATACACACACATAATCATAGACGTCAGGCTTACTTAATATCCGTCCTTGGTTGGCCAACCTTTGAGCGACGGCGCATTATTAAAACAAGTCATGACGTTTTTATAAAATTCTAAATAATATAATTTATTGAAATTAATTTCCCTACAGGCGTACTAACTATATGACGAAACCGTAGTCGCAGACTCTCTCTCTCTCTCTCTCTCTCTCTCTCTCTCTCTCTCACACACACACACACACATACACACACACACAAACACACACACACACACACACACACACACATGCAAGCTATTGTCAAACTGCACGGTAATAAAACGGGTTCAATTGGCTCCGATAGAAAACAAGTAATGTGTCGGGGGGAGGGAGGCACCATTTGTTGCCACTGTTTTATTCTGATTGAACCAGGCTTGGGTTCAAAAGCGAGTGAGCTCATTTAAATGCAAATCTTTGAATGGATTTAAATGCAAATGCAAATAAAAGCGCGATGATATGCAAGTGTTTGAGATTATACAAATGCAAGTTATTCACGTGATTCAAATGCATATGCAAGTATTTTGAAATAAGCAAATCAAACGGTTGAACATATGCAAATACAAGTGTTTTAAATTATGCCAGTGCACCCACACATGAACGCATTAGAGCAAATTAAAATATCGATACTTTCATGGTTCAGTAATCAGTATAATAAGTGTTGTTTTGACAATCTGCGTATTCAACTGATATCGGTGTAGCATCTGCGTGTGACTCGTTTTATTCTGTGTCTGGCGATTCCTGTATCCTACATATAACAGGCATACATTATGTTATATTACATGAATAATTTGTAAATCTATAAAAGGTTGTATTATTATGTTCACTAGCCAATGCTAATCTAATTTTGACAGTTTATGTTCCCCTTTTGTAACTGTTGTAGTATTACACATATGATTAAAGTCACTAAAATGGAACACTTTTAATATCTAAAGTTTTTAACTTTGCCATTCTGTTGTTAAAATGAATATCCCACGATAATTTTTTGTTAAGGATAAAGTATGGACTTCTCTGTCAAGAAAGACAACTTTAATAAGTTTCATCAAGATATGCCTCTTCTGTAGCAATTCGAAGACCTAAAAATGGAGCGTTTTGGTATAAAAATGTATACACTTTTGACGACAGCATTTGAGAGCTAAAAAATATAGGAATATCTGGAGGCCTCCTTTTATATTTTATTGAACGTATACCCCAAGGTATGTTTCGGTAAGACAACTAACTGTCTACTCCCAGCCATTGCCGAGTTAATGAGGTGAGAATCTGGCATTCTTTCACAAAATTCAGTAGTTTTGTGCGGTAGATATACTAGGGTCTCTCTGAAAAAAGGAAATTAGCTAAAAGAACATCAAAAATATATTTCTACCACAGAACCCTTCCTAAAACGAAATTTAACAAACATTATAAGTCATAGAGAATTTATTTATGGAAAACTGTTAAACAAATTCCGTCCCCTTGTGTCGCGTCTGTCACACCCTATTTCCCCAAAAAGTAAGAATGAGAAAAATATGCTATACAGTGCTTGACCCATTTGCAATTCACAGATACAAAATTGTTAATCAGTGATTTGCCGTTAACGAATAGCAAAGCATTAATCAATTCCGTCCATTAAAACGTCGCGTTTGTTACGGCGGACTATTTGCATGAATTAAACAAAATAATCCTATCTACCTGCTATGATGCTTTGGCATTAACGCTAACTTCTGGAAAGTTTTAATCTGTGGAGTCCCAAAGATGGCCATTTTTCAAACAATTGCCTGGCAATCTACAAAAATAGGGTGCATTGCATAATTGTTTTGTTAGTGTAATTTTGCCATGCAGATGATTCCACTGACAATTCCAATTACCCGGGTAAAACAAAATGTATATATTTAGATCAGATATCTTAATCTTGGCTGCTCACCATTTTCTTTGCCCACGTTGACTTATTTTGTGTTCACTGCAGGTAATTATGCAACAATGACATTATGACATCATTACTTAACCATGCTATAACAATTACTACTACTGGGCGTACTTGTTTGTGTTTATAAATGCGTACTTGTTTGTGTTTTTAAATGCGGTCAAACATTTGTCTGTCTTTTTTTATTTATGATTTTACCATGAACAGTTCACAGTTCATATCGAATAAAAATGTGAACCTTACTTTTGGTTTTTTAATTAGTTGTAATAATACACATTTTATCATAATAAAGTTAATACACACCCACTATATCTGGATATCACGTAAATTCATACATATTAATGACATCTACACAGAAGAACACACAGAGCAGAAACACTCCTATCAATAATCCTCGGTGCTACACCTCTCCAGAAAACCATACAAGAAATATTATAGTCTAGCTCAAATAAGTTCACAAACCAAGTTAATGTAGTTTGATATCAGAATTTACAGGGATGGTTATTGCGGATACATACCTAATATGTTACGTCTGTCTTTAGATCTTATACTATCTATTAACACACTGTAAATGCGTTATTTCTGAGTGCATTGTACATCATCACCTTGGTATGGCACATTATCATACATATTTGCTAAATGAAATGGCTTCTCCGAGTAAATTGAAGTCAGTATTTGAGATTGGTTTCAGACTAATTATTATTTCAAAAGGCTAATAGAACTTCACTGATTGCATTTCATAAGGTGAATCATATGTCTCACCTCAGCCACAAGATAAGTGTCAGGTCCATCCTGTTAAATCTGTCTACCCAATACTTGATTAGGATGGACAAGTACAGACACCAAACAATTAGACCAATCACCAGTAAACATCCGGACAACTAGACTGTCTTAATCGAATGCAAATGTTTTTGACGCAAATGCAAATGGTATTTGCCTTACAAAGCAAATGCAAGTGTTTTTGGTCTTGGCATTCAAATGCAAGTGTTTTCGAGTCAAATGCAAGTGTCTTGGTGTTGTCATTCCAATGCAAAAGCAAGTGTTTCTCATTCAAAAGTAAATGCAAATGTTTTTGATAATGAAACTCAAATGCAAGTGCAAACGCAACATTTTCAAATGCATTTGCATTTTAACCCAAGCCTTAACCGAATAGGACTAAAATTACCGCGCGAGTTCTGTGAACAAAGCATGATTTATGCTTCGTTTTTCGACCTGACCGGAACGCGCAGGGAGGCGCTCAGCTCCAGCGTAAGAAAATAGAATCTTCACACAGGCAACATGTCGACACGGCCAGTTGATCGTGGGTTCATGGGTTGTTTTGGTGGCCTACTGTACTCATAGTTTATAGTTATCACAACGGAATTTTACACGTGAACAGAAAACACATTGACATTTTAGTGGTGCAAATGTTATTTCAATACATATAATAAAAAGGTCCGGAGAATACTGCCAATTTCACCGGAAAATCCTTGCCCAAACCTACTGGATACTGCCTAGATAACAACTTACATTTTTAAATAGTGACAGTGATAGCCGTTTTGTTTTTGTAATGAAACGCATTATTGCGCCGTATTGTTTACATTCATCACTGCATTTGTGTAAATTGTAAAAAGCGTCACATGTCATCAGCATCACATTTGTGTCATTAGAGTAACATTTTTTTCATTGGCGTCACGCTGACCTATAAAAAAATTGATTGAAAATATATCTGATTAGGTAAAACAGTGTTGTATGCCTACTATTTGATTGACATGAACAAAAATATGTGGACAAGGACTGTGTTGCTTGAACTAATCGTAATTGTGGAGCGCAGTAGCGGAGTGGTAAGAGCTTCGGACTTTTGACTGAGAGAACCCGGGCTCGAATCCTGTGCGGCGGTGTCAAACATTGGGCAAGTTCGTTTACTCTACATTGCTTCAGTTCTTTCAAATGTATGATTGAGTACCTGGCTACAGACAGTGGTGGATATTTGTGTACGATTAGTCTTTGTGCAGTAACTGCAGCGTGGCTGAATGCTTCCCAGAGAAGTCGAGATTATGTTCGATTGGACAGGTCTGCCAGGGAGTAAAGTGTAAAGCGCTTTGAGCAGTCCTGAGAACTGGCTACTGCGCTATATACAAGAACTTACCTTTTTAACTATATGACACCAGGAAATGCATCTATTTTTAAGCTTTAAATTCCCTCTGTGTCCCAGTTGGCAGAGTAAATCGTAGACATGGGCATATTTTTGAAAACGCTACTGTACTGTATTATGTTGCTAAGACAACTATTTTTTTCTGATAACCAAGCGTTTCAAACGACTTAGAACGAAAAGTATGTTTGCAATAAATGATTTATTTTATTTTAAGTACTACAATGTAATTTGTTTAAGTACTAACAAAAATGGAATTAATCGTGTATATTTTTCACGTGGTAACATACTGAAGTATGCCTACAGTTTGATTAAAATTAAAATACATGTCTGTCTAAACGTTTTAGCCTCCCTGAATCCCAGAATGCAGGGTAATGCGTGGATATGGATGATTTTATATACTACAGATATTATACAATGACATAAGGGCTAATTTTTTTGTTATTTGAGTTACGTTAATTAGGAGTCCCAGAAACTCTAAATTTGACCAGTTGACAGGCAGACAGACATATTTATATTGATCAAATACATACATGTACAAATGTACAAATTGAAATAGTTTACATACATTTGAAGGTCTAGGACACCCCCATTAAGACATATCATGACGTTAGCATAGGAGCACTTTTAATTAAAATAAATCAAATAATAATACATATTAATAACAATCAATCAATAATCCAAAGATAGTAAATAAGAACAACAATACAAAACAATATCTAATTACATAACATATCGTGAACTATAACATGCTACGTACATAACAATTATGGATAGTGCCAGTTGTCAAATATTCACCCATTTAGGCTGACTTTCAAAGTGCGTCTGCGATCAACGGATGCGCAAGGAAATTCATATTTAATATAACTATCTACTTTATTTGAAAATCGCACGTAATACATTATTAGATTACAAAGAAACAGTGTGCTAAATATATGTTTACCGGTAGTTCAATTTCATATTATTCTATAGATAATACTTATTATTGTTATGCGCTGGCAAAATAAGCTACACTTTTTACAAAACTGAACTCTCTAATCAAAGTACAGAAATATCCCATTATTTCTTCGTCTAATTAAGTGATTATGTAGTAATGGTTGTTCTGCTTTCTTATCAACTCCAGTGCAAGAACCCTGACGTCTTGGTAATCCTCTTCACTGCTCGCCACCAGCATGGCGCAACAATGATTCCTGGCTGGCTTTAACTTTTTCTTGACTCGTAAGGTTGTCACTGCTCAAATACCTGACAGACTGTTGTAGGAGGCTTATTGATTATTAGAATGACTGTACCATCTGTATTATGAATTGATGAATGTTTGATCAGAGCTGACATTTCAGATTCACATTCCACAATTGGTCTGTGCCACATATCTTTAATGTGACATTGATTGAGGAACACAGAGCTGGTTATGAATAAAACATTCACATCGTGACATATGGGTTTAAACAGTAGTGTATTTTTATTGATCAACAACCCATTCATTTTAGTTTTGAAAGTTTTCCCTGATTCAAGGTGATAGCCCGTCACAAAAATTCAAATAAAAACCAAACAAATGACATAGCTTACTGAAACTTATTTTACTGTCCACATATCAAATTGATCTTAATTTGTTTAATAATTTTATTTGCTTGAATTAATTTTTTTTATTTTGTGCTTGTCTCAGGCCAGGTGCCAAACTGCGAAAACAGCACGTTTCCTTATTTTCAAAACATTTTATCTCCAAAACTTAATTAACATCCATGTCTTCATATTTTGCAAGCATATTATATTGCTATGTCACTGTTCTTGGACAAATATACTATTATAAGATTCAAGCTATTACATAAAAATATGTGTTAGGTGAAAATTACATTTTGTAATAAAATCGTGCTCCTAAATCAAGTCCTTAAGACTACAAAAACATTTTATGCTTTACTCCCTAAAAGACAAGATACTTTACTGAATTTCTCAAAAGAGAACTTGTCATGTGGTCTGTTATAAAAGTACATTAACACATAGGCAATCACAGTAAATTAAATATAACTCTCCCCCGAACAGCGATGATGGCGATGAGGATATAGCTTACCACTTCTGTTAACAATTTCATAATCTAATAAAAGTTATACAATAAATATCAATTTCAAAAGACGACGTTATTACAGCCAACAAAAGTTCATTGGCATCACAGTCACGAACCATACATACAATATGCTGTTGTCATAATTTAATAAAAAATATCAAAAATTATTAAAATATTTTGAACCATGTGCAAAGCAACCAATGGGTATATTTTTGTACATTATTAATAGGTGGTTATTTAAAAAAGCTAACGACTCATTTTAATTCTAAAACCAACTAAATCATAAACTATCTCAGTTCGAAATAATAATTCAATCAAAGAATATATCGACTTCTCTGGGAAGTTATCAGCTACGATGCAATTAATGCTCGAAGACTAATCGTACACAAATATCCACCACGGTCTATAGCCAGGTACTTATTCAAACAGCTGACTGAACTGGACTAACGCAGAGCGAAATGAACTTGCTCAATATTCGAAACGGCAGCACAAAAGTCGAACTCCGGTTTCTCTCAATTGCGAGTCCGATGTACCAGGCCACCGCGCCATTGCGCTTCACATATCTGGGTTCGACGTGTGTTAATGTTATGTCAGACTCTGAACGCCCTTTAATTCAGTAGCAAGTATGTTTTCATGTTAAAGTATCTTCACTGTACTGTACTGTACAGTTCCTACAAGTGTTATTGTTTTGTGCATCAGTTGTGCGGTGTTCAACAGTCAGGTGAGCAAATATACCTGAGCACAGGGACAACACCCTGGCCGCCATGACCCCACGTCCGGCATATGTGCATAACCCAGTTGTCTTCACATTGAGCTGCCTTGACCCTCGCTGAACGTTTCACCTAGACTCTCCTACCGCGAGGTCATGGAGAATTGTTTCCCTACATAGCTTCTAGTCCCTGGTTATACAAAATCACAATGCAAACTCCACTATCAGCCGCGTTGCGAGGTTCGACCATACAAAATTATCCCATATAGATAAAACACACGTTCTTATTCTGATTTAGCACAATAGTCCTTTTGACTTGACGGTTGACGCAGACTGGATGTACTGGTATTGATGTCTAGATAGTCAGACGTTCACTAGGCCAGTGGGTTGCTGCTTTAGACAACGGACACAGTAAGGGGGTAATAAATACAGCGGATTTCCTAAAGGCAGAGTTGGAGAACAAATGCAAGTTCGTTCTCGTTTCGATCATTTAATAATCTATTTATAATTGAGCTTATAAAGGGACGTAGTCTCTTCGTCTACCCGGAATTAGCGGGAGTAGTAATTTCTAACTAAAAGTCTGCTGTGGTGACCGTGGGAAAGTGAGCATCAAAAGGTATAGCAGTTAACTCAGCCCGACTCGACCGTATTGCCAATAAAGCTTGTTTTTAAACTGAATATTGTGTTTACTATTTGAACGTTCACTCGTGGCCGTGCCTTCAAATTGTGACCGTTGTTACGGGCTTACTAAACACAATTTGACAGGCAGTATACCTTCAATAAAGTTAGTGTAGTCTTATGAACATAATATTAATTAAAACATGAAAAACCTGACGTTTTCCTGTCAGACGTCTTAAACCTCAAGCGTGATGAACAAGAACAACAAAGTTTATTCTGACCCCGACATACAGTGTGTATAACAATAAGAGTTAACATATACAATATGAAGGCACATATATTCAATATATTCATAGGAGCCATATGCGTACATATGCATGTTTTAGAGTACTTGTGATAAACATACATATGCATGTTTTAGAGTACTTGTGATAAACATACATATGCATGTTTTAGAGTACTTGTGATAAACATACATATGCATGTTTTAGAGTACTTGTGATAAACATACATATGCATGTTTTAGAGTACTTGTGATAAACATACATATGCATGTT
This sequence comes from Paraescarpia echinospica, assembly GCA_020002185.1. NCBI lineage: Eukaryota > Metazoa > Annelida > Polychaeta > Sabellida > Siboglinidae > Paraescarpia > Paraescarpia echinospica. Next base: position 50,822,115 of record CM034533.1, on the reverse strand, counting down.
TTAGAGTACTTGTGATAAAATATTATAATAAATTAATGATTGTTGTCGCACGTACATATCAATATACTTGCATATTCATATATGCGTATATATACACCGTACAATACATAAATACACATACTTTTGTTCATATATACCTAACACATATCCATACATATTACACAAATATTACTGACTCTGTTGACCTTGATTGTATATGTAACAGTTAAGGATTGTATCTGCATATTTTTTGTAATAGGCATTTTTTGCATAATATGTAAACGATTGGAAACTGTGTGTTCCAATCTTCTCTGTGACTAATTTAGGGGTATTGTTAATGATAAGTGGCAATTTATATCTAAGGCATCTTTTAGCACATTCATGTTTTGTTCTGAATGAGTATAACTTTGTTGTCCTCCTAGTGTTGTAATTATGAAACAAAGCATTAGGGCTTAGTTTCCAGTTTAATAAGTAGGCAGGTAAGTCTTGATGGAAGTATTTAAAATATAATTTAAGTTCATGTAACTTTAATATGTCATCTATTTTTAAAATATTCATTTTTAAAAGAAGTTCATTATAAAAATTGTATTTATTTATGGTTAGACTTCTCATAGCTTTCTTTTGTATTTTCAACATTCGGCTGCCTTCGTAGCCCCATGCTATAATGCAGTAGATAATATGAGATAATAATAGTGTATTATATAAGATACTTTTAATCTCTAGAGGAAATACATCTTTTAATTTGTTTAGGATACCAACAATTTTGGAACACTTGTTTTTCAATATGTTTTTTTCAAATAAAATTTCTATCTAAAGTCATTCCTAAAAAAATAATTCTTCCATTCTTTCAATGATTGTTCCATTGGTGTTGAGTGACAGGTTCTTAACAACTTTATTTGGCATGTGAAAGGCCATATATTTAGATTTGTTTCTGTTTAAGGATAACTTATTAATGTTTAGTCATTCGTGTATTTTTAGGAGTTCATAATTTATTGCCGATTCAATATTTTTGTTAGGTAAATTATCATGAAAACAACTGATGGTGCTAAATAAGGTGATATCGTCGGCATACATAATAAAGCTAAACATTTTACTGGCTTTTGGAAAATCATTAATATATATTGTAAATAACAGGGGACCAGGAATGGAGCCTTGTAGTACATCAATTGTGAAATGTCGGAATTTGTATTTTGAACTTCCGTGTATTGTCTTCGGTTGCTTAAGTAGCTTTCAAATAGATTCAGTCCAGAACCTTCTAAGCCACAACATCTTAGTCTATTTAGTAGTATTGAGTGATAAATTGTATCGAAGGCCTTGGCAAGGTCAAGAAAAATTCTGAAGGGCACATCATGTTTATCATTTGAGTAATTATCCTATCTACTAGTTCAAGTGATGCACATTCAGTTGAATGTTTTTAAGTCATATTGATTATCAACAAAGTCCAGAATCATTGAAGTAAGCGGATAATTGATATTATTTTCTCTAACACCTTTGAGATAGTTAGAAGGAATAAAATGGGTCTGTAATTGTTAAAAACAGATGGATCATCTTTTAAAAAATTGGAATTACTTTTGAAAGTTTAAGTTTATCAGGGAAAATGCCGGTTATTATTGTTTGGTTTATTAACAGCGTTAATGACTTGATGATTGAGGGTTCAATTATTTTCAAACGTTTTGAAGAAATACCACCACAACCACTACTGTTTTTTATTAGAAGGCGTTCAATGGTTTTCTTTATTGTTTCTTCATCGACATTGTTTAAACTAAAAACGGAGTTGACACGTTCGTTGATGTAGTGGTTGTAATCCTTATTTCCATTTTAATGAATATCTTGTGCATTAGACTGACCTATACTTGTAAAATAGTTATTTAATTTTGTTGCAATATCAGTTTCATCTGCTATAGTTTTGTCATTACTTTTAAATGAAAATTAATATTTGCAGCAATTTTGGAAAGAATTTCCTTTATGGTTTTCTAAGTATTTCAATTGTCACTTTTGTATCGGTTAAAGCGTATTTCGAAGTACATTTTTTTGTCAGCGCGAATTATTTTCTTTAATATTGAATTATACATTTTAAGATTAGTGTGAATTACTTCATGGTTTGGTAATTTGGGGGTTAAACATCTTCAGTCTCTTATAGAGCGAATATCGATATTTGATAGATTTTAGAAGAACCCGTTTAATCCATGTTGAATGCTTATGTTTGTATTTGTTATATTTCATGATTTTAACTGGCATATGCTTATTCTTTGTTTTGTAAATCCTCTTCATGTCCACTGGCACATAGTGCGGAAACAAGGGTCCTCCACCTCTTCCTGTCTGCTGCTATGTTTGCAGCCTGGCTCCAGCTTAGATGTAGTTCTTTGAGTTCCTTTTCTACAGTCTTCATCCAGTTTTGTTTTGGTCGTCCACGTTTTCTTTTTTCTTCAGGTGTCCATCTAAGTGCTATTTTGGCGATGTTGTCGTCTTTCTTTCCCAGGATGTGGCCGATCCATCTCCATCTTCTTGTTTTGTCTGGTAATTCTGAGCAGTTGCTTGTTGGAGATTATTATTCTTAGCAAGCATAATTCCATTGTGTATTATTTTATAATTTAAATTGGGGTCAGCCGTAGGACATTTGTTTAATTTGTTAAACATTTCATCCGAATTTATTTCATGTTTAACATTAAGCACAGCTAATTTACTTTGTGAATTTTCTCTAACGAATTTAGGTGGAAGGTTAGTTGTTATGTTGATATCCATGATTAGGAAGTATGGTTGATGATCACAAAACGTTTTGGTAAAGATCCCTGCTTACTTTCTAATATTGATTATTTAACTTACAGACAATATTGTCTATTAATGTTCCGTTAGCTCTAGTGAAGCGAACTGGGAGGGTAATTTGAGGATAGAGACTGTATGATGTCATAGTATAAAAAATAACTGTATATTCTGTTCTCGTTTATTAGTAAATTTATATTGAAGTTTCCTGTAATAATTAAATTGCTACAGTTTTCTAGAGTAGACATAACCATTCAAAATTCCTCTAACAAATCTGTAATATTTTGATTTAGTGGCCTTGTCTTGATATATTGCCTCCAGTTATTTGAATTATTAATCCCTCCCAATGTTCGTACATGTCGATATTCTTAAATACTTCATAATTACATTTGTTATCTATGTATATCATTAAACCACCTTACATCTTTCAACTTTCAGGGATTAATCTACGACCACTACACTATGACGGAAGACCTATATATTTTCAAAATACCCCACATATATATCAAGATTCTCACCTTTTATGTAGTAGATCAGTTGTTCGGAACGTATGACGTAATGTGTGCGTAATAAATAAAATGTAGCCTGCGCGCGGTGATGGGCATTTTGCTAGTCCAAATAATTATTATGTTTACAGTACGAAATGTTGTTTTGTAAATTATTTGTAAATTCCACAGCTGCAGAACCACATATTTTTGTAGTGCTTTTATATATGCCAATCATCTATTTCTGCCCTATCCTCTTGAGTGAATAAGGCTGAATTCGTATACAAATACAGCAATCGGAAGAGTATTTCGGATCTTTTAAACATAATTATTTAATTACCAAGACAGACCGTAATGTAGTGTACAATATTTGTTATTAAATAAATAAATAAAATGAGACAAATTGTGTTCGCCTATTCCACATGTAGCTTTTTGCCCTACTGTATATTATGTCCTTAACCCAGTCAGATGTTACCTGTTACCCACACCCCCGATACACCCGGCCTGGCTTGGAATTGAGAAGAAGATAATGCGTTGCCATGTCAGACCAGACGTAAATGCGAAAAGGTTCGTCCGTACACAAAGTGGGGATGTAATCGATAACACTCGTGGCTTGAAGACATACAATTAGGGGCGTTGGAATGTGTTTAGTATTGAATCGTCAACGTCGCAGAACTGTCACGAGGAACAATCAGCCGCATGCGTATGCGTGTGCATGTGAGTTCGCGAGCGCATGTGCAAAAATTACATTTGGGTTCCCGTTATTGTTTAGATGAACCTTTTAGTTGAGTGAACCTTTTACCCTTAACTTTGTGTTTTGAGATTACCCCTTAAATGTTTCCGTTGATCCTTATTTTATTATTTTGAATGTACCCTTTAGTTTCTAATAATGCCATAGCACCACTAATTAACATTGTATTTTGACACTTCCCTTAAGTTGTTTGAGACGACCCCGTAATTTGATCAAATAATGGTCATGTATTTCAATTGTAAATATGCTTTAATGATCCTTTATTGTTATGAAATAATACCATAACTTAGTGTAGATTACTCCTTTTATTTGTTGAGTAGCCCGTTTTAATGACCCCCCTTCTTCTAGGCCACACTGTCTGATTCGGTCCTATTGTTTCTCAGAACTTAAAACTCAGAATCAATTTATTTGACCTATAAATACGATACATATACATATACAATACATATGACCAATAAATACAACACATATACAATTAGTAAGTAATATATAAGGTCGGGAGACTCCCATTAAGATATTTAATATCGCTAGCACAGGAGCCTTTCCATAAATATAAACAACAACAAAATTTACATGATACAAATCAAAATAGCACATGGCTTGTGTTTATAGTTGATAATTACTCAATGTATCAACATACATACATAATACAAGGACTGATTATATGCACTCGTGTACACATTGATGTAAATATGGATACTTAGATATACATTTCAATACGTATTACGAATTACAAATAAAGCAATTATGAATACGACAACTGGATTCATAATTTAAAATAAAAAAGTTGTTTCTGTATGTTGAAAAACCATATAGACTGTGGGTGTAAATTTTATTAATGATAATACGTGGTGTATTGTTATCTGTCTCTACTATGCTGTGTCTAATGCATTTTTTTGGCAAATTCATGTTTGAATCTTGACATATGCAGATTACTTCTTTCACGTGTGCAGTGCTGATGAATATCATAGATGTATGTGTTTTGAAAAACATTGAAGTAGTAGGGTAAAATGTCGTTAATTAATTTATAGTAAAATTTTAATTGTTGGATTTTATAAATGTCATCCAACTTTAGAAGTCTTTTAAAAATAGGACTTGTGTGAGCATTATATTTACTTAAGGATATTATTCGTATTGCTTTATTCTATAATTTGAAAATTCGATATGCCTGATGACCCCATAAAAGTAAACCATAATTAATAAGGGGAAATTAAGAGCATTGTACATAATATATAATGTATTATGTGGTAAAAAGTAATTACATGTATTTAATATGCCCATTGTTTTATATATTTTCTTTGCTATTTTGTTTGTATAAATGGTTATTAATGGTGATGCCTAAAAAAATTGAAATCATTTAGACATTCAATGTATGCCCCATCTATTTGTAACACATGGTATTCTACTTTCTTTTGGGGCATTTGAAAAATCATGAATTTAGCCTTTTGGGCATTTAGTGACAGTTTATTAGCTTTCAACCAATTGCTAATCTTTGTTAGTTCTTTGTTAATATTTTCACTTCGCATTTGGCCTTCTGAATTGTTATATGTATTTAGTGTACTAGTTAGGGTGGTTTCGCCAGCATACGTTATAAATTTAAAAAGGTCACTAGAAAATGCTGTCATTTATGTATATAATAAATAAGAGTGATCCTAAAATTGACCCTTGAGGGACACCAGTGTTGACTACTATTTCCTTCGACTTAACATTTTCAATTTCTACGTACTGCTTACGATTTTGTAAATAATGTTTACAAAGGTCCAGAACCTTGTCATTAAACCGTAGTAATTTAAGTTCTGTACCAATATATTGTGATCAATTGTGTCAAATGCTTTTCATAAATCAAGGTATATATTTATTGGAGTAACCGATTTATCAAGTTCTTGTGTTTGCCGACAAGTAGTTACTGCGTTACCTGGTAAGTTATGTGACGGGGTTCCATGTATTCTCCCCGAAAACAAGTGGCTGACTCGTTCTGAGAATCCTTTTTAAGTATACCTTGGTGAACGTCGAGTGGGTGTCACCACGGCTAGCCGTTATGAAGGTGAACATGGCGATGACGGTGAGGGGGAGGGAGTTAAGGATGTCATTGTCGTTATCCTCATCATCGTAATAATGATAACCATCACCGTCAACATCATCGTCGTCGTCGTCATCACAGTCACAATCGTTATCAACTTCATCATTAAGATAACGCCTTCATCGTCTTCATCGTCCTCCTGATAATCATCATAATCGTTTATCATCCTCATTATCACCGTTTACATCATCATTGCAAACATCATCATCAGCAGCAACAACAACAACAACAACACCCTCCTCGTCTTCATCATAACCATAATCATCATCGTTAGAGTCATCACCATCAGCAGAATCATCATCATCATCATCACTAACATGACCCCTTGATTTTCTTCAACTTCATCGTCGTCATCATCATAATCATTTGTCATCCTCATTATCACCGACCGTCTTAATCATAACTACTAATAATTATCATCATCATCATCATCTTAATCATCTTCATCATTTTTATTGCATTACTGGTCGTTATTACATTACTTGTCGATTATTACATTACTGGTTGTAACATAAGCCCACTAAGTAAATATCTTGTGCGCGACACCAGCAAATATACGTAAATGTGAGTTCCTAACCTTTATAAGTAGTAATGATATAACAGGCTTACCGCGAATGCTGGCGCGAAACCATTGTTCCTAGCAAGATTGATAATCCAAAGTAAAATCCTCGGGAGCAATGGAAAAAGAGCAAGGAAACATGTGTAACTCTCCCAGTGCAGACTACTCACTGCCTCCGTAGACAGTCGTTGCACGGAAGAATAGCAGACTAGTAATACTATAGCTGCAGCAACGTCCTTTCTTATGATGATTGCCGTCATGTTACAGACAGGTTGTATGCACTTCCCGCCACGGACCAGATCCTGTATCTAGACTGCGTCGGTTTACTTGAAAGTGATCTTTCCACTTAAACGAGACACCGACCTCACAACCCCCTCCTTATGATGATGATGAATTAGCATCGGCTGTTTAGATAGGGTATCAACAATCATCACCGGGCACCGTTTTACGTGGGACACATGGTAATCATTAACGCATTGTTCAATATTGTCGTTTTGAGTTATATGTATTATCCATACCATTTCCATCTAGCTAGTGCTATTCATGCATGTTTAAACGTGACATCTAAGTGTCCATGTCGACACACAATAACATAATTCACTTTGATGACTGTACAACGATCCGCGAAACACCAGTGCGACTATCATTTTTAACTTATAGAAAAACAGCTGAATATAAATACGTTTGTTTAAATGCAAGGAGCATAGTAAACAAAAGAAGTGAACTACACATTATAGTAGAAGATATTGAACCTGACATAATAGGTATAACTGAATCATGGACCACCACCTATATATCAGACGCCGAATTGGGACTGACAGGCTATGTAATGTTTAGGAAAGATATAATAGGAAGAAGGAGAGTTGGGGTTATTTTATATATTAATGAATGTATCCGGGCTGATTATTTTTAATTAGATAAATTACATAGAGAAGCAGATTGCGAAGAAGCTATTTGGTGTAAGATAGTTACAGGAAACAGGTTACAGAACACTCATGGCCTGCCACAACTTCAAAATATAATATATATATTCTAGAGCGACTAAAATAGTAATATTTCATTGAACGAGTGAGTACACTTTAAAACATATTTTAAAGTTTAATTCTCAAGTAAACAAACTTTGTCAACGCAGCATGAGACAACTAACTATGGGGTCGAATATATCATGCAGGACACCCTAGCTAAGTATGGTCGAGTGCAGCGAATTCCGTGCCTGGTTTTCGGATTGTCATCACCAATTCGGCGATGCGTCATTACACAATTCAATGGGTCTATGTTGGTTCAGATAACACTCCGCGTGGTTGGGAACACTGGGGGTTTCTCTGGTACTTTCCATCAAATAAATGCTATAAATACGACGGTCTAGTCACTCTAGTGGAGTGAGAGAAAATAAGGATAGATAAGTATAGAGAAGGATATATATATATATATATATATAGAGAGAGAGAGAGAGAGAGAGAGAGAGAGAGAGAGAGAGAGAGAGAGAGAGAGAGAGAGAGAGAGAGAGAGAGAGACAAAGAGAGAGAGATAGAGAGAGACACAGACAGAGACAGAGAGACAGACATACAGACATACAGAGACAGAGATAGAGGGGGAGAGAGGGAGGGAGAGAGGGAGAGAGGGAGAGAGGGAACGCGCTGGATCAGATCCGGATCGGATCGGATCAGGATTCCGGACAGATCGATCCGGGGCGAGATCAGATTCAGATCAAGATCAGGATCGATCGGATCGACGCTGGGATCGATCGCTGGATCAGACAGATCGGACGTCAGATCCGGCAGATCAGGATCGTTCATTGCGTTTATCAGACCAGAATGAATCGATCGATCCGGAATCAGACAGGTGCCAGATGCGAAATCAAATCCGATCAATCCGTGATCGGATCTTTGCCGGTCAGATCCGGGCGGTCGAGGAGATCATGCATGTGCATGTGAATGTGTGAGTGCATGTATGTATGACAGTGTGTTTGTGTGTCCGTTCGTGCATGCTTGAGTGTGTGTATGTTTGTGTGTGTGTGTGTGTGTGTGTGTGTGTGTGTGTGTGTGTGTGTGTGTGTGTGTGTGTGTGTGTGTGTGTGTGTGTGTGTGTGTGTGTGTGTGTTTGTACGTGCGTGTGTTTTTATGTGTGTGTGTGTGTGTGTGTGTTTATGATGTGCGTGTGTGTGCGCGCGCGTGTATCCTTTTCTGGCAATCTTGTCCTTTTTTCAACTAAACGTAGTTACGTCACATCCTCTATCTATATATCGTGTTTAGACAAAAACGTTATTTTCTTTTTAAAAATCTGCACTGAACAGCTTAGCTTTTGCTACAATTTTTTTCCAATTCGGATTGTTAAGAAGCAACAACAAATTGTACAAGTTGATGTTTAGCCTCTAAGGATGACTTGCCAAGGTAATATATATATATGTGTGTGTGTGTGTGTGTGTGTGTGTGTGTGTGTGTGTGTGTGTGTGTGTGTGTGTGTGTGTGTGTGTGTGTGTGTGTGTGTGTGTGTGTGTGTGTGTGTGTGTGTGTGTGTGTGTGTGTGTGTATGTTTTAAGAATAATGAAAGGATAATTCACATATTTTATAGAACTAATTCTGTTTATGGAGATTTCATCGGAATGCACCTGTTATAAATTAACATTCTGCCTTTAGGCCCAGTACATGTATTCATGTTTGAACAGTCGTACATATGCGATAAGAACCTGTATGTTTAACTACGCCTAGTTACTGAATAGATGACCGTTTCGTTATCAGCGCATAAGGATGAGTAACCCTATTGAGGGCCACGAGTTGTGGGTCGCTGCACTTTCGCGTTCAACTTTCTAAATATCTGTTTTAGTGTGGGGTGGTGACGGGATGCAGGGCGCCAGCTTCTGGCCTGATCTAATATATATCACGAGCCGTTTTCATCACTTCGGGTGGCGTATTGTGCAGTTTTGTTTATATTAAACCGCATATGTTGATGTTGTACATTTTTAACGTTTGTTTTCATGATAATTTCATGTTGGTATAACACCCAGACAGTTATAGGTACCAACCCGTGAGCCTGATATGTTGGCCCGCCATTTGGTAATCCTCTTGGTAGTAAGTGGCAGAACGGTTCACTTCAATACATACAAATCCTGCTGTCACGTTTTGCCAAGTAGTCGAGTTACTAGAGATTGACCAATTGGGCTCAATCTTGTACTGTAGTATATAATTCCATTTCACAAGATACGTCTTAAGTCATCTTTCCAGCGACCTTATCGATTGCGGCAAAGTAAGTTGTTGTAATCTAGCTGGCGGCCGATCCGGCTGCGTTCCAAAATTGTGCGTTCTGTGCGAGTGAGAGAAATTATTATGTTGTTAGACGGTGAAGTCTCGTCACCCTTCTTTGTAAAAGCGCAGCCCAGTAATGTGGAATGGTCTACCTACCACCGAACTATTCCATTTTAATAATACCAACGAACTTTCTGTCAATACTTCGAAACCTCCGAATTGGAGGTTTCAAGGAGGATGCAGTTGAGGTATTTCTCAGACAATCGCAAATCGAAAAAACCTATGCGGGCCTGCTATGTCATTGTAATCATCCTAGTATATGTTCAATCGTCCTCGCCAGCCAGGGTTGGTCACTACGTACACTACCCCTGGCGCATTGTATGGAAGCTATTTCAATCAAACTCATCATTGACTACGCCGTCACCCATGAGAACAGTGCAGACACCCGTCCGACTCGCGCTCCAGTGATGAGCGGTGTTGTTTATTCAAATATCTTACTAGTCTACTTCCCAAACCACCGGAACTTACCCGAAGGGATATTACTGGCTGTGTCTATATTCAGAGTTTTGCAAGGCTATCTGCCAAGGGGTACATAGACTGATGTAAGCACCAGCTTCCTTGCGCGCGAGGATGTTTTCAATCACTACAATTAAATTCAATTCAATAAATAAATGCATGCGTGTGTGCGCGTGCGTGCGTGTGTGCATGCGCGAGCTTGTCTGTGTGCGTGCATGCCTGCGTTTGTGCGTGCGCGCGAGTGTTTGTTTGTGTGCGTGCGTATATGCGTGTCTGCATGCGCGGGCTCGCACGCGTGTGTGCGTGCATACGTGTGTGCGTGCGTGCGTGCGGCGTGTGTGTGCGTGCGTATATGCGAGTGTGAGTGTGTGCGTGCGACGTGCGTGTGTGCGTGCGTTTTTATGTGCGTCCGGCGTGCGTGTGTGCATGCGTGAGCGTGCGTGCCTGCGTGCCTGCGTGCCTGCGTGCCTGCGTGCCTGCGTGCCTGCGTGCCTGCGTGCCTGCGTGCCTGCGTGCCTGCGTGCCTGCGTGCCTGCGTGCCTGCGTGCCTGCGTGTCTGCGTGCCTGCGTCAGCGTTCGACATAACTGCGGGCCAGCGATGGAGGGGTATCGAGGGGAAGGGACAGAGGAGGAGGAGAGGGAGAGAAAGCGGAAAAGAGGATGTTAGAAAGTGAGAGAGGGTGAGGGGGATAAAGAAAGAGTAGGCAGACAGGGGAGAGAGAGACAGGAAAGATCAGGAAAGATGGGTAGAGGGAGATATGAGGAGAGAGGTATGGTGGGAGTTGGAGGAAGAGAATATATGAAGGGAGAGAAGGGATGAGAGATAGCGAAGGAGGGATGAAAAGAGAGGGTGGAGAGAGAGGATGAGAAGAGGAAGTGAGTTAGAGAGGGTCCGAAGAATACAGGGAGAGAGGAGAAGTTACGAAGACAGACGGGAGAGAGAGGGAGATAGTGAATGGGGGACAGTGGGATATAGTTTAAAGGGAGAGAGGGAAAATATGGAGGGAGAAAGGAGAGGGGGAAAGAGAGAGAGAGGGGGATATTGATGAAGGGAGGAAACGAGAAATTAAGACAGAGCGAGAGAGGAGGGACGATAATGAGGGAGACAGGGAACGTGTGATACAGGGAGGTAGGGAAGATGGGACAGGGGAGAGGGGAGACATGGTGAGAGGGGAGAGAGGTGGCATAGAGACGTAGAGGAGAAGACATGGAGAGTTGAGTTAGGGAGGATAGAGAGGACGTTTTGTCTCGCAACTGGTCTTTCCGGCGACCTTGTCGAATACAGCGTAATGCATTGTTGTTGTAATCTAGGTGGCGACCCATCTGGCTGCGTTCCATAATTGTTAGAGGGAGATTATTATGTGGTTAGACGGTGAAGGCGGCAGATCGCGTCGCCTGGAGGCGGTAAGTGACACAAACGAGTCCACTTTCGAAAACCAACGGAGAGAACACACAGAAGAGAAGAGGAGGAGAAGAAAGAACCCACCAGCATCCTCCATCAACCAAACCTTCCACTGCAACAAGATTTGCCTGTTCAGCATAGTCCTGGAGAGCCACCAGCGCGCCTGCAGCAAACGTGGACCACCGCCTTCGTGAATCTTCGATCCCGAAGCCAAGCCAAGAAGAAGACGGTGAAGTATCATCACTCTTCTTTGTAAACGACGCGGCCCAATAATGTGGAATAATGCACCTCCCCAAAATAACCATCCACGCATAATATGCAATTTTAATACTCCTAATAATATGCTTTCAACCAATACTTCATAGCCTCTGATTTCAGCAGAGAGTTGTTCTATGTGGCGGCAAAGGTCATGTTAACCACCGATTATGCACAATATTTGTAACGAGTAAGAAATTGTATGTAAAGATAAGTTCGTATACAGCGCAGTATCCAGTCCTTAGGAATCCGTGGCACATCGTTCAACCGTGAATAAGATACACGATGTGAGTGTGTGTGTGTGTGTGTGTGTGTGTGTGTGTGTGTGTGTGTGTGTGTGTGTGTGTGTGTGTGTGTGTGTGTGTGTGTGTGTGTGTGTGTGTGTGTGCGTGCAAGTGCGTACGTGTGCGTGTGTGTCCGTTTGTCCGTGTGCGTATGTTTGTTTGTGTGTGCACATGTAAAAGAATGCGCGTGCGCGCGAATGCGCGTGCGCGCGAATGCGCTCGTATGAGAGGGAGTACACGTGCAGGTGTACGCCCTCGCGTTCTCTGTGAAATGTTCGTTACCGGTGCAATGGATCTATGACCCTCTTCGAAGCAGTTGGCACAGTAATACTCCATATAGTGCTTAATAATTGTTAAATTATAATTCAAGTTTAGATTGCAAATTATATTAACATAAAGTTCGTCTGAAGGTCTATACACCTATTATAAATCCATATGTTGACCCTTGGCTCGGCAGGCCTACGTGTTTTCATGTTTCAACAGCGACAACAATCTCTATACGACTGTGCCAAGTTTATGTATAGATGACGGTTTAGTTATCAGCGAAAAAAGTGGTTACCCCGTCCCGCCTATAAGGTTACCCCTTTCAGAGGCCAAAGCCACCGTCCCAAAAGGGCTGACGGTCGGTGAACTGGTTCAAACGTTGGATTGTAATAAGTGGACCAGACGCAGTCCACTGTACCGTCGATCAGACGAGTACGTCTTAAACCGTACGTCTTAAACTGTTCACCGTACTTCGGGCGGCAAATTTCCAATAAGAGGCCGGTCACAATTGTCGACATCTGCCTATTCTTACAGAGCGTAATAATTCTCAGTCTCCCTGTTTCACTCTGAAACATATATACACACTCATCCCGCGGCCTTATATTAAATATGCACCGTGCCGACTGGAGACCATTGAAGGTAGTTGGCTGCTCTTCTCTTCACGCCCCACTTAGTCGGTGATACACCCGTCTGGGGCTACAGGTACATATACCACCCAGACACACCCGTTGACGCACAGGTTCCTCCATGCATCCGCCTCTACTTGTGTTCTCTAGCGAATATCCGTCACCGAGCCGTGGACCTCGCACACTGCTCCTCCCACGTACAAACAAGTCACGCTGTTTCAGTTCATTCCCTTCCAGTCGTATAATAACGATTTTGTTCCGCTGACCGACCCAGAGCACTTACATCTTCTCCACACTTATTATCAGTCGAAGATTGTCAGATATCTTCTTCCGCGATGAACGTATACATACGTACGTACGTACACACACAAACATACGCACACACGCACACACGCACACACACACATACACTCATACACTCATATATACAAGCATACATACAAGCATACATGCATACATGCATACATACATACATACATACATACATACATACATACATACATACATACATACATACATACATACATACATACATACATACATGCATGCATACAGACATAGAGACAAACCATTTGTTTCTTCATGCAACACTTCCGTCATGTTATTATTATTATTATGTGACATTATGTTAATTATTATTATTGTGTGTGTGTGTGTGTGTGTGTGTGTGTGTGTGTGTGTGTGTGTGTGTGTGTGTGTGTGTGTGTGTGTGTGTGTCCGCTCGTCAACACCTGACTGACGGCTACTTTCAAAGTGATTGCCGCGTCACTAACAAAAGAAGGAGTTCTTCTTTTCCCGGTGCCATCACGCGTGAAGATCTGCCGCCCGCGTATCATCTCGCACCAATTTCCTCCAACAACCTCAATCTGTCGTGTCTCGTACGATCGTGTCCATTCTTCTGCCCATCCTCTTCATTGTATGATGTAACTGGTCTTCCCCGTATCACATTCCTCACCAGCGCGCTGCCGCCTTCTCTGACTGCATGTAGTGTGTGCCACCGACTTCGTCACGGTCTCAGCCACAACTAAGTCGAACAATGTACAGTGTATTTGTTGAAAGGTAAATGATTTTGAAATTGTTAACCCTAACGTTACAATAACAGCAATTACCAGTTTAACTGACAGTATCGGTTGCATTGCTACGCTAATGCGACGACTTTAAATGGTATGTAATTTGCGTTATGCGTTCCTTAACGCACTATTACTTTTTCTATGCATACTAGGTGGATGCAACGGTACAACACCCTGAAATTAATTGCGCATTTCAATACGAATTCGATAAAATGTCATTCATATGTTATGACCACAACAATTCGAAGCATATTTTAAGTTTAAAGTTGCCTACAACAATATGCACAGGCGGATCTTATGATACCACCGATGAGACAGTGCGAAAGCACGTTTGTTAGTAATGCTATCGATACATTTGACGCTTTATTGCGCAAGAATGTTTATGGTTTTAGAAAACGTATTCTCAACATTGACAATGACATGATAAGATGTATGTACAATAAACATATATCGTTAATGGGTCTATATGGACTGGCTGGGCCGATTCACTGTATATTGTAAAACGGTGACTTTATATCATGTTTTACATATTTATTTAATTATTTCTTGTAATTTCAAAACGTATTTATTATTTACTTACGTATTTATTATTTACAAACGTATTTACTTGTCAGACAATTACAACAACAAAACTTATTTGTCGTACAGTGTAGGCCTCTACGACAATATATTCACATTCCTTTATTCAGTTTGCCTGTGATATTAATCAGTAACAAGAGATAATAGGGTTCAAATCTTCGTGTAAGATGTCCACTATTTTATTGCAATCCTCTCATCTCATTCATGGTCGTCCTCGTCTCCATTTGCCTTCCACCTAGATGGCAAATGCATTTTCGCTGACAGTTATTGCTATATTCATTCCATGTGTCCAGGCCACTTTAGCCGATTTCTCACTAGCTTCTTCTGAAACTTTCGAAAACCTCACATTTCACCCCAAAATGCACCCCTACTTTAATATTGACGGTCTAATCTTATATACGGCTCATCAAAATCTCGGGGGCTTCAGCACTCCAAGCCCCCTTATGTTCCGATGCTTTAGTTACTGTTGTTTTTAGTCGTCACCACAGTCTCTGGGACGGTATAATTATGTACGTTGGCGTGAAACATGAATTGTGCACCTTTCTTTGAGCTTTCGCGATGCGTGTCCATCTCCCATCACCCCTTGCCCCCTTGCATTTGCACCTGTTTTTATCATCCTGCGAATTTCAGTCTCCGATCGAGCCGTCGTCCATGCGTACCCTCCACCTAAGTATAACTGTCTCTACGTTCCAGTATCTATCTTCTGCTTTGCTGCCCAACCCACAGCACCTCCGGCTGCTCCAGATTTTCTCTCAGTACCACGTTACATATATATGCATATATATATATATATATGATATATATCATATCTAAATAGTTTACGATCATTTGTAGTTTTTGGCCTTGACATGAACTGCACGCGGGTGCTGAATATTCATCCAAATACAAAACAGTCGAGGACAACGTAGGGATCTAACAATTTCGTGCACTGTACCTAGGGGGCCTAATGCAGTTTTTAGTGACAGTAGACATGGAATGCTGATAAGGTTTCCCCAAAAAATGATATCTACATATATCTAGGATCGTAACCTAGGTGGACAACCTAGAAAAAAGTTACTGGAAACATGTAAACAGCACTTAAACAACATGCCCCTATGCGCTAAAAGGTGATTTTTGTGGTCATCACCAAATGTGTTATTTACACTTCCTCTGAAAGTATGGTGACCTTCTTACAATCTGCATATGTACCAGTCAAGTCAATCTTACTAATGCAGCTAAATTGTGCCAAATGGAAATTAAATCGACTTGGCCAGATAAGGAATAATGGTCCAAAATGCATTGCTTTTCATGTTATTTTTGGTATATTTTATTATTCACACATATTTGTTAAAATGAGTTCCATATGTCCTATTTGTATTAAATTCGTTTCTCAAATGAATCTACTTTACAAAGGAACAACAGGTATTAGAGTGATTGACTATTAAACGAAAATGTAAGCAATTTATTTCCCCTACCCTCTAAAAACAACAGTGATGCAAAATAAAGGAAAATCGTCGTGTTCAAATATTAAAAGTTTTTTTAATTTTATTTTACTTTAACATATTAAATAACGTTGCTTTAGTTAGCACTAGTTTATGAGTAGTCTGAAAACATTTACCTCCAAATTAACAAAACACAAACAAATCTTGTCATCACTAGGTCAGGTAGGGCGTGAACAACCATTTCTCACACGTAACAATAACAGAGATCGATTTCTCCCTTGAAAGTACTCATCGTTGCACCGCAAACACAAATTTAACAGAACAGTAGTTATCTATGTCCATATGCTTGAAAGTAGGTTGAGGGAAAACGGGCCTGCCGAAATCAGCACTCTTGTCTATCATAGTCGCCAAAGCTGCATATTTCAAATGCAGAAGAAATGCACCTACTGTTGGTGGAAGTAATTTCAGCAGCGTTGACTTGTTGTTCAGGAACGTGTAAACTCGAAACTTTCCAAGATCCGATCCTTTGAACGCATCGTCTTTGTTGGTGTACACAGCGATAGTAAGGTCCCTTGCCTAGTTGATCACGTCTGCTGTTATATGAGCGTCATTTCGTTCGGCAAAGTTCTTAAATGCAGATATGTATGTTGCCTTGCTGCGATTATCCATACATCCTTACCAGTGAAATATGGATAGCTGGTTGTGTCTCGCCCACTAAGGCTGTGCAGGAAGGAAGTGCATGGCATTGCGCGGGTACAAGCACACATCTCATGGATCGGTAGATAGTTATCTAGTGCAGTTCGAACCCACAGTTATGGCAGATCTTTCAACAGCGTGCAAGCATAATAGACGCACATGACAATGATGTCATTGACGTGACATCCACTTCATATGGCACATGCAGTAGCTGTGACATTGCAGCCTATCGCCCAAGTCGCCAAACTAGCAACATATGTTCTGCGCTGTTGTCGGATGTTGTTTCTAATGCCGCGACTCCCTCGATGTTGGTAAGTTTTCTGGATGATTGTCTATCCCTGGCAGAAATGTGACAGATCGGAATAATTGTGTCGGGAATGGTAGCCAGGGTTTTCCTCCGATGTCATGTTGAGATGGGAATACTGACACCCTCAATATGTCTTACTTTCTCTACAGATGGCACATGGCCGGGATTTTCGATGGTGATTGCAGTTGTTGCATTGAAGCTTCCACCCTCTAATGTCTTCTTTTCCAGTCCAGATTGTCCATTGCAAAGACGTGCTGTGTGCCGTGATTGTGAGACATGTTCTTTGGGATGTACACCCCATCTTCCTCAATCTGTTGCATGATGTTGGCACACTGTGAAGTTAGTTGACGCTGCAAACTGTCATAGCAGATCCCTGTACCAAGCCTGTTGTTCAATGTGATCAGTGCCTTGCTACGCGTCTTGTTGTACACGTAATAGGCAGTGGCGATACCCAGTGGAGTGGTTATCCCAGAAACATGTCGTGTAAGTGTAGAGTCTGCTGCTTTTCGTCAACATTACGGTCTAATTCCACAACCCTCAGCTTCTCAAGGGTATCACCGAGGAGTATGGAAGATGCGCAAATGAACACAGATTCACTACTTTGGTTAAACATTGAAATGCGCTTGCCAAACCTTTGTCGCAATTTCCATTTCATTTCAATGTTACTGACCGGTATGTGTCTACAGTTTTGACTAGTAGTTCCCGAAGAATGGCTCGGTACTGATCCTGTACTGCCTATATCAGGAAACCACATGTTATGGATTTAAAAGCGTCCATGTATCGTGCGTGATAAGATAAGTTATATAATTTGCTACTATGTCATGTCCTTGGCCAATCAGTCTCAGCAAAATGTCTTCCTTGTTCAACTTCTTGGCCTTATCTATGGTCGCCTGCTGACTACTTTCTCTGGCAACCTTGCAAGTTGGTTCCTTGCCTTTCATCCAACTTCTGTTGCATATAACACAGGCAGCATGTGCATCAGATATTGATGCGTTTTGCCTAGTGGAAATGTGTGCTGTTGCGCATGAAGTGCTGCACTCATTCTCTGCCGGGGTTGAGGTACCCCCTCGTTGAAGCTTTTTCTGCGAGTTTAAAACTATTTTCAGTCAGGTACACATTCCTACGTTTTGCATGCCACTTTGGTGATTTGTCGGCCACCCATGTTTCCACGGCAACGTCATCGGAAGGTTTTGTTCTGCCTAGCTGCCATTGCCAAAACAAATTTCTGTGTTGCTTTGACCTGCACATTAAATAGTCCTTTGGGCATTTGTTCTTGGCATATTACACACTTTATGTAGTCAATTGTAAGTTTGTCTTCACGTCTTTTCTTTGACTGCTGCAGTGACACGACTTCATCAATCACTGGCTACTCATCTCCGCTCAGTTGTCTGCATCACAAACCCTATGTGTTAAAAAGAACAGCATCATAAAACAACTATCCCAATTAATGTTAAATAATTACAATATATAGTGTAATTGATCAACAATAAAATATAAAAAATAGTCCTATGAAGTTAACACGTTTAATGCGTTGTGTTTATTGTAATACAGTGAGGCGTTTCGCACAAACCGGGGCGTCTTTAAGGGCTAATCATTTTTTTTCAGTAACTTTTTGAAGGTTGTCCACTTAGGTTGTGATCCTAGATATATGTATAAATGTTTTTTGAGACAAATCATTCCATGCCTGTTCAACCCACTTGGCCCCCTGGGTACTGAGAATACGATCAAAACGAACGATAATGTTTTTTTTATTATCGGCTGCACGAGAGGAATTACTCTCCATCTCCCGATAGTTTTGCGAAAACATTATTTATTAGGAATTCAAGTAGATATACCAACTATTGCTGTCTTGCTAATGGCCACCGCTGTCTCCGTCTTTCAATCGGTCTCCTTCGCCGTGTCTGTCTTCGTCTTCGTTGTCTCCGCCGCCGTCGCCACCTCTGTCGTCATCGTCGTCTTCGTTATCTCCGTCCGCCGTTTTCGTCTTCGCCTTCGTCATCGCCGTCTCTGCGTCGCCGTTTTCGCTGTCTGTTTCTTCGTTTCCATCTCCGTTTCCGTCGTCGTGGTCATTGTCATCGTCTTCGTTGTCTCCGTCTTCGTTGGCGTCTCCTTCTCCGTCGCCGTCTGCATCTGCGTCTCCGTCGCCTTCTCCGTCGCCGTCTGCATCTGCGTCTCCGTCGCCTTCTCCCTCGCCGTCGTCGTCGCCGTCGACGTCGCCGTCGTCTTTGCTCTCTCCGTTTCCATTACCACTGCCATCTCCGTTTCCGTCTTCATCGTTGTCGTCTTCTTCGTTTCCGTTACGTCGTCACCGTCTGCTCTCCTTCGCCATCTTCACCTGTCGCCGTCTCCCTTTCGTCTCAGTCGTTGTTATCGTCTTATCCGTCTCCGTCTTCTTCCCCGTCTACGTTGCCGTCGCCGTTTCCAACATCATCGTTGCTGTCTTCGCCGCCTCCCTCTCCCTGTCCATCGCCGTCGGCGCCGTCTCCGCCATATGATCTAGGCGAACGGTAATAGGTGCTTGGGTTGTCGCGTGCTTGAGAGGAATTATATATATATATGTTTTAGGAATTCAAGTATAATATACCGACTCTTTCTGCCTTGTCAGTGTAGCAGTATATCGTACCTGCGGGTATATTGCTAGTACCCTCAGTCATCGTCGTCGCCACCGCCGTCTTTGTCTCCCTCTCCTTATCGGTTTCCGTCTCCATCTTCATCGTTATCGTCGTCGACTCCGATATTCACCATGCTAAATTTTGTACAGGGCCAGGTGTAGCCTACTTTGTTTCCCGCTTCTCTCTGTCCATTGAACCCTGGTTCATCACAACCCGCAGTTGGTTTCTCAGTAACTACTAAGTCTACACTACAATCGTCTCACCTACGACAAGCTTGCTTTAACAATAACAAAGATTTTTGTTCCAAACAGTACTCCAACGTCATCGGTTCCAACCACTGCCCAATAGATCCAGTCTTCTGGTCAGTGGACGAGTAAGAAGAAGTTTGAAGTTACCATAACGTCATAACATTGCACATAGTTAGTTCTGAATGTATCGCTACTAGCTTGGCAAGCACGTAACAAGCTTGGGCGTATGTAGAAGACAAATATAAGAAGATGCCTCAATTGTCAATCTCCAGTGTCACCGTAGAAAGTATATTACTGCAGCTGATACCTGGATCCTCACAAAATAACTGGACAGAACGTTCGATGGGAGTTGGCGCCTACAACTAGCTGGTCACTGCTATCGTAATGCAAAGAACCAGCGTCAGTATTCACGTTGCAAGTCGACGACGATTACCGTGACATCTTGCATTACCCATCCAACGCATGAAAAACCGAAGGAAACGGAGAATAACATATACAGTGCTGATCTGCGAAGATCTTGATGTTATAGTGACAACGATGAACTAATGAACGATGAAAATGGCTCATATATGCTACGGCAAGGACGACCAATGATGCTGATGAATGTCGCCATATCCTTACGAGCAGTATTGTCTCTAACCAAGAATTACAACATAAAAGTGTACTATTGTAAATGCATGCTTCTATCATACCGACCATACCGACAGAAGCGTTTACCAAACAAAGCGTGCCGCACCCGATCAACTGAAAGCTGGTTAGTGTTAACAGACAGGTGAGCTTTCAGGCTATAACGCGCCCATTGATAGATAGCGTCTTCTCTTTCACCACAGCACGCGCCGTCTAACCACGCTGCAGTGACAGCCAGGCGCAACCGTCACGCGTGAGTGATCACCGCTTAAAGCCGTTGGAGGACTATTATGTAGCCTGTAGTGTAAATCCCTAATGACTGTCGAATTTGTTAAATAAATGGGGTTGTTAAGGGATACATTTAGTGTAGACCTTAAATATGATACCCGTCCACTAATGAAGTCAGCCAACAAGCTAATGCCACTCTCCCGCGACACCGGAACTAAACAGCACGAAGATTTTAGCCAACATTTGTATCTGCTCTAATAAGCTGTTTAATGATCTAACACGAGTTGTTAAATACAAAACCGCAACGCTAGCAGTAGCGTCATTGCGTAGTCGATCAGTGTGTGTGTGGTATATGCATGCTAGCGTGTGTGTATTTAATGCTAAGTTTAAGCATTGTTTAGGTTATTATTTTAAAGAAAATAATAGAACACTAGAACAAATTTGATACTTAAGTGATTTAGTTCTATCATTCATAATGGTAACATTGGTGTACTTCCGAAACTGGAAATTTAACGTTTACAAGCGTGGTACAAAACAAGTTTGAAAAACAATAAAATGTCGAGCTGATCAATACTGATAGATCGATTGAATTGAATTTCATAATGCTGGCACTTCCAGCGAGTTCCGCTGAATGTGAAAGAGGCTTCACAGCACAGTGAAACAAATGAAGAGTTCAAGACTGTGTTTCGAAACCGCATGAATACATCCACAGTGTCGGCTGTTATCACTATCTAGCTGCATTCACACGACATGGCTGACTTCAAACCCACATCAGCTATCCACCTGTGGAATACATTCGACGCAAGGTTGCCCAACTTCAAATCCGAGTTGAAATTGGAGAGTGAGTCACTGTCCGAGTCCAGGTCGAATTCAGCTGGAGTCACTGTCAGTGACTCGAGCGAGTGTTTCACGGACAGTCCCGCTGCTCCTGCAGATCCTGGCAACAGTTCTCGGTAGTCCGCTGCTGACATTCGTGTAGTGGTGTTTGTTGTAATTTGCAACATTGGTGTTTTTCTGTCAACAATAAACTGTTGTCTATGTTGTCATTTTATATTCGCCTGTTCTTTAATCTGAATATCGTAAATTAATATGCAGGACAGACTTGACCTGAACTAGTATATCAATAATTGCCATGCATTATAGCTGGAAATGTATAATACTCGTGTAATTTTTTTAAATATTTGGACTATCAACTTTTGAAAGTGGAAGGTCCGACTGACCACCAACTTTTCAGCTAAGGTGCAGAACACTGCGCTCAACCGCTAGCACCGAGTCACACAACTGACATTGCGCCTGCTGCAGAGCCTAGACGTTCGACACGATGCAGGAAGCCGCCTGAACGTTTGGACTTATACTTGTTAAAGTAGCATCAGGCTGGCTACCTATCGTGGACTTTTGGGTGGTATTACCGTAATGGGTGTACATCTAACTAAAGTGGTGAAAAATGCTGTGTATCGAACAATTGTCATGTGATGTTGACGACATGAGTGCTATAAATACGGAGATAAACAAGCAGATTAAAGAAAATATTGCGTATGATATATCAATTGATGAGGTTATCGAAGGTGTCCAGCGACTGAAGCTGGGTAAGTCGGATGGTGAAGAGGGTCTCAATTCTGATCATATTATACATGGTCCGAAAATACTGTTTGTGCTGTTAGCATTAATTTTTAACAGTATGTTGATACATGGTTTTAGCCCCGACTCAATGTTAGTGGGAACTATGGTTCCTATACCAAAAGACAATTAGTATGGGAATGTCCCTAACGCGCACCCCCTCCCCAAAGCGCCCCATCCCTACCCTAGCGGATTGAACCAGCACAATGCAGGCGTTGCTTGTCACATTCGATAAATGTCGCTATTTGACGCATGCGCAGAAAAAATTAGCACATTCGCGATCGCCTTGACACGACACGACGTTCGGTGAGTTTTATGACACTTTTTACCTTAATTTGTGCATTTAGTGGAAGGCTTGTCAGTGCGCCAAATAATAATAATTACTGCTTACGATGGCATTGTCAGTAGTTCAATTGTGTGACCGAACCTTACGCGAATACTATGAATTTCATTTATAAATACAATTTTGCAAATGTCCGATTTAGTGTCACTAACAGTTTTCCACAAAGCGCACCTCCCCATGTCCCCAAAGCGCACCGCAGCAAAACTTATACAATTGGAGGTGCGGTTTGGGGACATTAAATTTGTTCGTGTATATCACAAATTAATTAATTTATTATGAAAATATAATGTATTTCTCGCGTTCTAGAAACAAATTGGACTAATACGCATTGTACTACAGTCACAGATCACAGCCGGAAATGTGACACAATTTAGGATATACTACTTTAATAAATTTTTGTATGTTAAACTAGTTTACTTACAATTTTCTTGCGGATTCAGATAGCATATTGCGATGATTGATTGTAATTTCCCGAAATTGAAACTATGCACCCACTGTTTATTTCATATGGGATATGATCAACAACAGCGGAAATATGGAGAGGCAGATTTACAGGAGGCCCTCTTTGCTCTTCAACATGGCGAGTCATGTAGAAGCGTTGAACGGCAATACGGAATCCCCAGGCAAACTCTTCAACGACACCATAACGGCCAGGTAATTTTTATGTAATTAAAAAAAAATTGACTGAAAATTAGATGATCATAATTCAGTAGTCATAATTACAATAATTATTACCATTGCAATAAAATGGGTTGCAACTCGGTCAATGTTTTATGCGTTCGAATAATATTACAAGTAATTTATATAAAAAAAACACCACACAGCTTAATTTCAATTGCCATGGTGTGGTACTACTCTATTACTGTGTTGTTTCAAACTTTATAAAAAGGCTTATGTGAGGTTATCCATACAGATTCTGCCCTGTCCTACAGGTTCGGCGCCAGGTCGGCAACTTCTAGGAAGATTTCGCCAGATCATAGACACCGACATTGAATATATTATCGCCAACCAATGGACATGCAGCAAAGGTACTACGGGTTAACAACCGAACTCCGACAAATGGCCTTCCAAGTGGCTGAGTACAAAGGCGTCGCACATCCCTTTGATCAAACCAAAAAGATGGCTTGTCGACACTGGCTGGCTGGATTTCTTGCCAGAAACGGAACACTCTCTATTAGGGAACCGGAAGCGACGAGTATAAATCGGGCAGTGGGATTCAATAAGGCACAAGTCGATAATTTTTTCGACATATGGAGGTCGCTTCTTGAGAGCATTGGACCAATAGACGGTGACAGAATCTGGAACATGGACGAGAGCGGCTTAACGGTTGTGCACAAACCTGGGAGAATCGTCGCGGGTGGCGAAAAGGGGAAAACGGTCACTATCATATACAGCATGAGTGCAAGTGGGCGTTATCTCGCACCATTTATGATCTACCCGAGGAAGAAAATGAACGAGCACTTGCTCGTTGGCTGTCCACCTGGTACAGTGGGAGTGGTGACAGACAGTGGCTGAACAGACAGCAAAGTCTTCGTGCAGTGGTTGAATCAATTTGTCGATGCGGTCAATCCGACGCCTGCCAAAAAGGTCGTACTCTTTGTTGACGGACCTATCAGCCACAAGTCGCTCGAAGCAGTGGAACTCGCCAGGGCGACTGGCGTCGAGCTCATCTCCTTTCCACCGCACACTACTCATCGACTCCAGCCGCTCGATAAGTGCTACTTCGGACCGCTCAAGGAGTACTAAAGACAGGCATGCGACTGTTGGATGACTAGCAACGCTGGAAAACGAATCACCTTCTATAACATCGCGGCCCTCTTTGGAGCAGCGTACACAAGGGCTTGCACGATCGACAAAGCCGTGTCAGGGTTCTCCAGTTGTGGACTGTGGCCATTCAACCCTGCAGTGTTTAGAGATGCAGATTTTGCGCCATCGTTGATGACGGACAGCGAACAGGCAGCCCCAGCAGGTAACGCCCATGTTGAAGCGACTAACCTCTCCGAACGCGCGACGCTGCCTAACGCAGTTGCCTCCACATCGACTGGCCGCATTACACCAATGACGCCTATAAACACGTTCATTCACGGCACATCACCACTCCCCAAGGCTGGGCCCCGGCTGGGTAAACGACGCTTCCAGTCTGCAGAACATCTCACGTCATCGCCATACAAGGATAATCTGCGAGAAAAGCATCAGCAACTGAACGAGAAGCTTGAGAGGCAAGCCAATAAGCAGACATGCAAGAAATCCAACAAGCGCGAACTGCACAAGGGCAAATAACGAACCACTGGCAAGCACGTGCGTAAAGTTGTTGCGACCCCTACGAATGAAGAATACAGGTGCATCTATTGAAGTGAGCTCTATACCACGCCACCAACAGAAGATTGGCTGCAATGTCCATTGTGCCGCCAATGGTACCATGAAAAGTGTGGAAACAAGAAATCCGCATGCGACCTTTGCATGCAGTAGTCGCAGAATGGTTGACTGTAGACTATCAGTGTAGGTTAACAATAAACACTGAGTCAATGGTGGCTAGACTATAGGCCTAATAGTAATTAGTAATTACCACTCCGTAATGTCATCTGTAATTGTTTTCACCAGCATGCAACAATAAACGTTTAGCCTAGTCTACATTTTAGTTGGATTGCATATGCGATTGACAGCATTTGGTGACCATGAAACAGGAGGTGCGCTTTGGGGAGAGGCGGTGGGGCGCTTTGGGGGCACGTGTCCCCAAAGCGCCCCATTTTTTTAAGTTTGACTTTATGCAATATTGTGTTCTTTTATAACAATTATGACGTTTACTGTATATATATATAATGATGAATTAATGTACCCGCGTCGAATAGTGCAAATAAATCGATTTTGTGACAAATACATTTCAAAATAATAGCAGATAATGCTTAGGCGGTGCGCTTTAGGGACTTTCCTCTATGTACTTCCGACACTTGTAGAGCTATTACTCTCGGCAGCATTGTTGCCAAACTGTTTGATGTTGTTGTACTATCTAAGGAACAAAGTGCGCTTGCAACATCGCATTTGCAATTTGGATTTAAACCAAATATATCCACTACTCATTGCACATATGTTATGATGGAGACAATCAGTTATTATAATGCAAAAGGCAGTAATGTGTATGCACTCATGTTAGATGCCAGCAAAGCATTCGACAGGGTCAATTATTGTAAGCTTTTTGGAGTATTTATAAAAAACATAAGGTATCACCTCTGGTATTAAGACTGCTGTTGTACATGTATACTAAACAAAAACGTCAAGTAAGATGGGGCTCTACTATGTCATCCCAGTATACCACATGTAACGGAGTCAAACAGGGAGCAATCCTTTCTCCTATGTTTTTCTCCATATGCAGGGATGGATTGTTTGAACAGTTAGAAAAGAGTAGAGTGGGATGCCACATGGGCAACCACTATACGGGTTGCGTCGGATACACAGATGATCTCACTTTGCTAACAACACCCACAAGATCTGGACTCAAGGTTTTAATCGATATATGCGAAAACTAGGCAGACGAATACTGTAAATTGTAACGGTACTAAGAGTAGATATTTGATTTTTAGAGGTCGTAGCTATAAACCCGACAATAGAACTGTGTTTTAAATGATACCGAGTTGAACAGTGCCTAAGATGCTGTACATTTGGGCCATCATATATCCGTTGTTAATAAGGATAGTCTAGTTGTCGATGCCACTGCCAAATTCTGGAGAGGGTATAATATGTTCATGGCCGATTTCGGTCATATTAAGACGAATGTAAAGTGAAATTTATTTAAACAATATTGTTGTTCTTATTGTGGTGCCCCATTGTGGGTTCTTCAGAATAAAAGAGTGTTGGCATTATTTACATTGCATGGCGAAAAGCGCTCAGAAAGTTGTGGGGGTTAGCACCACTTACATATGTTATAGCATTGTTATCGGATAGTTTGCCATTATTGGTAATCTTAAAGCAAAGGTTCTCCAAATTCATTCATAAATCTATGAACCACAATTCACCGATTATTAACAATATTGCTAAGTTGTCCATTGCAAATCCATGGTCAAATTGTAGCTCAAACTACCGTTATATCTTAAGTGAATGTGATGTAATGTACGAAGTGTCTACGTATGATATTGGCCGGGTGTGGCTGGCTGGTTTGTCCAACGTAACAATATCGAACATGAACGTATTATCGGAAATATTAGACATCAGGAATGGTCTTAAGACATGCAATATTTTAGACGACGATGATGTCGACCGTATCATTACGGAAATATCTGTATTAAAAAAAAATGTACAATGTGCGACAATAAAGATTTTATTATTATGATGCTCCCGCGATTCTGCCTAAGTACCGTTTTAACTGTAACCACGTTTGACCATGTGGTCGTTAATAAAACACGTTATAAATACATCACAGCTGACTATATAGTCTTATACACGAATTCAAGTGATACATAAAGTAGCTGTTATGTTTAGACATAATCATAACTTTGGGCACAGAACAATCGGCATAATAACTAATCCCTAGCCTACTGTAGTCCGTAGATTAGATAGAGCACCCCATGCAGAGCCCCTGCATTTAGAGGCTTCCCAGTAAAAGCATTTATTGGCCTAAAAAATGATAGTAATTATGCAATATTATAGACTGCATTTATTGTGTGTTTGCGCTAAAATTAGTATTTCATATAGAATGTTGCACTAATATAAATTGTACCACGAATGAACTGCTTGAATCAGTTGCTGCTTGCTAGTTTGAATGCATAATGATCAACATAACACAATATTTAGTGTCATGAATGTCGAGGTCTTAGGTCTTAGGTCGGGTACTCCAACCCCAAACAGCCCAATTTGGGGCTAACGCAGGAGTTTGAGGTGTTTGTGCACATTCGCAGTGGGTTGCTTAAATTAATAAATTATTTAAAGGCAGTTAAGGTGATTGGGTGTGCTGAATGGAAGGTTCATGATGGCTGTTTGAAAAGCAATGGAGCTTTCTATTTCAGTGATTTGTGTTGGGATTATGTTCCATATACAGATTGCTTTGGAGTAGAAGGAGAAAACAGTTGCATTAATGAGGCACCTAGGGGCTACACAGCGGCCACGGTTTCTTGACTGTGTTAGAATGTCTAGCGGGGGTTGATCTTGATAATGTTATTTAGAATTTTATAAAATGCCATGGCTTGTTTGATAATGCATCGTCGTTCAAGAGTTGGCCATCCAAGGGTGATTACTAGGCCTCTGAATTGGTTTGACGTCTATGATCATATTTAATCAATCTGGCAGCATAGTGTTGTATTTTTTCAAGGTGCTTAATTTCGGTGGCAGTATGTGGGTTCCATATGGGAGAGGCACACTCGAGTTTTAACCGGATTAGCATGTTATAAGCTATTCCTTTGATTTCGAGTATGCATGGGCCAAGGGTTCTTTTAATCATGCGTAGGACTTTTGAGGATTTGGAAACTATGTCGGTGGTGTGACTTGCCCAGGTTAATTTTTAATATAATTTTCTCCGAGATACGGATGGCTGGATACTGTAGCGAGTGGCATGCCGAAGAGTGAATATGAGTGCAGTCTGGGTTTGGTTTGGTTTGGTTTGTTATTGGGAGGTGGACACATTTAGAAATGTTAAATTCCATTTTCCATTTGTCAGACCATGTTTGGAGTTTGAAGAGGTCAGTTTGAAGAATGTCATGGTCATTTTACGATATACAATGCTGTTGTCTGCATATAGGCATATGAGAGGTGGGATGTTTTCGTTTATGTCATTTATGTAGAGTAGGAAAAGGACTGGTCCTCGGACTTAGCCCTGTGGAACATCAGAACTCCATTTACTGAGACTCTCTGTTTACGGTTTAATAGAAATGATTTGATCCAGTTTTGTGTGTTTCCCGTTATTCCGTAGGAGGCTAATTTGGATGGGAGGCGTTTGTGGGGGACATTGTCAAAGGGTTTGACAAAATCAAGCAGGATTGCGTCTATTCGTGTCTTGTTGTCCATAGCAGTCATCCAGTCATGGACTGCCTCGATGAGTTGAGATTCACAAGACAGTCCTGACTGGAATCCCTGTTGAAAGTGGAGAATGATGTTGTGTTTATTCAGGTGTTTCCACATATTACTTTGAATGGTGTGTCCCATGACTTTACAGACGATGCATGTTAGTGATATTGGTCTGTAGTTTGCAGGGACAGATTTGTGGCCGTTTTGCGTATTGGAGTTACTAGTGTTTGGAGCCAGTCGTCGGGGGGGGGGGGGTTTGCATGTGTTTTATGACTGTTGGAAGATGTGTGTGTGATAATGGGAGCTACTTCCTATGCAGTTTCTTTAAGAACTATGGCTAGGAGTTCATCTGGGCCAGTAGCTTTGTTTTGGTTTAGATTTTTCAGTTGCTTGATTACTACAGCTATCCCGATTTCAAGAGTGGGCATATTGGCGTAAGAGGAAGGTACTTGTTGGGGGATAGGGTAGATTTCTTGGGTGAACACGGAACCAAATTAATTATTCAGTGCATTTGCTTTGACATGATAATTGATGACTGGTTGTTCGTTTACTTGCAGTGTGGGAATGTCAATGTTTTCTCGTTTGTTTGTTTTGGTGAATGACCAGAATTGTTTGGGGTTTGCTTTGACGTTGTCTCGAATGTAATCTTTGTAAGATTTGGCTGCCGCCTTAGTGGCTTGCCTTCTGAGTTCTTTAAACTTTTCCCAGTCGCTATTAAGTCCAGTTTTTATTGTGTGGCTTTTGTTGCGTTTTCATTGCATTCTTATTATTTTCCATGTTATCCTGGGGAGGTGGGTTTTTGCTGGCATCAACAGGATTTGCGTAGCATGTCCAAATGTTAAGCTTCTAGACTAGTATGATTATCTACAAACCTTGGAAAACAGACAAAAATTTATTAGCATATTCCAACCAACATTTACTTGAACTTCCCCAAATACAAAGAGAGAGAGAGAGTAGCGATTGGCTAGCCTTGATTTACCTTGGAGCTCTAGCAAACAGGCTTATCAGTCATACACCCACATACATAAAATGCTGTATTGTTCGAAGTCACTTGGGCCTGTACTGTGTCAGCAGTTACACCCTTTTGTAGATGGGATTGTGACAGTGCTGAAGTTTAAATGGCAAAGGTGATTGAATGTATTGCAATACGGCAACACGCATGCTCCAGTTCCTTATATAACATGCGTGCCCTACCCCCTCATGTACAGTTACGAAATCACCCTAAAGAACGTAGAGACACATTAATTCTTGCTATACGTAATGCTATTATATTCTGCTTTCAACAAAATTTATGCTGTTACTGTAAGTAGGTCTTAAAATAGTTTATTTAGTTGTTTATTTGAAGAAGAAAAAACTGTTTTAACAGTTGGCCCAGAATCCATAGGTATTCACAATGTTTGAACTGTAGGCCTGGTTTGTGATTTTATTGCGATCTGTGTACATTACATATTCTGTGCTACATATGAGCAAATATAGGATAACTACCACTTGCATGGATGCACATATGCACGCGCGCGCGCGCGCGCACACACACACACACACACACACACACACACACACACACACACACACACTCACACGCACACTCGCACACACACACGCACACACACACGCACACACGCACACACACACGCACACACGCACACACACACGCACACACACACACACACAGACACCATATGTACATGACGCATACATGATACACGACTGGACTATACACTGCTACGATCAAATATTTAGAATATCCAATAAAAAACTGCATTCCATTTACAGTTCTATTTTAATTATGCACATCTCATATGCACCTATGCAAAAGTCCACCTACAAGCACCGTTTTACCATCGATCGATGACCTCATGAAAATACATGTCTTCTCGTTTCCTTTCCTTTTTTCTTTAAGACATTTTTGGCTCGACCCCTTCTCGACGAACGGTGTCAAAAATATGAACTAAGTCTAGGAAATTTAGGACGATCCCTGACCTATTTAATACGGGGATTTCCCGTACGAAGCGAACCGAGCTGTGATTGGCGTAACGTGTTCGCCTACTGGCACTTGTCTCAGTGTCTTGGCACGAAACGCAGGTGTTTGACGTTAGTCATGCATATCGACAACTACCGGGTCTGGTAACCTAATACTAGAGGTTAGGACTTGGGTTGAGAAAATAGTTTACAGTTGCAGCCCTTTCTGGCATTTTTGCCACTCGATATCCTTGGAGTAAATTAGGGGAAGTCCCGGGTACTGGAACGAACCTGTGATTGGTTGAATGTCGCTGGCATAGAAATATAGTTTGCTTTGTTGCCAGGTAAGGACTTAGACCCTAACCCTATTCAGACCTTTATATATATATATATATGTGTGTGTGTGTGGGGGGGGAGGCCTAACTGGGGACTTCCACCTAATACACAAGCCTGTAAGTGGTGACCTCAAATGAACTGGGGCCTGTTTCAGGTCCCCAGTTCCTTTTCGACTTTTAACCACTCAGATCACCCTGGCTAAGTATAAGAAACAATTTAGCCGAAGGTCCCCAATTACGATTTGACAGATGGAACACACATTCGTAACGTCGTCTAACTTACAAGCCACCTAGCAAGCCAACTTGCCTCTATTTATAACTGGATAGCGGACGGCCTATTTCTGGGGAGCAGAAGCAGATCTGGCAACTTGACTGAGACCATTAATGACCAGTCCTACTGCTGCATTCATACAATTTAGCTGTGTTTCTGGTCGACATGTACAGATAACCAGAGAAAATGCCATGTTGTTGTGCATTCGGGTGTATGTATTAGTTAAAAAAAACTATGTAGTTCTATGTAAAGTAGTTAATGTACTCTTATATAGTTGGTTTGGTTTTCTTTCCAGATACAGTTTTAGTTAGCAGACATAGTGAGTGTAAATGGTTGAGGGGTTAGGGTGGAGAGACTACGTGGTCGTGGTGTTACTTTGTTATGTCACTAATGTTTTGATTTCTTTCCAGATACAACTAGGTGGTGATGGTGGTTAGAGTGAAGGGGCCAGGCAGTGATGGTATTACGTTGTTATGTCACTAATGATTTGATTTATTTCCAGACACAATTGTTGCACACTTAGCACGTTAACATACCATATTCTTTCATATTTTTACAAAGTTTATAGAGTTTATAGATGTGTTCCATCTGCCATATAGCTTGAAATTACCAAAAAGACTAAAAATCATATCACAGTAATGACTCAGTAAATGCAACGTACGGTGCTTCGGGTGATTTCATTTTTTAGTTCCTTCAATCAGCGAAACACCAATCTTTAACTTCAAAGTCACTATATTCTACAAAACAGTATATATAATGAAATGTCCATATCAGGTTTGCAAGATCCGATTGATCTAGCTAGAGCCATAACCAAGTTATTTCCTATGTAATAAATGCTCTCCCTCTGGCTTGGTGATTTCTAGTAACGTCCAGCTGGCCATCAATGACACCGGATAGCCTATCTGTTGTAAATTTGTGCTGGTCACTTCTCGTGGATACAATGAATCTTTGTATTCAACAACACACGCACCTACCATAACTTCAGCATGTCGTTAATTTGGGGTTGAGTACTAAGTGTCATGGTGAGCAGTGCTGAATCAGTCGTGCGGATGTGGTACACAAATCGATTTTCAGGGATTGCCCTAACACGTCTGAATAATTATCTCAGTTATTCATGCACTGGTACCGGTTTACTTTATTGAAATATCGGTGGCTCGCGATATATATATATATGTATCGCGAGCCATATATATATACTTATATATTTTGGTTACCCGTATTACAATAATTATTTATTATATGTAAACTGCCATGTTTTATGTTAGTATGCTGTTACACTCATGGTTTCAACAACCAGTTTTATATATTACGTAAACGAAACGCATGCCAGGTAGGATGATCGAGTTCTTTTGCTTACTCGCGTTACTTTGTGAGAGGGTTTATCTGGATAGGAGCTACAACTCGGGAATGCACTCAAGTCATGTTCCTCTAGTAAAGCAAAGTTTCAAAGTGATGAATTAAATCCTTTAAAGCGCGCAACAGTATAGTAAATCACTTACATATTTTCATTAATAAATTAAGTGGACACACACACACTATATATATATATATACGAAAATATATATACGAAACGCATGCCAGGTAGGATGATCGAGTTCTTTTGCTTACTCGCGTTACTTTGTGAGAGGGTTTATCTGGATAGGAGCTACAACTCGGGAATGCACTCAAGTCATGTTCCTCATATATATATATAATTAGTATGTAATGATAGTCATATCTTAAAACATTATTCATCGTATCTTAACAAAATATATAAAAACATGTATGTGATATACGCCCATTTTAAGTCCAGTTGCTTAATGTTACATAACGGTACATATATTTTCATCAAACGAAATCAGTTCTTAATTGTTCTGCAGGACACTGCAAAGTTTATATGGCGGAATTGTGTGGGGGTTGCTCGCGCAATCTAAACCGAAGACTAGATCAAAGGGAGTAGCATAAGCGGGCTGGGGTTGACTGACTGCGTAACTTAAACGCCTGCCGTGATGGTTGTCGAGTTCAGCGGTTCATCAGATGATCAGCAGTAAGCGACATAAAATGAGTGGCTAATTATTTAGTAGTCCCGAATATGTGCGATGTTGTGCGCGTCTCAGTTTCCACCCTTTATTGTAAAAAGTGCGTATTACGGTGTCAAAATGTGTATGCCTTTCATAACGCGCAATAAGTTTGATTTGATGTGCCATATATAGTGTGCGTTGAACACAAAGAATACATTCTCATAAACCAAGGCTAATGGCCAATATACCAATACATAGCGTTTTGACAACAAATCTACATGAATTTATAACGTTTTAGAAATGTTGTTTATATTTCATTATATAACTTTGTATGTAACAATTAAAGTAACTGTGCCAAATGTACCGACATTTATCACAGTTTCTTGATAACGAATAATATACCTTGCAAAGCCCGTTGACATAATGCATGGGCCCGAATTAATATACACGTCGTAATAAGTATGTAGCGAAATTAAATATTCCTTTCAAACGTTTTATTACTACATTAATAAGTGATCAGATGGTATTTTTAGCTGGGGTATTGCCAAATACTGTGACTATTTAAGTAGTTATATTTGCAAGCATTTATTTACCCGCTAAGAAAGCGCGCGACACCCTTTTTATTATACAATCATCGACAATCTGATAAAATGACTGTCGTCACTGCATGTTCGCCTAAAGCATTTCACAGCGATCGAGGTGTGGGAAGCACTGACACTTTTACAACTGTTTGAGTCAACGCACTAAGCCAAACATGTGCCGTTTACAACCGTCTTCGGTTCTGGGTGTATCCAGCGTGTGACTGTCCCAATTCATTGCCGTAGCATGTGTTTGTTTCAGGTAATTAGTTGATTGATTTAACATCGGTTTTGTGCATTAGTGACGGCTGCAGAAACTTACGCACAGCGACCCGAAATGCATGGGCGTTCCCAGGAACTGTGGGGTTCATTATCCTAGCAGTGTCCAGCTTGTCGGCACATATTACAATTAAGTGAAAGGAAATACCACAGTGTTTCTCATAAAATAAGAACTTATTTGAGAACAGCCGTGATATATGAATGAGTTTCGATATTACAATAAGTAATTTTTGAAATAATAATTCGCAAACGCAAAAATATTAACCTTCTTTGAAAAGTCGTAATATTGTTTTGTTGTTAGGTCGCCAGTAGTAGTTTAGTGTTCAAATGTTATCTAAGTTTAATCGGGCTAGCATAGGTATGTATGTATGCGGATATGTTAACGTTTTCCTCACAAACGGCTTGCACTTCGGGCGCCGAATTTTCAAGGATTAATCTACGACCCCACGGATGTAACGTTCAGAGGTGTGTCTGAATAAAAGTTGTTATTCGCAGCAATGCGCAACTGGGGCAAAACGACTGTATTGCCATTAAAGCTACTATCACTTCGTTTTTTGGACTGAGCCTATTTTGTGGTAAAAAATTGCTATATTCTAAAAGCGGCACACTTAAACACTTATTTTACAAGACGCTCACGCTTTTGGGTCAGCAGGTTAAATACTGTTGGAATGCAGTAAAAAAACTACTTGATATATTAAAACAAACTTCGGACCATTTTATTAGAGCTGATTCCC
The DNA here is from genome assembly GCA_020002185.1 of Paraescarpia echinospica. NCBI lineage: Eukaryota > Metazoa > Annelida > Polychaeta > Sabellida > Siboglinidae > Paraescarpia > Paraescarpia echinospica. The sequence continues at coordinate 50,787,017 of CM034533.1, read as the reverse complement.
GGATTAAACAACGCGCACGACTATCACTTATTATATACAAAGTCATCTCGTCAGAGGACGGGTATGTTTGCTAGTATTTTTAAAACATGTATTTGACGTTTCCTCCCTGTTATCAGTGTAGTTACTGTAGGCCTGTCTTCATTTTATGTTTCCTCCCTGTTATCAATGTAGTTACTGTAGGCCTGTCTTCATTTTATGTTTCCTCCCTGTTATCAGTGTAGTTACTGTAGGCCTGTCTTCATTTTATGTTTCCTCCCTGTTATCAGTGTAGTTACTGTAGGCCTGTCTTCATTTTATGTTTCCTCCCTGTTATCGGTGTAGTTACTGTAGGCCTGTCTTCATTTTATGTTTCCTTCCTGTTATCGGTGTAGTTACTGTAGGCCTGTCTTCATTTTATGTTTCCTCCCTGTTATCGGTGTAGTTACTGTAGGCCTGTCTTCAATTTATGTTTCCTTCCTGTTATCGGTGTAGTTACTGTAGGCCTGTCTTCAATTTATGTTTCCTTCCTGTTATCGGTGTAGTTACTGTAGGCCTGTCTTCATTTTATGTTTCCTCCCTGTTATCGGTATAGTTACTGTAGGCCTGTCTTCATTTTATGTTTCCTCCCTGTTATCGGTGTAGTTACTGTAGGCCTGTCTTCATTTTATGTTTCCTCCCTGTTATCAGTGTAGTTACTGCAGGCCTGTCTTAATTTTACGTTTCCTCCCTGTTATCAGTGTAGTTACTGCAGGCCTGTCTTCATTTTACGTTTCCTCCCTGTTATCAGTGTAGTTACTGTAGGCCTGTCTTCATTTTATGTTTCCTCCCTGTTATCAGTGTAGTTACTGTAGGCCTGTCTTCATTTTATGTTTCCTTCCTGTTATCAGTGTAGTTACTGTAGGCCTGTCTTCATTTTATGTTTCCTTCCTGTTATCAGTGTAGTTACTGTAGGCCTGTCTTCATTTTATGTTTCCTCCCTGTTATCAGTGTAGTTACTGTAGGCCTGTCTTCATTTTATGTTTCCTCCCTGTTATCAGTGTAGTTACTGTAGGCCTGTCTTCATTTTATGTTTCCTCCCTGTTATTGGTGTAGTTACTGTAGGCCTGTCTTCATTTTATGTTTCCTTCCTGTTATCGGTGTAGTTACTGTAGGCCTGTCTTCATTTTATGTTTCCTCCCTGTTATCGGTGTAGTTACTGTAGGCCTGTCTTCAATTTATGTTTCCTTCCTGTTATCGGTGTAGTTACTGTAGGCCTGTCTTCAATTTATGTTTCCTTCCTGTTATCGGTGTAGTTACTGTAGGCCTGTCTTCATTTTATGTTTCCTCCCTGTTATCGGTATAGTTACTGTGTATCTTGTCTTCATTCTTTTATGTTTCCTGTTATCGTGGTGTAGCTGGTTGCAGGCCTGTTCTCATTTTATGTTTCTCCCTGTTATCGGTAGTTACTTCGGTGGTAGCCTGTCTTCATTCTTATGTTTCCTCCCAAGTTATCGGTGTAGCTACTGTAGGCCTGTCTTTACTTTTATGTTTCCTCCCTGTTATCGGTGTAGTTACTGTACGCCTGTCTTCATTTTATGTTTCCTCCCTGTTATCGGTGTAGTTACTGTAGGCCTGTCTTCATTTTATGTTTCCTCCCTGTTATCGGTGTAGTTACTGTAGGCCTGTCTTCATTTTATGTTTCCTCCCTGTTATCGGTGTAGTTACTGTAGGCCTGTCTTCATTTTATGTTTCCTCCCTGTTATCGGTGTAGTTACTGTAGGCCTGTCTTCATTTTATGTTTCCTCCCTGTTATCAGTGTAGTTACTGTAGGCCTGTCTTCATTTTATGTTTCCTTCCTGTTATCAGTGTAGTTACTGTAGGCCTGTCTTCATTTTATGTTTCCTTCCTGTTATCAGTGTAGTTACTGTAGGCCTGTCTTCATTTTATGTTTCCTTCCTGTTATCACTGTAGTTACTGTAGGCCTGTCTTCATTTTATGTTTCCTTCCTGTTATCAGTGTAGTTACTGTAGGCCTGTCTTCATTTTATGTTTCCTCCCTGTTTTCAATGTAGTTACTGTAGGCCTGTCTTCATTTTATGTTTCCTCCCTGTTATCAGTGTAGTTACTGTAGGCCTGTCTTCATTTTATGTTTCCTTCCTGTTACTCAAAGTGTAGTTACTGTGTACTGTCTCTACTCTTTATGTTTCCCTTCCTGTTATCAGTAAAGCTACTGTAGGCCTGTCTTCTACTTTTACAAGCCCTGCCATTTCAGTGTAGTTACCAGGTCTGTCTTCATTTTATTGCTTCCTCCCTGTTATCAGTGTAGTTACTGTGGCCTGTCTCATTTTATAAGCCTCCCTGTTACCAGCATAGTTACTGCAGGCCTGTCTTCATTTTACGTTTCCTCCCTGTTATCAGTGTAGTTACTGTAGGCCTGTCTTCATTTTATGTTTCCTCCTTGTTATCGGTGTAATTACTGCAGGCCTGTCTTTATTTTACGTTTCCTCCCTGTTATCGGTGTAGTTACTGTAGGCCTGTCTTCATTTTACGTTTCCTCCCTGTTATCGGTGTAGTTACTGTAGGCCTGTCTTCATTTTACGTTTCCTCCCTTTTATCGGTGTAGTTACTGTAGGCCTGTCTTCATTTTACGTTTCCTCCCTGTTATCGGTGTAGTTACTGCAGGCCTGTCTTCATTTTACGTTTCCTCCCTGTTATCGGTGTAGTTACTGTAGGCCTGTCTTCATTTTACGTTTCCTCCCTGTTATCAGTGTAGTTACTGTAGGCCTGTCTTCATTTTACGTTTCCTCCCTGTTATCAGTGTAGTTACTTCGTGGCCTGCCTCTATTTTGTATAAGCCTCCCCTGTTAGTGTAGTTACTGTAGGCCTTGTCTTCATTTTATAAGCCTCCCTGTTATCAGTGTAGCTACTGTGGCCTTGCTCTCATTTTTATGTTTCCTCCCCTGTTATCGGTGTATACTGTAGGCCTGTCTTCATTTTATGTTTCCTCCCTGTTATCAGTGTAGCTACTCGTAGGCCTGTCTTCATTTTATGTTTCCTCCCTGTTATCGGTGTGTAGCTACTGTAGGCCTGTCTTCATTTTATGTTTCTCCTGTTATCGGTGAAGTTACTGTAGGCCTGTCTCATTTTATGTTTCCTCCCCTGTTATCGGTGTAGTTACTGTGGTAATTGTCTTCATTTTGTATGTTTCCTCCCTGTTATCGGTGTAGCTACTGTAGGCTCATATTTTATAAGCCTCCTGTTATCAGTGTAGTTACTGTAGGCCTGTCTTCATTTTATGTTTCCTCCCTGTTATCAGTGTAGTTACTGTAGGCCTGCCTTCATTTTATGTTTCCTCCCTGTTATCAGTGTAGTTACTGTAGGCCTGTCTTCATTTTATGTTTCCTCCCTGTTATCAGTGTAGTTACTGTAGGCCTGTCTTCATTTTATGTTTCCTCCCTGTTATCGGTGTAGTTACTGTAGGCCTGTCTTCATTTTATGTTTCCTCCCTGTTATCGGTGTAGTTACTGTAGGCCTGTCTTCATTTTATGTTTCCTCCCTGTTATCGGTGTAGTTACTGTAGGCCTGTCTTCATTTTATGTTTCCTCCCTGTTATCGGTGTAGTTACTGTAGGCCTGTCTTCATTTTATGTTTCCTCCCTGTTATCAGTGTAGTTACTGTAGGCCTGTCTTCATTTTATGTTTCCTCCCTGTTATCGGTGTAGTTACTGTAGGCCTGTCTTCATTTTATGTTTCCTCCCTGTTATCGGTGTAGTTACTGTAGGCCTGTCTTCATTTTATGTTTCCTTCCTGTTATCGGTGTAGTTACTGTAGGCCTGTCTTCATTTTATGTTTCCTCCCTGTTATCGGTGCAGTTACTGTAGGCCTGTCTTCATTTTATGTTTCCTTCCTGTTTTCAATGTAGTTACTGTAGGCCTGTCTTCATTTTATGTTTCCTCCTGTTATCAGTGTAGTTACTGTAGGCCTGTCTTCATTTTATGTTTCCTTCCTGTTATCAGTGTAGTTACTGTAGGCCTGTCTTCATTTTATGTTTCCTTCCTGTTATCAGTGTAGTTACTGTAGGCCTGTCTTCATTTTATGTTTCCTCCCTGTTATCAGTGTAGTTACTGTAGGCCTGTCTTCATTTTATGTTTCCTCCCTGTTATCAGTGTAGTTACTGTAGGCCTGTCTTCATTTTACCTTTCCTCCCTGTTATCAGTGTAGTTACTGTAGGCCTGTCTTCATTTTATGTTTCCTCCCTGTTATCAGTGTAGTTACTGTAGGCCTGTCTTCATTTTATGTTTCCTCCCTGTTATCAGTGTAGTTACTGTAGGCCTGCCTTCATTTTATGTTTCCTCCCTGTTATCAGTGTAGTTACTGTAGGCCTGTCTTCATTTTATGTTTCCTCCCTGTTATCAGTGTAGTTACTGTAGGCCTGTCTTCATTTTATGTTTCCTCCCTGTTATCGGTGTAGTTACTGTAGGCCTGTCTTCATGTTATATTTCCTCCACCGTATCGGTGTAGTTACTGCCCTGTCTTCATTTTATGTTTCCTCACATTATCAGTTGTAGTTACTGTAGGCCTGTCTTCATTTTATGTTTCCTCCCTGTTATCATTGTAGTTACTGTAGGCCCTGTCTTCATTTTATGTTTCCTCCTGTTATCAGTTATTAGTTACTGTAGGCCTGTCTTCATTTTATGTTTCCTTCCTGTTATCGGTGTAGTTACTGTAGGCCTGTCTTCATTTTATGTTTCCTCCCTGTTATCGGTGTAGTTACTGTAGGCCTGTCTTCAATTTATGTTTCCTTCCTGTTATCGGTGTAGTTACTGTAGGCCTGTCTTCAATTTATGTTTCCTTCCTGTTATCGGTGTAGTTACTGTAGGCCTGTCTTCATTTTATGTTTCCTCCCTGTTATCGGTGTAGTTACTGTAGGCCTGTCTTCATTTTATGTTTCCTCCCTGTTATCGGTGTAGTTACTGTAGGCCTGTCTTCATTTTATGTTTCCTCCCTGTTATCGGTGTAGTTACTGTAGGCCTGTCTTCATTTTATGTTTTCCTTTTTTGTTATCGGTGTAGTTACTGTAGGCCGTCTTCGGTTCTGGGTGTATCCAGCGTGTGACTGTCCCATTCATTGCCGTAGCATGTGTTTGTTTAAGGTAATTAGTTGATTGATTTAACATCGGTTTTGTGCATTAGTGACGGCTGCAGAAACTTACGCACAGGGACCCGAAAATGCATGGGCGTTCCCAGGAACTGTGGGGTTCATTATCCTAGCAGTGTCCAGCTTGTCGGCACATATTACAATTAACTGAAAGGAAATACCAGTGTTTCTCATAGAACAATAACTTAATTGAGAACAGCCGTGATATATGAATGATTTTCGATATTACAATAAGACATTTTTGAGTAAAAATCCCAAACGCAAAAATATTAGCCTTCTTTGAAAAGTCGTAATATTGTTTTGTTGTTAGGTCGCCAGTAGTAGTATAGTGTTCAAATGTTAAATATAACCAGGGTAGCATACGTATGTATATATGTATGCGGGTATGTTCCCGTTTTCCTCTCAGACGGCTTGCACCTCGGGCGCCAAATTTCAAGGATTAATCTACGACACTACGGATGTAAAGTTCAGAGGGGTGTCGGAATAAAAGTTGTAACTCGCAGCAGTGTGCAACTGGGGAAAACAACTGTAATGCCATTGAAGCTATTGTCACTTCATATTTTGGACTGTGCCTATTTGTGTGTGTGTGTGTGTGTGTGTGTGTGTGTGTGTGTGTGTGTGTGTGTGTGTGTGTGTGTGTGTGTGTGTGCGAAAGTGCGCGGGCACGTGTCTGCATGCGTGTGCGTGTGCGTGTGTATGTTTACGTGTATGTTCGTGTCTCCGTTTATTCTGCGTATATGCATTTGATAACAATCTCTATGCGACTGCAACAGTTGTAGTTATGAATCCTTGGCATCTGTTGGTCAGCCACATGGTTGAATTCCTCTTGGTAGTGACGCACAGAACGGTGCATTTCAGTACAAAGAAATCCTTCCGCCACGTTTTGTCAAATAGCGGAGTTATAATAGAGGTTGAAAGGTAAGGTCCAGTTTTGAAATGTAGTCATAAATTTATTTCGACTCGCAACAAGTCTTTCCGCAGACCTGGTCGATTAGGGTGTAATATGTTCAAAGACGTGTTAAGAATAGTATACTGATATATATATATATATATATGTCTGTAGTATGTTGTAAGTGCGTGCGCGCATCTGCATGGGTGGGGGAGCGCGTTTGCGTACATGTGCGCATATACGTGCAAGTGCGCCTGTACGTGCGTGTTCGCAAGTGCGTGGGTACGCGTGTGCGTGTCTGTGCATGCGTGTGCATGCGTGTATATGTGTGTGCGAGCTTGTGTGCGTGCACGTGTGTATCGGAGACAGATGAATGTTGAGTTATGTGCTGCCATCTAGCGACTATTTCGAGAACAAACTATTTTGCGTTGATTATCCTTGTATTACAACCGAGACGAAACAAAACAACGGGGTACATTGGCGTGTTTATGGGGAGATTGGGCCGTGGACTCCCTATTGCGTCAGTAAATGTCAGCCTTGAAAACTAATGTATGGCTAAACTCGCCCCGGGCTACCACCGATATCTTAGATATGCCAACAATGCATTTTTGAACATTTCAACATTCAATATTTGCGTTTAGTTTTATTGTGTTACACGATATTGTTTCGTCCACATTTTCTCTTCAGATGTTCACTATTTAATTTTTGTACAATCCACCCATCTCAGTTTGGTCGTCCTCTTCTCATCTGACCTTCCACTTTGATGGAATCCATATTATTCGCGTACCGTCATTATCACATTCGCTCCACGTGTCCAATCACATTTTATCTGATTTCGTCTCCGTCGCCACCGCCGGTCAGAAGGAGAGGGAGATCTGATATACGAAGAGAGGGGAGATATGGAGGGAGAGGGAGAAATTGCTACAGTTTCTAGGCCATACAGGTAGGCTGGTGTCACACATGAACATTGTACCTTTCCCTTGAGTTTTCGCGATATGTGCCTGTCTCCCAACACACCTTCTACTTTCCTCCATGCATTCGCCCCTGCTTGTATTCTTCTGTGAATTTCTGAGTCCGAGGAGCCATCCCCACATACCACTCCACCCAGGTATACAAAACTGTCTCTTTGTTTTAGTTTCGTCCCCTCCTGGTGTATTTCCAGCTCTTTGCTTTGTTGCTCAACCCACAGCACCTTTGTCTTCTCCAGATTCACTTTCAGTCCATGTTTGCTGAAGATATCCTTCCACTCTATCAGTTGTTCCTGTAAATCCGCTTCCCCGTCCGCTACCACCGCTAGATCGTCTGCATACAGTAGTTTCTGGAGAATATCTTTCGTACTGCTCTTTCTATTTATCAGTTCAGTCACTGCGATAAACAGTAGTGGGCTCAGGGAACTCCCCTGTTTCAAGCCAATGTTCACTTTGAATTCTTCTGACATTATCCACACACTACTCTGCCCTTCCTTTCTTCATATATGTCCCTTCCACCATCCTGACCTCTGCCTCTGGGACCCCCAGTGCATGTGTTAATCCACCAGGTGTGTTGTGCATGTGTTAATCCACCAGGTATGTTGTACATGTGTGAATCCACGTAAAACACCTGGTTGCTTAACAATTGCATAACACACCTGGTGGATTAACACTTGTACAACACACCTGGTGGATTATCATTTGTGTAACACACCTGGAGATTTAATACATGCATAACACACCTGGTGGATTAACACATGTGCAACACACCTAGTGGATTAACACTTGCACAACACACCTGGTGGATTAACACATGCATATCTAAGTATGAAAGTACTACTTTTGTTATGCACATTATTTGATGTTCAATGCTGCCAATCTGTAATAAGGAACTTGATACATCGTTTTATGCTCAGACTGGATTGCTCAGTTAATTATATTAGAAAGGATACACTAGCTACCAGCTTGCGATATTCATCCAGAATATCTGGAACTATTTCTAAATATTTGAGACAATTATCAAATATATACAACCATACATGGTTATATGTATAATCTCTAATGTACGCTGGACAAAAACATATGGACCCTAGTGTCATGTATCTATATATGTATGCAATAGAAGTTATCTTATTATTAATAATATTCCACTAGTATGCCATTAGTTACTGGACAAGTGCAGGCCCATCACACTCATGTTGACTGGGACACTGGAATGTCACAACAACACAATTTTTATGAATTCCTATCCATCGTTTATTCAATGTTGAATATATGCTGATATGACGTAAGTTCAGTTGTTACACAACTGTTACAAAACAAACGCATCATGAGTTTCCTCTAAACAAACTCTCCGCACAAATGCCTGACATACTTTCATTTCTAGTATTCTATATCAAAACATCTGCATTACTATATTATATTAAAACATTGAGACCAATTTAACAGGATGATTCTTCAAATAAGAAATGTTATATTAAGCATTGTCATGCAGATAACATTTTAATAAATAAAAAAAACATTTTAATAAATGAAGCAACTTGACTGAACCTATTAGAGCATTGCTTTGTAAACAAGAACAGTATATGTCATATCTAACTAGGTACAGAGTGTATACCAGTGGTAATCACCTCTCGTGAAAGACACGATTGACCAAAGCACATCTCGTACACCAATCTCCATGGTTTGTGTTGGTGACAAGACCTCGTCCCAAAAAAGCTGAAATAAAACAAAATAATTGTTTATTTACCACGGCAGGTGTTTGAGATAGACTTGGGCATGAATTTTTTCAGTGAAATTGACCTATTTCAATTTGTACTCCAGCCCTTGCGATTATATGTATTGAAATAAAATTTGCACCACTAAACACGTCAACATATTGTCTGTTCATACGTTTGTTATGATAACTAAAAAACTATGAGTTCAGCAGGCTACCAAAACAACCCATGAATCAACGATCTACAGGCCCTGGTGACATGTTGCCTTGCTAAGACGCTATGTTGTTACGCTGGCGCTGAGCGTAACACTGCGCTCTGGTCAGGTCAAAATATGAAGCGTATATCATGCTTCTTCACAGCGCCGCATCAATTTGAGTCATATTTAGTCAGAATAAAGTTTATACTGATGAGGAATGGTAGTTTGACCGAACAGTGATAAGCACTCGTCCGAACGAAAACAAATGTGTCGGCCACATGCGAATGTAACAAACCTATGTGTAGCTGTCATCTTTTGGTAATAACTTCACTATTTCACATCAGATCGACTACCAATCGATTCGGCATTAAATTTGGAATCAAATAAATGTTGTTTTTTGAAAATTACATTTAATTTGTTGTCGCTCTGACACTTATAAGGTGAAAGATTCGCTAATTTTATGCATAACGCGGCTTCGGTAGCTCGCTCGCTACTCGTGCCGTTAGTTATGTTTCTAATATTTTACTCACTGCTCCTTGCCTCATCTATAGTATACTTATGTAGAGAGAGTCACAGAATGTGGGTGGAAAATGGCAATGCCCTTTAATTACATGTAGTAAATTAGTAGTCTAAATGGTAAAGACAAGACAATGGGCATTGCCGTTGACCTAGAAAGCAAATGGCAGTTCCCCTTACAAGGGTAGATGATTTGTACATATCTGTCGGTGAGGAATGCCAATAATTAACTATCTAAGCGGAATAAATGTGGGGCCCAGGAACCACCCAAACCGGCAAGAATATGTTGGCGTGTCATTGCTATTTACGCCGACTTTCAAATTGTGTTTACGACCTACGGATATGCATGGGAAATCATATTTATTATATATAATATCTATTTACTCAACTTTGGAAATAAAGTACACATATATGTTATATACAGTGTCAAATTAAAGCAAAGACAATAGCATATAATAAGGTAGTGTCAATAGTGGAATGCACAGCGGGCCGAGATCGACAACAATGATTTTGATAAGAATGTATGTTGGTTGTTCCATATGCTAAGTGACCAAATAATTTTTAAATGTACACTAATATATTTTAAAATGAATATCCAAGAAAAGGGAAGGAGAGGAAGAGGGAGGGAGGAAGGGAGGGAGGGAGAGAGAATAGGGGAGTGAGAGGAGGGAGAGAGTGGATCAGAGGGAGGGAGAGATAGAGGGACAAAGAGGGGGGAAGGGAGGGAGGGAGGGAGAGGGAGAGGTAGAGGAAGAGGGAGGGAGGGATAGAGAGACAAAGAGGGGGAAGGGAGGGAGGGAGGAAGAGGGAGTGAGAGGAGGGAGAGAGTGGATCAGAGGGAGAGAAAGGGAGAGATAGAGGGAAAAAGATGGGGGAAGGGAGGGACAGGAAGAGGGAGAGAGCAAAGTGGAGTGAGAGGAGGGAGAGAGTGGATCAGAGGGAGAGAGGGAGGGAGAGATAGAGAGACAAAGAGGGGGGAAGGGAGAGAGGGAGGGAGAGGAAGAGGGAGGGCGGGAGAGAAGGGGAGTGAGAGGAGGGAGAGAGTGGTTCAGAGGGAAAAAGAGGGGGAAGGGAGGGAGGGAGAGGAAGAGGGAGGGAGAGAAGGGGAGTGAGAGAATGGATCAGTCAGAAGGAGAGAGGGAGGGAGAGATAGAGGGACAAAGATGGTGGAAGGGATGGAGGGAGAGGATGACGGAATGAGAGGAGAGAAAGGGGAGAGAGAAAAGGGAGAGAGGGGGTGGAGGGAGGGAGAGACAAGAGGGGTAGAGGGAGGGATATCCAAATTTACAAAGAAAAGGGAGGGACAGGAAGAATGAGGGAGTGAGAGAGGGAGGGAGAGACAGAGGGACAAAGAGGGGAGAAGGGAGGGAGGGAGAGGAAAAGGGAGCGAGGGCGAGGAAGAGGGAGGGAGTGCGAGAGAAGGGGGTGAGAGGAGGGAGATATAGAGGGACAAAGAGGAGGGAAGGGAGGGAGCGAGGAAGAGGGAGGTAGAGAGAGATAGAGGAACAAAGAGGGGGAATGGAGGGAGGGAGGAAGAGGGAGGGAGAGAAGGGGAGTGAGAGGAGGGAGAGAGTGGATCAGAGGGAGAGATAGAGGGACAAAGAGAGGGGAAGGGAGAGGAAGAGGGAGGAGGCAGAGGAAAAGGGAGTGTGGGAGGGAGAGAAGGGGAGTAAGCAGAGGGAGAGTGGATCAGAGGGAGAGAGAGATAGAGGGACAAAGAAGGAGGAAGGGAGGGAGGGAGAGGATGACGGAAAGAGAGGGAGAGAAAGGGGAGAGAGAAAAGGGCGAGAGGGGTGGACGGAGGGAGAGACAAGAGGGGTAGAGGGCGGAAGGAAGGAAGGAGGGAGGGAGGGAGGGAGGGAGAGAGAGGAAGAGGGAAAGATGGGGAGGGAGGGAGTGAGGGAGTGAGAAAGGAAGAGAACGAGGAAAGGAGAGAGGAAAATGGAAAGATAGGGAGAGGAAGTGAGGGAATATAGGGAAAGGAGGGAGGGACAAGAACAGGGAAAGAGAGGAAGAGAGAGAGAGGAAAAAGAGGGAGAGGAGGGAGAGAGGGAAAACAAGCAATATTTGAATTATACAGATTTAGAAATAACACAAATTTACCTCATTGTTCAAAGTTGTTACATTATACGTCTGCTGGAGCCTGGACCTGTTGCAGCCAGGCGGGTTTGTGCCTACACCAGTGCAACCTGTATAAGAATGGATGACGTACATTAGAATTGTGTTTATTTACCTCTTATGACCAACTTCTAAAAATATATAAATTTATTTTCATTAGACATTAGCACAACACCTCCTATTGTTGCTCATTAATCTTTGATTTCGTGCAAAATTTAACTAACAACTTTTGATAATACCTCAAATAGATTCGTCCGGACCCCCCCTTTTTAGCAAAAACATCTAAGTGTCACCAAAATGCATATTTTTTGGTGTTTTGGGTTAGGGTTTGTAGCCACCAAATAAAGCATTTTGTATTTAAATATAGGTTTAATTTTCTCTATCACAAAAAGCAAAGGGGCATTTCGCTTAAAAACATATTCTTAGTGTCACCAATTGCACCTTTGCATGCATTTTATCTAAAAAACAAACAAGTAGAAAGGGATACCCCTTCCTAAACCTACCCCACAGGCACTGGACAAGTCCTACATGAGACTGACTGGACCTCTCTGGACAAGGGTTACGCGAGACTGAAAGGACCTCTCTGGACACGGCCTACGTGAGGTTGACTGGACCTCTCTGGACACGGCCTACGTGAGGTTGACTGGACCTCTCTGGACACGGCCTACGTGAGGTTGACTGGACCTCTCTGGACACGGCCTATGTGAGACTAACTGGACCTCTCTGGACACGACCTACGTGAGACTAACTGGATCTCTGGACACAGCCTACGTGAGACTAACTGGACCTCTCTGGACACGGCCTACGTGAGATTGACTGGATCTCTCTGGACAGGGCCTACGTGAGGTTGACTTGACCTCTATGGACACAGCCTACATGAGACTGACTGGACCTCTCTGGACATGGCCTACGAGAGACTGACTGGACCTCTCTGGACACGGCCTAAGTGACACTGAATGGACCTCTCTGGACACGGCCTACGAGAGACTGACTGGACCTCGCTGAAATTGGCAGTGGCGTGGTGACAACAAATTTCAAAATGTCTATATCTAACAGCGCGAAAGCGGAGTTGTGCTGAAGCTTCGGCTCAGACCACCCAATATCTGAATTTGGTTCAGCCACCAGTGGAGATTTTTGGCCCCCCGTCCTATAGAAACGTATTGGTACGACTCACCCTAACTAAGTACAAAATTACCTTTCAAACCTAACACAAAAATGGTGCATTCTGAACTTCTGTTTATCAATCTCAGCAAGATAGATGTTTAATTGTTAATGAAGAAAAATACAAAAATATGTCATGAAGTGTTTTGACCCACATGTCAGGATGGGTTCCCCTCTATTGCTAGTTGGACCCCGAAAGGATGACACGTTGCTCTCGTTCAATTATTTATTACACAGGCACAAAGAAGAAGATCCTGTAACAATGACACATGTTACAGTAAACAATATTACAATGGCACAACCAGAAACCTAAAACAACATACAAACACCTTCCGGTCATCATGTCTAAACAACTCTGGTAACGCTTAACACATCTCAATTGCGAAAAGAATCCACAACGACGACCAGCCCACACAATATCCGTGTTTAACAAGATTTACACCCAGAGAATTAACTCTGGGTGGCAGGTGGACAAGGAAGCCCTTTGGCTTACCCTTTTATCCCGCCCGTCTGAGGTATGTGTCGATTTTATTTTTAAACATATTCACGCTACTAGCACCCACACAATCAGCAGATAATCTGTTCCATTCATCTACAGTCCTTTGTGAAAATGAGAACTTTCTTATATCTAATCTACACTGCTCCTTTGCTAATGTAACTTCATGTCCTCTAGTCCTTCTATCTTTCTTAACTGAGAAAAACACATTTCTATCAATATTTTCATAACCATTCATTATTTTAAACACTTCTATCTGATCTCCTCTCAATCTCCTGGTCTCTAGTGTTGTTAAGCCGCATTTTTTAGGCGTATTTCTTAACTAAGATCCCTCAGTTTTGGTGTCATTTTAGTCGCTCTCCTCTGTACTCTTTCTAGCAAATCTATGACCTTCCTGCGGTATGGCCTCCACGCTTGAATACAACATTCTAAATGAGGCCTAACTATTGTTTTGTACAGCGGTATTATTAGCTCTTTTTCCTTATACGTTACGTTTCGCCTAATTAATCCAAGGATTTGATTTCCCTTCGAAGCTGCAATTCCGCACTGCTCTGAAACCTTCATGTCAGCACTAATGGTTAACCCTAAATCCTTTTCTTTTACAGTAGTACTTAGTACAGTACCCCCCATTGTATATTCTACCTCTTCGTTCCCATGTCCCGCGTGGAGGCATTTACATTTCCCAAAATTGAACAGCATTTGCCACTTTTCAGACCATTTGATCAACTTGTCAAGATCATCTTGTAAATGCTGTCTATCTCCATCACTTTTAATCTTTCTAAACACTTTTGTATCATCCTCAAATTTCAACACCGTGCTTGTTATCATCCAAATCGTTGATATATATTAAGAATAATATAGGTCCTAGTACTGATCCCTGTGGTACCCCACTCAATACCGATTTCCAGTTTGAAGCCTCCCCATCAACTACTACACGTTGTCTTCTGTCAATCAGCCATTTTATACCCAGTTTATTATACCATTTCCTATGCCATGGGTCTTTAGTTTAAGCAGTAATCTTTGACGTGGTACTTTGTCAAAAGCTTTTTGAAAATCTAAGTAGACGATATCTACTGATGATCCCTCATCTACCCACTTAGTGATGTCTTCCAAAAAACATAACATATTTGTTAAGCATGACCTCGCTTTAAAAAACGCATGTTGAGATGGGTTTATCAAATTATGTTTAACAAGAAAATCCACCATGTGATCTTTAATTAGACTTTCTAATAATTTGCAAATAACTGATGTTAAACTCACTGGTCTATAGTTCTCTGACTTGTTTCTCGAACCTTTTTTAAATAAAGGTATAATATTTGCCTCTTTCCATTCTAAAGAAGCGGTATGCTAATTTGTTCTACAATTTCCAATAGTAGTTTGGGCGGAATCCCATCCACTCCAGGTGAGTTATTATCCTTCATAGCCCTTATTTTCTTAGCTACCATTTCTGGGGTTACAATTAATTGTCCTAAATAGTCTGAATCTGCCCCCTTGAACTTAGCCTCTGGTACTGGCAGTGAACTAATATCTTCCCTGGTAAACACTGAACTAAAGTACTCATTCAGGTCTTCTGCCATTAAGAATCCCTCTGATATTATATTTCCAGCACTATCCTCTAGATGACCGACCTTATCTTGAACTTTCTGTTTGCTTCGAACATACATATAAAAACTCTTGCTGTCATGTGCTATATTACTAGCTAATTGTTGTTCATAGCTTCTCTTTGAATTTCTAATTTCAGCTGTAGCTTGGTTAAGTGCTTCTTTATAACTGTTGTAGTCTTCATCATTTCCAGTACATCTGTATGACTTCCACATCATTTGTTTATACTTAATTTTTGTAATGGCTTCTTTCGATAAGTGTTTCTTTTTGGACTGTTTCCCTTGTTTTTTGAAGGGTACAAATTTCTCAAACATGCACAATTTATAAGCCTGTGAATCCCTATTATCACTTATTGACCAGGACTGTCAATATATACACATATGCAGTATAGCTAAACCATATATTTACGCAATAGTAGGCCTAAATAACAACAAGTTGTCTTTTTCTAGCATCTTCAATGTTCACGATTACTCATATGTACCCTACACATTTAATACGATCCAAGATATCTCTCCAAACTATTATACCTCTATTGTATCATAAACATATACAAATGTTAAGGCATTCACATGTTGACACCAGTTGCACATAGTTAAGCTGTATCTTGTCAATATGGCAACAAAGCCATGTCACAATAAACTAAAAAAGCACTGCCATACTACATAATGAAACTTATTATTCCAGGCATTCACTCAAGTTAATGGTCAGTCTGGCCACTAGGACACATATAATGCACATGCTGTTAGTTACATATATCAATACATTAAATGTTATATACCTGTCCACAGGACTGCACCTCGAATATTGGCGATAGTATTCACAAGTCACAACTCAAGGATGTCTGTGATGGCTATAAAAAAAACTAATACATTTGCTATCTGTACTACATGTGACATCAATCCATATTGAAAGCCTAGTAATTAGTGAACATTGTGTGAGTTGGTGCTGACCCCTAGCGACCACGATGGTGCCCACATCCAGGCCTATAGTAAACACGTTAGGCCACGCCAATTTGATTGTTGGGGTCAGGACACTGTTGGACTTCCTGCTTGGTTACAGACGAAAAAGTGCAATTTATTTTTGAGAAATGAAATAGAGAATTCACCTGCTCTGACATAAGTGCATTTGAGTAGTCAGATTTCCCGGTGTGATTGTAGAAGCTGTTGACAGTAAAATGGTGCATTGGTAGCTGACTTTACTAAGCGGAAGGGTATTTGGCAGCAATTTGGCTAGTTGACCCTTTCGCCGGATTACTGCCTGCATCCATTCGTAAATATTGACGGGTGTCACACATACAGGCATTTTACGAGAGCTAGAAATATTAGATTTTGACTAAACTCGACCAGCATGTCAATGAGATGATAATAACAGCAGGTGAGAAATTTTAGAAACTTTGTAGGTCACATATTCTTATCACACAAAACGTTAACATGGTCGCCAATGTGAAAACTGACAGTGTGCTGAGCCCTATTAGGATAATGGATTTTTGAGACATTTTTATTAGGGAGGAGGGGCAAATAAAAATAAAAGTCATTGCACGAGAAAGGTGTTTTGTGTAAATACATGAATTGTCATATGAGCCATACAGTACATTGCTAAAAAAATTAGCCTTGTATCAAAACTTACAAGACACATACTTTTATGGAAGTTTAATAATGAAGACTATTAAAATTTAGAATAACAATTACTGATAACAAGACTTGGCAGATACCATTATGGCGTGTTAACATTACAGCTATAAATGTGTAGACTAGAGGCAGGATATATCTTGCTGTGATAATATTAATTTGACTGGCATAAAATTAGGATTTGATTGTTATACCTCCAAATATAACTACATTATTCTATTCCAAAGTAATGCAATGCGATGCTGACTGTAGTGTTCTGCAGTTTGCGGTAACCGCTACTAATTGATAGTTTATGGTAATCGCCGGGGATAATAATAGGAACCGGGACCTTGGTCTTAGAGAAGGCCACAAGCATGGCTGGCCAGTTGATTGTAGTTGATTGTATACTAAGCTAATTACAAGTTGTGGACTGAATCCAATGTGTCGTGTTTGTCACAACTTTACAATGGCGACGAGGATGGGATCGAAAGTACTCACATCTGACTATTAGTACTGAATTAGGATACGCTGCATCCACCGAGTCGGTACGTGTGATATGTGTAGGTCATCACATCATCGCTCACAGACACAGCCTGATGTTGTGTTTTCACGAACAATACTGAACACTTGATGACCATTGCATTGACAAGGTGAACTGTACATTGATATCACTGTCATCAGTTGCACGCACATAAGCTGTCTGTGTGTCATTGTTCGTACCAGCCTGAAATGTCTGACAACAACGAAGCTGTCGCCGCGGCGCCACCGGTGCCGCCTGTACATGGGATACGATCGCCGGCACCAGTGAATCTCATGTCAGATACTGCAGAAAACTGGAAGCTCTTCAAACAAAAATGGAAGAACTATGCCACAATCATGCAACTCGGGAAGCAGCCTGTCGATTATCAGGTTGCCTTGTTACTCCACACGATCGGCGATGACGCTCTAAGAATTTACAATGGATTTACATTCGACACGGACGACAACACTCGATCGGTGGATGAAATCCTAGTGAAATTTGACAGTTTTGCAGTCGGAGAGGCCAACGAATGTTATGAGAGATTTATCTTCAATAACCGAAACCAACAAGCAGGCGATACATTCGAGCAGTTCTTAACAGCAATACGGGTGCTCATTAAATCCTGCAATTTCTGCGATGACTGCAGAAACTCCATACTACGCGACAGAATCATTCTGGGTATTCAAGATCGTGATATCCAGGAAGCACTACTGAAGGAACGTAACATAACATTGAAAGCAACAATTGACACCTGCAGAGCAGCAGAAAAGGCAAGTTTGCAGAGTAAGGCCATTCACCCGGAAACCGTCAACAGGATCAATAAATCAAAACATGGTCGCGAAACAAGACCGGCAAGTTTGAGAAACCGTACGTGGGATGTTGTGAAAGGACGCCAAAACAAACAAGGGCTGTCGGGCCTGGCGAGCCATAAGCCACCACCAGACAGTGGGATAATGTGTCAACAGTGTGGGTTCACGTATCACATTGACGGAGTGTGTCCTGCGGAAGGAGAAATCTGCAACTTCTGTAAGAAGCTTAATCACTTTGAGAAAGTATGCAGAAAGAAGAAACAAGAACGAAAACGGGTTCTACGAGTTCAACCAGAGACAAATATACAGCAAACGACTGATACCTCGAGCGAAGAGGACTATGCTTGGACAATCAACAGTCTGCCGACGAACAAACAACATAAACGAAAATCACCTATGACCACAATTGCTGTGAATTATATCAGCATAAGAATGATGACTGACACAGGCGCATCAGTGAACGTGATGGATGAACGATCCTATGAGAGGATACAGAAACCAGTGTTGCGGAAACACAGAGCACCTAAAATCCTACCCTACGGCGGAAACAAACCTCTTGACATTCTGGGAGTGTGTGATGTGCATTCGAATCAAAATCCGCCATTCAGTGTCATCAGTTCCATGTCGTAAAAGGAGCACATGGATCCCTCATTGGTTTCACCACGGCTCAGGAGTTAGGACTGGTGGATATTCCTGTCAACAACATCAAATGTGAGTGGGAAGAAAGATACCCCGGCATCACAAACGGGATCGGAAAAATGAAAAATGTACAGGTGAAACTGCACATTGATGAATCCGTGTGACCAGTCGCAATCACAAACCGGAAGATCCCATTTCACCTCAGATCAAAGATTGACGAAGAGGAACAGCGACTTCTTAACGAAGACATAATAGAGCGAGAACCAGTTGGTGAACCCACGCCGTGGGTATCTCCGATTGTAACTCCTCCAAAGAAGGACGGTTCTATCAGATTGTGCATCGACATGCGTGAGCCAAACAAGGTGATCATACGAGAACGCCATAACATGCCGACGTTAGACGAACTCATACATGACCTCAACGGAGCAACCGTCTTCAGTAAACTTGATCTGTGCAATGGATACCACCAGCTGGAGCTTCATCCGTCATCCAGGCACATCACGACGTTCAGAACTCACAATGGCCTGTACAGATACAAGAGACTGAACTTTGGAATATCGTCAGCGAGTGAAATATTCCAGGAACACATCAGAAATGTGATCAGTCACATCAAATCAACGAAAAACATTAGTGATGACATCATCGTATATGGAAAGGGAGAAAACGCACAATTAATGCACGACAATGCACTGGCCGAGACTCTTGAGGCACTACACGAAAACGGTCTGACCCTTAGACCAGATAAATGTGAAACAAATCTATCCTCGATCCAATACTACGGGATGGTCTTCAGCAAATATGGCGTGTCACCTGACACTACGAAAGTGCAGGCTATCAATGAACTGCCATCGCCGTCAAATGTTGCAAAACTTAGAAGTTTCCTGGGCATGAGGAACTACCTGTCAAGGTTCATCAGACTTCTTCATGATCAGCGAACCCCTCAGAAGTCTCACCAAGAAAGACGCCGACTGTGTGTGGACAAGCGAACATGAAGCCACATTCAACTCCCTGAAAGACCTACTTGTGGAAGATGCGTGTGCCGCTTACTTCGATATAAAGAAAGAAACGACAATAATCGTTGATGCAAGTCCCACAGGGTTAGGCAGCATACTAACGCAAGAGGGTAGGGCAGTTGCGTACGTGAGTCGTTCCTTGTCAGACGTCGAAGGCCGCTACAGCCAAACTGAACGCGAAGCTCTGGGTATAGTGTGGAGCTGTGAACACTTTAACCAGTACCTCCAAGGAGATCCTCACTTCACAATCATCACTGATCATGAGCCACTGCTAAACATATGGAAGAAACCTAAACCGCCATTATGCATTGAATGATGGGGTTTGCGACTTCAGCCATATAGCTTCACTCTGAAATATATGGCGGGAAGCAAAAACCCAACCGACTATATGTCCAGAAATCCGATAATCACGGCTGGGGCTCTCCGTCACCAAAAAGTGGCCGAACAGTATGTGAACTTTATCGGGTCATCCAGTATTCCCAATGCCATGAACATTGAGGATGTCAAACTTGCTACTAAAACAGATGGCATGATGCAGACGATCTTCACTCTGTGCAGAAACGGACGATGGTTCGAGATCTGTAAATCGGATGACCCCACGTTGCGAGAGTTCTACAAAGTTAGAGAAGAATTGACGGTCACAGACGACGACATACTACTGCGGGGCTCAAAGGCAGTCATCCCAACATCCCTAAGAGACCAAGCTGTGTCTCTTGCACATGAAGGTCATCAAGGAATGGCCAAAACAAAGGAACTCATCAGATCGAAGGTGTGGTTTCCGAAAATGAACGACAAAGTCGAGACGGCTGTACGCCAGTGTTTTACCTGCCAATGCACATACAACGGACATCCACACCTTGAACCCATGCAGATGTCAAATATGCCAGCAGGGCCATGGAGAAAGTTAAGTGTTGACTTTCTTGGACCTCTACCATCAGGCGAAGAACTAATGGTCCTGATAGATGAATACTCAAGGTATCCTGTAGTAGAGATTGTGCGCTCAGTGTCGGCAAACAATGTCATCCCGGTGCTTGACAAAGTATTGACAACGTTTGGTTATCCAGAGGTAATCAAATCTGACAACGGACCTCCATTCAACTCGGAAGCGTTCAGTTCATTCAGGGGTAGAACTTCAGCATTTATTTTACTGGACAGCAGGACTAGTAAAGACAAAAGTTTACTAGTCTGCCAAAAGGTTTACTAGTCCTGAAAATATCAAAACATAACACAAATGTAAATTGCAACAAATGCGTCAGACAGTCCATGGTGGCCGTGTTCAGTGCTTGAATGGCTCGCTCGCACATTATGCAGAACATCAAACTCTTCCCCTTTGTGGCATTTGTGACTGTCTCCGTCGTAAGCCAACACCGTGTGGTGGCGCTCCCAAACCTTCAAGTACCCACGCTGTAGTTTCTGCTGGTCGTACTGCGTGTCCCATTCACACTTTTCCAGCTTGCGCTTAACTGCTGGTTTCTCAACCCCAGTCAAGTAATGATACTATTTGAAAACCGTGCATTTGAAAATGGCTACCAATTGCACTCATTAGCTGTATCCCTCTACTAGATATGCTAAACCAAACAAAACTGTCATTTCAGAATTTGATGTCACACAACAGCCAATCAAAAGCACCGTTTCACTGTCGCCTCATTAGGTGAAGAATTAGTTTGTCAATGGTACGCAAAATGCTGATTTTTACTAGACAGCCGGACTAGTTAGTAGGCGGGTTTATTAGTCCGCCATAATCTTTACTAGTGTACGGACTAGCGGACTAGTGGGTAGTTCTACCCCTGTGACATTTGCAAAACACAGTGGGTTTCGCCACAGAAGAGTCACTGAATGTTGGTCAAGGGGAAATGCACAAGCGGAAGGTTTCAACAAACCCCTGATGAAGGCTATTCGATCAGCTGTGTTAGAACAGAAGAATTGGAAACAGGCAATGTATCAATTCTTACGGCAATACCGGGCCACACCACACACATCAACAAAGTTTTCCCCTCATCGCCATCCGTTTGGTAGAGAACCTGCAACAAAATTGCCGCACATTACAGTGAATGATGACCATGACAACGAGATCCACGCTGCAGCGCGAAGGAACGACGAACAGACAAAACAGACACAAAAGACATATGCTGATCACAGAAACAGGGCCACCCACAATGACCTGCAAGTGGGGGACACTGTGCTCATGCGTAATGACAAGAAATCGAACAAACTGTCCACTCCGTTCTCTCCCAAACCCATGGTGATCACCAACATCAAAGGTACAGATGTTACCGCAGCGAATGACAAGCACACCATTCGTCGCAATGCATCCCGTTTCAAGAAGATGTTTAAGCCACTTCCTGTCTGGAAAAAAAGGTGGAAATAGAAAAGGTCCCAGATACTGTGGACATTCCTAAGATGACGACAGCGACACCAGTGACACACCGAGAGAAAAGTCAGCCCGACGTTCTATATACTAGAACCCCCACGTCACGAGATGTCAACTCTGCGTCGAGAACATCCATGTCCCCCAACGAGACACCAAAGCGACAATGACCACAACGACGACGTTACGCCCCACGACGTCTCGATGATTATGCACTCTAATAGAAGCGCACGTACAATGAAGACATTAACACAAATTTGACATGTGGACATTTGGTATAGTTACATACGTTTAATGTTACACATATCTGAGCAATCAGCATAAGGACTTAGAATGGACTTGATGATAGTTGTTAAGGGTAGAATAGAATTAATGATAGTTGTTAGCTAATAGTGAAAAGGGGAGGAATGTAGTGTTCTGCAGTTTGCGGTAACCGCTACTAATTGATAGTTTATGGTAATCGCCGGGGATAATAATAGGAACCGGGACCTTGACCTTAGAGAAGGCCACAAGCATGGCTGGCCAGTTGATTGTATACTAAGCTAATTACAAGTTGTGGACTGAATCCAATGTGTCGTGCTTGTCACAACTTTACACTGACTATGCAGGTATTGAAGAGTGTCTACAACCCGTTTTCCCAGCGTGCTAACTTGATTGGCCAAAATCCGATGTTCAGATTTTTGCATGTAGTCAATTTTGTAGAAAGAATTAGTAGTTAATCATGCGTACGTTACTGGTCTCGCCCGTGTTGCGAGTTGACAGTTTTTCTTTATTGCTGTTTTGTATTGTGTCTAAATTGTCGGCCTTCGGGTTGCCTTTTTGGTTAATTTCGGTGGCACTAACGTTGTCATCGTTCAAGAAAATAAATGTAATAAACGTTGAATTGCTCACTTAGCATCTGCAAGAAAGCTCGCTGTCATTTCGACAACAATCAGCGCATTCGACGCCAACGGCAACACATACTTTCGATATCAGAGCGGCATCGCTACAAACACGGCAAATGACATTGTTGATAGTGTCTGACAATATAAATTTTGTTACCTCCTTTTGGAAAGCAGTGCCAAACTTCAATTTCTTGTTACAAAACCACACTGCAAAGTCTGGTTCAGGTATGATTTAAATCAATTAATGACAAGTTGGATTTTCGCGGATTTATTGGATCGTAGACCGAAGATGCGCGACAACCAATGAAATGGTGTTTAACATACAATGTTCGGTATGATGCGTATATGCTCGGTGAATCAATACAAAATCATTGGTTCGGCATTTCGATCCGAAATAAAAGTTCAAAATTGCAATTTTATTTTATTTCCGTTTTGTCAAAAACAACGTCGGCAGGTCCGTAATCCAAATAATCAAATTTGTGTCGCCTTAGACTTAGTAGGAACCTTGTATAATTATTTACAATCAAATGCCATCGCATCGGTAACCATCTGATTCGTGCATCATGACAACAGTACCTCGTCGATTAGACAATCAGTAAAACCTTGCTTCATGACATAAGTACTACCTAACTACAAAGGCAATATCTGTCCATATAATTAGGATCTGTGTAATTGAACCACATTTAAAACTACCCATTGTTTGGTGTTTTAATACCAGTTGTACATCATGACACGTAGATAGATGCTTACATAAAATTAGCAATCATTGTAATATATTATTAGTGAGTGCAAAATCAACTCAACAATTCTGGAAACAGACTGTAGGATTTAACCGATGAGTCAGCTATGCCAACATCGCTTTATTATTAGTTGATAGACGTGTCCTTCATGGCCACAGAATTAAACCATTATGTCACCTTGGCCTTGTTGCAATTGATAATTGTGTTATATATATAACTCTGCACTCACCAATGCGGCTCATTCTCTCTACTCATTTAATACTATCGGCACCCTTGCCACATGTGCGGTTTTTCCACTATCAATTTCCACCTCCTTCACAGCGACACCTATTGCTAGACTCCAACATTGAGCCATGGCAAAGAGGGCAAATGGAACTTTGCTACCAGAGAGTGTTGCTGAAGAATTATTGCAGTCGCTGGGGCCAATCATAGAAGAATTTAGGAAAGGAAATGTTGAAAGTCAAGGTAAGAAAATAAATTAAGTAACTTTTAAAGTGAATTCGAACACAAACTATTCAATGACGACGTGTATTGGTCTTACATACCGAGTGTGATGTGAATTGAAAGGAAACTATGTTGCTAATCACAGTATGTTAGCTTTCATTTGTCAAAGGTCATTCGGTAAAAGTAGTGTTATACATGTATATCCTGTTGGTACTGCATGTTGAAGCTGTCTACTTCTCTAATCAAGAATATGCATCATAAATATTTCAGGTTATCAACTCACTTCCACACAATAATAATACAATTATAATAATTAGCTTTACTCAGCTATAATACAAATAATTTGCTAGACTCCAACATTGAGCCATGGCCACTGCTACTAACCAGGAGGCGTCACTAAAGAACTTAAGTCAAGACACAAATAATAAATCAATCAATCTTTATTTCAGACAAAAAAAGCGTACATGGAATATGTATTACGTCCATAGAAAAAAGTATATTATAGTGTATAAATTGCACTAATCCACTTCCTGAGTAATACAGAGGTCTTACAAACATCGCTGTGTATAATGATGCGTTCCAATCACCTCGTGAAGTCGTGAATACGACTTCACGACTCGTAAATAGCATTCCAGACACCACACAAGTCGTATTCACAAGTCGTGAACTCGAAAGTAACGAAGGTGCACGAGTTCACGAGTCGTAAATAGTAGGCCACCTTCACCTTGTTGAACGTCAAATCGATCATGGGTACAAATTATTTGTGATCTTACAAATTGATACGATAACCATAACAATAAAACAATGATAAAGCCAGAACAAGCAACACCGATGCCAAGAAGAATGCAGATCATGCTAAGTTATTGTGATTCGCTGTATTTCTTGTGTGACAACTGATATTGTTGTAATATCGCCCACATCATTGCCACGTGCAACATGTAAACAGTATGGATAAACAATTCGTGTGGTGTATCATAATGTTCTTCATATTTGACCTTAACGTCGCCTGATTTGCTGTGTAGACAAAGATTAAGAATATGTAAGTTGTCATAAACATGAGCAGCATAATAACAGATAACAAAACTTAAGAAATAGTACTATTTTTTTGAAAATCTGGTAGAATAAAAACGTTTTAATTTTTAAAATAAATTGTTACTTGTCATGAAATCATACATTACATATTTTATAATGTTGTTATGACTTAAGTTATGTCAAGTATTAATATTTCCAGAAATATAGGTTGTTTTTATAAGTGTAACTGATTTATGTAATATCACATCATCATTAATAATATATACATACCTGTGTGTGTATATATATATACGTAATTGTGAACATTGTATATAATTTATTTAAATGTGCATGTCCCCATCTACAATGAAAGGCTAGCTCACACTTTCAATTTAAAATAGTAATGTCAAAATTATGGAGTTCTGTCAATAATGACTTTTGTGAAGCATATATGTATTTGTATACAGTACTGCATGGTGTATATATCAACATTTAATATTTGATTAAAATATCATAATTACACTGAAACACTTGTGTGACTGTTATGTATATTACACTTCATTACCAGTGTTGCATGCGGGTGACTCTGCTGTCACAATTATAAAGACCCTTAATTGTATATTTTGGTATCAGCCAAATGCCACAATGCTTTGGCAACTACCTGTCATGTATGACATATCACATAAATAAAGAAGTGGAGACATACACTGATACAGTACACATGGGTAAATTAATGTCTGCAAATTAGTGCAGATATTTTATTGTGACATTCGCTGATATGCCATCACCTCTCTGTTAAACATCATTGTGTTCTTCACAAACAAAACAGCCGTGCCCATGTTCACTGTTCATGCAATGTGAACAGAACATTTACATGTCTATCGCATACAGACTTGTTTGTAAATTATCTTAACATGAAATAATCCAGGTTCTGTAGTATTATACATGCAAGATTATGATGCACACATTTACACATATTACACTTTATTAATATAGTAACCATGTATTCGTGAAATTTGAAGTTAATGAAAGTAATGTTAGGCAAGGCTATATTTGACAATTCAAATATGAACAATATAAGTTAAACAATTAATTCCTACGTATTGTGTAGACATATATATGATTGTCCATAAGAAAACAATTATAATTTCTGAACTCTTACCCAACTACAGTACATTATAAATAGGTCTGAAAAGTACAGTCTATTTGAAAATTACAATGTTAATATAAATCGTTGAAGGTAAAACCATAATATTATTCGATTGTCCGGTTATGAGATGTTAACCATTGTATACAATACACACAATACTACAAAGATAATTTTAAGTAAGAAATAAGATATACGTAGTGGAATAAGTGGTAAATTTCAAATGTATATTCAAACAAATGAGGTATAATCAGAATGTCATTGACTTCCTATTTACTCATTACCATCATAAAACCTTGGGCATCCATCTAGGTGTTAATTACATTGAATCATATCCTCTGTTAACATGTCATGTAGAACACAAGCAGCAGTTATTATGTGAAATATGATAATTAAGTTCACATTCTGAATATCCTTGATTCGTCTGAATCTACACTTGAGTCGACCAAATGCATTCTATGTAATAAAATGTGCCCGACATACAGCTGAATTTTGTAGAATTTGGTCATGAGTCAGTGTTCTGTTATCTCTGAGCTGTGTAACAATGCAAGGAAAGTCATGATAAATATAAGCACTGTCGCCAAGGAGTTATCCATTTATCTCCCAGGCGATGCTGTCTGGCACTGTAAATGGGTGACATATGAAACATTCTTGCATCGTGTACTCAACCTGGGGGACCAACAAACACATCAATGAATTTGGCACTTTCATCAAATATACCTTGTAGAAGAACAGAATAATAACCCTTTCTGTTAATATAGTCATCGCCATGGCATTGCAGATAAGAAATTATGATGTGGCATCCAACTGTTGCATCAATGATGTTTGAGATACCACAAGATGAGAATATGTTTGTGTTGTTTATGAATACTGTTCAGGCAAAGAATATGCTGATATGAAAAGTGGGGAATGTCCTGTATTATCTTTGCTATTATTCGATGTGTTGTGCTCTGTTAGATGTTAAATTAATCCAAAATTGAAGTGTTTGTGTTTGCCATATACCACAAGAATACGAGAGCTTTCTTCTCAAAGGGTATTCGTGGCATTCCTCCATATTCAACAGGTGTGTCGTGGCCTGTTTCGAGAAGAAAGTTCACAAAGTGTTTGAACTAGGCATTGTTGAGACACATGTGTCTGCTGAAAGTGTGTTCGTCCATCACAAGTAACAGGTCAGAACGAACCCGTCTTCACAACCATCACAGGATGCCAGTCTTCTCGTAGACGTAGAGCAAACAATCTTCTGAAAAAAAGGATTTACACACTTAAATTAATAATTCAAATTGTAGTAACACAAGTAATACATTTGTAAAGGGCAAAATTTTCTTATTTTATTTATTATCAAGGTAAATCAAATGAATCTGATATTAACATATATGTTTTGTAGCCTGTGCAATTCAGTATTCATTTTATTAACACCCATGTAAAACTTACTGCAATTTTAATGTATACTAATATGAGTTCTAATTAGGGATAATACTAATGTTATAGTAAAATATACAGTTGTAGCTCTGCCTTGGCCTAGGTTGTCGCACAAAATAATTAGGACTAGGAAAATAATGGATAGTAGTTAATATGCATGCAGCAAAGCCAATGCAGTGTTTGTTTTTCTTCAAAATTTCACATAAAATAATGCTTAAGTAAGGGCTCACGCCATGCGTAGAATCATTAAATTTACAGTTTATAATTTCGCTAATGCGGGTAATGGTTGTATTGTAAATGAAGCGTCTGGAGAAAAAAGAAGAAGCGCAACAATACCCGGACCGGGCAGGTATGGTATATTTGGTGTAAAAACCTGGCTCTCAACATTGGGGACTGTGTATCCCTTGTGAATCGGAGATCACGTTAATGTCGGTCTCGTCTCAATTTGGGACGTAAAAGAACCACTGAGGACGACAAGCACCCTGGCAGTGACCACCCTCAGTTGCCAGCATAGAGAGGTCGGCTTGGCGATAATGTTCTGAAAAAGGCTGGCTAGTTGAATGAGACCTCATAAGATCATAACATTGTAACCACAATATATACAGACTAGTCAGTTAATAGAACGTTGCCTATTGCTGGAAACAACTAGGAAACGTCAATGACCGTACATTGTAGCAGAACCACTTACAAAACTAAACTCAAGCTGTGAAATAGTATGGACAAAAATCCATTTCACACGAAACAAATCCATATACTTTGCATCCTACTACCGACCTCCCAGTGACCACCTTAAATCCCTTGAAGCTCTCCACGAATCCCTAACAAAACTGTACAGATCACAAAAAACTTCTCCTAATGTAGTTATAGCAGGTGACTTCAACCTTCCTGATATTAACTGGGGCAAGCAGCAAACCACCAACAACAGAACTGCCAGCAAGCATAACAAACTGCTAGAAATAATTAGAGAATTTGGATTACAAAACATGGTCAACGATCCCACACGAGGTGATTCCGGCAATATCCTTGACCTCATACTCGCTTCTAATCCATCGATAATTGCTAACACTCACACCACTCCCGGCATGAGTGATCATGAAGCTGTGACCTTTAACGTAAACCTAAATCAACATACTTTGACACGAACCCAAATTCAACACATGTCAACACAAATTGGAACTTTTTCCGGAATAATCTTACTTCATTAGTCAACAATAATATTCCCAGCCGCAACACCAAAGCAAAAACCCACCTCCCCTGGATAACACGTGAAATAATAAGAATGCAAAGAAAACGCAACAAAAGCCACAAAAAACTGGACGTAATAGTGACTGGGAAAGGTTTAGGCAACTCCGAAAACAAGCCACTAAAGCTGCAACCAAATCCTGCTCAGACTATCTAAACAATCACATTGGAGACAGCCTAAAAACAAACCCAAAACAATTCTGGTCATTCATTAAAGCAAACAAACGAGAATACATTGGCATCCCTACACTGCAAGCAAATGACCAACCAATCACAAATGATCACGACAAAGCAAATACACTTAACAACCAATTTAGTTCCGTGTTTACTCAATAAATCTACCCCATCCCCCAACTAGCTCCATCCATCTATCCCGATATGCCCTCCCTCGAAATCGGGATAGACGGAGTAATTAAGCAACTGAAAAACCTAAACCAAAATAAAGCTACAGGCCCCGACGAACTCCCAGCCAGAGTCCTTAAAGAGACTGCAGTGGAAATTGCCCCCATCATCACACACATTTTCCAGCAGTCATACAACACTTGCAAACTCCCAGATGACTGGCTCCAAGCACTAGTAACACCAATACACAAAAAAGCCACAAATCAGACCCTGCTAATTATAGACCAATTTCGTTAACATGCATCCTCTGCAAAGTTATGGAGCACATCATTCTAAGCAACATGTGGAAACACTTACATCGTCATCCACTTCCAACATGGATTCCAATCAGGTCTGTCTTGTGAATCTCAACTCATCGAGACAGTCCACGACTGGATGACTGCTATGGACAATAAGACACAAATAGATGCCATCCTACTCGATTTTGCCAAAGCCTTCGACAAAGTCCCCCATAAACGCCTCCTATCCAAATTAGCTTTCTATGGAATAACTGGAAACACACAAAACTGGATCAAATCGTTTCTATCCAACCACAAACAGAGAGTCTCAGTCAATGGAGCCCTGTCGGACAGCACAAATGTTACATCTGGTGTACCACAGGGCTCAGTCCTAGGACCTGTCCTATTTTTACTCTACATAAACGACATAACCGAAAATGTCCAATCTTCCGTACGTCTCTTTGCAGACGACAACATTATATATTGCAAAATCACATCCGAAACCGACCACGAAACTCTCCAATCTGACCTGATCAAACTCCAAACATGGTCTAATAAATGGCAGATGGAATTTAACATATCTAAATGTGTGCATCTCACAATAACAAACAAAACCAAACCCAGACTACATTCATATTCACTTTGGCATACCACTCTCTACTGCCTCTAGCCACACATATCTTGGAATAAAATTAGATTGTAAACTAACCTGGGCTAACCATATCACTGACATAGCTTCCAAATCTTCAAAAGTCCTAGGCAAGATCAAACGAACCCTCGGACCATGCAAACCTGAAGTAAAAGAAACAGCCTATAACATGCTAATCCGACCAAAACTCGAGTATGCCTCTCCCATATGGAACCCACACACTGCCACCCAAATTAAACACCTTGAAAGAGTACAACACTGTGCTGCCAGATTTGTCAGAAATGACCACAGACGCCAAACAAATGCAGCAGACCTAATAGCCACCCTTGGATGGTCAACTCTTGAACGACGACACATTATCAAACAAGCCATGACATTTTACAAAATACTAAATAACATAATCAACATCACACCCCCACCAGGTCTACTAACACAGTCAAAAAACCGTGGCCACTACGTAGCCCCTAGGTGCCGCATCAATGCAGCAGTGTTCTCTTTCTACCCCCGAGCAGTTCGAATCTGGAATATGATTCCACCACCGATTACTGAACTAGAAAGCCCCATAGCGTTTCAAACAGCGATCATGAACCTCCCTTTCACCACACCCAATCATCTAAAGGGCCTATAAAATAAACAAACAAACTACCCACAATGCATGCGCACAAACAAGCACCATACAACTCCTGCGTTAGCTCAAGTTTGGGCTGTTTGGAGTAAATCACCTAAGACCTAAGTAAGAACATACAAGCGGGCGATATTACAGTAAGTTCAATAATAAATGTTTCATACCTCGTTCTCTTGCGCTGCCATTCGATTTCGTTAATAATATCCGTAGCGTATTTCATCATTGTAAAGATGTGGACATAGTATGCAAAGACTACTACACAATAACGTTAAAAAATGTCCATGTTTATTTTGGTCAACTATCTCGTACAAAATGTCACTAATATCAACAATACCTGCGCATGCGCACTACGTGCAATCACTGGAATGCTCTGCTGGCAGGCCGATAGGGCCATAAACGCGGTACACTTAACGCGTTAAATAAGAAGTTAACGCGTTGAATTAGCAACCAATGAGAACACAAAGAAGTTAACGCGTTAACTTAGCAACCAATGAGAACGCGAACAAGTTAACGTGCTAACGTAGCAACCAATGAGAACGCCAATAGCTTAACGCGTTAACTTGGCATCCAATGAGAACGCCAATAAGTTAACGCGCTAACTTAGCAAGAATTGCAGAGACGGTTGGGGGCCTACCATAAACGATATCACGCTATTTTACTCATTTTAGATCCCCCAATTCCATTGCCATGCTTAACCTTGAAGCTTACCGAGTGATGCATGCAGCTCTAGTTGAAGCCGGAAGGTGGTCTGTTGTGGCAAGCCGGAGGCAGTCATCGACGGTACGTTTAAATCGTGCCAAAAACAAGGTGGAATTAGAACTACTCTGTAGTCGCTCCTGTGCTCACTGAATGCGGCGAGGAGGCATTTTGTAATGCACATTAAACAGGATGACGAACTATAGAGTCTTCCCGCCTTAATACATTTAACTAAGATCCTTATTCATTCAACATCTGATTCATAGCTAAATGAGTCTTTATTGGTTTATACATTAACGCGTTAACTTCTTCGAGTCCTTATTGGTTGCTAAGTTAGCGCGTTAACTTATTGGCGTTCTCATTGGATGCTAATTCAACGCGTTAACTTCTTATTTAACGTGTTAAGTGTACCGCGTTTGTGGCCCTATCGGCCTGCGCGTTAACTTCTTCGAGTCCTTATTGGTTGCTAAGTTAGCGCGTTAACTTATTGGTGTTCTCATTGGAAGCCAAGTTAACGCGTTAAGCTATTGGCGTTCTCATTGGTTGCTACGTTAGCGCGTTAACTTGTTCGCGTTCTCATTGGTTGCTAAGTTAACGCGTTAAGTTATTCGCGTTCTCATTGGTTGCTAAGTTAGCGCGTTAACTTCTTTGCGTTCTCATTGGTTGCTAATTCTTATTTAACGCGTTAAGTGTACCGCGTTTATGGCCCTATCGGCCTGCCATAGGCGTGGTGGTGAACACGAGTGGTGAATACGACTTCACGAGTTGATTGGAACGCAGCATAATACTCTCAACAGTGTTGTTCGTTGACGCAGATATTCTGCTCATAACACTTGAATACATGCATTTTCTAAATCTAGTATTGCAACAGTCCGTGTGAGAACTAACAAACATTAGGTTAGCACTACACCTCATAGATAGGCTATGCATAATTCTAAATGCATTATTATAGGAAACAGTAAAGTGCTGCATAGCGGCTTTTCTATAATTAGCCCATAAGGAACATAAATACACATTACTACAGTGGGATGTGAACAGTTTGTTCTTCACCTTCACTGAACAAAAGTGAAATTTCCTGAGTAGAACAATGCTTCTGCCGTACAGACTCCATTCTTTGGATTTCATGTCCATTTCATCCAACAGATCCTTACAGATTATATGGCCAAGATATTTATATGCCTTCGTTGTATTCAGAACTGTATCACCAAGTTTAAGAGCTACTTCAAAACCGGTTTTTCTTGTGACACAAAACATTATCTGCAAAACATACAATTAGGAGTCTTTGTAACCCCTTGGCCGATGGAGCCAGTAGTACGACGTCATCAGCACACATGAGGTGATCAACAGTTGTATCGCCACAATAGCATCTGATGGGTAGTTTCATCAGTAGCAAACTGAAATCATTCATGTATAAATTAACTAAGAAAGGAGATAGCATACCCCCTTGTCTAACTCCATTAGTCACAGAGAAGAAGTTGGAAAATACCAAACCACATTTAATAAAATTAAAATAGTGTCATGGCCATCCATGACAAATATATATATGTACAAACTGACATATACATCAAGCTATTGTGAGAAACAACACTTTATAGATCTTTTTGCAAAACAAGGGAAACAAAAGAAACTTTGGAAATTATCAATAATCTGATTACCAAAAAACTTTATGTACAAGGTATACAATAATCTTCTAGCAACATTTATGTTGTACTTCCAAAACATTAATACCAGTCCAAATCATCATCACAATATCTCTA
The DNA here is from genome assembly GCA_020002185.1 of Paraescarpia echinospica. NCBI lineage: Eukaryota > Metazoa > Annelida > Polychaeta > Sabellida > Siboglinidae > Paraescarpia > Paraescarpia echinospica. The sequence continues at coordinate 50,754,050 of CM034533.1, read as the reverse complement.
AAACTACAATTTAAAAATAAGATTTAGTGAACAAACAGCAGAAATGTACTAGTTGGTGTAAGGAACCAAAGATTTGGAATGGAAAAGTGGGAGGAAGAGAGGAAGATGGAAAGATAGCGAGAGGGAGAGAAAGTGAGGGAGAGAGGGGAAAAGATACAGGGAGAGAGGGAGAACGAGTAATATTTGAATTACACTAATTTTGAAATGACACGAATTTACCTTGTTGTTCAAAGTTGTTACATCAGACATGTCTGCTAGAGTCTATAACTGCTGCACCAAGGCGAGTTTGTGTTGACATCAGCGCCACTTTTAAGAGAATGGATGACGTACATTAGAATTGTGGTTATTTATCTTTTATGACCAACTGTTGAAAATATACGTTGCCCAAATTTATTTTCATTAGACATTATCATAATGCCTCCTAATGTTGCTCATGAATCTTGTGATTTCGTGCAAAGTTTAACTTAAAACTTTCGGTAATACCAAAAATATATTCGTCCGGACCCCTCCTTTTTAGACAAAACATCTAAGTGTCACCAAAATGCACATTTTGGGGTATTTTGGGTTAGGGTTTGTGGCCACCATATGGTGCATTTTGTACTTAAATATACATAGGGTTAATCTTCTTTGTCACAAAAATGCACCTTTTAAAGAGTTCCTTAGTGTTTTCTCTTTTTGGCATCCAAATGGTGCATTTGGCTCAAAAACATATTCTTAGTGTCACCAATTGCACCTTTGAAAGCGTTTTGTCTAAACAAAATAAAACAAGTGGGAATGGTTAGCCTCCACCTACACACACCCCAAGGGCACTGCACATGTCCTACATCAGACTGACTGGACCTTTCTGGGCACAGCCTAAGTGAGACTGACTGAACCTCTCTGGACGCGGCCTATGTGTGAGACTGACTGGACCTCTCTGGACACAACCTAGGTGTGAGACTGACTGGACCTCTCTGGACACGGTCTACGTGAGACTGACTGGACCTTTCTGGTCACAGCCTATGTGTGAGACTGACTGGACATCTCTGGTCACGGCCTAGGTGAGACTGCTTGGACCTCTCTGGACACGGCCTAAGTGAGACTGACTGGACCTCTCTGGACACAGCCTATGTGTGAGAGTGACTGGACGTCTCTGAACATGGCCTAAGTGAGACTGACTGGACCTCTCTGAACACAGCCTATGTGTGAGACTGACTGGACCTGTCTGGACACAGTCTACGTGAGACTGACTGGACCTCTCTGGACACGGCCTATGTGTGAGACTGACTGGATCTCTCTGGACACAGCCTATGTATGAGACTGACTGGACCTCTCTGGACATGGCCTATGTGTGAGACTGATTGGACCTCTCAGGACACAGCCTATGTGTGAGACTGACTGGACCTCTCTGGACACAGCCTATGTGTGAGACTGACTGGACCTCTCTGGACACGGTTTACGTGAGACTGAGTGGACCTCTCTGGACCCGGCCTACGTGAGACTGACTGGACCTCTCTGGACACAGCGTACTTGTGAAACTGACTGGATCTCTTTGGACACAGCTTATGTGTGAGACTGACTGGACCTCTCTGGACACAGCCTGTGTGTGAGACTGACTGGACCTCTCTGGACACAGCTTATGTGTGAGACTGATTGGACCTTTCTGGACACAGCCTATGTGTGAGACTGACTGAACCTCTCTGGACATGGTCTATGTGTAAGACTGACAGGACCTTTCTGGACGCAGCCTATGTGTGAGACTGACTGGACCTCTCTGGGCACAGCTTATGTGTAAAACTGACCTGACCTCTCTGGACACAGCCTATGTGTGAGACTGACTGGACCTCTCTGGGCACAGCTTATGTGTGAGACTGACTGGACCTCTCTGGACACAGCCTATGTGTGAGACTGACCTGACCTCTCTGGACACAGTCTATGTGTGAGACTGATTGGATCTCTCTGGACACAGCCTATGTGTGAGACAGACTGGACCTCTCTGGACACAGTCTACGTGAGACTGACTGGACCTCTCTGGACATGGCCTACGTGAGACTGACTGGACCTCTCTGGACACAGCTTATGAGAGACTGACTGGACCTCTGGACACGGCCTATGAGAGACTGGCTGGACCTCACAGAAATTGTTGGTGGTGTGGCGGTGACAATTTTTCAACAGCACCCCCCTACCCAGTCTTCCAATGTGATCCGACAGCACGACAGCGGAATTGTGCTGAAGCTTCAGCTCAGACCACCCAGTAACCATACAAATTTGATTCGGCCGCTTGTGGAGGTTTTTGGGGCCCCGGCCCCTTAGGAAGCAAACAATTATTGGTACGGCTCACCCTAAGTGCAAAATTACCCTTTTTAACCTATGACAAAAATGCAACTCAGCAAGATAGATGTTTCTAAAATTGTTAATGAAGAAAAATACTAACTGACGTCCATACCAAGTTATTGTGAGAAACAACACTTTACAGATCTTTTGGCAAAAACCAGGGAAGCAAAAGAAACTTGGAAAATTATCAATAGTGTGATCAACAAAAAGATAACACTAAGGGAACAACGTACAGTAGGACCTTAATAGTAATGGAGCCAATAGCATGTTGTTTATGTACAAGGTATACAATAATCTTCTACTAGCAAAATTTATGTTGTATTTCTAAAAGTTAATGCCAGTCACAAATCACAATATCTGTATGAATAACTGCAATTTAAAAATAAGATTTAGTGGGATTACTAAAAAGCAGAAATGTACTAGTTACCAAGGAACCAAAGATGTGGAATTAATTACCTGGGTGCTGATATTGCATTATGCAATATAAAGTTAACTCTTGCAAAGATATAAATTTGTGTTATGACCAATTCAACTAACCAAATAGACCCCCTTTTGACATCTCAAAATATCTGGATCCGCCCCGGCCCTGGTCATTTGAATTTTGATCATTGATGTCATTGTTCAACGACAACGAACAAACAGGCTGGTGTAATTCTGAGTGCTATTCCGACCGCTAAAAAGAAAGGCTCAGGCTATTTCTCGAGCTGCTCGATAAATAACGCCGAATCTGATCGTTATTTCTCGAGCAGCTCAAGAAATAACGTGAACTCGGTCCGTTATTTGTTGAGCAGCTCGAGAAATAACGCAAGGCCTGGCTGTTATTTCTCGAGCAGCACGACAAATATTATTTATCGAGCTGATCTCAACGTGCATGCATACTTAATATATTTTCAAGGCATCTACGTGGACATACAAATTGTTAGAAATAAATCTGATGCTGTTGAATCGTTTCATGCCTGTATTTGTCCGTTCTGATGGGACATGAAGACTTTTCTTATTCGTCAAGCGGCTTGAGAAATAACGCCGACTTCGTTCGTTATTTATTGAGCAGATTTGGACATGCATGCATGTGCACAAAGAAATATTTTCAAGGCATCTACGTGGGCATACTAATTGTTTGAAGTAAATCCGATGTTGTTGAATTGTTTCATGCTTGTATTTGTCCGTTCTGGTGAGAAATTAAGACTTTTCTTATTCGTCGAGGTGCTCGAGAAATAACAGTAAGTCTAACTAGAACATGACCCTTTCAATTAAAGTTGCATCCAACCAAAAGGAGGAAACACTGAGAATCCAAGATGGCAGCGCCCATGGAACACGTGTCTGACAGTGATGATGTTGGTACATGTATTCATCCAACATTACAAAAGAGAAAGATGTTTATGTTTTTTTTTATGTCGGTCCCGTCTCAATTTGGGTCGTAAAAGAACCACTGAGGACGACAAGCACCCTGACAGTGACAACCCTCAGTGCCAGCATAGAAAGGTCGGCTTGGTGATAATGTTCTGAAAAAGGCTGACTAGTTGAATGAGACCTCATAAGATCATAACATGACTTTGATAGCATGTATAGCAGTTTAATATTGTATACGTATATACGTATTTTTAATAAATAGTTTTTTGCTTAATTACCAAAACCTCTGAAGCTATGTGTTCCAATCTTCTCTGTGACTAACTTTGAGGTATTGTTAATGACATGTGGCAAACTGTATCTAAGACATCTTTTGGCAAATTCATGTTTTGTTCTGAAAGGGTGTAACTCAGTTTTTTCCATTGTGTTGTAATTGTGTGCATAAGCAGTTGTATTTAGTTTCCAATTTAATAAGTAGGCAGGGAGGTTATGGTGTACATATTTATAATAAAACTTAAGTTCATGTAATTTTAACATGTCATCAATTTTTAAGATATTCAATTTTTTTGAAAAGTGGCTCAGAGTGTGAATTATATTTACTGATAGATAAAATTCTCATAGCTTTCTTTTGTATTTTCAACATTCGACTACCTTGGTATCCCCACACCATAATACAATAGTTGATATGTGATAAAAATAACGTATTATATAAGAGAATTTTAATTTCTAGAGGAAAGACATATTTTAGTCTGTTTAAGATGCCGACTGTTTTGGAACACTTGTTTGATACTTTTTCAATGTGTTTATTCCAATTTAAATTTGTATCTAAAGTAAGTTCTAAAAAATTAAATTCATCTACTCTTTCAATGTTTGTACCATTGATATTGAGCGTAAAGTTATCGACAGCTTTATTTTGCATGTGAAAAATCATATATTTAGATTTGTTTCTGTTTAATGATAATTTATTAATGTTTAACCATTCAATTATTTTAAGGAGTTCACCATTTATTGCTGATTTGATATTTCTATTTGGGGAATTACCTTGAAAATAATTGATGGTGCTAAATAAGGTGGTATCGTCGGCATACATAATAAAGTTAAACATTTCGCTAGCTTTAGGAAAATCATTAATGTATATTATGAGTAATAGGGGACCAAGAACAGATCCTTGTGGTACACCAATTGTGATAGGTAGGATATCAGAACTTTCATTTTGAAATTCGGTGTATTGTCTTCTATTGCTTAAGTAGCTATTAAATAGATTCAGGGTAGGACCCTGTAATCCATAATATCTTAGTTTAGTTTATAGTATCGAGTGATCAATGGTATCGAAGGCCTTAGAGAGGTCAAGAAAAATACTGAAAGGAACATAATTTTTATCAATTTGTGTAATTATTCTATCTATTAGTTCAAGTGATGCATACTCGGTAGTGTTTTTTCCTAAAACCATATTGATTTTTAATAAATAGATCAGAATCATTAAAGTATGCTGTTAGTTGACTAGATATTATTTTCTCTATCACTTTTGAAATTGTTGGAAGATATATATCGGTCTATAATTTTTAAAAACAGATGGGTCATCTTTCTTAAAAATAGGAATTACTTTAGCGAGTTTAAGTGTATCGGGAAATATACCAGTATTTATTACTTGATTTATTACCAGGGTTAATGGTTTGATGATGGAGGGTTCAATTATTTTCAAAACTAATGAATGTCTTGTGCTGTCGACTGACCTATACTTATAAAATAGTTGTTAAATTGGTTTGCAATAACCGTTTTATCTGTTATATAGTTATGCCGTTACTTTTAAACAAAACTGTTGTTTGTATTGTTTTTGGAAATAAATTCATTTATGGTTTTCCATGTATTTCTAATGTCATCTTTATATCGGTTAAAGCGTGACTCAAAGTACATTTGTTTGGCAGTACGAATATTTTTCTTTAATATAAAATTATAATAAATAAATTATAAGTTTGTAGGTTAGTTAGAACGACTTCGTACATAGGTAAATTTGGATTAGACATTTTAAATTTCTTATGAAGCGAGTCTCGATATTTGATTGATTTTAGAAGACCGTGTGTGATCCAGGTTGAATGCTTGTTTGTATTTATTATATTTCATGATTTTAACAGGCATATGCTTATTCTTAGCATGCATAATTTCTTTGTGTATTATGTTATAAATTAAATTGGTTTAGTTTATGTATAATAAACTAAACCAATTTAATTTATAATATAATTGCATCCGAATTTATCTCAAGTTTAACATTATGCATAGCTGCCTTATTTTGTAGATTTACTCGAACAAATTTTGGAGGAGGTTTAGATTTTACGTTGATATTCATGATTAGGAAGTAAGGTTGATGATCCGAAAGGGTATTAGTGAAGATTCCTGCAGTGCTATCTAAAATTGATTTATTTAATTTATTGAAAAAGTTGTCTATCAGTGTTCCGTTAGTTCTGGTAAAGCGAGTTGGAAAGGTAATTTGTGGATAGAGACTGTATGAAATTATAGTATCAAAGAATTCACTATATATTTTGTTCTCGTTTATTTTAAGTAGATTGAAATTATTAGATTATTACAACTTTCTAGAGTAGCCATTGTTGTTGAAAATTCAGCTAGGAAATCTGTAATATTTTGATTTAATGACCTAGGCGGTCTGTATATGTTTCCAATAGTAAGTGTTTTTGATAAGCTGCCTCCAGTTACTTGAATTACTAGCCCCTCCCAATGTTCATACATGTTGATATTCTTAAGTACTTTATATTTATTATCTACGTAAATTATTAAACCACCTTTGACACTACAATGTTTCCCCTGAGCAATTAGATCATATGCGTGTAAACTGAACTGAGATAAATCATCATTATTTGATTTCCATGTTTCTTGCAAACATATAATGCTCTACGAAAAGTTCAAGTACATCAAATTTAGCATTAATAGATTGAATGTTTAAGCTTAGGATACTAAAATTATCAGTATTTTTTTGTGCTAACTTGTGAAATGTATCGATGTCATAGTATGAAGAACAATGGATCAACTGAGGTTCATTTTGTTCAGTACTATTTTCGTTTATATCTAGAAGATTTATTAAAGAACAGTTTCGGATACCTCCCAAGTGGGAGAGAAATGTCACATCAGAAGTCATTGCTTAAGCAATCTGATTGGTCATTACAACGTCCGGTCTGCTTGAGAAATAGCCAGGGCCATCCTCACGCGCCAAGGGTCGCTGCTGCTGATTACGTCAGTGCCAACCAGCAGTACCCCCTGGCTGATCGCTCTGAATTTAAGGCTAAGCTGAGCCTATGAAATCGCTCACTAGATCAGTGGATCTCGGCAGGTCATAATAAAACTAATTTCAACCAACCGTTGCTCGTGCTACATGCAATGTGTAGGAAGTAGAAGCAATTATTCGAATACACAAAATACCGGTCAACTGCTCGTGCTAATGGGCGAACGGGTCATTATATATTGGGATTCCCAGAAGTCGTTTATCCGTCTTCAATTTGGGGCGGGTATTTGCGCTGTTCTCACGGGTGATGCAGTCGCGACTGGCGAAGTCAATTACTAATTTCACTCAGCTTCCGCACTTCGCGTAGCCGTAGGGGATCAGCCAGGGCTAGTTTTGCTTGGTAAACAGCCCTGGCTTTTGAGGATGGCCAGGGCGTTTCAAAAAGGTTTCGACATGATGATGTGGGAAGGCTCATTCGTCTCGAAGGGCCGTTCCACCCACCCACCTTGGATTGGGATGAACGCAGAGCTAACCTTCTGCCATTTCATACCAACAACTAAGGAAGGGACCCCCTTAAAAAAACTTGGATCCGTCCGTGATATAATAATTAATCAAACCGTTACCGTAGCAAGAATTCACCCAAAGGCACTGATTACGCCATGCTCAGCAGGTGCTGCGATGCTCGACTAATGAGACGGTTACGCATTTTATAGGAGGCATCATTGCACGAGCGACACATTTGTTTCAAAATGGCGCCGCCGAAGAAGGGGGATTTAAACGAAGATGAAGAAAAGCTTCTTGAAAGCATAAATGAAGGTTTGTTGCTGTTATATTACTTCACAAAAATTAAGGAAATATTGATACAATAAATATGTTTGTAACTCTGCCGTAATTCGGCTATCTTTTGGCGTCAGACGTCAAACACATCTGCGATAATGATTTTAGTCTGATCGTTTCGTACCTGTATGTAGGCACTTCAACAAAAAATTAAATATCAAGCTAGAACATTGGGAATGGGCTTAAATTAAAGGTAATAGCTTAAGGATCACATAACTGTTTATTTTATTAAGGTATCTTTAATATATCAAAAGATATTGCGATTTTAAGATGGCAAAACAGCGTAATTTTTGTGTATCTCTTACAATCATTGTCAATGGCAAAATGGACTAATTTTTGTGTTTTCTTTGGATAAATATTTGCTTTAAAATGTCAACTTTTTTATTTATATAGATATTTAAATATTGTTTTCATGGTTTTCAAACAAATTGACTAGAGTAATAAATTTACAATATGTAATATTTTTAGTACTAATTATAACCAAATTAGCGCAATTAATTAGTTAATTTTTAGTAATGTAGCATGCAAACTCAACACACTGACAATCCAATTAAAAGCCATTAAATGCCCATGATTATGAAAATATTTATACATATTATGCAATGTGTATAACCACATAAATAATGGTAATAAATATACATTAACAAATCATTTAATAATTTAATTAATTAGTCAATTCTGGCTAATTAGTGAGCAACTTTGACAGACCGACACATTTCAGTAAAAGACCATAATGTCCATGATTATGAAGATATTTACTGACCACTACATTTCGAAGAAAGGCTGGAATGACCATAATTATGAAGACAGTTATATAATTTATGGAATGTTTACAACCACATTAAACATTATAATAAATATACATTAACCAGTCATATAACATTAACTTTATTAATAAGTAAATATTGGCTAAATAACTCAAAAGATCAATACATGACAATGAAATACAATATTCAAACTCATAGTTCACTGTGTCTATGTGTGACTGTGTCATGATAGGATGGATGAATTCTGCAGGCTCTGTAGAGACCAGTAATCAATTGTCAGTGCTTCATAATGTAATGTTCTAGATTTTAACATGAACTTCATGAAATAATGTTATAAATTGTTCACAGTATTCCGTCACTGAATCCAAATGCTTTCTGCGTTACTCCCCATGGCTAACGGGAGTCAAGCCATTAAGAAGAAGTCTGCTCTGCTCATAATCCAGTTGTTTTGTAATATTGGAAGTTGATTGTCTCATAATTGTTAGTAGGCTGCAAGATCTGTGGAGCATGGTTCATATTTTAGTATCCTGTAAAATAATGTTGTGTTCTTCAAAATGATGTATATAAGTAATGTTCGTGTCATGTTGAATGGACACTGTTCAATGTAGAATCAGATATATAATCAGCCAGATTAAATGTGTAAGTATGCAGGCAGGTGACGGGTGTCATATTCAGACGACTCTGTGGCTCGGTACCTTCAGAGTTAACTGTCAGACACAGATCAGCGTAAGATCAGTGTCACTGTATGTAATTGTGAACAGCATCTGAAATAAAAAGGCCATCGTGTATCATATAATGTGAAATATATCAAGAAATAATTTTCATATCCCTGCCTCTGTTACTCAAGAGAGCAGTGTGAAATTCTATAATACGTCACATAAATTCATAATAATTGTGATACTTGAGAGATATAACTGTGGTGTTTAATGTATTGCATGTTGTCACACAATTAAACAAATGATGCTACAACTGATCAAGCCTCAAGGCGTTTAATATTTATATTACAACATACAGGTGTACTTTAAAAATGTTGTGCAGTGACTGTTTGTCATGAAACCTTTTAAATTAAAACAAAAATTAAGTCAAATAATTTACGTATTTTACCTCCAATTTTTTGTATAACAAATTATTGATTTAATAGGTAACTAAGAACAATTAATTAAAATTATTGCATAACAAAATTTATATTATTTCTAAGTATAAAAAAAAGCATAACCGTAAAATTATGATAATGGCACATGCCAAGCCCAACCGGGCCAACGGCGCCCAGGCCAAGGCAAGGGCCAAGGCCCACGTATAATATTAATCAGTGATTAATCAAATAAATGATATCTAAAAGGTAAAACAAGTAGTGTTCACTGTTGCTTTTGTAGGGATTTTAATTAAGATAACCAATATATGAATATGATCTGATACTGACACCGGTGATGCGCTCTCGGTCTGACAGTGCCAGATCGGCCAAAACAGTCACATTTTGAACGGCGTAAAATCGACATGTCGGAATCAGTCGGAACAACAAATTTTTCAACACTGAATAAATAAAACCTCTAGATGCAAATAAACACAAAATTATTCCTGCCAATTGATGCCAAAACTGTCAAAATTGCAAATGAAGCATAGCTATGTCGTCAAATCAACAACAGTTCACTTAATTTTGGTCAAATTGTAAAAACAAAGTGACGAAAATAAACTTTTACTTACCGTCTACAAGAATCCCGCAACGAATGACGTATACCACCGTTAAAAGCGCGCGCAACGACGGGTTAAAACAAAACGCTACCAAGATGCCGAGTAAACGGCACAGCGTTTTTGCAACAGAAATGACGCACGCGAAAACACAGCGCGAGCAGAATTCGTTGAAGTGCCTACTGTAAGTAAGTGTAATTATAACTATAAGTATAGTACAAGTGCATTTGTCCGTTCTGATGGGAAATGAAGACAAATCTACAGTGCTGCCATTAGCGGATTGTAATGTACCAATCTAGATGTTTCCACCACTCACTCACTGACACTGTCGGGCACCACTCGGCAACGTTCCCAGTTCTTTGTTCTAGTTGTTTCCAGCATTCGGCAACGTTCTATTAACTGACTAGTCTGTATCATCGTGGTTACAATGTTATGGTCTTGAGGTCTCATTAAACTAATCAGCCTTTTTCAGAACATTATCGCCAAGCCGACCTTTCTATGCTGGCATTGACTGTGAGGGTGGTCACTGCCAGGGTGCTTGTCCTCAGTCATTCTTTTACTTCTGAAATTGAGACGGGACCGACATTTTAACGTGATCTCCGAGTCACGAGGAATACACAGTCCCCAATGCTGAGAGCCAGGTTTTTACACCAAATATAATTCAAGCCTGCCTGGTCCGGGTTTTGAACTCGGAGCACTGGTACACCAGGCGGATGTGCTAAACCGGGTCCTGGATGGTTCGGCCCACGATGTGTTCGGCGGATGGTTCGACCTGGATATTTCGGCCCACACCGACGGATAGTTCGGTCCACATCACAAAAATCCGCTCTGCCGGGTTGGATGTTTCGGCCCACACCGACGGATGGTTCGGTCCACTTCACCAAAAGTCGCTGTGCAGTGTCGGATGTTTCGACCCACGAATAATTATCAAAGCAGCGGTCGACTCGCCATTGCATTTGAACATTGTTTAGGATGTTTCACAATAAATTACCTACCACGTCTTTATTGTTTGTTTATTGGTTTGTTTGTTTGAACTTGCATTCTTACCTGGGCTTCTTGTATCAATGTATGTGTGATGTTTGTTTGTTTGTCGCAAAGCACCATAGCGTAAGCTAAACAAACATGGTAATGTGTTATTATATGACAAACATTTCCTATATGCAAACGGTTATATTAGCGGACAATTTCCCCAGGAGAATACGCAAGTCAAATTAGTTGCAAGTCAGAATATTTGCTCAAGAATTCATTAATTGTTATTATGACAACCATTTCCTAGTTAGAATATATGTAAGATTCAGAATAGTTACAAGTCCGCGGTAAGAATATGCTAGACAGAATAACGATTAGACCATACAATACACATGTCGCAAGTCAGATTTCACAATAGAAACAAAATGGATGGTTCGGCCCACGCAGACCCGATTGCACCGGTTACACAAATGGTTGATTCGGCCCACACGAGTCACACTTTACCGATTCCTAAAACGGATGGTTCAGCCCATGGTCCGAACATGTTAAATTGGGCCGAAACATCCGCCACCCTGCTAACCCAGCGGTTCCCAATCTGGTGTGCGCGTACCCCCGGGGCTACGCAAGAGGTTTTCCAGGGGTGTACGTTAAGGGTTTGCTGAAAGTAAGAGTCCAAACCATACTGATATAAATGAGCAATGGCTATTTCAATATTTTTATGGTTACTAATTTTTTGGGGACAATTTTCATTCTTTATTTACAGACATCAGTGAACCACATCTATAATGTTTAAATCACTAGACACATAAACACTTCCATTTACCACTGAAGTCTCATACTGGTCATGCTTAGCAGTTTTTCCCCGAGTGAATGAAGGCGGTGGTATGTTTCACCATTCAAAAATACTTCATTGCATGATACATCAATACACTCTTGCATCAGAGGTAGGCTAGTCCCGCCAGAATAAAGAGCATGTCTTGATTATGTTGTGAAGATGGTAAATGCCACCAAATCCAGCGCTCTCAGTACTCGACTCTGCTTTTGCCAAGAGTTTCATGGGGATCAAGAGACACAGCTCTTCCACACTGCAGTCTATTGACTCTCTTGGAGAATATGGAGCTAAAGAGAAATTGCTAAATGATGAGATCGCCGAATTGTTTCACCATGTCAATTATATAAGGAAAATTTGTCGATAAACTATAGGAAAAAGGCTGAGTATTAAGCTGGCTTACTTAAAGTTAGAATACTCATCATGAAACTGGAGTTGTGGGAGGGCAACATTAACTATGGAAACCTAAACATGTCTGATCATCTCAAAGCAGCGTTTGGTGGTGAAGAAACTGTGAAAGGAAACACATGGCAAATTGTGCAGATGCACGTACCTGTTGTCAATGACACAGGGAATTCCAAACTAATGTCCTGTGCGAAAGATGGAAATTTGCTCTGAGATTTATCCAGCGCGGAGGTACAGTATCCTAAGCAGACTACATGCAAATAAAAACAGCAAGTTAGCAGAACTTTTTGGAGTTCGTAAATGACTACACCGTTTCCTGGCCAAGTTCTCGTCTAAGATGGGCATGTCGTATCCGACTCTACAATGTCTCGGATTCTCTGCATTATTCTGCACGAAGACCAAACTTTGAGTCCGACTCTGATTCATGGATGATATTCGAACCTGCATGTCCAAAACTGCTTCCCGAATTGATTCCTTGATTTTTGAAAAGGCTAGCTCACCCATCAAGATTTTCATATTTTGTATTATAAATTCAGCGTGCAGTTTTGTTTGTCTCATCAATAAGATTAAATGTTATCGTTGAACTGAGTGTAGAATATTGTTTTATAGAGTATACATTTTATGTTAAACTGATGGGGGTACCCTGATGATCGCGCTCTGTAATACATGTGCAGTTTATGTATGATGCCAAAATCCGTTGTAGCTCTTCCAACAGACCAACAAACTTCAATATTTTGAAGACCACTGTAGGTATTCAGAGTTTAGAGAATGAGATCTCTGCTCAGTGAGTCTACGACATATTTTTCTGTTTCCCTGTATGGGTATTTTTCCTTCCCCTGAAATAGACACCAGATAAAAGAGACCAACGGCTTATTCTACTCACTACTAACTGTTCTGAAAGACACCAGCAACGTAGCCATTGCGTAGGATGAACAAAATTGCCCAAGTTTCGACATGGCGGCTGATAGCGGTACCGAGCCACTGACCAGGTAGTACAAGTTCCGAAATATCCTTTGAGCAATTGGACCCAACCCTACTTTCAGATTCTTTCTGTCAAGATACAAACTTTGAAGAGCAAGACCTAAACTGTTACTTTTTGTTTTTACTAATCATTTAGATGTTTTGGTGTGGCCACTATTTAAAGATAATACAGTTATTTGCACTTTCAGCAAATACAGATGAAGTGAAGAGGTTGCTGGCAAAACAAACGACGCGAGTGGATTGTTTGGATAAGGTAACCATCTAACCGTAATCACTGTCAAAACAATGTCAGTGGTTCTTAGCCCACAGATCGTGACCGAAAATTGGGTTGCCAAGCCATTTTGAGTGGTTTGCCAAGAGATTCCAGTGACCACAAACTTGTCCTTCTTGTCCTGCTTTCCTGTACCAGATGCCTGCAAGAGGTATTATTTGTTAAATACCACACTGGGTATGTATGAAATTGCAATGTCGTGTGATATAATAACACAGTGACAGTATTTCTAATTCAAACTACATTTGGCTTAATGATACATCTGGGATGAGCAAGTCATAGTCTGTTTGATGCTGCTCAAATGCATCATGCACATACTAGGATAACATCAGTGCCATTTTCAGTTCTCACTATATCAAAGCCATTAAAATTCACTTTTACATACCAATATTGCATTAATCAGCAGAAGTGAATCAATATATATCACACTCCTTATGAATACCCACAAAAAGTTTTTTTTAATTATCTAATTAAAAGCTTTGGCCTGTAGAGAGCTAACCTGGCAAAATTTGGCACACACCTAACTCATTTGCAGAACCCTATCTTAAGCCAGTTATCTGTAGCACTAATTTGGTTATGCCTCCGTGTTCAGCAAGGAAATTTTAGAAATGTTTTCATTTCTAATAAATTTTTGTTATGTCTATTTATCTCATGAATGGTTATTTTGAAATTTATCACAAGTTAACTTCTTGAAGGCATGTGTTGCCAAGCAAGTCCTGCGACTGGAATTGGGTCCCGCCCAAAGAAGGTTAAGAACTGCTGTTGTATATACACACATAAACATGTTTAGGTAGTGCTGAATAATGACTGATATTTAATAAATGTCAATGTTTACCAACAGAATGGGATGACACCTCTGCAGCAGGCTGCCTTTAAGGCAAAAGTGGACATTTGTCGTTTGTTGCTGGCCCACGGCGCAGACGTCAACTCGTCTGAACACAACCAGGGATACACAGCACTCATGTTTGCCGCTCTCTCAGGTTAGCATGCATGCATGCACAACACACTCACACACACAGATGCTTTTAAGGTCAATCAAAGTGAATTAGACCGAAGGGATCACACTAGGTATCTAGAGTGAGTCGATGAGTTGGGGTAGTGTTTTGAAAGCCTGTGGACTTTTATTTACATATATAAATAAAAAAAATGGATGTATAATTTAATAGATCAAGAATACCTGGTTATATAAAGTAGGCTCGGGCAAGGATTTGTAAACACCATTTTCAGCATTACATAACATTTTTTATTTTTGTGTCGATCAGCATAATATTCAAAGTATACAGAGACTATTATACAGGTAATATGTGTGCCAAATATCATTGGGCTAGGTTTAAAATAAATTAAAATATGCTGCTTTGAAAATAGAGAAATGTGTGATTTTAACAATTAAAAATATCCAACCAACATGGATACTTTTAAAAAATGACATTCAGATGAATATATATGTGGACAAATGGAAGATCAAAGTTATATATAGACAGTACAACATGTTTTATTGCGTTAAACTGGCATGCAATAATTTTATTATTTGTTTTGTAAAAGGATTTTAAAGACAAAACGTGATATTCAGCGTGATATAACATTTTAATGTATGTATCAATTCACACCATATTTAGTATTCCCAGAGATTATTATACATGTAATAGGTATGCAAAATATTGTTGGGCTGCGTTGAACAGAAACTGAGATGTGTTGCACTGAATACAGTAAAAAGTGTGATGTTAAACATTAAAATAATCAGATATGTATGACTAATTTGGAAAATGACATTTTATTTTATTTTATTTGCAGAAAAATCTACCCACACTTATCAAATTGCTACTCAAAATCTCATTGTTAACAATCAGTCAACAAACAGAAAATAAGCTAGTTTTATCTTACAGCCACTGTTGGTACCTCTCTGAATAATAATATAGGCCTAGATAGCTAGTTACAAAACTTCAGCGGGTCCAAAATTGTCTAGCAAGAGTAGTTACAAGATCTCCTCGTTTTTCTCTTTTTTCTCGGTCTGTACCACTTTTGAAGTCTGCATTGGCCTCCTGTACGATATCGTATAATATTTAAGATCTGTACCATTACATACCAGACACTGTCTAGTAAGCAACCATCTTATTTGCATTCATTGCTTACTCCTGTAAGAAAACCTATCCAGCTTCGATCATCTAGTTCTGACCTACTTTTTGTTCCTACAGTCAACACTAACATTGGAACTAGGGCTTTTTCTGTTGCAGCACCAACTCTGAATATATTTCCCTCTTAGTGTTAGATCAGTTGAAAATTTTACAAAATTCCGTCGTCATTTAAAAATGTATCTTTACAACCTTGCTTATCTACCGTAGCTCCCTAGTGCCTTGACCCATATGTTGACAACTGGAAAACTACTTATGGATTTTGAGATTGACCAGTCCTTTTGTTTTGATGCACCTCTGAGCTTGATTTCCAAGGATTTAGGCGCAATAGAAGTTATCTTATTATTATTATTATTACAAACGCAGCAGCACAAACACTGCTGACTGCCAGCAACCTTATCACCCCTCCACTCACCCCTGTGACCTCTGCCTGTGACCTAGATAGGCAGCCACAGGCGGACAATTATACGCACGGAAGATGTGCCAGTGGGTCGTAGTGTTATTGTGGGGGGACCAGGTTCTTTTAACACATGCAATTATTCACATTTTAATGTTGGGATATGTTATACTAAACGTTGTTAGTTATCATATGTCATTACCTAAACAAATAATGAGTGTGTGATGGAAATGAGCTTTTCGAATCAAATGTGCCGGCAATGCATATGGCCGTAGTCAATCACAAACAGGCTTTGATCTATCGACTTTCGAAGGTCGGTGTGTCCTCAAATAAAAACTTATTTTAATAATTTTTGCACACATGATTACGAATTTAACAACAAATCTAATGCTAGCTATCGCTAAAATAAGGACTGCTTGGCGATAAGTACAGTCGATGCGCTCCGCGAAAGTTCGTTGCGAAAAGGCTCTGGTCTAACGACATTCGAAGGTCGACATGTCCTCAAATCAAAACTTATTTTAATAATTTTTGCACACATGATTACGAATGTAACGACAAATGGTATTGGTCTCTGGGTGATTGGATTAGAATTTTTGAAAGATGACTGCTTGGTGATAGGTAGCTATTAGATGCAAACTCGCAGGTAAATTTTTTCACATACAGGTGGGAGACCATCACCAATTGGTGAAATAACATTTCACGCCTTAGAAAAAAGAGCCGCCAAGGTTTTGAACAAGGCATGGTTTGGGCTTATTTTGTGGCACTACAAAAACCTCAGCGAGTCGCGTTTCGCAGGTCAACGAGTTACAATGCTTCATACAGCGCAACGCGTGTGTCACTCAGGCCTTCAGAATGCCAGTCAGAGCACTTTTATAAAAACCTGTACACTTCATAATAATAAAGTTATGGAACTGAAGTTTGGTGCATAAACAAACAACATGTATAACTTTAGTGTTGTGCTTTTTATTGGCATACAACAATTCCTATTAGTTGCAGACCATGCTGAAGTTGTGACATTTTCTGTGAAAAATCCTTGCCTAAGCCTATATAATGCATTTTAATTGCATGTAACCAGATCCACAAAACAATCCAGAATTTTTTTATTTCTTTTAAAATGTCCTGTCTGCAACAAAACATTGCGGACGGGCACTTTTTAAACTTCTAGTGTCTTAAAGCATTTATATTTTTAATTTCTGTTTTTGTATAATTTGAAGCAGCGATACACTAAGGAATAGAATACAAAAAAAATCAGCTATTTCCTTACTTAAAGATATATATTATTAAAACTTGTTGGTGTTGAAGTGTTGCAGATGGGTCAAGCTACTAATGAATCATGTTTAAACAATAACTAATATAAAGGCACTTCAAAACTGTTCTGGTATTCTTGTCTCCTCTGTGTTAGGGATGTGTTCCGTCCACAACGATTGTTTCTGCATTTTATGTAAATAGATGCAAATATAAAAAAAAATTGTCAATTTATTTTCTGTGAAAATTGAAATTCCTGAAACTTTAGTTATCTGACAACACATTACATGTCATAACTAACCAAATTGCTAAAAATTAAAATATATTCTTCGTGGCACAAGTACCACGGGATTGCCCACGGCACCATACATACACACACACACACACCACATGCACACACACACGCACACACTTTGAACGTGGCATAATTCACAGTCAATACATAAAATACTTATGTCTGGCACATGACCTGTCATTATGAGGTCACGGTAGGACATTTTTTTCTCAGTTTAAATTTTTCTTCAAGATTCCAAATTACACACATTTTACAAAATACAAAACTCCGATCTTGTTAGCATCATAATGCGGTAATTTACTTGAATATCTGCAATTTGGAATATTTTGACAAGAGTTTCCATTTATCTCATTTGTTTTATGTTTTACCTGGCATATTCACTCATGCTGTGTTCTGTTTCAGGCAACACTGAAGTGACACAGCTCATGTTGGAAGCTGGTGCAAAAGTAGGTCGAGAAAACTGTGTCGGCCGCACTGCATCTCAAATGGCTGCGTTTGTCGGTATGTCAATTTCATCATCAGTCAATCTCGTAAAAAAATTATTTTTATTGTAAATGTTGAACAGCTGCTAATTCACTAATTCTACTATGCATTGTTTTCCGTACAATTTATACTTCAGTGTTCTTTATTTCAAATATTAGTCTTGTGTAACTTTTACATGTCATTCTTCCATTTTTCCTCCGTGTCCTTATTAAACAAGTTATTTTGTGACCACCAGACCTTGTCACAAAGACAAAACAATTCCTGTAAGAAATTGGTGCAATATTTTTTGTTGAGTATTGCAAACATGGGCAATATATTATTGCATTTTTACCACATTCCCATGACACCACAACAGTTACAAGACAAGCCTTAGGGTGGAACCCACAAGGAAAACACAGACACACAAGCACAAAACACAGACAGACCCCAAAACAGCTGAAGGAGATCCACAAACTAAAGAAATATAGAACACCGCTTTGGAGGAACATTGTTTCAACCCTGTACTCTACACAGAGCGAAGAGGATTAAGTTAATAAAGCATGTTCGGATATGTCATGTATTTCTGCATGGCAACTAGCCTGTGCTGTTGATTGACATTTTCAGCAAATTATCATTTGACACATATAAATATTGCCATTATTTAAGACGTTAAATACAGTGGCGGGTAATGTTGTTATGAATCACTGTCACATGTCTTCTAATTCCTTCTAGGTCAGTACCAGTGTGTTTCACTCATCAACAACTTCTTTGCCAAAGATGATCTTGCCTACTACACAAAAATCCAAGGTAAGTTTTACATTAATCCCACCAAAAAGTTAGTCGGCACTGTGTAAGTGACTGCACTGTGTAAGTGACTGGTGCAACTTGATTGACGTGAAATTTGCACCGAGTACAACAGCAATTTATTTTAAGGTCACATTTGTGTTGCAACATTTTGAGCCCTTTGTGTACCTAGAAACAGACCATACTGTGCAGTGTAAATAATGTTGTATTTCATAGTTTCTGTTGGTGTCATATGTTCCAGGATTAGAGACAGAACCGAAGTTGCCACTGGAGTTATTGGGCCCTACATATGGACTTGTCATCCAGAACAACCTCAATCCTGTTGGGGTACGTCAAGTGTCAGTCACCTTGTTATGTTGGTGTTCAACAAAAAATGCCACAAGAACTCTCTTCTATATTCGAAATGTCCTACATTGGCAGGAATGTTTGGCAAAATTTAGGCAACTCACGTTATAGGCGAATCTGTCAACAATAATTTTTCAAATAGAAATACCCAGAAACTGTAACATTTTTCAATACTTACTTATTGCTGGCTGTGCGTATACTACAAAACAAACTCACTAAAACTTGGAACATACCAGTAAATCTGTGGATACATACATAGACCCGAAGCCCAGAGGTGTTATTTATGTAAACAACTGGCAAATGTTTTTGGCCCCTGTGGACTTCAGAGACACTCCTCGACATCACAAAAATGGATTCCTGCTGGGCATCGTGGTCATTTGAAATCACCCTTTGAAGTTGTCAAACAAATACGTTTATTACTCGGAGTGAGGCCAATGTATCAAAAGTTCCCTTGGTGTTTCCCGACTACAGAATGACGAATGACAGCTAGGGCAATTGGCCTATCCAACACATGACTTGTTGCATAGCGAAAACTCTGTTAAACCATCAAAAAATGGTGGGTTTGGCTATTCTGTCATATTTTTGTTGAAATTCTGGTCCCAAAAGTGTTTCATTGTGACAAAAACATAAGGCAAAGTTTCTAAAGAGACAACTGTATGTGAGAATGTTTGACCCTTATGAGATGTCATGCAGCAATGGTAATATAAATCATGTATACAACTGTTATTAACATTGGTGGAGAAAATAAAGCTTGACAGATGTCACACACAAAATTGAGATTGCGACGTACACAGACCGCGATGTACTGGATACATAGTAATACAGTGACTGGTGTACTTTGTGTGTTGCAGCTGTCACTCTACATTCAAGCCCACACAGAGCTGCTGGACAACGTGGGTCGGGTGGCAAAGGTCCTCGACTTATTGTGTGAGCGCATGATGAAGCAGAAGGACACGAACCAAGTCCTCGCCATCAAGTTCCACTACCTCGCCTCACTTGTTAGGCAGTGTCACAAGTCACGCCATCAGCACGGGGACAACCTGCACACCTGGCTCAAGAGGTGAGTATCACAAGTCACAGCATGGGGGTAACCTACACACCTGGCTCAAGAGGTGAGTATCACAAGTCACAGCACGGGGACAACCTACACACCAGGCTCAAGAGGTGAGTGTTACAAGTCACAGCATGGGGACAGCCTGCACACCTGGCTCAAGAGGTGAGTGTCACAAGTCATAGCACGGGGACAACCTACACACCAGGCTCAAGAGGTGAGTATCACAAGTCACAGCATGGGGACAGCCTGCACACCTGGCTCAAGAGTTGAGTATCGCAAGTCACAGCACGGGGACAGCCTGCACACCTGGCTCAAGAGGTGAGTATCACAAGTCACAGCACGGGGACAACCTACACACCAGGCTCAAGAGGTGAGTGTTACAAGTCACAGCATGGGGACAGCCTGCACACCTGGCTCAAGAGGTGAGTGTCACAAGTCATAGCACGGGGACAACCTACACACCAGGCTCAAGAGGTGAGTATCACAAGTCACAGCATGGGGACAGCCTGCACACCTGGCTCAAGAGTTGAGTATCGCAAGTCACAGCACGGGGACAGCCTGCACACCTGGCTCAAGAGGTGAGTATCACAAGTCACAGCACGGGGACAACCTACACACCAGGCTCAAGAGGTGAGTGTTACAAGTCACAGCATGGGGACAGCCTGCACATCTGGCTCAAGAGGAGAGTGTCACAAGTCATAGCACGGGGACAACCTACATACCAGGCTCAAGAGGTGAGTATCACAAGTCACAGCATGGGGACAGCCTGCACACCTGGCTCAAGAGGTGAGTATCACAAGTCACAGCACGGGGACAGCCTGCACACCTGGCTCAAGAGGTGAGTATCACAAGTCACAGCACGGGGACAACCTGCACACCTGGCTCAAGAGGTGAGTGTCACAAGTCATAGTACGGGGATAACCTGTACCCCTGGCTCAAGAGGTGAGTATCACAAGTCACAGCACGGGCTCAAGAGGTGAATATCATAAGTCACAGCATGGGGACAACCTGCACACCTAGCTCGAGAGGTGAGTATCACAAGTCACAGCACGGGGACAACCTGCACACCTGGCTCAAGAGGTGAGTATCACAAGTCACAGCACGGGCTCAAGAGGTGAATATCACAAGTCACAGCATGGGGACAGCCTGCACACCTGGCTCAAGAGTGAGTATCGCAAGTCACAGCACGGGGACAGCCTGCACACCTGGCTCAAGAGGTGAGTATCACAAGTCACAGCACGGGGACAACCTACACACCAGGCTCAAGAGGTGAGTGTTACAAGTCACAGCATGGGGACAGCCTGCACACCTGGCTCAAGAGGTGAGTGTCACAAGTCATAGCACGGGGACAACCTACACACCAGGCTCAAGAGGTGAGTATCACAAGTCACAGCATGGGGACAGCCTGCACACCTGGCTCAAGAGTTGAGTATCACAAGTCACAGCACGGGGACAGCCTGCACACCTGGCTCAAGAGGTGAGTATCACAAGTCACAGCACGGGGACAACCTACACACCAGGCTCAAGAGGTGAGTGTTACAAGTCACAGCATGGGGACAGCCTGCACATCTGGCTCAAGAGGAGAGTGTCACAAGTCATAGCACGGGGACAACCTACATACCAGGCTCAAGAGGTGAGTATCACAAGTCACAGCATGGGGACAGCCTGCACACCTGGCTCAAGAGTTGAGTATCACAAGTCACAGCACGGGGACAGCCTGCACACCTGGCTCAAGAGGTGAGTATCACAAGTCACAGCACGGGGACAACCTGCACACCTGGCTCAAGAGGTGAGTGTCACAAGTCATAGTACGGGGATAACCTGTACCCCTGGCTCAAGAGGTGAGTATCACAAGTCACAGCACGGGCTCAAGAGGTGAATATCATAAGTCACAGCATGGGGACAACCTGCACACCTAGCTCGAGAGGTGAGTATCACAAGTCACAGCACGGGGACAACCTGCACACCTGGCTCAAGAGGTGAGTATCACAAGTCACAGCACGGGCTCAAGAGGTGAATATCACAAGTCACAGCACGGGGACAACCTGCACACCTAGCTCAAGAGGTGAGTATCACAAGTCACAGCACGGGGACAACCTGCACACCTGGCTCAAGAGGTGAGTATCACAAGTCACAGCACGGGCTCAAGAGGTGAATATCACAAGTCACAGCACGGGGACAACCTGCACACCTAGCTCAAGAGGTGAGTATCACAAGTCACAGCACGGGGACAACCTGCACACCAGGCTCAAGAGGTGAGTGTCACAAGTCACAGCACGGGGAAGCCTGCACACCTGGCTCAAGAGGTGAGTATCACAAGTCACAGCACGGGGACAGCCTGCACACCTGGCTCAAGAGGTGAGTATCACAAGTCACAGAATGGGGACAGCCTGCACACCTGGCTCAAGAGGTGAGTATCACAAGTCACAGCATGGGGACAGCCTGCACACCTGGCTCAAGAGGTGAGTGTCATAAGTCACAGCATGAGGACAACCTACACACCTGGCTCAAGAGGTGAGTGTCACAAGTCACAGCATGGGGACAGCCTGCACACCTGGCACAATCAAGAGATGAGTGACGGGGGACTGTCACATTGATGGTGGCAGTAGTTTGCAGAAAGACAAGGCTGAAGATAATCAGAGCAAAAGTCTGATGGTCGTGACACTATTTGGACACTGGACCCCTGGGGCCGTGACTGCATGGTTAGTTCAGAGAGCTTGTGACAAGTTCAGTGATTGAGTGACAGTGATGCTCAATGACTTAAGACATGACCCTTGACACGTGTGACATGCTGTGTCAGGAAGTAGGTTTAGCGATCACAGTTTCCTGTGTTTCTTTCACAGCATGCTGAAGGGAAAACCAGACGATGGATTCCCAGAGAATCAGGAGCGATTCATCCGATCGACACTGAAGGACTTTCCGTACATTGAGTGCGACCTCCTGCAACAGATGGTCCGCACCCTCTCCAAAGTCAACATTGTACGTACACACATCTCACTTATACCTCCTTCCTCAGTTGGCTTCAGTGATAGCAAATCACGTTCATTAATGTTCAGGTCTGTACAGCGAGAATAGCTTGTTGTAAATATGCACCGTTTAATAAAAGAGTTTAATGCTTTTGTTAAAATCATCTAGAAAGAATTTACTGTGAATGTTAGATTGGGTAACTTGTAAAGTGTTGTATAGTGTATATATAGAGCCTGGTACTTTGCAGTTTTCTTACAAATGTTGACTGGGTTTTAACTGGTCCCTATAACTGTATCAAAAAAAATCTCAACCATTGATAGTTTTGGATACAATTGATGATAACCATTAATGACTAAATTTACTGTCGATAGTATTGCGTCGCTACTTTGACTGTTACAATGCATTGATAGTTTTATTTATAGGTACACCACAAAAATATGTTTGTGACATGTCCATTGATCACAACAATTTGTATACGTTTTGTAGAATGAAAAAAGATACCATAGTTACTGAATTGTTCTGTTACCTGGTCTCATTTGCCAAACGTGTAATAATAACACACTTTATTTAGTCCACCTTTTGCTCTCAAATAATCTGTCCTCTTAATTTTATACATAAAGACATAATCTGGCATAACTTTATAAGTGTTTATAGCAGAACATTTGTACTTCCAGTGTATCATTGCAACATAACATACATACTGTGTGCCACATCTGGATGTCATGCATGTAATATTTCCATGCAATCCATTTGTATATATAATGTAAAACTTCAACAGCCGTTTTCTTCATTTTCACTTTTTGACCCCTACCATATTCAATGCTCCATAACTTTGCCAATTTTTGTAGCAGTCATATTTTTTGAAACCGTGTAAAGCACCCTACCCAACCTTTACAAGAATGTAAGAAAACAATGTTACAATTTTTCCGACTTGTCACTCATTTGGTCAGCCGGGGTCACATATAGACGTAGATTCGGCGCAGAGCTAATATGTGGCCAGTTGTAGATCGATCTTTGCGAAAGCCATTCTGATTCCATCTCAGAAGAGGTTCAATGGCAGGTTTGCATCTGTTTAGTAAGAGATGATTATAAATCTTAGCTGCTATTGGTGTCAAGCTGATATATCAATAATTTGTTGCCAGTGCAAGATTTCCTTTGGAAGGGGTACTATCCCACTTTTTGAGAACGCGCCAGGCTTTACAAGATTATTGAAGATATGATTACAAAGTTCCAGTAGTGTTGATTTAAATTCATCCAACTTCCAGACTTTCTGTGGAATTCCATCTAGTTCAGCTGTTTTTCCACATTTGAGTTTCTTGAGCACCTCATCCAATTCGATTAAAGTGAAATTTTCAGGGCTAATGTCCAAATCATTTTCAACCTCTCTCTCTCTCTATGGTTTGTTTGGTGTTGGCTGTTGAATATGTTTGGCCAAGAAGGTTCTCAAAGTGGTTTTTCCATTGACTTTTTCTTTCATGTGGAGATTTCCCATTTAATCTACCCCTAAGTGCTAATTTCCTGCCAGTTACATGATTTATAACTTTCCATGCTAGTCGAAAGTCACCTTGGCTATGTGAGAGTTCACATTCACTGGGGAGTGTAGAGTAGTATTTCTCTTCTGCTTGCTTGTATGCATAAGCAAGAGTTTCCTTTGAGTTTGGTACATTCTTAATTACATCTTTTCTTGCTTGACAAACATCTCGGTCATCATGCAGAATGAGTCTTTTTAGTATTTACTTCTTTCTTGGTAGTATCGTTTTAGCTACTTGGTGATTTGCTTCCACTAGGCAATTGTATTTCTCAATCGGGTTGTCCTCAATACCTTCGCAAAGAATATCATATTTATTCTTGAGTTCAAGTGTGAATTTCCTTTGTAAGTTTTCATCATTGTTCATAGATCTCCAATCGACATTCAGTTTAGCAGATGGTGTTTTCTTTGGAGCTCTGAGACTCAATCTAATGACAGTTGATAATATTCTGTAGTGTGAGCCAGCTGACTTGAATGAGCTGTATGCGGCTGCATCTCTGACATTGTTGATCCACTTCCTCTGAACAAGAATATGACCTATCTGTGCATTACCATCATTTGGGTACTGGAATGTCCATAACTTGTTTTGCCATTTAGTCCTTTGGGCTGAAGGTCCAACGGACTTATGCCATCATTCTGCATCTGCTGTGCGCCGTTAGCTGCCATATCTCAGAAACTGTTCAGCAACGTTTTCTCTAATTTTGTATAGGTGTATCTTAAGGTACTGCCACTATGCACGAGAAATCTGTATTTGATTTAATCATTCTAAGGGTCCCCGAAACTGGTAATTTTCACATTTTGCCTATTTTTTCAAAAACTCTTCAGCAACTTTTTCTCTAATTTTGCATAGATGTATCTTAGGGTACTGCCACTATACACAAAAACTGTATTTGATTGAATCATTCTAAGGACACCTCAGGGTGCCCCAACATGCAAAATATTCATAGTATTTCCCTACTGCTGTAAGCCTCCTGCACTGATCTCTATTTATAACTGGATATTGCCCTATCTCTGATCACTGGAGTGGCTAGCCTGGCACTGAATTTAGGTCAGTGTGTGGTCAGTAAGCCAATGGCTGGAGTGGTCACTCATGGCCACAGTTTATTGTTTTATTGTTGGTCAGTCTTGGTGTGGCCTGGGCTTCAGGCATTGTAGGCACTGGGGTGAGATATTCTGATGTAATACACCTTTTGTACCATTACAGATATAATGATATAATTAGCTAAGCACAAAATTTCTAGTGTATCATGGCACTATATGTTAATGAATGCATACTATAAGCCAACTTTGAATGCTATACACTCAATATTTCCATGCTATCCATGTGTGTGTATGCAAAACCTTCACAGTCATGTTGTGTTATCGTTTTGTTTACGCATAAAACATAATCTGTCATAACTTGATAAGTTTTTGTAGCAGCACATGTGTACTTCTAGTGTATCATTGGAACATAACATACACACTGTGTGCCAAATTTGAATGTCATGCATGTAATATTGTCATGCAATCCATTTGCTTATATAATGTAAAACTTCAACAGCCGTTTTCTACATTTTCACTTTTTGACCCCTACCATGTTCAATGCTCCATAACTTTGCCAATTTTTAATGTCCAGGAACCAGTGTCCATTTCTGTTTGTATCACTGTAGTAGGAGTATTTGACCACATTGTTTCCAAGATTTGCATTGAAATCACCACCTATGACAACAACAGTGTGTTTGGGGATATCGTCCATTAGGCTTTGCAGATCTCTGTGGAACTGATTTATGTCACTTTCGTCGCTCACATTGGTAGGGCTGTAGCAGCTAATAATGTTGACTTGTGGATTGTCAGTAAATGACACAATGATGATTCTAGGAGATATCTTCTCCATATCCAAGATTTCATTGCTGCTGGACTAAGTAGGAATCCAAATCCACCAACAGGCGATCCAGTTGTAGTCTTGGTTGCAGAAGATGTTATTAATTGCCAGTTTTTCTCTAACATGTGATATTTAATTTCTTCTTCGTGTATCATCCGATGCTCTTGTAGACACATCATTTTAATGCCGTACTTCGTAGCGTGGTATTCTAGCTTGTGTAGTGTTACTGTTGATCTTAATGTTCTTGTATTGAATGTGCTGATGATTGTTGCCTTTTTGAACCTGAGAATGTTGGTAGCCGATTTAGGAATGTCATCAGTAACATCCCTTTCCTGAGACTTTGAGGAGGTTATGTCACAATTGGTGGCAACTATCACCTGTGTCCCATTGCTGCAATCACCTACGGTATCAAGGGCTTTATCCCTGGTGTTTGTCATTGTGCTCCTCATGTTCTTTTGTTAGCTGTTGTTTCCGTCGCCGCGCCTCTGGCTGACTGTATTGTGGTTGTCGTTGGTCAATGAATTTGACTCTTCCGCCTTTAGATGGAATTTGATTGCAGTAGTAGTGGTCATGTGATTGTTGTCATTGATTAATTAAGACATTGAAGCATGACCACTGTTTGCCCCCCCCCCCTAGGGTGACGACCCCCCGGCCCTCCACCTCCTGGCCAGCACACTCAACGGACAGAAGTTTGCGTCGGAGGACCACATTGAGTGTAGCACATGTGGTAGGATGAACAAGAACCCAAAGAAATGTGCTCAATGTAAAATGGTAGGATTCGGAGGAAGACATTGTTATATCAGTAACTTGAAATATATTTATATATACATAAATAAATGATTTGGTTCAAATTTCTGATCTTTTTTCATATTTTACAAAACTTATTCGTTTTTCTTCGGTTATGTTTTGCCAGCTTACAGCTGCAATGATGAAGCTGACTACTGCTAGATCGTGGATGACTGCCATGTCACCGTCTAGTAGTAGTCAGTGTGATGAAGACAGATGAAAGCTGCCGAAAAGTAACTGAACACAAAAAGGCAAATGTGACAGTAAAAAGATGAAGAAAGAAAAATATACCCATGGAATAGTATAGTGTATCTGTTGGAACAGTTTGATCCACTTTGTTAAACTGGAGATATTTATACAGGTTTAAATACACCCAAATAAAAAAAAAATTATAATCAGAAATAAGAAGGAATTTAGATAGAATATAATAAATTTTGTGTGTTTGTCTGACACAAAGTTAAAGAATATCAAATATGAAGAATATCATGTACTATTGTAGCAAAATACTTGATAATAAACTGATGTGATAATTTCCTTTTTGGGTAATTGTTGTGTCATGAAGCATGGGTCATTAGGTAATTGACCTGAATTATCTGGTATGTCTGATCTGTGACAAAGTAACTTACCTGGTTTGTTGTTCAGGTGACGTATTGTGACAAGGACTGTCAGCAGCTGCACTGGTTTACACACAAAAAGCTGTGTAAACAACTCGCAGGTGAGACAGTGTTATATCATGTCAGCACCAATGTAGCCAACTCTATGCATGCTTTACACTTGGAAGGTTAAATACCTCCATCATGTGCATGTTGTCTTACAGTTCGACACACACAATGATTTCCCATCAATATTTCACGTAAAACCTATGCAGGTACGCTGCACTGATGCTTACACTTTGTGTCAGTTATGGGACACCCCATACTTTTAATAAAAATGGTCTGTTCTGAAGAATGATAGCTTTGTGTCATGTATCTATCCTGTGTCGAAGCCACTTCCTCAACAAGGAAAATAAAAAATATCAACACTGAAACCAATGTGCAGTCATCTAGGTGAAAATTTTAATTTTGAGAATTGGTTGAATTAATGCTTGATCCAACAGTAAGTAATCTAATAGTTTGATGATTTCAGGCAGAAAGATGTTGCTCATTGTAATGGATATATGGTAGGTTTGCTTTTTAGCAGAATAAATTTGAAATGAATCACGCTAACAGTTTATTTGAGAGTAGCGTCTTTAAAAGGAAGCAGTCTTCCTAGTGTTAGATTTATTAATCTATAATCAAGGTAATATATGCGGGTAAGTTAATGTTTTCCTTTTAGATGGCTTGAACATCGAGCGCCAAACTTCCACGGATTAATCTATGATTCCACAAATATGGCGTATGTCCTCAAAATACTCCACATACCGTTGTCGCGCTTACATTTATCCGGGCGTTAAACAATATCCGGGTGACGTTTCTGCGCGTGCGCGTATCTAGGGGAATATATTTAGCACCAGCTATGACTGTTGCGTTTTCATTTATTCGGGCGTTATGTATATTTATATATATGTGTCTGTATATATATATATACATAAATTATAAAATGTTTGCTTCCCACAGATATAAACAATTTCTGTCGTAAACCAGTTTCCTGTCCACACACACGTCACGTGACTTACTCTTATACTTGGTCACAAATCTGAAACAATAAATTATAATTATGTACTCTAACTATAACACTCGTGTTATGACAACAAGCAAAACATATTTAACTACTGGATATTATTTATCACTACCTGATCTACGGGTGCCAAATATTATGCCTTACATATGCACATAAACATCACCTGGATAAAATTTAACACCCGGATAAATGCAAGCGTGACACCGTATTCATTCTATTAAGCGTACAGTACGTCTAACAAATATTTGAAACGCGAAAATATGTAGGACACCTGGAAGAAAGGAGTTTCTTCCATTTTCTTCTGGAAACATCTGGAAGAAAGTGGAAGGTAGGACTAGACAATGGAAACTATTCTCATATATGTATTGATTTTATTCAATATATAAATATAATACATTAAATGATTATAATATTAGGATAACATAAAAAGTTATGCACTTGTGTTCATGTTAATGTTTTAGAATATTAGGTTATTATGTGTATTTTAGTCACCTAAAAGCAAAATCCAGCATGGCTCCCATTTATCACCCACCATAAGCCATTTGGTGCATGCCACAGTGACATATTAAATCCATTCAATATCCCTTGAAACTAGGCCCATCAATAATCTCCACTATGTCTTAGTTTTATACTGTGTATTTGTGATAATCGCATGATATATTTGGGACAAAACATAAACTGAAAGATATGTTTACAATATCTCAGTCATTATCTACGTGTCACAGCAACTCTGCTCTGACTTAGTATTTATGTTTGCACTACTCAGCCAGTGAGCAAGGAGTAAAGTAGGTGGCTGTCAGGTCTGGTGGATGTTACACAAAAACTGATGCCATTTAGTGATTGTTCTACTACGTGGGAACAGCTAGACAAAACTGACTGCCTGAAGTAAGAAGCCATAAGTGACATGTTAAACCCACTTATTATATTATAAAGAACTATATTCTACTCACACTGAAATGAAAGTCAAGGTTGGCACTGGAGATCACTGTCACTGTGTCACACTGTCAGATGCTGCTAAAAAGGGGGTGTACGCTAATTATGGCATGTACGTTTAATAGAACGAATACGGTATGTCAAGATTCTCACCTTTTATGAAGTAAATTAGTTGTTCGGAACATAAAATGTAGTGCATGCATAATACGTAAAAAGTTACTTAAAAATCGCAGGGACCATCTGTGTGCAGCAAATACTTTGGGAAATCGGCCCCTGCATCATGAACTTGGCAACATGAAGTAGACACTGACACAATACTACTACAGATACTTTATTGTATTGCCATTATTGACATAAAATACATGTCAGTTAGGAATGTGACTTGGTGTTAAAACATACAGTCACATCAAACATGTCACGAACATACAATAAAAGATAAATATAATAAAAAATAACGAAGTCTAAAATTGTCTAAAAATATCCATTAAAATTGAAGGGTTTGCTAAAACTAACACTTAAAAGAAGTATAAAACAAAATTAACATTCCATTGTCCCTATCACTAAAGTCTGTATTTAATTCCCGAGAAGACAGCCATGCCTTAATGGCTACCCTCATGCCAGTAGCATAACAACACAAATATTATTTGACAATTCTACACTATCACAGCTAGGATCTATTGATGGACGTGAACATCACATTTTCTCTGACCTTCGTCATTTTGAACAAACACCTGCACACACCTACTGACAAGTACCTGCAAGCGTGTTATGGTGTTTATGTAACGTTGCTCTGAGTTTTTTAACATTTAATAAATATCATGACTCAACAACCAAGGGATCCCATCAGGTGATGGACACTTTTGGTAGTTAATGAAATGTTCTTAAGACTAATAACTATTTCGAAGGTATACTGCTCGCCAAATTGTGTTTAGTAGCCCATAACAACATTTGGAAGATATTACCCCGGAATATATTCAAATTGTAAACAAAACATCCAGTTTCAAAACAAGCTTTATTGGCAATACGGCTGACTAGGGCTAGGACAGACACTGCAGCTAAAATGACACTTTTTAACAAAAATACTCAAATGTGATTCTGCTGTATTCTGATATGTTTACTATTAATAAAGATCTCTTATAACATTTACATACCTCTAAGTAACTTATATTCACGGATAAAATGTGCTTCTGTCATGTAATAAATCCCATTACCGAATCTTTGACAGCCATTTACACCCATTTGCTAAAACTTGTGTTTTTCCAATTTGGAAACATCTGTACAGATAATGATGCTACATTAATGACGTTTTGATTGACATGTTCCTTGCTATCTTCTCTATGCAATGTCGAGGAGATATTTTGTTGTTTTCATTTTAATTATGAGTGAACATAGTGGTTGTAATAAAAAATATGGATTTTTAGTCCTTTGGCCAAAGGTCCAAGGGACTATTGCCATCACTCTTTGTCCGCTGTCCTCCGTCCGCTGTCCACCGTTAGCTGCCGTATCTCAGAAACCGTTCAGCAACTTTTTCTCTAATTTTGCATAGACATATCTTGGGGCACTGCCACTATGCACGAGAAATCTGTATTTGATTGAATCATTTTAAGGGCTCCCTAGGGCCTCCAAGGACCCCAAAACTGGTAAAAATGTAACATTTGGCCTATTTAAAAAAAAAATGTTCAGCATCTTTTTTTCTAATTTTGCATAGATATATCTTAGGGTGCTGCCACTATATACAAGAAATCTGTATTTGATTGAATCATTCTAAGGGCACCTAAGGGGCCCCCAAAGTGCAAAAGGTTTACATTATCTAGTGATGTGGTTTTGAGAAGGGCCCTTGAGGTCACCCCCAACAGTAGATGTTGTGTAATGTGCCAGAAAGTCAAAAGCTGTGACTAATCTCTACAGCCTAGGTCATTGAGACCTTGACTAATCTTTAATTGGTCACAGCACCCAGGCAGAGTAAACACACTTGACCCCTGTTAGACTGAACAGTTGCCTAACACTTTTAAACTGTATCTTCAAAACTATTGATTTTCTATAATTGCAAGTTGTGTTTATTTTGATGTTCATTTAATTATTATAAAATGGTGTGACTGTGGTGTCTATTGGTTAAAGATGTATTGTCTGTAGAAACCTGTAGGTGACAAACATAGAAAATTAATATTCTGTCACCTGTAGGTGACGAACATAGAAAATTAATATTCTGGACAACTATAGAGTGAAATATCCTACACTTTATTTATATCAAATGCATTCTACTGTTCTGTTTACGCTTGCCATGCCTTGTGTAGACATGGTACTGTGTAAATCAATTGTATCAATATAGACTAATAATTACAGATTCACAATATAGTTGACACCTGAAACAACCAAATGTCAACCATTAGAAGAGTTGACATAGTTCCGCTATACACTATATATATAAATTTAACCAGCTGCCATGTCAAGTCCGTTATAATTGTGACTAACAGTGTTCAAAATTATTCAGGTAAATAGCAAATAACAAAGGACACAAGTTTTCTCCTTGCCATACCTCTACACATGAGAAGAAGGCTGACACAGCCTGGCCCTCATTTATACATGATTTAGCATTTTTGTACATGTTGTATACAACTTTCAACACAATACCATTAATACCGCATGAAATTATCTTAGACCACAGGGAGGACCGGTCTACTAAATCAAATGCTTTCTTATAATCGATGAAGACACAATAAAGCCTTTTGAGTCGAGACAAATACAATTCAACCAATACCCCTATCTGAACACTGCCTGTTCTTCACCTATTACATTCGCTTTGTTTAGGTATGTGGTCAGTCTGGTGTTCTGAACAATCACTAAGGATTAATGAACACTTGTGCAGAATGTCACCCACTTGGCAGGTTTAATTGATCTATTCAGCAATGAGGACACTGCTTAGGCCTCACTCTGGACACTGTCACTCACAGTGTTGTGTATTGTCTAAGTTGGTGCATTGAGCTAATCTACTTGACCATGAATCAGTGGTGGCTCTGGTTGTGTATTACACCCAGCTGTGGAGCTAAGATTCTCTGCCTGCTATTGGTTGATGGAAACAGTGACTAATCTGTAATTGGTCACTGGCAGTAGCTTGTGTCAACAGACAGCATTAAGCCATTAGACCCCTGTTAAACTGGACAGTTGCTTGTAGGTTTTAAACTGTGACAAACAGTGAGTCTACCTTTTGCTCTCAGATAATCTGTCCTCTTAGTTTTACACATGAAGACATAATCTGGCATAACTTGATAAGTCTTTGTAGCAGCACATTTGTACTTCCAGTGTATCATCGCAACATAACGTACATATTACATACTGTGTGCCACATTTGAATGTTGTGCATGTAATATTTCCATGCAATCCGTTTGCATATATAATGTAAAACTTCAACAGCCATTTTCTTCATTTTCACTTTTTGATCCCTACCATGTTCAATGCTCCATAACTTTGCCAATTTTTGTAGCAGTCATATTTTTTGAAACCGTGTAAAGCACCCTACCAAACCTTTACAAGGATGTAAGAAAACAATGTTACAATTTTTCCAACTTATCACTCATTTGGTCAGCCTGGGTCACATATAGACGTATTAGTCCAAAGGACTTCAGGGCCACTTGGCCCATTTTTTACCAACAAAATTGAAATTTGTTTTTTAAATATTAAATAATGCAAATACATAAAATATTTCTTCACCATTGCATAGAATAACATGTTGTAAATAAGAAATAAAAAGAAATACATTGATTACTGCATTATTGGAGGAGCTACAATGTTTCCAAATTATGTTATATTTTCCTTATACGGCAGCCATCTGTGATTGTTGCAATGGAAACGGGGGGGGGGGGGCTAGCTGAAAAAAATGCAATACATTTTATTCAGTAAGACCTACTCTACAACGTGGGTGCAAAACATTGTATTAATGATGCATTTAAAAAAGATGTCCTACCTAGCTGCCATATTCTCTCCTTAACTGCAGTCTGCATTACCCTTTGATGCTCAACAGCTTCACATTTGTCCACATTCAACACAGTCACTCCCTCTACCTTGGTGTGTGTGTTGCAGTGAGGTACAAGGAGCTGGAGGTGGAGAGGCGGGAGGCTGAGGAGAGAGCGAGGGAAGAGGAGGAGAAGAGGAAATGTCAGGAGGAAGAGGAGCAGAAGAAGGCAGAAGATGAGGAGGCTGGCAAGAGTCCTCCAGACGGTGTGTATCAATCAAGATAGTTGGAGCATTACAACAATACTTATTATTTCACCGAGTTATTTACTAAATGAAACATGAAAAACAGCCAAATATATTTCCTTAAAAGTTGTGTAAAGATAGGAACCAGAAATGATGCAGCTTCTTGAAGACAATTTTATATTGCCTATATGATTATGTTTTATTAGTATTTATTATTGATAAATATTTGGCAGTGCATACTACTGCTATAAACAATGCATTTCTACAATAAATGGAGAATTGCCGTTATTAGCTGATTCAGCTGTGAGAGTCCCCCCCCCCACATTACATCCCGTGTCCTGACATCTCACAGAATTAGGTCACATATTTGGATAGATTTTTATGTTTTGGTTTCAGCTGAGGATGGTGGTGACACTGACCCAACCCAGGCAGTGACAGACAAAGGACAGGCTGGTGACGCATTAATGACAGGGGACACTGCCCCCAAAGTGGACTCCAAGAAGTGTGAATCAGGGGAAGGTACCCCTTCGCCCCCTGTCAGTCTAGGGGGAGGGGACCAACAGCCTGGTCAGGCTACAGTACAGGAGGAATGATGCACGAGTTCACAGCACTGGGCCTGATGAATGTGATTAGTTGTTGACACCCACCCACTGTAAAGTACAGCTGAACATGCCTCAATAAATGTGGTTAAATGTTGTCACAAAAGATATGGAGATGTCATTTTAGTAGGATTGTCTTGACGTACAATATTGCGAGTATAAGAAGTTTCTCGTGGCAAGATCAAAGGTAGGTGATAGTGTTTTAGCAAAGCTAGATCATCAGTAACACAAAATAACAATCCACAAGCATTTTCGTAGTTAGCAACATTTTGGTAGGTGCATTTTGTTGTGTGTTATAGTGATACTTATGTGGTCCACTGGCAGTGATGTCAAGATGAATTCCATCCAACAATTAGTGTTTGTTGTAGCACTGGATAGATTAGCCCCACTAAGTCTGCCGCCTTTCTTAAATGATCTTGCAAACAGTTGTCTGGGCGACATCTTCCCTGAGGGCTTATTGTTACACTGTTGTATGATATCATTTGACTGCATACGTTTACATATCATGGGTTTGGGTTTCTGTTAATGTATTGGTGAAATATTCCTGGCTACGTTTGTGTTTAGAAATCTGAGATTTTGTGTAGATTTTGTAATGTGAGCGAAAGGTGTCCTCTACAGAGTGGGGTATGAGGCCCAGAAGCCAAACAAAGTTAGATACTCTGTGTTGTGTTGTAATCTCTCCTAGATCCAAAGTGTGACATTTATATGGGGAATGGAGCATAGTTCTAAAAAAATTGTACAGAAAGGTGGTCCAGTGCACCAAACCATCTGCTATCAACCGCACTTGAGTGCTAAGTATGAGCTTCTTTGTATATTTGTTGCACATATGTTAACAACAGCACACCCTGTGGTACAAAGTCTCTCATAGGCCATCAGCTACAGTGTATTCTATTGTGTTTTCTCAGTTGGAATAGCTATTGTTTTGAAGAATGTCAGCAAATGTTGTGTAGAAACTTGATGTTAACTTTGTTGTTCTGGTGTTGTTATTCCTGTTCAGAAACTGGCGACATTTGTCTATAGGGTGCATGCAAAGTGTGCAGAATGCAGTTTTATAGTAAGTGAACTTTGTGGCTCTGTTGTTGAAGCATTCCTGGTATATGTGCAGCTGCATAATGTTATACTCCAGTACTTGCAGATTGGTAATTTATGAGAAAGTAACCAGGAGTAGTCAACATCATTATGGTCGTACCATCTACCAATACGTGTTCACTGCTCAGATCTTCCAGTCTTTGTGGTTGATTGGAAGTCATTCACTCATGGTTGCCTGAAATAAAATTAAATGTTGCATTTGGATAAGGATAATATTAATATTGTTTTTACGAATATTCATGACTGAATTATAGCTATAGCAAATACTGTGTCAAAAGGAGAAACAAGTACATCTGGAGAGCAGACATTGTAAACCTGGTGACTAAAGTGGCCGAGTTGTTAGCGGGTTGGCTTGGGGAAAGTAGTCTGAATGTCCAGTTCTCAAAGAGTAGAGAGTGCATTCATCACATGATGGTAGGAACAAAATGTTGAATGTTTAAGGCTGAGGGGGTGTTTTTGATATCCTAATAATATCATCTTGGCAATTGCGTTCAACTAACTGAATGTGAATTATATTTATTAAATAAATATTGTTATAAATAAACTGTTGGTATTGTTGCGTTCTGTGCGTGTTGTACTTTCACAGCCGTTGCCAACAGTGCTACAACTAGAACATCATTATAGTGTAATTACTTACTTTAATCATACATAGTATAAATTATACAATCAAGTCATGCATGTGCCAACATATAATTAGAAGGTCAACGGCAACGCACCAGATAGAATCGGTTGTCATTTTATGTCGACTGCAATCAGTTCAAAGCAACAGCATCCACATATATTATTGTAGTTCCTACTAGGCTTGTCTTTGGTCAATAACTGAAAATACTTGGCAGATAAGATAACACTGCATGTGGTGATACCGAAGTAAAATTCGTCAGGTATCTCTTCAGTCGTAAATACTTACCACACATAATTGTTATAATACGTCGCATAGTCAAAAGGGTGTGATTATAACGGTATCTATTTAATTGATCTAATCATGGTTATGACTGACTTGCGCCTTAGCTTATGGCTTTTTTGTTACGTTTAAAAAAAAACATTTTTCAGATTTTAATGCAAAGTGACGTTGATCAGTCACCAAAGAAGTTGACTTTCCATCGTTGTGAGCACGCAAACTCTGGACTTCGTTGGCGTGTCAATATGATGCAGAGCCTGTATCCATAATCTTGATGACAGACTGTTGGAAACCCATCAGCGTCATCACACCCGTGTGCTGAACGCGGCAAATGACGGCACCGTCTTCATACACATGAGGGATACAGTCGGTCAGCTTCATAACAACTTTCTCCTCTTGCTGTTGGTTGGACATTTCAATATAGGGCACAGAGAAACGAGTTTTCTCAAGGTCAATTGATTTTTAGGAGCTACATTATAGTAAATGTTCGTCTGAAAGAGAATGAAGAAGACATTGAGTTCAATCTAAGCGATGACTAACATTTTGTGAAGTCGTTTCATTTCAAATGACGATATCATGACGAGGATGCGTTACAAAGGAACCACAAATAACGAAACACGTTTCTAGCCGTTGACATGGCGCGTACAAAGTCGGACAAGTCAATCAAATCAGGTCCGGAAAGACGCGAGCTCTATGGAAACACGAGTAATAAACCAATACAAACATTGTCAAGAGCCGGCAGGAAATCCACCAGACATCGATGCTGATAAGGAAATTATCTCATAATGACAAATTGGAAGATCACAGATGGATGCGTTCGGTATAAGTGCGAGGAATCTCCAACAGTACCCCCCCCTCCCCCGATCTCAGCGACGAGAAGTGAGCTGAATAGCTGATGAATCTCCCGGAATTCAAAAAATGTTGGCGGGTATAAATATTGATTCTCGATTTAATACAACCCAGATATAAACAAGTAAGCCCGGCATTCACGTCACGACCGGGTTTTAGTGTCTTATAAATGTTTGTTGTGACGTGTATGCCCCCTTGCGATGCGACGCTCTTCTTAAGGGCAGTCTTTATTTCGTCGTAGAATATCAAACATGTTTGATATTAAAGAAAAATCGTCGCAGACAAATCGGCGCGTCGTGACGTGTATGCCGGTAAAGACAAATCGTTGTAAAAAATGACAAATTATTTTATTGTTTTATCCGACTCCTTTATAATAAACATTCGTATATGTACCTTTTAAACAGTTAAATGTAACAAATCTAGTATATAACCACTATATGGGTTAATTACTCAATACATAACACATTATTTGACATAACACAATTACGTGAATTACATTTACGAAAAAGGAAACATAGTTAACCAATTTGGCTAGATTAGATAATTGTTTAAAATGTTAACATTAAATAATTAATTGACTCAATTTAAAGGCATCCGGGCTTACTCTGAAATATTGTTGCTGAATAGTTGTCAATACAGGACATACCAGAATATAATGAAATTCGTCTCCTGGTTCCTGACTATTACAAAGAGTACAGGATTTTGGAGTATGACATGTTAAATAAAGATCTTTAGCAACTGGTAAATTATGATTCCCACATCTAAATTTGCATAAATTTATCTTATCTACCATATCTAATTTCAACAAGTAATAGTCTAAAACAACAATATGTTTAAACATTATGCAATTAGTACACAATTTATTATTGTTCATTTCTTCATTCCAGTTTTGTAAAGCAATGTCTTGTAATTTAATTTAACCCAGCTCTTGGTTACTGTATCTTGATCAAACCATGCATTAGATAAACCACAAATATAAAAAACAGCTTTGATCTTCACAATCCATCTCGACTTACAGCAGTTTTTGTCATGTAGTTTTCTTAACAATTGATAAGTTATATATAATATTTTTGATTTCTTCCCTTGAATTATTCTAACCTAAAATTACAATTCTCAAGCAAACAGTAACACAGGGATTAAACTTCCCAACTTCACCATAATACTATATATTTGGCTGTGCCCTTATTTAACTTCACAAGATTCAAATATTTTTTATGACATTTCTATTTGATTACAATTAAGATTGTGACCTTGTTTCACGCAGGACTTAGCGCTTGCATACATATTATTAATAATCCTAATGATAATTCCATTTACACCATATTTTAGTCACTTAACCCAAAGTGATGACTTGTCAACATAATCAAAAGCGTTTTTATAATCAATAAAAGCACAATAAATTAGTTTTTTTATGAGAATGATAAAGATCATTGAGAGAACGTAGAACACATATATGATCTAAGGTTGAATATCCTTTGCGATGCCCTGTTTGTTCCTCTCTTTAACAAATGAAAATTCTTCAAGATATGTTGTTAAACAATAATTTAAACACGCTGTGAATAGTTTTCCTATGCAACTAAGCATCCACTGATCCCTTCCTTTTATATAAGGGTTTATCATTCTTAGACTCCAATATTCATTTATATTATTATTAATTCCACCAGCTTTATTTTTTTTAACTGCGCGCCCTAGTTTCAACTTCCTCATGGGTGAATGGTCTGTTCATTTTATCATTTACCATCTGATTATCCAATATTGAATCTAAATTGTTATACATTGTATTAACATTTGTAATTTTAGGCTGACTCAGTGTTTCAAAATGTTTAATAAAACTGTCCAAGGTAATAGTGTTACCAATTTGTTACGACTGTCTGTTTGCTCTTTTTAAAATGTCCCAATATTCTTTTGGATTTGTGGCATTGAGATTTCGCAAATTTATACGCAAATTTTTATTATAGCACTTCTATGTCTTTTTAATTAATCTTTTATACTCCTTCCCTTTTAATTTGAACAAATTTCACAGTTTCTATTGAACCATGGCTTATTTGATTTTCGTGTAACCTTATGCATAAAACTATTCACCTCATTAGTATTATCCTTGCAAACCCTTATTTTTTGCAGATTGTAAATACACAAATCTTTGGTAATCAAATCAACATCATTCTGTGT